>JARQOC010000009.1:158138117-158738117 GCA_033576535.1 Allobates femoralis | reverse complement strand
GGATTCTTCTACCCATCACTGGAACAGAGAATACGACACCTTCAGTCAGGGGTGTAGTACCCTCCTGTGACGCACTCTTAGTGGGGCGCCACACTCCCCCTTAGGAAATTACACTTGTCCCCAAGTGTCCTGCTGCCCAACCCGGTACAGAGTAAAATTTTTATATATGCAAGCATAAACAATAAACACTTTTGGTTAAATCTGTTTTTATTTAGCAAAAACGAAACAGTTACAGTACATTACGGAGTGTTATTTGTAGGCAACGCAGGCCTCATAATCGGATAGGTACAAACAATTCTTCTATAGATGACTGGGAGGCGAAGGCACTTGACGGTGGGTGTCGAGCCCTATCTCGGTCAAGATGTTACATGAATATAGGGGACAAATCAAACATCAAGCAAAATAGCTGAAGAGGAGGAGGGGCACCAGAGCCGCCATCCCAGCCTCTTCTCCCTCCCTGCACCGTGTGAACAGCGTACCTTAATAAAGCACAGAAACGAACCGGTGAGTGCCATTCCTCTTTTGTCAAGATAAATCAAACATCAAGGCCTGACTGTGGCCATAATTGTACAAATAGTAAATCACTTTGAGTGGAAATAGATTACCGTAGACTAAACTTGTTTCTGAATATAGAGGTAATACTATAATCAAACCAACACAAATCTTTCTAAGAGAAGGGGGGTAAGCTATGGGAAGGGAGTAGGAGAGAAAGAAAGGTAGATAAAAGGGGCAATGAGAGGAATGGCGGGGTATGCAGTATAGAGGGGGGAACTAGGAGCAAGGGGAGGGTGGGGGGAAGGGAGAGGGGAGTTGGAGTTTCCCTGGCGTCTGTTTCTGGGCTTTTGCCTTTCGGCTTTAGGGTGGCTGAGAGAATCATTTTGGGAAGTCAGGGGAGTCCCGGAACATGATCCATTCTGTCCATATGACGTTGAGTTTACCCATGGATCACGCATTCTCGGCCGCCAGTTCCTCCATCCAGAAAATGTCTACCATCTCCTCGTACCATTCAACTATAGGAGGTTGTTCTGTAGATTTCCAGTACCTTGGGATGACGGACCTGGCTGCCGAGAGGCAGAAGCGGAGGATGTCCCGTTTGGTGGCTTTAATCAATCCGGGATACATTATGGATAGTAGTGCTATCTCGGGGCTGCCAGTTATTTGCTGGCCTGTGATGAGGTTGTAGTTCCGAAATACTCCCTCCCAGAAGCTTTTGATTTTAGGGCATTCCCACCAAATGTGGAGAATATTTCCCACTTCTACATTGCACCGCCAGCATAGCTCTGAGCTCAAAGGCAAGAACACGTGTAGCCGGTCGGGGCATCGGTATCACCTGAGTAGTATTTTATGGTTTCTCTCTTGGGCTGCGCATGTGTTTGCCATCTTGTGTGTAAAGAGGAAGCTTTTTTTCCAGTCAGCTAAGGTGATTTCTCTGCCCAGTTCTTTCTCTCATGCAAGCTGGAAGGGGCGCTTCCCAGTAGTCTTTTCCTCTGCGATGGCGCGGTGTATTGCAGAGATTGCGTGGGAGGGGGAGGATTCATTTTGGAACAGTTCCTCTAGGGGGAAGGGGGTAGATCTGATCTTCCACGATTGGACTGCCGAAGAGTGGAACGAGCGCAATTGAAGGTATTCGTACCATTTTAGGGGTGTTGTTGGTGAGATTCTTTGTAGTGAGTCGAAGGAGGGGAATTCGCCATTGTGGAAAATTTGCCCCGTGCGGATATCCTCCTCTCTCATGCAGCCCAAGAAAGTCGTCCTGTGTAACCCTGGTAGGAAGGCGGGGTTTGAGAAAAGGGGGGTAAGTGGGCTCATTGTCCCTCTCGTAGGAGAGTGGGTTATGTAGGACTGCCAGATTTTTAGGGTCTCTGCAGTGAGGTCGGACATAGGGCCAATTCGTTGTAGGTGTAAGGGGTGTATCCAGGGGAGGTAGTGTAGGGGAATCTGCAATCCTTCTTGTTCCAGTGCTACCCATCGTTTGGTGTGGTGTCTATGTCCCCAATCTATTAACCTGGCCAACGATGCGGCCACGAAATAGCTGTGGAAGTCAGGTAGGCCCACTCCTCTGAGTTGGGCGGGGGCTGACAGGGTCTGTCTGGTCCCATTCCTGATGTCGAAGGGGGTCGATAGGATGTCGTTGACCCTGACCTTGGCCGTTGGTGAAGAGTATAGTGAGAGTACTCTGTGTAGGAACTTGGGGCCTAGGCCGATTTGGGTGAGTGCCTGCCTCATGAAACCCCAGTGGACTCTGTCAAAGGCCTTCTCAGCATCCACAGATAGTAAGTTAAGAGGGAGGTTATGAGTTTTAGCCTTGTTAATCAGGAGCAAGGTCCTAATGGTGTTATCTCTGGCCTCGCGGCCTTTGGCAAAGCCCACCTGGTCCATGTTAATTATGGAGGGGAGTAGGGGCGCTAGGCAGTCGGCTAGGATCTTTGAATATGGCTTTATGTCGATGTGTAGTAGGGAAATGGGTCTATAGTTGGTGGTCAGGGCAGGGTCTCTCCCAGGCTTGGGTAAAATACTTATGTGGGCTTCCAGTGATTGTGGGGCGAGGTCGGTGCTGTCAAGTATGGAGTTAAATGTGGCTAGCATTTGGGACAGCAGTTGGGCCTGGAGTGATTTGTAAAAGATTGGGGTGAACCCGTCTGGTCCAGGGCATTTGGATGCCGGGGTGGCTTTGATGGCGTTTAGGATCTCATGCTCTGTAAATTCGGCTTCGAGGGTCTCTATGTCTTGTTTCTTTAGGGGAGGGAGCGCTGTGGATTTGATATATTCCTGGGTCTTTTTGAGTAGGTCGTCTGGTGCCATGTCTGAGTATTTCCCTTTAAGGTTGTATAGGTCTTTATAGTAGGCGCGGAATACCTCTAAGATTTCGGAGGGGTTATAGATATTCTTTCCATTTGCGGACCTGATCTTGGGGATAAAGGTGTAGTTTGCTCTGGGGTGGAGCATGCGTGCTAGGGGGCGCCCGCTCTTGTTAGAGACTCTATAGTAGTAGTTTTTGGTTCTTTCCGTCTGTCGTTTGAATTTCTGGTCTAATAGTATTCTGAGTTCCTGTCTTTTGAGGATTAGGTCTCTTAGTGTCGATTGGGTTAGTGTCTGTTTGTGTGATGTCTCTAAGGCGTGTATCTGGGAGATTAGATTTTCGATTGATTCGAGTCTAAGCTTTTTAAGTCTGGCTCCGTTCTTTATCAGCGTTCCCTCAGACAGCACTTTAAAGCTTCCCATTTGAAGGGCTGTGGAGTTGGGTCAAGTTCGTGGACCTGGATGAATGCTTCAATGTCACGTTTCAGCTCTGTCAGGCAAGTGTTGTCCTTCGAGAGATTACTGTTCAGCCTCCAGGTCCATGGCCTGCGGGAGGTGTCAGGTAATGTTAAGCTCGAGAATGTCGGGGCATGGTCTGATAGGAGGAGATATCCGATGCTGGCAGTTGGGGCCCATGAGAGGGTGCAGTGTCTCACCAAGAATAGGTCAATGCGGCTATAGGTGTTGTGTACGTGGGAGTAGTAAGTGTAATCTTTTACCTTGGGGGTTAAGTATCCGCCAGATGTCGACAAGCTGAAGAGTGTGGAGGAGTTTCTTGAGCGCCCTCAGTCATTTGGTTGGGACTGCGCCTTTCCCTGAGGTGGAGTCCGTTCGCGGTCCATAGTGTAATTGTCGTCCCTTCAGCGAATTCGGCTAGTCTGGTCAAGAGGAACCTGCAAACTTTAGTTTGGTCCCTGTTGGGCAGATACCAGTTAACAACGGTCAGAATGGTATTAGCTACGCGTACTTTGAGGAAGATGTATCTCCCCCTTGTATCGAGTCTAGTACCTCATGGGCTAAGTTTTTGTGGAGCGCTATTGATACTCCCTTTGAACCAGAGTCAGCATTGGTGCTATGGAACCATGCCGGGTAGAATTTGCTCTTGAAATCGGGCAAGGACCCAGTTTTGAAATGCGTTTCCTGGAGTAGTAAAATTTGGACATTTCGTTTATGCATGTCGGAGAGGATTTGGGAGCGTTTTATGGGGGTATTGAAACCTCTCACATTGAGAGTTCCAATTTTTAGGTCTGCCACGTTACAGGGGTATCTAGTGGGATACCTTAAAGAAGGGCAGTAAGGGTATAGGGCTGTTGGTGTGCACGGGCAGTCTGATGGGGTCTGAGGATCCGGGTTGTGGGGGAAGGGTGATGTATCCCAGGGGGGTTGGGTATGGTGGGAGGGGAGTGGGGAGGTTGAGAGGGGGGGATAGGGCTGAGCTTAGTGGTGGGGTGAGGTGGAAGGGAAGTAGACTTAGTGAGAGGGGTAGGATAGTGAGGAGAGCTTTTTGGGGAGATTAAGGTGACTTCCCAGTTTCTGGGGTCAGTGGTGAGGTGGGGGTGTTGCAGTAAATCCCGCACCTGCCTGTAGAGTGCTGATCCCCCTTGGGGTAAGGCCTTTCCAGGTAGAGCAGGGCCTCCCCACGCCAATGGCTTTTAGTGCATAAGCATATAAATCAACATATAAATCAACAGCAGCAGTAATTAGAGTAGTAGTGGAGTATAGGTACAAATAGGAGTATTCCGTTCTCAGATGATGCAAGCAGGGGCTTACGGTGTGGTGTCATATGTAGGTCGGCCATGCGGCCTAATGCTTGGCCCTGACTGGGGGGGTTGGGGCCCCCTTTTCTGATTCCCCTAGACCCAGCTCCCCCCCTTCTTGTGCGCCGCCGTGGTCTTTGTTCCCTTGGGGCCCCGGGTCCACCTCCTCCCCAGGGCGGACCCGGCCACTCCGTGATGTTGGGGACGGGGCACTGGATCCCAAGGCTCTTCAGGAAGGCTGGGATATATATTGGGTGGCTTACAGATAAATGTTGGCCCTCCCTGTGTACCTGGAGGCGGAAGGGGAAGCCCCAGCTGTATAGGGTTTTGTTGCTGCGCAGGACCTCCAGTACGGGACGGAGGGCCCTGCGCTTTTGCAACGTGCGGCGGGACAGGTCGGGCATCAGTTGGACAGGGTGGCCTTTGTATGATAGGGATTTGCGGGGTCGGGCACCTGCAAGGATGTCTTCCTTAAGCGGCCGTCACACGCTACGATTTCTTGCACGATATCGTTTAAGCGATCTGTTTTTGGATCACTTAAGCGATATCGTTTTGGCATCGTTGCATGTAATCAAGCGATTTTACTATGTAAAATCGCTTGATCGTGACATCGCAGATCTGAGCTCCGGAGCTCAGATCTAGCGATGAGCGATTTCACGATCTGCTTCATCATGGTGTATAACACCACGATGAACGATCTCCCAGCGGCAGAGCCTATGCTGGGAGATGGTTACTATGGTACACGTCGGGTAACTAAGCGACGCGCGGCGCCTAGTAACCCGATGTGTACCATAGTAACCAGCGATCTCGCTGGTCCACATCGCTGGTGAGTCTGTCTGTGTGACAGCTCACCAGCGATGTGAGCGATATTGTAAGCGATCGCGCGTGCACGTGATCGCTTACAATATCGTTCAAGATATCGGTGCGTGTGACGGCCGCTTTAGATCTGAAGTTGTGCACCCTGCAGACAACATCCCTGGGCCTGGTTCCTTCAGGTGGGGGGGGGGCCCAAGGATCTATGTGCCCGATCTAATTCAAGCGGCGTACCCTCGGGCTTATTGCGGATGAAGTTAAGGAATCCGCGAAGGGGAGTGTCCAGATCCCTTGCCGGGATGGATTCTGGCAGACCTCGGACCCTAACGTTGTTCCACCTGTCGCGGTTCTCTAGGTCCTCCATTAGGTCAAGCAGGCGCTCGAACTCAGAGGTTTGGCTATGAACTTGCCTTTCGAAGGCCTCTATACGCCTAATGAAGTAATTTGTAATGGATTCAGTGACGCATACTCTATTGGTGAGCTGGCGGACTTCGCCTCTGAGTGCAGCAGCTTCGGCCTTAAAGGAGGACTCCATTCTATGGAGAAAGCCCTCCATCTCTTCCCTGGTGGGTATAGCTTGTATGCGGGCTCTGAGGTCATCCCAAACTCCCCCGTGTGGTGTCTGGGGGGCGTATGGGACCTCTGGGGATGTGTGAGGTCTCCCATATTCTGTGGCTGGGTCCCAAGGGCATGTAGTCAGGGTCAGCTCAGTATCTGGTAGGGGCCTGTTCAGATTTAGATTCCCCCTGGGGCTGCCCCATGTTGCCTGTGTTGTCCCCTGCCTCCCTTGGGGTTCCTCAGCCCCCAGGGGTGTGCTGTTGTGTGCCCCTCTTAGCCCTTCTGGTTTTGCCAGGGCCGTGTGCATTGTGCAGCCCTGTGTTACCTCCTGCAGCCAGAGTCCTCCTGTGTGTGCTGGGCCTCCAGGGGGACCCGTGCCCGGGAGAGAGGTGTGCAGGGCCTCTCCTCCTTCCTGTGTGCTGCCGGTGGTGCAGAGGATGGAGCAGCCCCGGGATGCAGCCTCACATGGGCTGGTGGGCGGCTGCGGATCTATGGGGCACCGGTCTGCGCTGTCTCCTTCGGAGTTCGGCAGGGTGAGGGGCCTCTCTCTGCTGCCACTGCATGTGGCCTCCTCCGGTCTTGCCTCGCTTCCCCTCCTCCGTTCGGCGCCGGCTGGTGGTGAGTTGTCTGTGGGCTGCTGATCTGTGCAGTCTCCTCCGGGGTCCGGTAGGCTGATGGGCGCCTCCCTGCCTCTTGTGGTGCCCTCCGTTTGTGCTGCGCTGTTCCTCCTCTGTCCGGCGGGGACCGCCATCTTGTGGGCCGCTCGGCCTGTGCCTGCCCGGCCCGCACTCCTCAGATACCGGGTAATTACCGCGGCGGGGTTCACCGGGGGGCCCGGGCGGGTGCTGGGCCGGGTGCTCCTCTTTTTGGCTGGCATATGCAGCCGACTAAGGGATGGATGCTGCTGGATTCGTTTAGTTATTGGCGTGGGGAGAAGGAGCTAGGATTTTAGTGTCCTCTCCTCTCCATGGCCAGAACACGCCCCCAAAGTGGCATTTTTAAAGTGGGCTGCAGAGATATACCAGAGATAAGCCAGAGGTAACCAGAAGGTAACAACTCTACCCATCTACAAACTTTCATAATTTAACTTAGTCCATTACATCAAAATGTGTTTCAGTCCAATGCCTTTATATCTATGTGTGTTAGTCATCCACTTTTAACGCCCCATTCCGCCTCCATCACCCTTTATCCACATCAGCCCCTCACTACTTCCCTTTACTATGTCCTGCTCCCATACTCTCTTCACCCTACTCAATAAGCTAAGCCCATCTTATTCCAGGGTCTTGCATCAACAAAAACAATGTTATAGAGCCAAACATTCATCCTTCCTTCTCTTTCTACTACTGCTCATGTCAGGCGATATTTCTCCCAATCCTGGTCCACCCTCTTCCAACTTCAACCTCCCGCACACCTCACATACAAATCCCACTAACCTCATTAGAATTACCTGCACATCTTCATCTCCCTCTTTTAAATGTGCCCTTTGGAATCCACAGTCTGCATGCAACAAACTTCCCTTTATCCACAACTACTTTCTCACTAACTCTCTTAACCTTTTGGCTCTCACTGAAACCTGGATCCAGGACTCAGACACTGCTTCCCCTGCTGCTATCTCCTATGGCGGTTTACACTTCTCCCATTCCCTGACACCTGGGAACAGATGTGGTGGAGTTGGCTTACTCCTGTCCCCACAATGTACTTTCCAGGTCATCCCCCCCGCTCCATCACTCTCATTCCCTTCTTTTGAGGTTCACACCATTAGGCTGTTCCGTCCCCTCCCCCCTCAGAGTAGTGGTGGTATACCGCCGCCCAGGTTCACCCACTTAATCGACCACTTCTCCGCGTGGCTGCCACACTTCATGTCCTCAGACTTACCAACCCTCATCCTGGGAGACTTTAACATCCCCATAACCAGCCCCAACTCCACATCTGCATCCCAGCTCCTATCTCTAACCACTTCTCTCAGCCTCTCGCAATTCTCAACCTCTGAGACACACAAAGATGGCAACACCCTTGCCCTGGTCTTTACCCGACTTTTCTCTACCTCCTCCTTTGACAACTCATCTCCTTCTCTCTCTGATCACAACATTCTCTCCTTCACACTCACAAACCCTCGCCCATCACAGCATAGTCTGACCTATCACACATTCAGAAATCTACAGGCCATCAACCTCATACATTCAGACTCTCTTCTCTCATCACTGTCCCCAATCTCCTCCTTCTCCTGCCTCAATCTGGCAATTACTACAATGATACTCTCTAAAGCACCCTGTACCAAGTAGCACTCCTTACCCTCAGAATCTCCAAACACAGAGTAAAACAGCCCTGGCTCACATCACAAACTCGATTCCTCCAGCAATGCTCTAGGAGTGCCGAACGCCTATGGAGGAAAACTCGCTCACCAGAAGACTTTATCCATTATAAATTCATGCTCAAAACCTACAACTCTGCCCTTCACCTCACCAAACAGACCTACTTCACCACCCTGATCTCCTCACTAGCCAACAACTCAAAAAACTCTTTCACACCTTTCACTCTCTCCTCAGTCTGAAATTGCAGGCTCCCAACTGTCCCTACATCCCCTCTGGCTCACTCTCCATTTTTGACCCAGTGAAAGAGGAAGATTCCATGCTCCTCTCATCCTCACGTCCCACTACATGCACCACTGACCCCATTCCCTCACACCTACTCCAGACCCTCTCTCCAGTGGTCACCGCTCACTTAACCACAATCTTCAATCTCTCCCTCTCTACTGGCATCTTCCCATCCTCCTTCAAACACTCTATTATTACTCCACTATAAAAGAAAACGTCCCTTGACCCATCTTGCACAAATAACTACAGACCTGTCTCCAATCTCCCCTTCATCTCAAAACTCCTGGAGCGCCTGGACTACATCCGCCTCACCCATTACTTCGCCACTCACTCTATTTTAGATTTAATGCAGTCCGGCTTCCGCCCCTTACACTCTACAGAAACTGCCCTTATCAAAGTGACCAATGACCTTCTGACAGCAAAACATAATGGTGACTACTCTCTGCAGCTTTTGACACTGTTGACCACCATCTCCTACTCTACATGCTGCACTCCATTGGCATCAAGGACACGGCTCTCTCCTGGTTCTCTTCCTATCTTTCTGACCGCTCTTTCAGTGTATCATTCTCTGGCTCCACTTCCACCCTCGTCCCCTCACTATTGGGGTCCCTCAGGGTTCAGTCCTTGGACCACTTCTCTTCTCTCTCTACACAGCCCCGATCGGACAGACTATCAGCAGATTTGGCTTCCCGTGCCATCTTTACGCTTATGACACACAAGTATACACTTCCTCCCCTGACCTTACTTCTGCTCTAACACAGAACACCAATGACTGTCTAGCCGCAGTCTCCAATATCATGTCCGCTCTCTATCTGAAATGTCCGCTCTCTATCTGAAACTCAACCTTTCCAAAACTGAACTTCCTCTGCTCCCACCCGCTGCCAACCTCCCTAAACCTGACATTTCCCTCTCTGTGTGCGGCACCACGATAATGCCCAGTCAGCAGGCTTGCTGTCTCGGTGTTATGTTGGACACTGACCTCTCCTTCACCCCATATATACAATCTCTCACCCGCTCCTGTCGCTTGCACCTGAAAAATATCTCCAGAATTCGCCCTTTCCTCACCATGGAAACAACTAAAACCCTCACCGTGGCCCTGATCCATTCCCGCCTTGACTACTGTAATTCTTTATTAGGGCCCTTTCACACTTGCAGTTTTTTCCTGATTTGGAAGATCAGGAAAACACCTGTGTCTTACAGGACTCATTTTTTTTGCCCATTCTCTTTAATGATTTCAGGAGAAAACATGAAGCAACAAGATTCTACCTGACAAAATTAAAGTGAATGTGCAAAATACTGTACGAATCGGGATTTCCCTGATCTTCCAAATAAGGAAAAAACGCAAGTGTGAAAAGCCACTTAGCTGGCCTCCCCCGCAGTAAGCTTTCCCCTGTCCAGTCTATCCTCAACGCAGCAGCCAGAATCACCTATCTAGCAAACAGTTACTCAGATGTTTCTGCTCTGTGCCAGTCACTGCATTGGCTACCCGTACACTATAGAATCCAATTCAAATTGCTTGTTGTCACCCACAAAGCTATTCATGGTGCGGCACCTCTCTACCCTCATCTCTGTCTACCACTCCACCCGTCCCCTTTGCTCTGAATGCGACCTCAGACTAACATCGGATCTAATCCGAACCTTCCCTTCCTGACTCCAACACTTCTCTTGAGCTGCACCAATCCTCTGGAATGCTCTGCCCCAAGAAATTAGGACCATCCACAACTTGCATAGCTTGAGACGCTCCCTAAAAACACACCTCTTCAGGGCGGCCCATCCTTCTCCCTAACAGTAGTCAATTAGACATAAGATATTCATTGTTACAAGCCCTTGTACTTTGTGTTCCCATCCCGTCTTAGATTGTAAGTTCCTTCGAGCAGGGTCACCTTTATTTTTTGCCTTTTTATTGTATTTCCTACATTGATTCTATGTTTATTGTATGTAACTACTGTTCTGTATTACCTACCATTCTGTATCGTATATTTTTCTTATATGTACCATTGTACTGTAAAGCGCTGCGGAATATGTTGGCGCTATACAAATAGAGTTTTATTATTATTATTATGTTGCTCACATCTATTATTAACATTAACCCTTTGTTCATCCCTGCAGCAGCAGCAGGGATAAACAAAGCATACGGTAACCGCATTGCTCCGGTATACACATCCTGAGCAATCCGTTTACCGCATGCGGTGATAAAGACACATTTTGTCACAAAAATGTGTCTGAAGGCACTTGCGATTACCGCATCCAGATCTGAATGCGGTAACCGCAATTTGCCTTCCTAATGTGACCCTAGCCTTAGCCCTAACCGCAATTTACCTTCCTAATGTGACCCTATCCTAGGCTCATTTCTTCGTACTTGTTCATTAGAGTACGAAGTAGTTCTGGCTACTGACTCGAGTATAAGCCGAGGGGGGCACTTTTCAGCACAATTTTTGTGCTGAAAAACTCGGCTTATACTCGAGTATATACGATAGTTATATTCTTGTATATCGGAGGCAGTATTATAGTAGTTATATTCTTGTACATAGGAGGCAGTATTATAGTAGTTATATTCTTGTGCATAGGAGTAGTATTATAGTAGTTATATTCTTGTACATAGCAGTATTATAGTAGTTATATTCTTGTACATAGGAGCAGTATTATAGTTATATTCTTGTACATAGGAGGCAGTATTATAGTAGTTATATTCTTGTACATAGGAGGCAGTATTATAGTAGTTATATTCTTGTACATAGGAGGCAGTATTATAGTAGTTATATTCTTGTACATAGGAGGCAGTATTATAGTAGTTATATTCTTGTACATAGCAGTATTATAGTAGTTATATTCTTGTACATAGGAGCAGTATTATAGTTATATTCTTGTACATAGAGGGCAGTATTATAGTAGTTATATTCTTGTACCTAGAAGCAGTATTATAGTAGTTATATTCTTGTGCATAGGAGCAGTATTATAGTACTTATAGTCTCGTACATAGGGTCAGTATTGTAGTAGTTATATTCTTGTACATAGGAGCAGTATTATAGTAGTTATATTCTTGTACAAAGGGGCAGTATTATAGTAGTTATATTCTTGTGCATAGAAGCAGTATTATTGTACTCATAGTCTCGTACATAGGGTCAGTATTATAGTAGTTATATTCTTGTACATAGCAGTATTATAGTAGTTATATTCTTGTACATAGGAGCAGTATTATAGTTATATTCTTGTACATAGAGGGCAGTATTATAGTAGTTATATTCTTGTACCTAGAAGCAGTATTATAGTAGTTATATTCTTGTACATAGGAGCAGTATTATAGTAGTTATATTCTTGTACATAGGAGCAGTATTATAGTAGTTATATTCTTGTGCATAGGAGCAGTATTATAGTACTTATAGTCTCGTGCATAGGGTCAGTATTATAGTAGTTATATTCTTGTACATAGGGGCAGTATTATAGTAGTTATATTCTTGTACATAGGATCAGTATTATAGTAGTTATATTCTTGTACATAGAGGGCAGTATTATAGTAGTTATATTCTTGTACCTAGAAGCAGTATTATAGTAGTTATATTCTTGTACATAGGAGCAGTATTATAGTAGTTATTTTCTTGTACATAGGGGCAGTATTATAGTAGTTATATTCTTGTACATAGGGGCAGTATTATAGTAGTTATATTCTTGTGCATAGGAGCAGTATTATAGTACTTATAGTCTCGTACATAGGGTCAGTATTATAGTAGTTATATTCTTGTACATAGGGGCAGTATTATAGTAGTTATATTCTTGTACATAGAGGGCAGTATTATAGTAGTTACATTCTTGCACCTAGAAGCAGTATTATAGTAGTTATATTCTTGTACATAGGAGCAGTATTATAGTAGTTATATTCTTGTACATAGAGGGCAGTATTATAGTAGTTACATTCTTGCACCTAGAAGCAGTATTATAGTAGTTATATTCTTGTACATAGGAGCAGTATTATAGTAGTTATATTCTTGTACATAGAGGGCAGTATTATAGTAGTTACATTCTTGCACCTAGAAGCAGTATTATAGTAGTTATATTCTTGTACATAGGAGCAGTATTATAGTAGTTATATTCTTGTACATAGGAGCAGTATTATAGTAGTTATATTCTTGTACATAGGAGCAGTATTATAGTAGATATATTCTTGTACATAGAGGGCAGTATTATAGTAGTTATATTCTTGTACCTAGAAGCAGTATTATAGTAGTTATATTCTTGTACATAGGAGCAGTATTATAGTAGTTATATTCTTGTACATAGAGGGCAGTATTATAGTAGTTATATTCTTGTACCTAGAAGCAGTATTATAGTAGTTATATTCTTGTACATAGGGTGCAGTATTATAGTAGTTATATTCTTATACATAGTACATAGGATCAGTATTATAGTAGTTATATTCTTGTACATAGAGGGCAGTATTATAGTAGTTACATTCTTGTACCTAGAAGCAGTATTATAGTAGTTATATTCTTGTACATAGGAGCAGTGTTATAGTAGTTATATTCTTGTACATAGGAGCAGTATTATAGTAGTTATATTCTTGTTAGTGATGGGCGAATCCTAAATTACTCTGAATCGCTTGACTCTAGCGAGTCCGAGCCCGGGACTCGCTACTCGTTGCGAGTCTAGCGAGTCCAATGTTAATGAATGGGGAAGCGAGTAATAGCGAGTAGTGTGAGATTTACAAATCGCAGATGTGTCTCGGAAGCTTCAGCCTGAAGCAATCCTAGTTTTGCCTTTGATTTGCATTGGACTCGTTTACTTTGCAAGTAATCGCTGGGAAACTCGCACAGATAAGATCCTGTCTGCTCTGTGTGCTGGCTGCCGCAGCTCCAGGGTCCTAGAGCCCGCCTGCTGCCTGATGTAGCAGAGCTGAGATTGTTCTCAGTCTGCTCATTCCCTGTGCATAGGCATCTATATCTATGCACAGGGGATGAGCAGAGAGGACATCGCGTTTTGGACTGCGTCGGACGGAAGATGATTTTTTTAATTAAAGACGGAGTCCCTAATGGCTTTTTTTTTTATTTCTAATAAAAATTTTTCTCTGTGTTGTGTTTTTTTTTAAAACAATTTAATAGAAATTCATGGCGGTCATATCTAATATTGGCGTGACCGCCATAAATTTCGGGCTTAGGGCCAGCTGATAATACAAAGCTGGCCCTAACCTCTTTTTACCCAGCGTGCCACCGCCACCAGGGCCGCTGGAAGAGCGGGGTTCAGCGCCAGAGGAAGGCGCTTCAATGAACGCGCCATCTTCTGCGGCGGCTGCGGGCTGCAATTTGCAGCGGGGGGTGCCCAGAAAGCTTGGGCATCCCTGCGCTGCGGATTCCAGCCCCCAGCTGCTTAGCTGTACCTGGCTAGACATAGAAATTGCGCGGAGCCCCACGCATTTCTTTTAAATTATTTCATGAAATTCTGAGACTCTGACTCTGAGACTCTGACTCTGACTCTGAAATTCATGAAATAATAAAAAAAAATGCGTGGTGCTCCGCGCAATTTCTATGTCTAGCCAGGTACAGCTAAGCAGCTGGGGGCTGGAATCCGCAGCGCAGGGATGCCCAAGCTTTCTGGGCACCCCCCGCTGCAAATTGCAGCCCGCAGCCACCCCAGAAGATGGCGCGTTCATTGAAGCGCCATCCTCTGGCGCTGAACCCCGCTCTTCCAGCGGCCCTGGTGGCGGTAGCACGCTGGGTAATAAAGGGGTTAATACCAGCTTTGTTATACAAGCTGGTATTAAGCCCGAGATTCTTAATGTCAGGCCACGTTTGACCCAGCCACTAAGAATCTCCAATAAAGGGTTAAAAAAACACAACACAGAGAAACATTTTTATTTGAAATAAAAAAAAAGCCATTAGGGACTCCATCTTTAATTAAAAAAAATCCTCTTCCGTCCGACGCAGTCCAAAACGCGATGTCCTCTCTGCTACATTCCCTATGCATAGATATAGATGTCTATGCACAGGGAATGAGCAGACTGAGAACAATCTCAGCTCTGCTACATCATGTCTGTGAGCAGGCGGGCTCTAGGACCCTGGAGCTGCACAGAGAAGACAGCTGGACTCGGCTCGCAAAGTAACAGCAGTTACTTTGCGAGTTTCCCTGCTATCACTGGCACAGTAGCCGAGTCTAATGCAAACAATGGCAATCCTAGTTTTGTCAGCGTTTCTGACAAAACTAGGATTGATATTGATTTGCATTGGACTCGTTTACTGTGCGAGTAATCACTGGGAAACTCGCAGAGTACCGAGTCCTGCGAGTTCCTTACTACTCGCCGAGTAATGAGTCCTAGCGAGTAGATTCGCCCATCCCTAATTCTTGTACATAGGAGCAGTATTATAGTAGTTATATTCTTGTACATAGGAGCAGTATTATAGTAGTTATATTCTTGTACATAGAGGGCAGTATTATAGTAGTTATATTCTTGTACCTAGAAGCAGTATTATAGTAGTTATATTCTTGTACATAGGAGCAGTATTATAGTATTTTCCTGTACATAGGAGCAGTATTATAGTAGTTATATTCTTGTACATAGGCGTAGTATTATAGTAGTTATATTCTTGTACATAGGGGCAGTGTTATAGTAGTTATATTCTTGTACATAGGCGTAGTATTATAGTAGTTATATTCTTGTACATAGGAGTAGTATTATAGTAGTTATATTCTTGTACATAGGAACAGTATTATAGTAGTTATATTCTTGTACATAGGAGTAGTATTATAGTAGTAATATTTTAGAACGGTGCATTATAATGAATGGAGGCATATGAGGCTACATTATACTATATAGAGGATAGTGGGGTTGCATTATGATAATTGGATGACTGTGGGGGTACCTTATGAATGGGGGACTATGGGATGCATTATAATACATAGATGACTATGGAAATACATTGTAATGTATGGAGGAATGTGGGGATGCATTATAATAATTGGAGGACTATGGTGGCAGAGGAGGAGGACCATATAAACCATGATGGAGGAGATACAGTGTTGGCCAAAAGTATTGACACCCCTGCAATTCTGTCAGATACTATTCCTGAAAATGATTGCAATCACAAATTCTTTGGTATTATTATCTTCATTTAATTTGTCTTCAATGAAAAAACACAAAAGAGAATGAAGCAAAAAGCAAAACATTGATCATTTCACACAAAACTCCAAAAATGGGCCAAACAAAAGCATTGGCACCCTCAGCCTAATACTTGGTTGCACAACCTTTAGCCAAAATATTTGCGATCAACCGCTTCCGGTAACCATCAATGAGTTTCTTACAATGCTCTACTGGAATTTTGGACCATTCTTCTTTGGCAAACTGCTCCAGGTCCCTGATATTTGAAGGGTGCCTTCTCCAAACTGCCATTTTTAGATCTCTCCACAGGTGTTCTATGGGATTCAGGTCTGGACTCATTGCTGGCCACCTTAGAAGTCTCCAGTGCTTTCCCTCAAACCATTTTCTAGTGCTTTTTGAAGTGTGTTTTGGGTCATTGTCCTGCTGGAAGACCCATGACCTCTGAGGGAGACCCAGCTTTCTCACACTGGGCCCTACATTATGCTGCAAAATTTGTTGTTAGTCTTCAGACTTCATAATGCCATGCACACGGTCAAGCAGTCCAGTGCCAGACGCAGCAAAGCAACCCCAAAACATCAGGGAACCTCCGCCATGTTTGACTGTAGGGACCGTGTTCTTTTCTTTGAATGCCTCTTTTTTTCTCCTGTAAACTCTATGTTGATGCCTTTGCCCAAAAAGAGAGAACATTCTTCCAAAACGTTTTAGGCTTTCTCAGGTAAGTTTTGGCAAACTCCAGCCTGGCTTTTTTATGTCTCAGGGTAAGAAGTGGGGTCTTCCTGGGTCTCCTACCATACAGTCCCTTTTCATTCAGACACCGACGGATAGTACGGGTTGACAATGTTGTACCCTCGTACCCATGTGGCTGTAGTAGCGACAGTGTAGATGCCAATCCCGGATATACACACACACACACACACACATTCAGCTTTATATATTAGATTATACTGCCTCCATGTCCAAGAATATAATTACTATAATACTGCCCCCTATGTACAAGAATATAACTACTATAATACTGCCCCTATGTACAAGAATATAACTACTATAATACTGCTCTTCTGTACAAGAATATAACTACTATAATATAAATTATTAGCAATACAAGATCTATTGATTAAAATGAACTTTGTTCGAGGAATATATTTCATCCATCATTTCAATCATGGAATGTGTAAAGGTTACACTAACAATATTCTGTTCTGAGGACAGGCTGCCTATTGAATAAGCTGTTTTATGCCCTTTAAGAACAAGAAGTTGAAATTACACTCAGTAGGTCTACAAAATGCCTCCTAAAGGACAATAGGTGGCCATATACAATATGTAGAGTACACAAATATGCAAAAGCAGTGGTGTAGTGAGTGTTGTCAGCCGAAGGTAACGTAGGATGGCCCTGAGGAAGGAGCTCTGATGTGGCTCCGAAAAGCGTAGGAGGAAAGAAAAAAAGGAAGTTTTTTTATTGAAGCATTGCCTTCCTTGTGATCCTTCGTGTCACAGCAGCGCGGACCGTGGTACACCTCTTCCCAACAACAGATTATCGGTTTCCATGTGCAGTGGCGGTGGAGGTCCAGCGGCAGCTGCTTTAGGCGCTCAAGCCGGTTGTGGGTATACACAACCAAGCTAGGTGAGTGGACAACACATATCACCGTTTCTAACAGTGTCTCCATTGACAGGGCACTATTCTGCGCCTCGCTTGTCTCCTTTGTGTTTTACACAGTGAAGGTAACGTAGTGTCACACTGGAGCAAGGGGACACCAAACGTGCTGCACAGAAGAAGGGATAAACCAGAGAAAATTAAAAAGAAAGCCCTGATGATAGGGAAAGGGGTCACCAACTAGCTCACCTGTGGCTAATTCCTGAGCTCCCTAATATTCCCCCCACCCAAGCATGATCACATGCCTAGGCCCTGGCTGACCCTGGGCTTGCCCTGTCTAGTGCACAGGCCAGCAAGACATTAGTCTTACTATTATAAGACAACATGAAGGCAGAAAGAGAAGTTCATAAAAAAAACACCGATTCTTCTCCATAGAGAGACCACCACATCCCCTGGAAAGATCACCACTGTTCTCTCTAGAGACAACTTCTTCACATGTCAGCATAGAATGAACTATAACCGACATAGAAGAGAGCAAGGAGTGAGTTTATATAGCTGAAGGGAGTGGCAGCAGCTGAGATTACAACTACATGTTAATCACTGCAGAACAGAAAAAGAACCTTAACCCTTTCAGCACTGGATAGAATTAAATAAACTCCTACTCAAGATAAATGATAAGCAAGCACTAAAGAGGATCAGCAATCAACTAAACATTGTGACCTTTTGATCCCAGATCCCTCGAGGTCTCATCAGGCCTCGACACATTCATGACAGCAGCTTGTGCTTGTGAATGTTAGCACTCCCTGAGTCCCTTCCACTAGTCTAGTATTGAACCTCTTACACTCCAAGCGTGTATTGTAGTTGAGGAAAAAAATCTGGTGCAATTATAATTTGTGCTTTGATCCACTTGTTTTTTATGGGGTTTTGTTTGCTAAAATTTGATAAATAATAAGTAATAAATTGTTATATTTATCTTTTTGGATCTTTTGTATTACGTTTTTTTTTTCATGTAACAAATTTACTACACCATCTCCTAACCCAAAGGCAGGAATGACATCTATATATGAGGTTGTCTTAGGATAGCTGACCTGCAGCTGGTCCATGCATCATGGTCTGTACTCGGACCACGAAAAATGGATTGTGAATCCTGCAATGTGCAACGTGTGCTCCCACGTTGTGTCGGCCGCGGGGCACTTATTTCCGCTTATACGCATTTGTGCACACATTATGTGGTAAGGGGCTGCCATTGGGAGTGTCGCGGCCGCCGCCGTGTCATTGGCGCGTCTGCGCAATGCGCAGAACTACGACCTGCCCCTGGCCCGCCCTTGTCTATGACGCGGCCCCTGTGACATCAAGCGGAGTCTGCGCAGTGCGCCTGCTCGTAAGTCTTCACTGATGCTTCCGTCAGTGAAGGCTCTGCCAGCCTGCCACATCCAAGCTGCGGACCGGAGTAGTGTGTCTGTAATGTAGCCTACATTAGCACAAAGGCTGTTTTAACAGCCCCCACAGTAGCACCAACATTGCAAGGAGGACAACAATCATTAGCTGTGTACCCACAAACATACCGGTTGTGTGTTGGGGATGCACAAGCTTAGGAGTATGATGTATGTATATATGTACATGTGTGCATGTGTATATATAAATAGACATGGGGAAATACATATATTCATCTGTCTACATGTCTGTATATATACATGTGGGTACATGTGTTCATATACATATACACACATATAGTGACATGGACATATATATATATATATATATATATATATATATATATATATATATATCACATATACATATACTAGTAAAAAGGCCCGATGCTGTCGCATCGGGAGTGCGGTGACATGAAGATGGGGCGGGCTCTTTGGCACTGGGGGCAGCAGCTGTCACTTCACCTTGTGCAGTCTGTCCCCTGCGTGATTTTTGGCCCTCGGTCTCTGCTCCCCTCCTCTGTGCTTTGTGTAATGTGGCGGCAGAGGATGGTGGGATGAGGAACTGGCGCAGTTCCTTGTTCAGCCTGCCGCAGGGTGAGCAAGGTGAGCATGGTGAGTGCGGTGAGCCGGCTGCAGGCTGAGTGGGGTGAGTGCGGGCTGATTGGAGTGAGTGCAGGCTGAGCAGGCAGGGTGAGTGAGTAGAGGGTGTGTGCAGGCAGAGAGTGCAGGTTGAGTCAGTGTGGAGTAACCGTGGTGTAGACTGAATGAGTGCGGGGCTGGGTGAGTGCAGGGTAACCATGGTGTAGGCAGACTGAGCGCGGGGCTGGATGAGTGGGGAGCAGAATGAGTGCTGGGGCAGAGTACAGGAAGAGTGAGTGGTGGGGCAGAGTGCAGGTATAGTGAGTGTGGGGCACAGTGAGTGCAGGGTGAGTGAGTGAGGGGGCAGAGTGAATTGAGCTAAGTGAGTGCGGGGCAGAGTGAGTGCAGGGTGAGTGTGGCTGAGATGTAGGGAGTGCGGGGCAGAGTGAGTGCGGGGCAGAGTGAGTGCAGGTTGAGTAAGAGTGGGCTAAGTGAGTGCAGGTTGAGTGTGGGCTTAGTGAGAAGAGGGTGAGTGTGGCCTGAGTGTGTGCAGGGTGAGTGTGCGCTGAGTGAGATGTAGAGTGTGCAGGGCATAGTGCGTGTGGGCTCAGTGAGTGCAGGGTGGGTGTGGTGTGAGTGAGAGCAGGCTGAGTGTGCGCTGAGTGAGATGTAGGGAGTGCAGGGCAGAGTGAGTGTGGGCTCAGTGAGTGCAGGGTGAGTGTGGGCTGAGTGAGGGGTAGAGTGAGTGTGGGCTCAGTGAGTGCAGGGTGAGTAAGTGTGGGGCAGAGTGCGGGGTGAATGCAGGGCTGACGGTGGTGTGGGATGCAGCAGAATTACCTGGGTGCTTCTCCATGTGTTCTGCGTGCGGTGCTGAAGGACCTGTGGTGACATCATGGTCATGTGACGTAGCTCCGCCCATGACACAGACGTCACCACAGGTCCCGTAAGTTGGGGCTTATTGGCGGCGGGGAGGATGGCTGGCGGGGCAGAAGTGTGGGGTTTGCGAGAAGGAGTGCGGGGACCGGGCGGGGGTTCACCAGGCGGACTGCTAGGAGCGGGCGGGGAGAGAATGCATTAGGCAGCGAGTGTTTCATTTGCGGCCACTGTGCCGCTATGGCACCATCCAGCAATGCAAGCGGTGGCTCACGATGGTGCATGCATGCTGGAATAGCGGCACAGTGGCCGGAAACGAAAAACTGGTGATTATGCAAGTAGAGATATATATATATATATATATATATATATATATATAATAAAAACATACACACACACACACACACACATACATGGACATACATAGCTAAATACGCATGTGGCCATGTTTTTACACACGTGTGGATATGTGTACATGTTTATATATGTACATGTGTATACATTGACATGTGTATATATATCTATTATATAATTGTCTAAGGGTTTTTTGAGTGTGTCTGTCGCCGAAATCGTGCGCCAGACACAGGCCGGAGGCGAGAGCCAATGAGCGCAGACTATGCAAATTGGCGTGAGAATTCAAAGTTCGAATTTCGCGCCAATTTGCAGCCAGCGACAGTGGAGCGTCAGCACCGCTGTAGCTGAAGCCCGGGGACAGCGGCGCTAACGCACCGCTGTTTGTCGGGCGGGATATACAGGGAACCCGCCGCCCCCAACTCGCCTCTCCCCCCACTGTTCACACCCGTCTGTACACAGGGCAGGCTGTGTGATGTCACATCAGCCTGCCCTGTGTACAGACGGGTGAGAACAGCGAGGTGGATACTGCCCCCCGCCTTCCATCCCACCCGCATCCATACTGCCTTCCACTGTTCTCACCCGTCACTGCGGTCATGTGACAGGGCGGGCTGAGGTGACATCACACAGCCCGCCCTGTCACATGACAACTAGAGAAGATTATGTATACTGTAAAAGAAAATAGGGAGGTGGACAAGAGGCGCAATAGTGCCCTATCACTAGTGACACTTATGTGTGATGGTGGTGCTGTGAAGCTGCTCACCTGGTCCAGTTGTGAACCCCACAACTGGTTTGAAGGCGTTTTGGAATCTGTGTTCCAGCTGCTGCAGGACCTCCACCGACCACTGGATAGTGGTTTGAATCCAAAAAGATGATGGGAGTGCTGGTGTGTCACGGTCCGCGCTGCTGTGGTATGGATAAACTCACCAAAGAGCCAAAAGTATTTTCATCCTTTATTCCTCCTCTCTCCTACGCGTTTCAGCGCCACACCCGGCGCCTTCCTCAGGGATATCCCTGAGGAAGGCGCCGGGTGTGGTGCTGAAACGCGTAGGAGAGAGGAGGAATAAAGGATGAAAATACTTTTGGCTCTTTGGTGAGTTTATCCATACCACAGCAGCGCGGACCGTGACACACCAGCACTCCCATTATCTTTTTGAACTAGAGAAGATGCCGGGTGAGAACAGCGGGAGACGATGGGGATCCTGCCCCCCTTGCTCTATCCTGCCCAGCTCGCTCCAATCTGCCCTGCTGGCTCCATCCTGCCCCGCTTGCTCCCTCCTGCCCCCGCTCGCTCCATCTTGCCCTGCCGACTCCATCCTGCCCCCCTAGCTCCATCCTGCCCACCAAGGCTCCATCCTGCCCACCAAGCCTCCATCCTGCCCACCAAGCCTCCATCCTGCCCTCTCCCCCCCCCCCCCCGACTCCATCCTGCCCTGCTCGCTCCATTCTGCCCCGCCGGCTCCATCCTGCCCCGCCGGCTCCATCCTGCCCCGCCGGCTCCATCCTGACCCCCCCCCGCCACCATCCTGTGCCCCCCGCCACCATCCTGTGCCCCCCGCCACCATCCTATGCCACCCCATCCCGCCCCCCCAACCATCCTGCACCTCCGGCTCCATCCTGCCCCCCTTGCTCAATCCTGCCCCCACGCCACCATCCTGCCCCCCGGCTCCATCCTCCCCCCCCCCGCCACCATCCTGCCCCGCTCGTTCCATCTTGCCCTGCTTGCTCCATCCTGCTCCGCTCGCCACCATCCTGCCCCGCTCGCTCCATCCTGCCTTGCTTGCTCCATCCTGCCCCGCTCGCCACCATCCTGCCCTGCTTGCCACCATCCTGCCCCCCCCGCCACCATCTGCTCCTCCGGCTCCACCCTGCCCCGCTCGCTCCATCCTGCCCCCCTGGCTCCATCCTGCCCCGCTGGCTCCACCACCATCCTGCTCCTCCGGCTCCATCCTGCCCCGCTCGCTCCATCCTGCCCCCCCCCCCGCCACCATCCTGCTCTCCTCGCTACCATCCTGCCCCGCTCGTTCCATCCTGCCCTGCTCGCTCCAATCTGCCCCTCTGCCACTATCCTGCCCCGCTCGCCACCATCCTATATACACATACACACACACGTCCTGACATGTATATAGCCAAACATGTACAAACATGTGTATATATATATATATATATATACATACATACATACACATGTACACAGTATATGTAGACAAAGTTCCACACATGTGCATGGATAAATATACACATGAACATATCTATGTATATGGATATACAGATATGGGTACAAAGTTGCACACTCCTTTTGATGTTTTTGATGCAAGGTTTATTATGAACAGTTAATGACCACAGATGTCAACGAGTTTCGGCTTTAACCAAAGCCTTGATCACGACAATTGGCTATGAAACAAAACAAATAAAAGTGTATAAATATTTACAAACATATGGTGTCACCTGTGCTGTAGAGAGCACAGGAAAAAAGCAATTTACATATTTACATAGGTCAACGATACTGTTGAGGACAGCAAGAATGTATTACTGTCCCTGAGGATGTTATTAGTACATAGAAGGTAATATGGATATACAGATACACAGATACATATATACACATGCGCACACACACATATGTCCACAGATGTATGTAAAAACATGGGCACATGTGTATTTAGCTATATGTGTCCATGTGTATACATGTCCAAATATTTGAACAAGAAAACAATCCTGGTTCATCTGCCGTATTAGATCATCAAAGCGTTGGAGCTGCCTGAACATCCCACCATGTCGGACCGCATTGTAAATATCCGTTTGTTGCTTCTCCCATCGTACACATTGGGGAAATAAGATTTGACCAAGTCATTAGTTTTCCAAGTACCGTATTTTTCGGATTATAAGACGCACCCCCTCCCCCTTTAAATTGGGAAGAAACCAAGGGTGCGTCTTACAATCTGAATCTTGTGTAGTAAAAAAAATATGTCAAATATTTTGAAAATTTCGCAATTTTCAAATTTTTTATTTTTTTTCTACTAAACCAGAGAGTTATGTGACACAAAATAGTTATTAAATAATATTTCCACATGTCTACTTCACATCAGCCCAATTTTGAAAAAAAAAAAAAATTTGTTAGGAAGTTATAAGGGTTCAAAGTTCATGAGCAATTTTTCATTTTTCAACCAAAATTTACAAAACCATTTTTTTAGTGACCACATCACATTTGAAGTCTCTTTGAGGGGTGTACATGACAGAAAACACCCAAAAGTGACACCATTCCAAAAGCTGCACCCCTCAAGCTACTCAAAACTACATTCAAGAAGATTATTAACCTTTCATATCATATGCTTCACAGGAACTAAAGCAAAGTGGAAACAAAAAATGGATATTTTAATTTTTTTTTTAATCAAAAATGTTCTTTTAGCCTCAATTCTTTCGTTTTCACATGAGCAACAGGATAAAATGGATCTTAAAATGTGTTGTGCAATTTCTCCTGAGTACACCGATACCTCATATGTGGTAATAAATCACTGTTTGGGCGCACGGCAGGGCTCAGAAGGGAAGGAGCGCAATTTGAATTTTGGAGCTAATTTTACATTCAAAAAGTGAAATGGCGCTCCTTCCCTTCTGAGCCCTGTCATACGCCCAAACAGTGGTTTATGACCGCATATGAGGTATCGATGTACTCAGGAGAAATTGCCCAACAAATTTTTGGATGAATTTTATCCTGTTGCCCATGTGAAAACGAAAAAAAATGTAGGCTAAAAGAAAATTTTTGTGAAAAAAAAAGTACTTTTTCATTTTCACAGATCAATTTGTAAAGCACCTGGGGGTTCGAAATGCTCACTACCCATCTAGATAGGTTCCCTGGGGGGGGGGTCTAGTTTCCAAAATGGGGTGACTTGTAGGGGAGCTCCAATGTTTAGGCACACAGGGGCTCACCAAACGCGACATGGTGTCAGCTAACAATTTGAGCTGATTTCCATTCAAATTGTTAGTGGACACCATGTCGCGTTTGGAGAGCCCCTGTGTACCTAAACATTGGAGCTCCCCCACAAGTGACCCTATTTTGGAATCTAGAGCCCCCAGGACACTTATCTGGATGGGTGGTGAGCATTTTGAACCTCCAGGTGCTTCACAAATTCATCCGTAAAAATGAAAAAGCACTTTTTTTTTCCCACAAAAATGTACTTTTTCCATTTTTACAGATGAATTTGTGAAGCACCGTGGCGTTCAAAATGCTCACCACCCATCTAGATAAGTTCCCTGGGGGGTCTAGTTTCCAAAATGGGATCACTTGTGGCGGAGCTTCAATGTTTAGGCACACAGGGGCTTTCCAAATGCGACATGGTGTCCGCTAACAATTTGAATGGAAAATCAGCTTAAATTCTTAGCGGATGCCATGTCGCGTTTGGAGAGCCCCTGTGTGCCTAAAAATTGGAGCTCCCCCACAAGTGACCCCATTTTGGAAACTAGAGCCCCCAGGGAACTTATCTAGATGGGTGATGAGCATTTTGAATCACCAGGTGCTTCACAAATTGATCTGTAAAAATGAAAAAATACTTATTCGTGGAAAAAAAAGTACTTTATTTTTATGGATCAATTTGTGAAGCACTTGGGGGTTCAAAGTGCTCACTATGCATCTAGATACGTTCCTTGGGGGGTCTAATTTCCAAAATGGGGTTATTTGTGATGTAGCTTCAGTGTTTAGGCACACAGGGGCTCTCCATACGCGACATGGTGTCCGCTAAGAATTGGAGCTAATTTTACATTCAACTTGTTAGCGGACACCATGTCGCATATGGAGAGCTCCTGTGTGCCATCAGCATTGCCACCAGCACAAGGGCAACTGGAAGAGTTGGGGTACAGCACCAGAAAATGGCGCGTCTAATTAATGTGCTATTTTCTGGGGTGGCTATGGGTTGCAATTTGCAGCATGGGGGGGGCCACATTTGGGTCTCTCCACGATGAGGATTGCAGCCCCACAACTGCCAAGTTGTACCTGGCTGGCAACCAAATATATGGCAAAGCTCCATGTAATTTTATTGGTAGAAGTAATAAAAAAAAAATTATGTGGGTCTTCGCCATATTTTTGGTCCAGCCAGGTGCAACTTGGCAGCTACGGACTACCACCAACCCCCAGCTGCCTCGTTGTACCTGGCTGGCAACCAAAAATAGAGCGAAGCCCATTTTTATTTTTGTTCTGGGCCCCCCATGCTGCAAATTGCAGCCCGCAGCCACCCCAGAAAATGGCGCATTCATTGAAACGCCATTTTCTGGCGCTGTACTCAGACTCTTCCAGGTGCCCTGGTGCTGGTGGCAAACTGGGTAATAAAGGGGTTAATGACAGCTTTTTTTATTGGCAGCTGGCACTAAGCCCGAGATTCATAATGTCGGGCCAATGTTAGTGTCACGCTAACCAGGGCGGAATAGACTCGTGGACCCACTGTACCACAGTATAGTGTGGATGCTGATACCCAGAGAGAGAGAGACGGAGACAAAAGGCAGGTTCGAAGGTTTATTTAACAACAGGTAGGCAGGGAAACCCCAGAGAAGGGCCACAGGACCGACACACTGGGAACCGCCAAAAGGAGCCCAAGACGAGTGACCCCTATACAGGGTTTTCTCAAGGACAGCTGAGGAGGCACCAATGAACCGGGAGCCTGTGAACTGACCCAAGGAGCGCAAGACAGGTGAGAAGGAGCACAAAAACAGGGAGCGGTGTCCAGGATCCTCCGGGAGAAGGAGCTACGGGATCCAAGACGGGGTCCACACGGAACACGGGGTGATCTGGCTGCAGAAAAGAAACAAACAGTAAGAATCAAGGTAATAAATTGCAACAAGACAGAAGGACCTGTGACTGGCAACTGCTCAAACAAGAAGTTGCCCAGGCACTGGTCTAAGGCTACAACGAGCATTAAATAGCCACCACCTGACAGTGATTGGCTGAGAGGTGGAGCCGGAAGGATTACAAAGCTGGCCCTTTAAGGCCCATCAGTAGAGCGCGCGCGTGCCGTATGCGCGCCCCTGAGATGTAAGGAGGAGGAAGCAGCAGCCCTGACCCACAAGGCAGGAGGGAAGAGGACACAGCAAGCAGCAAGGATGGTAATGGTAAGAGCACGGGACCCTGGGGGGCAGCGGCAGCCGGCTGGGACCCGAATCCCCTGCCTCCTGACAGATCTCCACCCGGTTGCAGACCGAGGACAGGCGGGCAGTAAAGCAACAGGGCGCAAGGTGCCAGGGAGCGGGTCGGCCATGGTGACAGGAATCTCTAGTAAATAGTCAAAAAAATACACCAGAGAAAAATCTTTTTATTTGAAAAAACAACACAAAAAATTCGGACTCCATCTTTATCATAAAGATCCGACGTAGTCCACAACAAAGGTCCCACGACGCTCGATCGCCTCCGACGTAGTCCACAATGAAGGTCCCACGACGCTCGATCGCCTCTGCTCAATCCAGAGACTGCAGCAAGGGATCAAGTGTCCTCTTCCTACAGCCTCTGGGGTCAGAGTTATGGTGCACTGTATGACAATGATCTGTCATACAGTGCACCATGACTATGATCCCAGAGACTACAACAAAAGGACACTTGACCCCTTGTTGCACCCATCCATCCACCTATGCACCCATCATCCATGCACGCACACATCCACACACGCACACATCCATGCACGCACGCTGACATCCACGCACGCATCCACACACACACGCTGACATCCACGCACGCCGATATCCACGCACGCTCATCTACATCCACGCACGCACATCCACGCACGCACATCCACATCCATGCACGCACACATCCACGCACACATCCATCCACGCACACATCCGGTTGCATGAGCCCGCCGTCATACATTACAGAGTGAGGAGGGCGGGGTGGATAGCGGGGACGCGGGGCAAGCCGGACACAGGGGGGGCTGGAGAGAGGGGGGACAAGACACAGGGGTGGCTGGAAGAGGAAGGGCTTGGGGGCGCAGAAGAGGATGACCAGCAGGTGCACCGTTGGTGCAGCCCGCCGGCATATAAATATGATCGGAGGGGCTGGGGAGGGGGTACTGATGGGAGAGAAGAAGGCCCCTAATGTGTCCTGGAGCAGGAGGGGGCTGGGTAGGGGGAGGGCACCCGCCGATCCGGCCCTCCAGATCTGATTGGAGAGCTCCAATCAGATCTGGAGGGGTGAATCTGTCTGATTCGCTCCGATCAGCAGTTTCAGTTTTACACTGCCGATCGGAGGGATCCTGGGCACAGGGGGGTTAATCCACCCCCCGTGGGGTCAACTACACGTTGTCACTGTGCAGTGGCAACAGTGACACCTGAGTGACCCCGCTCACACGCACCACAGGAGCCTGATCATTGCATGGCCCACCCCCTGGGCCACAGGTCGGGAACGCACTGACTTTCATGGCCCAAACGGTGGGCCAAGGGTCGGGAAGGGTTAAGTATATGTTCTGGTATCCATGGGATAGGTCCTCACAGGAGCGGTATGTTTATCTGCCAGCACAGTCTGTGCCTTGGCTGGGAATGACAGACAGTGTCTGTGTTAACAGAGCTTTATGCGCCCTGTGCAGTCATGTGACCGGAAGTGACGCGCGGTTTAATCCCCGCATGCGCAGTAGCGCATAATGCCGAGGTAGCAAGTATCTCAAAAAACGACAGCAGCACTCCAAACAGATCTTCAATTGCCTTTAATCCGGCCTACAGGGCGACCTGCGACGTTTCAGCCACCAAGTGGCTTTTGTCGAGATAGGAAGTAACACTGCGCTGTTAGTGAGCGTTGCCATAGCGATGTTAGATATCTAATGGAAGCTTAGCGCCTTAAAGAATTGTGTATCTCTGGTAGCGGTTTGTCTCCTAGTGTAATGGCAAATGGTTACCTTTCAGTTTAAGGTGACTTTTGACAGATTGAGTGATTTTGTTATGGACTAGGATTTTTTCAATAGGGAAGCAATGCCTGTTGTGTATAAATGGTGTTAACAACATGGTAGTGTTTTTTTACTATGTGATCTTTGTTAACTAGTGTATTTATTATGTTATAGAGCACATAATACTTAAAGGAATATGCAATAATTTAGATCATAGGTGAGGTGATTAGATATTAAATCTTAGGCTATGGACTCATGAATCAGATCACCAATTATAGAGATTGTCATTCTATAACGAGAAGGTCAACATGATAATACATTATATTTAATATATATTATGAAACTATATACCACGTAAACATATGCAATAGCATTCTATAAACAGGTCACAGGTAAATCACCTATTGGAATCCAGCAGGAGACCACCTAATTTAAAAGATCAACTTATCAGAGCGAATATAGGTTCCAACAAGAAAACCACTGACAAGACCATTGACTGGTGGCCTGTGTTACTTCCTATCTCGGCATTATGCGCTACAAACCGCGCGTCACTTCCGGTCACATGACCGCACAGGGCGCATAAAGCTCTGTTAACACAGACACTGTCTGTCATTCCCAGCCAAGGCCAGGACTATGCTGGCAGACAAACATACCGCTCCTTTGAGGACCTAGGATAGAATCTATCTGACCCTGCTTACCAAGGAAGGCTACAAAGAGTCCATTATGGCCACTTTACACGCGGCAACAGGAAGATAGAAACCGGCAGGTGTCGGAGACAATTGTACCTTTTACCTTCAAAACACCTTGAAGTGGCTGCGTGTAATTCAGGTATCTGCAAGGTGTTTTGAAGGTAAAAGGTACAATGGTCTCCGACACCTGCCGGTTTCTATCTTCCTGTTGCCGCGTGTAAAGTGGCCATTAGGGGTTTATACCAGTAAAATACTTCCAAGGTATGAGGGATAAATAGGTAACCACCTGGAATATAATCTAATATCTTGTATATACTTAATTTTACATCATGGGCTAATATGTTGCAGGAATAAGTGACAATCCTGTACCTCACCACAGGGACTCACTACACAAACCCCATGAGGATAAGAAGATTCCTGGGATCACATATTTCGCATACAGGACCTTAAGTGGAGCCCTCAATATTTTGAACCTACACAGGTACTTTGAACTGCTAATTAACCACATGTAGACAACTTTGACAACATGATGTTTATAGTCGTTTCTTGATACAGGACCAAGGTATATTCCTATATAAAGGTACCTGGATCAATCCCTATAGACACACGACGGCAGGTAACATGCCATATACCTAATCACTATTGATACATCAACTTCTCCACTTCCCTTCTCTTTTTGGTTACCATATCCTTTAATCCTCCATCTACAAGTATTAATCCTCAGAAATAGAGCTGTTTAAAGGGCCACTGATTGGTTCTCCATGTATAATCTATTATATAATTGCCGCAACTGACTTCCGTCGGAGCGGCGTGACTTCCGGTGGCTTTGTTAGCGAGTCCTGGGTTCTTCTCCTGGACTCTGTCCGTGGCCGCATAGCGGCCACGGCGACTCGCGAAGCAATGCCCGCAAAGCGGGCACTGCGAGTCGTTGCAGACTTGCGAAGCAATGCCCGCGAAGCGGGCATTGCGAGTCGCTAACAAAGCCCCAGCCAGCAGGGACTCGCATAGCGCTGTAGTGTACACCGCTATGGTATACTACAGTCCCATGCCCATACGCCTGTCCGCCCCTAACCACCAACGACTCGCACAGGCGTATGGCCATGGGACTGTAGTATACCATAGCGCTGTACACTACAGCCCCATGCTCTTAGCCACCCCCTCACTGCGCCGCCCCTACCCCCTAAGTCATGCTCTTAGCCACCCCCTCAGTGCGCCGCCCCTACCCCCTAAGTCCGCCGCACCTAAGCCCCGCCGCAACTAAGCCCCTACCTCATAAGCCCCGCCGCACCTAAGCCCCTACCTCATTACCCCTAACCCGCACCTAACCCCATACCCCCTACCGCACCTAAGCCACTGCCTGCACCTAAGCCCCTACCGCACCTAAGCCACTGCCTCGCCGCACCTAAGCCCCTACCCCGAAGCCGCACCTATGCCCCTATCCCCTGCCGCACCTAAGCCACTACCTTGCCGCACCTAAGCCCCTACCCCCTGCCGCACCTAAGCCACTGCCTCGCCGCACCTAAGCCCCTACCCCCTGCCGCACCTAAGCCACTACCCCGCCGCACCTAAGCCCCTACCCTAAGCCCCGCCGCACCTAAGCCTCTACCCCCTAAGCCCCGCCGCACCTAAGCCCCTACCCCCTAAGCCCCGCCGCACCTAAGCCCCTACCCTCTAAGCCCCGCCGCACCTAAGCCCCTACCCAAGACCCGCCGCACCTAAGCCCCCCGCCGCACCTAAGCCCCTACCCCCTAAGCCCCGCCGCACCTAAGCCCCTACCCTCTAAGCCCCGCCGCACCTAAGCCCCTACCCCCTAAGACCCGCCGCACCTAAGCCCCTACCCCTAAGCCCCGCCGCAACTAAGCCCCTACCTCATAAGCCCCGCCGCACCTAAGCCCCTACCTCATTAACCCCTAACCCGCACCTAACCCCATACCCCCTACCGCACCTAAGCCACTGCCTGCACCTAAGCCCCTACCGCACCTAAGCCACTGCCTCGCCGCACCTAAGCCCCTACCCCCGAAGCCGCACCTAAGCCCCTACCCCTGCCTCACCTAAGCCACTACCTCGCCGCACCTAAGCCCCTACCCCCTGCCGCACCTAAGCCACTGCCTCGCCGCACCTAAGCCCCTACCCCCTGCCGCACCTAAGCCACTACCCCGCCGCACCTAAGCCCCTACCCCCTAAGCCCGCCCGCACCTAAGCCTCTACCCCCTAAGCCCCGCCGCACCTAAGCCCCGACCCGCCGCACCTAAGCCCCTACCCCCTAAGCCCCGCCGCACCTAAGCCCCTACCCCCTAAGCCCCGCCGCACCTAAGCCCCTACCCTCTAAGCCCCGCCGCACCTAAGCCCCTACCCAAGACCCGCCGCACCTAAGCCCCCCTCCGCACCTAAGCCCCTACCCCCTAAGCCCCGCCGCACCTAAGCCCCTACCCTCTAAGCCCCGCCGCACCTAAGCCCCTACCCCCTAAGACCCGCCGCACCTAAGCCCCTACCCTCTAAGCCCCGCCGCACCTAAGCCCTACCCCCTAAGACCCGCCGCACCTAAGCCCCTACCCCCTAAGCCCCGCCGCACCTAAGCCCCGACCCGCCGCACCTAAGCCCCTACCCCCTAAGCCCCGCCGCACCTAAGCCCCGACCCGCCGCACCTAAGCCCCTACCCCCTAAGCCCCCCCGCACCTAAGCCCCTACCCCCTAAGCCCCGCCGCACCTAAGCCCCTACCGTCCGCCGCCGCCCCGCCGCACCTAAGCCCCTACCCCTAAGCCACGCCGCACCTAAGCCCCTACCCCCTAAGCCCGCCGCACCTAAGCCCCTACCCTCTAAGCCCCGCCGCACCTAAGCCCCTACCCAAGACCCGCCGCACCTAAGCCCCCGCCCGCACCTAAGCCCCTACCCCCTAAGCCCCGCCGCACCTAAGCCCCTACCCTCTAAGCCCCGCCGCACCTAAGCCCCTACCCCTAAGACCCGCCGCACCTAAGCCCCTACCCTCTAAGCCCGCCGCACCTAAGCCCCTACCCCTAAGACCCGCCGCACCTAAGCCCCTACCCCTAAGCCCCGCCGCACCTAAGCCCCGACCCGCCGCACCTAAGCCCCTACCCCCTAAGCCCCGCCGCACCTAAGCCCCGACCCGCCGCACCTAAGCCCCTACCCCTAAGCCCCCCGCACCTAAGCCCTACCCCTAAGCCTCGCCGCACCTAAGCCCCTACCGTCCGCCGCCGCCCCGCCGCACCTAAGCCCCTACCCCCTAAGCCCCGCCGCACCTAAGCCCCTACCCCTAAGCCCCGCCGCACCTAAGCCCCTACCCTCTAAGCCCCGCCGCACCTAAGCCACTACCCTCTAAGCCCCGCCGCACCTAAGCCACTACCCTCTAAGCCCCGCCGCATCTAAGCCTCACTCCCCTAAGCCCCGCCGCACCTAAGCCCCTACCCCCTAAGCCCCGCCGCCTCCTAAGCTTCCGCCGCTTTCCCCGCCGCTGTCGCTAACACCTAAGGCCCTACACCCGAAGCCCCCGCCGTCCCCTAACCTAACGCCCCCGTCGATCACTTACATGCCTTCTTAGTCATCTGATCGTCCGTCCGATCCACAAGTCCTCCGTCCGGCCAGGCGTCCTCTTCCTCCGGCCCCGCCGGTCTTCTCTCTTCTTTCCGCCATCTCCGGCTCTTCGTCCGGCCCCCGGGGTCTTCTGTCTTCTTTCCGCCAACTTCCAGCTTCGACGTCCTCTTCACTTCTCATTGACATAGAATGGACGAAAAATCCGCCATTCTATCTCTATGAGATGTGAGCCGCTCTTCTGATTGGTCGCTGTCTACTGCCCTCAGCCAATCAGAAGAGCGACTCATTTCCCATTCACATACATTACCGGTGTGTCGGCGATTTTATGGCCGCCCACCTGGTTCTATTTGTCGGCCCTAAAATCGCGGACACCCCGCTAATGCATGTCTATGGCCAGTCAAGCCGATTTCTGATTGGTCGCTCTCTGCTGACGCCGACCAATCAGAATTCGACCTCACTGCCCATAGACATACATTAGCGGTGTGTCCGCGATTTTGGGGCCGACAAATAGAACCAGGGGCCCAGCCGTTAATTCGCCGACACACCACTAATGTATGTCAACAAATAAATTTAATAATAAAAAAATAATAAAAAAATAAATAAAAAATAATAAAAAAATAAATAAAAAATAATAATAAAAAAAAACAAAAACCTAATAATATGAGCCCTTTCAGCGGACCTGAAGGAGAACTGTGTCTCAGCCTCAGGCTCACTTAAAATAACTAATACATTTAATAATAAAAAAAATAATTAAATAATATTTAAAAAATAATAAAAAAATAATTAAAAAAATAAATAAAAAATAATAATAATAAAAAAAAAAAAAAATGCTAATAATATCACCCCTTTCAGCGGACCTGAAGGAGAACTGTGTCTCAGCCTCAGGCTCACTTAAAATAACTAATAAATTTAATAATAAAAAAAATAATTAAATAATATTTAAAAAATAATAAAAAAATAATTAAAAAATAAATGAAAAATAATAATAATAAAAAAAAAAAAACCTAATAATATGAGCCCTTTCAGCGGACCTGAAGGAGGACTGTGTCTCAGCCTCAGGCTCACTTAAAATAACTAATAAATTTAATAATAAAAAAAATAATTAAATAATATTTAAAAAATAATAAAAAAATAATTAAAAAATAATAAAAAAATAAATAAAAAATAATAATAAAAAATAAAATAATATGCTAAGAATATGAGCCCTTTGAGCGGACCTGAAGGAGAACTGTGTCTCAGGCTCAGGCTCACTTAAAATAACAAATAATAAATTAATTTAATAATAAAAAAAATAATTAAAAATAATAAAAAAAAAAAAAAAAAATTATACATAATAACATAAATAAGAATAAAAAAAAAAATGCTAATAATAATGATATTACTGCTAATAATAATGCTATTAATGCTAATAATTATGCTATTAATGCTAATAATTATGGTATTAATGGTAATAATAATGCTATTAATGCAAATAATATTGCTATTAATTCTATTATTAATGCTATTAATGCTAATAATTATGCTATTAATGCTAATAATTATGCTATTAATGGTAATAATAATGCTCATAATGCAAATAATATTGCTATTAATTCTATTATTAATGCTATTAATGCTAATAATAATGCTATTAATGCTAATAATTATCCTATTAATGGTAATATTAATGCTATTAATGCAAATAATATTGCTATTAATGCTATTATTAATGCTATTAATGCTAATAATTATGCTATTAATGCTAATATTTATGATATTAATGCTAATAATTATGGTATTAATGGTAATAATAATGCTATTAATGCAAATAATATTGCTATTAATTCTATTATTAATGCTATTAATGCTAATAATTAAGCTATTAATGCTAATAATTATGCTATTAATGGTAATAATAATGCTATTAATGCAAATAATATTGCTATTAATTCTATTATTAATGCTATTAATGCTAATAATTATGCTATTAATGCTAATAATAATGCTATTAATGGTAATATTAATGCTATTAATGCAAATAATATTGCTATTAATGCTATTATTAATGCTATTAATGCTAATAATTATGCTATTAATGCTAATATTTATGCTATTAATGCTAATAATTATGCTATTAATGGTAATAATAATGCTATTAATGCAAATAATATTGCTATTAATGCTATTATTAATGCTATTAATGCTAATAATTATGCTATTTATGCTAATAATTATGCTATTAATGGTAATAATAATGCTATTAATGCAAATAATGTTGCTATTAATGCTATTATTAATGCTATTAATGCTAATAATTATGCTATTAATGCTAATAATTATGCTATTAATGGTAATAATAATGCTATGAATGCAAATAATATTGCTATTAATGCTATTATTAATGCTATTAATGCTAATAATTATGCTATTAATGGTAATAATAATGCTATTAATGCAAATAATATTGCTATTAATGCTATTATTAATGCTATTAATGCTAATAATTATGCTATTAATGCTAATATTAATGCTAATTATGCTATATAATAATCATATTAACGCTATTAATAATGCTATTAAGGCTAATAATCATGCTATTTATGCTATTCAAAATGCTATTAATGCTAATAATATTGCTATTAATGCTCTTTATGCTAATAGTAATGCTATTAATGCAATTATTTATGCTATTAATTCTATTATTTATGCTATTAATGCTATTAATAATGCTATTAATAATGTTATTCATGCTATTAATAATACTATTAATGCTATTAATGCTAATATTAATGCTATTAATTGTATTATTAATGCTAATTATGCTAATAATAATCATATTAACGCTATTAATAATGCTATTAAGGCTAATAATCATGCTATTTATGCTATTCAAAATGCTATTAATGCTAATAATATTGCTATTAATGCTCTTTATGCTAATAGTAATGCTATTAATGCGATTAGTTATGCTATTAATTCTATTGTTTATGCTATTAATAATGCTATTAATGCTATTATTAATGTTATTCATGCTATTAATAATACTATTAATGCTATTAATGCTAATAATAATGCTATTAATGGTAATATTAATGCTATTAATGCAAATAATATTGCTATTAATGCTATTATTAATGCTATTAATGCTAATAATTATGCTATTAATGCTAATATTTATGCTATTAATGATAATGCTATTAATGGTAATAATAATGCTATTAATGCAAATAATATTGCTATTAATGCTATTATTAATGCTATTAATGCTAATAATTATGCTATTAATGCTAATAATTATGCTATTAATGGTAATAATAATGCTATTAATGCAAATAATGTTGCTATTAATGCTATTATTAATGCTATTAATGCTAATAATTATGCTATTAATGCTAATAATTATGCTATTAATGGTAATAATAATGCTATTAATGCAAATAATATTGCTATTAACCCCTTCAGGACCCAGGCTATTTTGACCCTAAAGACCTTGGCATTTTTTGCAATTCTGACCAGTGTCCCTTTATGAGGTAATATCTCTGGAACGCTTCAACCGATCCTAGCGATTCTGAGATTGTTTTTTCGTGACACATTGGGCTTCATGCTAGTATTAAATTTAAGTCGATAATTTTTGTGTTTATTGTGAAAAAATCAAAAATATGGCAAAAATTTTGAAAATTTCACAATTTTCACATTTTTAATTTTTTTTTCTGATAAACCAGAGAGATATGTGACAGAAAAAAGTTATTAAATAATATTTCCCACATGTCTACTTCACATCAGCACAATTTTGGAAGAAAAATTTTTTTTTGGTAGGACGTTATAAGGGTTCAAAGTTCATGAGCAATTTTTCATTTTTCAACCAAAATTTACAAAACCATTTTTTTTAGTGACCACATCACATTTGAAGTCCTTTTGAGGGGTGTACATGACAGAAAACACCCAAAAGTGACACCATTCCGAAAACTGTACCCTCAAGCTATTCAAAACTATATTCAAGAAGATGATTAACCCTTCAGGTGCTTCACAGGACCTAAGGCAAAGTGGAAACAAAAAATGGATATTTTAATTTTTTTATCAAAAATGTTCTTTTAGCCTCAATTCTTTCATTTTCACATGGGCAACAGGATAAAATTGATCTTAAAATGTGTTGTGCAAATTCTCCCGAGTACACAGATACCTCATATATGGTCATAAACCACTGTTTGGGCGCACGGCAGGGCTCAGAAGGGAAGGAGCGCAATTTGAATTTTGGAGCTAATTTTACATCCAAAAAGTGAAATGGCGCTCCTTCCCTTCTGAGCCTGCTGTGTGCCCAAACAGTGGTTTATGACCACATATAAGGTATCGGTGTACTCAGGAGAAATTGCCCAACAAATTTTAGGATGAATTTTATGCTGTTGTCATGTGAAAACGAAAATATTTAAGCTAAAAGAAAATTTTTGTGAAAAAAAAAGTACTATTTCATTTTCACAGATCAATTTGTAAAGCACCTGGGGTTCAATATGCTCACTACCCATCTAGATATGTTCCCTGGGGGGTCTAGTTTCCAAAATGGGGTCACTTGTGGGGGAGCTCCAATGTTTAGGCACACAGGGGCTCTCCAAAAGCGACATGGTGTCCGCTAACAATTTGAATAAAAATCAGCTCAAATTGTTAGCTGTCACCATGTTGCGTTTGGTGAGCCCCTGTGTGCCTAAACATTGGGGCTCCGCAACAAGTGACCCATTTTGGAAACTAGACCACCCAGGGAACGTATCTAGATGCATAGTGAGTACTTTGAACCCCCAGGTGCTTCACAAATTCATCCATAAAAATGAAAAAGCACTTTTTTTTCCACAAACATTTTCTTTTTTCATTATTACGGATCAATTTGTGAAGCACCTGGGGGTTCAAAGTGCTCACTATGCAGCTAGATATGTTCCCTGGGGGGGCTAGTTTCCAAAATGGGGTCACTTGTGGGGGAGCTCCAATGTGGAGACACACAGGGGCTCTCCAAACACGACATGGTGTCCGCTAACAATTTGAATGCAAAGTGAGCTCAAATTGTTAGCGGACACCATGTTGCATTTGGAGAGCCCCTGTGCGTCTCCACATAGGAGGTCCCCACAAGTGACCCATTTTGGAAACTAGACCCCCAAAGGAACGTATGTAGATGCATAGTGAGCACTTTCAACCCCCAGGTGCTTCACAAATTCATCCATAAAAATGAAAAAGCACTTTTATTTCCACAAACATTTTCTTTTTTCATTATTACGGACCAATTTGTGAAGCACCTGGGGGTTCAAAGTGCTCACTATGCAGCTAGATATGTTCCTTGGGGGGTCTAGTTTCCAAAATGGGGTCACTTGTGGGGGAGCTCCAATGTGGAGACGCACAGGGGCTCTCCAAACACGACATGGTGTCCGCTAACAATTTGAATGCAAAATGAGCTCAAATTGTTAGCGGACACCATGTCGCGTTTGGTGAGCCCCTGTGTGCCTAAACATTGGGGCTCCCCCACAAGTGACCCCATTTTGGAAACTAGACCCCCAGGGAACGTATCTAGATGCATAGTGAGCACTTTGAAGCCCCAGGTGCTTCACAAATTCATCCATAAAAATGAAAAAAGCACTTTTTTTTCCACAAAAATTTCTTTTTTCATTATTACGGACCAATTTGTGAAGCACCTGGGGGTTCAAAGTGCTCACTATGCAGCTAGATATGTTCCCTGGGGGGTCTAGTTTCCAAAATGGGGTCACTTGTGGGGGAGCTCCAATGTGGAGACGCACAGGGGCTCTCCAAACACGACATGGTGTCCGCTAACAATTTGAATGCAAAATGAGCTCAAATTGTTAGCGGACACCATGTCGCGTTTGGTGAGCCCCTGTGTGCCTAAACATTGGGGCTCCCCACAAGTGACCCCATTTTGGAAACTAGACCCCCCAGGGAACGTATCTAGATGCATAGTGAGCACTTTGAACCCCAGGTGCTTCACAAATTGATCTGTAAAAATGAAAAAGTACTTGTTTTACGCAAAAAAAAAATGTTTATATTAATTTGTGAAGCACCTGGGGGGTCAATATGCTCACTATCCATCTAGATAAGTTCCCTGGGGGGTCTAGTTTTCAAAATGGGGTCACTTTTGGGGGAGCTCCAATGTTTAGGCACACAGGGGCTCTCCATATGCGACATGGTGTCCGCTAACAATTCCAATTCCAATTCCAACTAGACCCCCCAAGGAACGTATCAAGATGCATAGTGAGCACTTTGAACCCCCAGGTGCTTCACAAATTGGTCCGTAATAATGAAAAAAGAAAATGTTTGTGGAAAAAAAAAGTGCTTTTTCATTTTTATGGATCAATTTGTGAAGCACTTGGGGGTTCAAAGTGCTCACTATGCATCTTGATACGTTCCTTGGGGATCGAGCTGCGGAAAGCGATCTGGCAGCACAGGCGCATTGACCCACTATGTGCATCACTGCGTCCAGGCTGTCAGATTGCTTTCTGCAGTTCGATGCCCATGCAGGGAGATCGGGCTGCAGAGCAGCGATCTAAGAGCCTGGGCGCAGTGACCCACTATATGCATCACTGCGCCTGTGCTGCCAGATCGCTTTCCGCAGCTCAATCCCCATGCATGGGGATCGAGCTGCGGAAAGCGATCTGGCAGCACAGGCGCATTGACCATGTGCATCACTGCCTCCGGGCTGTCAGATTGCTTTCTGCAGCTCGATGCCCATGCAGGGAGATCGGGCTGCAGAGCAGCGATCTAAGAGCTTGGGCGCAGTGACCCACTATATGCATCACTGCGCCTGTGCTGCCAGATCACTTTCCGCAGCTCGATCCCCATGCATGGGGATCGAGCTGCGGAAAGCGATCTGGCAGCACAGGCGCATTGACCCACTATGTGCATCACTGCGCCCGGGCTGTTAGATAGCTTTCTGCAGCTCGATCCCCATGCATAGGGATCGAGCTGCGGAAAGCGATCTGGCAGCCCAGGCGCAGTGATGCACATAGTGGGTCACTGCGCCCGGGGTGTCAGATCACTTTCTGCAGCTAGATCCTGAGGATCTAGCTGCAGGAAGTGATCTGACAGATCCAGCACAGTGATCCACAGTGACCATTATGTGATCACTGTCGATCACTGTGCTGGATCTGTCAGATCACTTCCTGCAGCTAGATCCTCAGGATCCAGCTGTAGAAGTGATCTGGCAGCTCCAGCACAGTGATCGACAGTGATCACATAATGGTCACTGTGGATCACTGTGCTGGATCTGTCAGATCACTTCCTGCAGCTAGATCCTCAGGATCCAGCTGTAGAAGTGATCTGGCAGCTCCAGCACAGTGATCGACAGTGATCACATAATGGTCACTGTGGATCACTGTGCTGGATCTGTCAGATCACTTCCTGCAGCTAGATCCTCAGGATCCAGCTGTAGAAGTGATCTGGCAGCTCCAGCACAGTGATCGACAGTGATCACATAATAGTCACTGTGGATCACTGTGCTGGATCTGTCAGATCACTTCCTGCAGCTAGATCCTCAGGATCCAGCTGTAGAAGTGATCTGGCAGCTCCAGCACAGTGATCGACAGTGATCACATAATGGTCACTGTGGATCACTGTGCTGGATCTGTCAGATCACTTCCTGCAGCTAGATCCTCAGGATCCAGCTGTAGAAGTGATCTGGCAGCTCCAGCACAGAGCTCAGATCGGAGGCGGCGATACTCACAGGAGAAGAGGAGGAGGAGCGGGACGCAGCGCTGACAGCCGGGCCGCCGGAGAGGTGAGTGGGAGAAGCCGATCGCCGCTCCGGTGATCGGGGGGCAGGAGGGGGCAGTGGGGGGGCTGGCAGTAGATGTGGCAGGGGGCACTTAGGACTAGGAGGAAGCGGGGGCAGTCAGGAGGAGGCGGGCGGCAGGAAGAGGAAGCGGGAGGCAGGGACAGGAAGCGGGCGGCAGGGACAGAAAGGGGGGGGTAGAAAGATGAAGGGGGGGGGGCAGGAAAGAGAGGTGGGGGACAGGGGGGCAGTTAGAGGATGACAGGGAGCAGATCAGAGGGTAGGGAGAGCAGCGGCAGGCAGGGAAACATTACAGGCGCGGTGATTTTCACTTTCACTTTTGAGTGCCAATCACCGCGCCTGTAGCCGGGGGGTGGGGGGTGGGGGCAAATCGACCCCCCCTGGGGTGTAGTACAACTCCCCATGTACCTGCAGGCCGAGTGACAGGTCAGTGAGACCCTCACTCGGCCTGTAGGAGCCCGATCATTCCATGGCCCACCCCTAGGGCCAAGGGTCGGGAATGACTTGGTTTTCATGGCCCAAACGTAGGGCCAAGGGTCGGGAAGGGGTTAATGCTATTATTAATGCTATTAATGCTAATAATTATGCTATTAATGGTAATAATAATGCTATTAATGCAAATAATATTGCTATTAATGCTATTATTAATGCTATTAATGCTAATAATTATGCTATTAATGCTAATATTAATGCTAATTATGCTAATAATAATCATATTAACGCTATTAATAATGCTATTAAGGCTAATAATCATGCTATTTATGCTATTCAAAATGCTATTAATGCTAATAATATTGCTATTAATGCTCTTTATGCTAATAGTAATGCTATTAATGCAATTATTTATGCTATTAATTCTATTATTTATGCTATTAATGCTATTAATAATGCTATTAATAATGTTATTCATGCTATTAATAATACTATTAATGCTAATATTAATGCTATTAATTGTATTATTAATGCTATTAATGCTAATAATAATGCTATTACTGCTAATAATAATGCTATTAATGCTAATAATTATGCTATTAATGCTACTATTAATGCTAATAATGCTAATAATAATCATATTAACGCTATTAATAATGCTATTAAGGCTAATAATCATGCTATTTATGCTATTCAAAATGCTATTAATGCTAATAATATTGCTATTAATGCTCTTTATGCTAATAGTAATGCTATTAATGCGATTAGTTATGCTATTAATTCTATTGTTTATGCTATTAATGCTATTAATAATGCTATTAATGCTATTAATGCTATTATTAATGTTATTCATGCTATTAATAATACTATTAATGCTATTAATGCTAATATTAATGCTATTAATTGTATTATTAATGCTATTAATGCTAATAATAATGCTATTAATGCTAATAATTATGCTATTAATGCTAATATTAATGCTAATAATGCTAATAATAATCATATTAACGCTATTAATAATGCTATTAAGGCTAATAATCATGCTATTTATGCTATTCAAAATTCTATTAATGCTAATAATATTGCTATTAATGCTCTTTATGCTAATACTCATGCTATTAATGTGATTATTTATGCTATTAATTCTATTATTTAGGCTATTAATGCTATTAATAATGGTATTAATGTTATTAATAATGCTATTAATGCTATTCATGCTAATATTAATGCTATTAATTCTAATAATCATGCTATTAATCCTATTAATAATGCTATTAATGCTATTATTAATTCTATTAATGCTATTAATAATTTTATTAATGCTAATAATGCTATTACTCCTCATAATAATGCTAATAACGCTATTATTAATGCTATTTATGGTAATAATGCTATTAATACTAATAACAATACTATTAATAGTACTATTATTGCTGTTAATAATGCTATTAATGCTAATAATAATGCTGTTAATGCTAATAATTATGCTATTAATGGTAATAATAATGCTATTAATGCAAATAATATTGCCACGTTCTAGAATCCCGATGCATTTGCATCGGGCTCACAGCTAGTTGTACATATCTGTTTTCTTTACACTTGTATATACTTCACTGAACAAATTTGTAAAAAGTTGTTTCATTTTTTATCTATAGTGACGTTGTGATAAAGGCCTGTAGTGGGCCGAAAAGTTAACATCCTACTAAAGTCACCATCTGCACCTCATTGTTTGAAATAAAATCACCCTAAGCAACTACAAACACTGTGTGAGTGCATTATTTGATCATTAAGGCTACATGGTCGTGGCATCACCACAGGTTCTGTGGGAATGTGACCATAATAGGCAAGGATCAGCATAGGAGAAGTGCTGGTGAAGGACCTGTGGTGATGTCACAACTACGTGACCATAACAGGTGGTGCTCAGAATAGCAAAACTGGGGGAGGACCTGTGGTGATGTCACAACCATGTGACTGAAATTGACAGTGCTAAGCATGCCTCTACTGAATGACCTGTAATGATGTCACGACCAAGACACCTTAATGGTTGGAGCTCAGCAGGAGTGAATTCCTGCAGGACCTCTGGTGATAGCAATCAATTACAATGCTGGGGGTGTGACTAAGTTCAAAACAAATAAAACATGACTGAATTGAAGTGAAGCAAGCAAAAGCGCCTCCCCCGTGACTGAAGCCAGGTCTGTGTGTGCAGTCACCTGACATGACAGGTTCCGTTTAAAACTCCTGTGCCTGTAACATTTATACCAGCCCCCATCACACTTAATCTCGGTAGTGGACTATGCACCCTTGTAGAAAAAGATATTTCAAAATCAGAAGAATCTGGTGTGTGTGTTATATGCAGCCCTCCCACCAATCACCCACTTGTCGCTGTAGGGAGGCAGAGATGTGCACAGTGTATAGGGGCGTACAGCTTAGTTCTGCACACTGTGTAGTGGACACTTGCAGGTACTACAGCTCAGATACATTCAGTACACTAGGAGCTGAGCAGCCACTAGGAGCTGAGCAGCTGTACCCAAAATGTGATATCACCCAGTGTATAGACCTGTCTGGTTGTGGATCTGTACACTGGGTACATCCTGCCCTTCCTGGAGCTACCAATCTGACACTGAGGACTTTTCCTACAGGTAATATCCCAGTCTTGGACAACTCCTTTAAGGACTTACAGTAATATTCACATCATTATCGGAGTCTTCATCTACAAACACAAATCGGGAAGTTTCTGGCAGGATTTTGGGAATCACATCGACTACCATCCGTCTCGGGCTGGGTGATCTCCTTACCTATAGGCTAGGCCAATCTCCTCACGTCCGGGCCGGCCAATCTCCTCACGTCCGGGCCGGCCAATCACCTCACGTCCGGGCCGGCCAATCTCCTCACGTCCGGGCCGGCCAATCTCCTCACGTCCGGGCCGGCCAATCTCCTCACGTCCGGGCCGGCCAATCTCCTCACGTCCGGGCCGGCCAATCACCTCACGTCCGGGCCGGCCAATCACCTCACGTCCGGGCCGGCCAATCACCTCACGTCCGGGCCGGCCAATCTCCTCACGTCCGGGCCGCGCCAATCTCCTCACGTCCGGGCCGGCCAATCTCCTCACGTCCGGGCCGGCCAATCTCCTCACGTCCGGGCCGGCCAATCTCCTCACGTCCGGGCCGGCCAATCTCCTCACGTCCGGGCCGGCCAATCTCCTCACGTCCGGGCCGGCCAATCTCCTCACGTCCGGGCCGGCCAATCTCCTCACGTCCGGGCCGGCCAATCTCCTCACGTCCGGGCCGGCCAATCTCCTCACGTCCGGGCCGGCCAATCTCCTCACGTCCGGGCCGGCCAATCTCCTCACGTCCGGGCCGGCCAATCTCCTCACGTCCGGGCCGGCCAATCTCCTCACGTCCGGGCTGGCCAATCTCCTCACAGGCAGGCCGGGCAATCTCCTCACAGGCGGGTCGGGCAATCTCCACACAGGCGGGCCGGGCGATCTCCTTACAGGCAGGCCGGGCGATCTCCTCATCTCTCTCTTTACATTGTCACTCCTCGGTTTCCAGTCTCTTCTAATCTTTATCTTGGATTTTGAAGTTGAGCGTGGCGGTGGGAGTTCTACAGTGTCGGAGTGGCTTTATTTCTACACTTGCTGTCTTTTGCGGGATCCTCCGGTCTCACTGTCCAGAGATCTCTGTGGCCGGAAGCAAAGCCGGCATTCTAACGTCCGAACTCTGATGTCTCTGCACTTCTTGACTCGATCTTCTACCAGACTCAGGTCTTCTGTCTTCCTGGTGATCAGGCTGGAGACAAAATGTAGGTTTTCATAAAGTTTTAAGAAAGTCACACATATTACCAATCAACAGAAGAGAGGAGAAATGGAGGATCGCTGGGGTCAGATTGCTTAGACCCCTCCAATATAGGCAATGAAGGTCTTAAAGTGCCAGAACCATAATGAGCATGTGCGAACTGTCATTGTGAAGGCAGTTACTGTAAATGCTCAGTACAGATCCATTCATAAAGGACTATGGGATGGTGGAAATCCCAAGAGGGAGACCCTGACAATTACATGGGTAAGTGATATATATTGTTTGAGACAACTTTAAAGGGATCCTGTCACCCCCAAAATACCTCAGATTCAAATGCGCGCCTCCCCGCTCTGTCCTATGGCAACCGGACCGCTGCATTGTGCGGCTGTATGACGCGAATCGCGTCATTTCCGGCGCCGGGTGACGTATTTACACCCGCGCCGCTGTTAGCTTTAAGACCCGCACTGCGCATGCGCAGTGCGCGTTTTGAAGCTAACAGAGCGGCGCGGGTGTACATACCGTCACCCGCGCCGGAAATGACGCGATTCGCGTCACCCAGCCCCACTACAGGCCGGCCGACACAGGACAGAGCGGGGAGGCGCGCATTTGAATCAGAGATAAAGATCACGCCTATTGAGGCGTGATATCATGAAGAGGGAGAGCCTGCCAGGGTGACTATGAATACCATAGTCACTCATTATCATCCCTAATGAGGTACTGTAATAACATTTATCTTCATTTTCACTTGCTGCATTTAGGAGCCAAAAGGAGTGTAGGGTAAGTGTTACTATGCTCTAGGGACAGCTTTTAATAGCTTTTGAGGTGTTTTGGGGGTGACAGGATCCCTTTAACCCTTCAGCCCCTGGCCATTTTCCATTTTTGCCTTTTATTTTGACAGATTGGACATTTCTTACCTCTTCCTCTGGAGCCCTCTCTGATGTCTGTGTGCTTTGATGCTCTGTGGGATTGAGGACCATCCTGTTGTCTGCTCTTGGCCCTCACAGTGGAGCGGACCCCGGTGCTGACATCCAGCTGGCGTCTGGGCGTGCTCTGCAGGATAGAAACTGTCCTTCGCCGCTCCCGGGATGAGCTTGGTGTCTCATTGTCACACTCCCGGCTGTAACTGACCCTCCCTGCTTCTCGGATATTTGCTAGTAGACACCGCGGGTGGACGCAGCCATTTGTGTTTCCGCGAACCGCTCATGCTCCGGTCAGCAGTAATGGCCTTCAAAGAAGAAAAAGGTAAATGTTAAAACATTAAAATTAAAACAATTACCTGGCAGAGAGCAGGGCATGGGGCGCTGCAGTCTGCAGGAGTCACAATCTCACATCACCTTGACACAAAGCGGGGAGACAAGTGGCACCGGTCTTGCCGCCAAGTTTTTTTTCTCTAATGAATCAGACTGGAGTTATTAAGGGTGTCCCAGTAGAGCACAACCACTTTAAAGGGAATCTAATCTCAGCATAGCAATGTACAGACGAGACCCCAATTCCAGCGATGTGTCACTTACTGGGCTGCTCAGTGTACTTTTGATAAAAGCACTGTTTTATCATCTGGAGATTATCATTACAGGACTACTTGGCTGCCTGGTAGTCCAGCATATTCATGAACTGCTTAATCTGCAACAGAGAAAAGAGTAATGTTATCAAAATGACAGCAAGCAGCTCAGTGAGTGACACATCGCTGGAATCAGGGTCTGTTTCTACATTATGCTGCTCTGAGATGGGATGGCAAAAACCTGGTGACAGATTCCCTTTAATAAAACAGGTCTTCAAACTTTTACCTATGGAGGGTCCGGTCCTCTAATAGGCTGAGACCGCATGTCCAGTCATCATCTGCTAGATCGGATCCTGCAGGGATCCATTGCCCGAAAAAAAAAAATCTGTAAACATCTCTGCAGGATCCGTTTCTTTAACATTGGAGTCTATGGAGAACAGATCCAGTAACTGATCGCTATTTACCGTCCGTTTTTCTGTTTGTAAAGGATCCCTTTTTTCTTCCGGGATCAGTTTCAAATAGAAGATAAATAGCGATCAGTTACTGGATCCGTTCTTTATAGACTCCAATGTAAAAAAAGAGAATTTTGTTTACGTACCGTAAATTCTTTTTTCTTTAGTCATCAATGGGAGACCCAGACAATGGGGTTTAGGGCTCTGCCCTCCGGAGGTCACACTAGGTACTACAAGTTTGTAGACACCGCCTCCTCCGCTTATAAACCCCCACCGTAGGAGACATCCTCAGTTTAGTCCATAAGCTGCGAGGAGAAATTAAACCACACCCGAAACATCGGGAAGAATGCCGTGCACAGACGGTTCAACAACCCGGCAAACACTGTCTCAACAGAGAACAGAACAAGTGCAAAATATGCAACGGAACAACTGGGTGGGTGCTGGGTCTCCCATTGATGACTAAAGAAAAAAGAATTTACGGTACGTAAACAAAATTCTCTTTTTTCTGGTCGTCATAATGGGAGACCCAGACAATGGGGATGTCCTAAAGCAATACCCCAGGGCGGGAAGAGTTCCTCAACAAGACGGATAACACATGGTTCCCTCTAAAGGTGGGCAACCGCCGCCTGGAGAACCCGCCTGCCCAAACTCGCATCCGCAGAGGCATGGGCATGCACCATATAGTGCTTAGAGAAAGTGTGCAGGCTGGACCAAGTGGCCGCCTGACACACCTGTAGAGCAGAAGCTCGATGTCGCAAGGCCCAGGAGGCACCTACAGCTCTCGTAGAGTGTGCCTTCAAACCCACCGGGAGAGGCAAACCAGAAGACCGGTACGCCTCCTGAATGGGAGCCTTGATCCATCTGGCCAAGGTCGACTTCGAAGCCGCGGCCCCCTTACAGCGACCCATCGTGAGGACAAATAAGGAATCCGAACTCCTAAAGGAGGCGGTCCTGGACACATAAATGCGTACAGCTCTCACGAGATCCAGAGTATGGAGGTCGCGCTCAACCTGATGAACGGGAGCGGGGCAAAATGATGGAAGAACAATCTCCTGGTTTAGGTGAAACGTTGAAACCACCTTCGGCAGAAATTCAGGCCGTGGGCGCAACACCACCTTGTCTTGGTGAACCACCAGAAAGGGAGACTTGCACGAAAGTGCAGCCAATTCTGAGACCCGTCTCAGAGACGTAATCGCCACCAGAAAGACCACCTTCTGGGACAGACGAGAGAGAGAGACGTCTCTCAGTGGCTCAAACGGCGGTTTCTGCAGTGCCACCAGGACCATGTTTAGGTCCCAAGGGTCCAGAGGTCGTCTATAGGGCGGGACCACCCGAGACACCCCCTGCAGAAATTGACGTACCTTCGGGAGGAGCGCCAAGCGCCTGTCAAACAACACTGAAAGTGCTGATACTTGACCTTTCAGAGAGCCAAGGGATAATCCCAACTCCAACCCCGACTGTAGGAAGGCCAACAATGTCGGGATAGACAAAGGCCACGGAGAGCGGCCACCAGAGGCACACCAGGTAAAAAAGATTTTCCACGTTCTGTGGTATATCTTCCTGGAAACAGGTTTCCTTGCCCGATTCATAGTGGCAACCACTGTAGGAGAGAAACCTCTGGATGTCAGCAGCCAGGCCTCAAGAGCCATGCAGTCAATCTGAGGGCCCTGGAATTGAGGTGGAAGAATGGGCCTTGCGCGAGTAGATCTGCGCGTTCTGGAAGAGCCCACCTGTGTCCGCCTGACAGTTGCCACAGGTCCGGGTACCAAGACCTCCTGGGCCAATCTGGAGCCACTAGAATGGCCACTCTGCATTCTGTCCTGATCTTCCACAGGACCCTGGGAATCAGAGCCAGAGGCGGAAACACATATGGCAGCTGAAAGCTGGACCAGCTCAGGATCAGGGCGTCCGCCCCCAGAGACTGGGGATCCCAAGATCTCGCCATGTATTGGGGCACCTGATGATTCAGCCGTGAGGCCATCAGATCCACGTCCGGAGTGCCCCACCTGCCGCAGATGTCCCGGAAGACGTCTGGATGTAGGGACCACTCTCCGGCGTCCATCCCCTGTCGGCTCAGATAGTCGGCCTCCCAGTTCTCGACCCCTGGGATGTGAACTGCGGAGATCAGGCAGCCGTTTTCCTCCACCCAGAGTAGAATGCGGTGGACTTCGGCGAGGGCCTGAGCACTTCTGGTCCCTCCCTGATGATTTATATAGGCGACGGCCGTCGCATTGTCGGACTGTACCCGAATGGGCTGTCCTGACAGGAATTTCTGAAACGCCAGTAGCGCCAGATAGACCGCCTTGATCTCCAGCACGTTGATCTGCAACGCCGACTCCGACTGAGTCCAGAGGCCTTGAGCCCTGTGGTGCAAGAACACCGCCCCCCAGCCCTTCAGACTGGCGTCGGTGGTCACCACTAACCATGACGGTTTTAGGAAGGACCGGCCCCGTGACAGGTGATGTGGCTGGAGCCACCACTGCAGAGAGTCCCTGGTTGGTTGTGACAGTGTCACCAGCCGATTCAGAGAGATCGTCCTCTTGTCCCATCTGCGAAGAATCTCCAGCTGGAGAGGACGGAGGCGAAACTGTGCGAACGGCACCGCCTCTATCGCCGCTACCATGCGACCCACCAGTCTCATCAATACCCGTAGGGATGACTGTGGAGACAGGAGGACATTCTGCACTCCTGATTGGATCGCAAGCTGCTTGGCTTGAGGTAGGGACACCAGGGCCGAGTCCGTGTGGAAGTCCATGCCCAGATATGTCAATGACTGGGTCGGAACTAGGGTCGACTTTTGAATGTTGATAAGCCACCCGAACTGTTCCAGGGACTTCATGGTCACCTCCAGGCTCACCCGACAAAGGTCTTCCGATGGCGCCCTGACCAACAGGTCGTCCAAATAGGGTATGACGGCGTGTCCCTGCGCATGCAGGAGAGCCATCATGGAGGCCATCACCTTTGTGAACACCCGTGGTGCTGAGGCTAGCCCGAATGGCAGTGCCACAAATTGGAAGTGCTCTTCCCCCACTGCGAATCTCAACCAGCGCTGATGAGCTGGTGCAATGGGGACGTGAAGGTAAGCGTCCCTGATATCGATGGACGCTAGGAAGTCTCCCTGTGACACAGCCGCGATCACTGAGCGCAGGGATTCCATGCGGAACTTCCGAACCAACACGTGACGGTTGAACAACTTGAGGTCCAACACCGGGCGAAAAGAGCCGTCCTTCTTTGGGACAATAAAGAGGTTGGAGTAAAAACCCCTGAACCTCTCTTCCGTGGGCACAGGGACCACCACTCCGTCTCTGCGGAGTCCCTCCAACACCAGGTGAAAAGCCTGAGCCTTTTCTGGGGATGGAACCGACCGATGGAATCGGTGTATTGGTTGTGACGTCAGCTCTATCCTGTAACCTCTTGAGACTACGTCTCGAACCCACTGATCTTGAATGTGAAGAAGCCACTTGTCCTGAAAGCGGGACAGGCGGCCCCCCACCTGTGGGGAGGCAGGATGAGAGAGCGAGTCATGTCGAAGCGGGCTTGGGGGTGGCAGCCGCTGCCCCTGCCGGCTTCTTCTGACGACTCTTGGAACGCCACTGAGTAGCAGGCTTGCCCCCTCGGTCTGAGCGAGTGGACGCCGTTGATGACTGTGAACCGGAGCGAAAGGACCACTGCTTAGGGTTCCTTTTCACGGTGTACCGTGGCTTAGGCTTATTCTGCGGGATCTTAGACTCAGCAGAATCCTTTATCAATTTGTCCAGTTCGGTGCCAAAAAGCCTGTCACCAGCGAACGGAAGATTTTGTAAAATCTTCTTAGATGTGGCATCTGAGTCCCAAAGACGCAGCCACAACAGCCTGCGGATCGCAATTGCATTGGCCGAGGCCACAGCAGAGCGAGTGGCAGTTTCCAAAGATGCCGTCCTGGCATAGTCCGCATAGGCCCTTGCTCTCTCAGTGAGAGCCAGGACCTCTGGACTGGACCTAGCTAGATCAGTGATACCATCCAAACAGATAGTAATCGCTTGTAGGGTCCAGACCGCGGCAAAATTAGGGGCAAACGAAGACCCCACAGCCTCATAGGAAGACTTGGCGAGTTGCTCGACCTGTCTATCAGTAGCATCCTTCAACGAGGAGCTATCAGAGGCAGAAAACAAGGAGCGCGCAGCAATCCTAGTCATGGAAGCATCCACCTTGGGAGACTGCGACCATTCCTGGAGCGCCTCCTGGGGAAAGGGAAAGCGATTGTCCTTAGTTTTACGGACATAACGCCGCCCAGGATGCAACCTGGGAGCTTTAATCACCCTTCCGAAATTAGTGTGGTCCATGAAGGAGCCACTTGGTCTAGCCTCTGGCCGCAGCCATTGGTATATCTCCTTGGGGTGTACAGTCACCTCCTCAGGAGGAGTGACAAGACGCAATGTCTCATTGATGGAGGACACCAGATCCTCCACCCCATCTGGAGGTTCAGACATAGACCCAAGAGTAGAACCCCCATCATCTTCCTCACCATCAGAGGAACGCTCCTCCTCAGAGAGAGTCTGGAGCTCAGGAGAAGCCTCACGGGCTCGCTTAGGGGGTCTTACAGCAGAAGTAAGAGACACCCGGGGGTAACTAGGAGGAGTAGCTGGGTTCTCCAGTCTCCTATGCAGTGCCTCCAGGGTTTGCGACATGGAGGACATCTGGGACAGCAGAGATTCATTGATCTTATTCTGCGTTTCCCATGGCCCTGGGATCACCTGAACCTCAGGGTATAATCCCGGATTTGCAGACTCAGTAGTAGCAGACCGGGCCTCTGGGCGTCCGCAGTTATTGCAGGACCCCTCAACCAGTGTCCCGTTGCATGTAACACAGGCAATGGAGACCACCGCCGCCTTAGCAGCATGCTTCCCAACTGAGGACATCTCCACAGTGAGGGGAATATAAGCCAAAGTTCACAAACAAACCGGGAATCCCGGTGGCTTACCGACCGCAGTAAAGCGGTAGGAGGAAGCGGTGTGTGTGTGTGACCTCGCGAGTTCCGGTCTCCCTTGCAAGTGCAGACACGCGCTGCAGCCAGATCCCAGCCGGGAAGTGAGGGAGAAGATGGCCGCCGACAGTGAAGATGTGGGCGGAGCCAGGAACACGCGGGAAGAACACACAACACGCCCAGCGGTGATGTCACCATAAGGGCTGCCTCCTCCTCCTCCAGACTGCCTCAGCAATGGAGGTGCCGGAGCCCGCAGCGCGGGAAAAGAGTGTGAATATCACCACACACACTCTCAGACTGCATGTACACATAAAAACACTCGCAGTCTACAGCCTCAGCCCCTGTGATACACAGGGCGGTCAGCCAGGGAGACCCCAGCACAGGGTCACCGCCAGAACCGCGGACCCGAGGGTAACCGCGCGGTCTGAGTGTCATGACACCACAGTGACAGACACTACCCCCAGGCACACAGGAGACACACCAGGTGCCTCAGTGCCGGTCCGGTCTGTAAGCACCTTTAGGGAGGCCTCGGACGGGGGTACAGCACCAGTCCGGAGTGTAAGCACCATTTAGGGAGGCCTCGGACTGGGCTGGCTCCGTCCGGTCTGTAAGCACCATTTAGGGAGGCCTCGGACGGAGCGGAGCTGTGCAAGGCTCCAGGCTCCCCCTTACCAGAGCCTCCATGGAGGGATGGAAAGGAAGGAGCGCGACAGCGTACCGGGAGAACACTGAAGTGTCCAGGCTAAAAGCCCTCCGGTACCTCCACCAGCGTGTTCCGCAGAGGGTGAGCGGGGAGGCTGTCGGGGGTCCCGAGCGGGACCATTTTACCTTGTCTTCATACGCCATCACGTAAGCTGTGAGAATGCAGTGAAGTGCAAGCAAAGCGTGATCCTCCGAGCACACTAAGTTTAAAACTGAGGATGTCTCCTACGGTGGGGGTTTATAAGCGGAGGAGGCGGTGTCTACAAACTTGTAGTACCTAGTGTGACCTCCGGAGGGCAGAGCCCTAAACCCCATTGTCTGGGTCTCCCATTATGACGACCAGAAAAAAAAAAACAGATCCTGCAGAAATTGATTTTACAAAGATGGACAAAAAAAAGTTGTGTTATCACAAAGGATTGTGGTGGATACACGAAGTGTACAACATGCAGACGGTTAACCGATGGTTTCTTCTCTAACGATATGGAATTACTTGTTGCATTTTTTTAAATTAATCTTTTGTTTAAAAAAAAAAAAACTCCACATGTCCGGGTTTGAAGGTTTTTTTCACAGTCCATACATTGTGTATTTTATTGCATGTCCCTCCCCATCTCCCCTCTGCACGGTTTAATCTGCAGAAGTTTGTTTTTACAATTCTGCAAACTGAAGAGCTGAGGGCGAGATGTTATTGCTGCAGATTTTACAATCTGGACAATTTACTGGAGAGGATGAGATTTTACTTTAGAGGGAACCTGTCAGCAGTTTTGGGGGTTCTCACCCTGCCCTCCACATTTACTATGATGTAATTGGGGTTCCTGTAACCTCTTTATATCCCTGGACGTCCCCTTGCACCTCGGTAATACCGTATATACTCGTGTATAAGCCAAGTTTTTCAGCCCAAAAATTGGGCTGAAAAGTCCCCCCCTCGGCTTATACACGGGTCAATACGGTATACAGCAGCCCCAGTGCCCCCCAAATGCTGGCACTCGCCCCCCTCTGTTGTAAGGGCCCCCCCCCGCTGCTTAACTTACCATCCCCGGTCTTCTGCACCGCTGGTCTTCGGTGCTCCGTCCTCCATGCTCCCGTCTGGCTGCATCCGGGATCCCCGGCCGTCGCACGATGACGTCATCGTAACTGCGACGGCCGGGTATCCCGGATGCAGCCGGACGGGAGCATGGAGGACGGAGCACAGAAGACCGGCGGTGCAGAAGACCGGGAATGGTAAGTTAAGCAGCGGGGGGGGGGGGGACCCTTACAACAGAGTGGGGGCGAGTGCCAGCATTTGGGGGCCACTGGGGCTGCTATATACCACTGGGGCTGCTATACACCACTGGGGCTGCTAGACACACTGGGGCTGCTGTATACCACTGGGGCTGCTGTATACCACACTACTGGGACTGCTATACACCACTGGGGCTGCTATACACCACTGGGGCTGCTATACACCACTGGGGCTGCTATACACCACTGGGCTGCTGTATACCACTGGGGCTGCTATATACTACTGGGGCTGCTGTATCCCACACCACTGGGGCTGCTATTACCACTGGGCTGCTATACACACTGGGGCTGCTGTATACCACTGGGGCTGCTATATACTACTGGGGCTGCTGTATACCACACTACTGGGGCTACTATATACCACTGGGGCTGCTATACACCACTGGGGCTGCTATACACCACTGGGGCTGCTAAAACCACTGGGGCTGCTGTATACACACTACTGGGGCTGCTTATACCACTGGGTGCTAGATACACTGGGGCTGCTATATACCACTGGGGCTGCTGTATACCACACACTGGGGCTGCTGTATACCATGGGGCTGCTATATACCATGGGGCTGCTATATACACTGGGGCTGCTGTATACCACACTACTGGGGCTACTATATACCACTGGGGCTGCTATACCACTGGGGCTGCTATACACCACTGGGGCTGCTATACACCACTGGGGCTGCTGTATACCACACTACTGGGGCTGCTATATACCACTGGGCTGCTATACACACTGGGGCTGCTATACACCACTGGGGCTGCTATAACACTGGGGCTGCTATACACCACTGGGGCTGCTGTATACCACTGGGGCTGCTATATACTACTGGGGCTGCTGTATACCACACCACTGGGGCTGCTATATACCACTGGGGCTGCTATACACCACTGGGGCTGCTGTATACCACTGGGGCTGCTGTATACCACTGGGGCTGCTATATACCACTGGGGCTGCTATACACCACTGGGGCTGCTATACACCACTGGGGCTGCTAGATACACGCCAAACACTGGGGCTGCTAGATACCACTGGGGTGCTAGTACCATGGAGCTGTGTATACCACACCACTGGGGCTGCTATATACTACTGGGGCTGCTGTATACCACACCACTGGGGCTGCTATATACCACTGGGGCTGCTATACACCACTGGGGCTGCTGTATACCACTGGGGCTGCTGTATACCACTGGGGCTGCTATATACCACTGGGGCTGCTATACACCACTGGGGCTGCTATACACCACTGGGGCTGCTAGATACCACTGGGGCTGCTAGATACCACTGGGGCTGCTAGATACCACTGGAGCTGCTGTATACCACACCACTGGGGCTGCTGTATACCACTGGGGCTGCTATATACCACTGGGGCTGCTGTATACCACTGGGGCTGCTGTATACCACTGGGGCTGCTGTATACCACGCCACTGGGGCTGCTGTATACCACTGGGGCTGCTGTATATACTGCTGGGGCCTGTATATACCACTGGGGAGGCTGCTGTATACTACCACTGGGGAGGCCTGTATACCACTGGGGGGCCTGTATACCACACTGCTGGGGGCTGTATACCTGTGCTGGGGTCCAACCTCGGCTTATACACGAGTCAATAGGTTTTCCCAGGTTTTGGGGGCAAAAGTAGGGGGGTCGGCTTATACACGGGTCGGCTTATACACGAGTATATACGGTAAGAGTTTTATTCTGCCCTGCGCCATATGCTAATTTCATTATGAGTCATATGGGGGTCTGCACATTGCCCCCGCTCCATGCAAACACCACCCCTCCTGACTGTGTGCAAGTTGATGACAGCAACGTGATCCCAAAGTCTCGCGCCTGCGCAGTGGCACCTCACTGTGCCCTATGGAAGAGCCATAGATTCCACTGTGCAGGTGCGAGACGTGGGAATTAAGTGGATGGTATAGTGATGTCATCCACTTGCACAGTCAGGGGGGGCAGCCTTGGTGTGGATTGGCATTGAGCGGCTTTGGCGTGGAGCGGGGCGGCGCTGGCATGGCATTGAGCAACGTTGGCATGGAGCAGGGCAGTTAGCCTGGACTGGGGCGGCGTTAATGTGGAGCAGGGCTGTGCTGGCATTGAGGAGGGTAGAGTTGGCGTGGAGCGGCATTGGTGTGAAGCAGTGTTGGCATGGAGCAGCTCCGGTGTGGAGTGGGTCAGTGCAGGCGTGGAGCAAAGTTGGCGTGGAGTGACATTGGTGTGAAGCAGTGTCGGTGTGGAGCGGGGTGGCATTAGTGTGGAGCAGCTTCAGTGTGGAGCGAGGGCGGCGCTGGCGTGGAGTGGTGCTGGAACAGGGCAAAGTTGGTGTGGAGCAGCGTCTGTGTGCAGCGGGTCGGCGTTGGCATGGAGCAGGGCGGCGTTGGGATGGAGCAGCGTCGGTGTGGAGTGGGGCGGCACTGGCGTGGAGCGGTGTTGGCATTGAGCAGGGCAGAGTAGGTGTGGATCAGCGTTGGCGTGGAGCAGCGTTGACCACACTCTGCAGTCCCTCTGCAGTATATGGCCCAAACAAGAAAATAGGATTGTGCGAACAATATCTGCTCGCTGCATGGTTGGTGTGACGTGAAGAATATCCATCCGTGTGACATCTCACCAACAATGTCCGAAAGTTGTCCTAACGACTGTGCGCCCCCGAGATCGTTAGTGAGATCGTTACAACATTGTACCGTGTAACGGGGCCTTTAGTGTCTGGAGCCCAATATTAACCCCTTACACAAAGGGTCACAGCCTGCACTGAGGCACCACAGGTCCCAGCAGCCCAACAGCTCTGGTGAAGCTCCAGCAGAGGCCTCCAGGGCTCCAGTGTCAGCACAGCCCGGAGGAGCCTATAATGGCGGCGGGGAGCCCTCGGGCAGGTCTCCACTGTCCTCTGAACTTTATCAGCCCTAAAAAGTGCCTACAGGAATGTAAGGCCACGTGCACATGTTCAGTATTTGATGAGTTTTTTACCTCAGGATTTTTAGACAAAACCAGGAGTGGAACAATCTGAGGAAAAGTGTAGTAGAAACACGTCACCACTTCTGTATTTATCACCCACTCCTGAGGTAAATCCTGAGGTAAAATAATCTTCAAATAGTCAGTGTGTGCATGTGGCCTTATACAGAGATGGTGTATGGAACCGCCCGATGCCCCCCCCACACTTACAGCCGCTTCTCCTCCGCCATCTACACTCCGCACTGACTCTGCCGCCTCCATCACGTCTGGAGCGGCGGCAACTGCGAGGGGTTGACGTCACCGGAAGGGGTGGGGCGTCCTCAGCAGAGCGGCTGGTGCCAGGAAGCGGGGCCCAGAGCTGCACCGTGAGCTGGTCATGCTGCACCGGTGGAATTTAGGGATTTTTTTGTTCTTTTTTTGAGTGATCTCAGATTATATTTTGGAAGCACAAACAAAGTGCATCATGTTACTTGCATGGGACTGCTTGTAGGGGACATGCACAGGAAATGTGCTGATAAAGCATGAATGTGATTACTGGAGGGGAGGGGGATTGCAAAGAGAAGAGAGTTATGTTGCATTTTAGGGGATTTGAACATGGAGAGGGGTGATTTTCAGCAAAGACAAGGGGTTAATGTTGCTTGCAGGGAGGGGTTGCACTTGGAAGGGTGTGATGTTGCATTTGGTTGGGGTTGCAAAGAGAAAGGAGCATGAGAGGGAGCTTGCAAAAGAGGGGGGAGTGATATTGTATGTGAGAGCTTGGAAAGAGAAGGGGGTAATTACATTTGGGGGATTGCAAAGAGAAGGGGGGGGTGATGTTGAATAAAGAGCGAGGGCTTGGAAAGAGACGGGGTGATGTTGTATTTTGGGGCAGGGGCTTGAAAAGAGTAGGGGGTACTGGATTGGGCAAAAATATTGCAACGTAATAAGGCTACCCTAGTCCTGTCTGCACTGAAACTGTTAGGGTGCGTGCACACGATCAGCACAGTGGCGTTTTGGACGCAGTGTGTTTGTGCTGCGTCCAAAACGCTGCATTGTGCGGTCCAAGTGCAATGGATGGGATTCCTAGAAATCCCACGCTCCCTGTGCTTCTCCCCTCCAGCGTTATCTCAGCTGCGGTGCAGGTTGCCATGCTTCTGCATCATGTTAATTTCATGCTGCCGAGTCGGAAGTGACCCCCATTGGGTGAATGCAGGGAGAAGCCGCCTTGCACCCACCGCAGATGGTGAGTACAGGGCAATTGCGGTCTCCCTCAGTTCCAGAGACATGCAGGACGCTGTGTCCCTGGATTGTGAGAACATACCCATAGATTGAAGTCGCTGCATGGAATTGCATTATTTATGGGCAGGTAATGGAGTAAAAAGGGTTAAAAACTGCGCTGCTGTTCCAAGAAGATTAAAGCAAAATCCTGGGAAAGTGATTAAGGCCCCTTTCACATTGGCGTTTTTGTCTGAATCCGGACAAAAAATTGCATCTGCCCAACGGCCGCACTTGCAGCACACTTTGGGCAAGCCCCATGCATTGTCTATGGGGCTTGCGGTAAGGTACGGTTGCGGCCGCGAAGAAAAATGCAGCTGACCGCAGTTTTTTTCGTGGCCGCAACTGCCGCATCAGCCGCAATTGCACTTGCCGCACCTTACCGCAAACACCATAGACAATGCATGGGTCTTGCCGCAAGTGTGCTGTAAGTGTGGCCATTAGTGTGAAAGGGGCCTTACTCAACACATTTCAGAATGGATACTGCAATATTATCCTGAAGCAGTATCCACTCTGAAATCCCAGGATTTTACTCCAGTCTTCCTGCAATAACTGCGCGTATTAAAAACCTTTTTAGTCTTATCTGCCCAGAAATAATGCAATTCCACACAACAGCTCCATTTTAGGCTGGTTTCACACTACGATTGTATGCAATCCGACGCTGACCGATAGAATTTGGACAGCATCGGATCCAAACTGATCCCTGCAATCGGATGCCAAATAGGCATCCCATTCCGACATTTTGCAGGGTCAGTTTGCCAGTTCCTCCTGTTATCTGCTCCTCTCTGCCTCCTGTCACCTGTTCTCCCCTGGTGCTCCCTGCTTCTCCCCTGGCGCTCCCCTCTTCTCCCCTGGCGCTTCCCTCTTCTCCCCTGGCGCTTCCCTCTTCTCCCCTGGCGCTCCCCTCTTCTCCCCTGGCGCTCCCCTCTTCTCCCCTGGCGCTCCCAGCTTCTCCCCTGTGTTTCCCTCTCCTCCGGAATAAACACACTGCGCACTGACCCCTCACACTGCCCACTGACCATGCTCTGCCTACTGACCCCTCACACTGCCCACTGACCCTGCTCTCCTCATTTACTCCCGCTCTGCCCACTGACCCCTGCTTTGCCCACTGACCCTGCTCTGTCTACTGACCACCCTCTGTTCACTGACCCCCCCGCTCTGCCCTTTGACCATGCCCACTGACCCCTGATCTGCCAACTGACCGTGTCCACTGTCCCATGCTCTACCCACTGACCCTTCTCTGCCCACTGACCGTCGCTCTGCCCACTAACCCCTGCTCTGCCCACTAACTGTGCCCACTAACCCCTGCTATGCCCACTGAACCCTGCTCTGCCCAGTGACCCCCGCTCTGCCCGCTGACCCCTGCTCTGCTCACTGACTGTGCCCACTGACCCCTGCTCTGCCCACTGATTTTTCCCACTAACCCCTGCTGTGCCTAATGACTGTGCCCACTGACCCCTGCTCTGCCCAATCACTGTGCCCACTAACCCCTGCTCTGCCCACTGACCCTGCATTGCCCACTGACCCCCCACTCCTGCTCAATGACCCTGCTCTGCCCATTGACCCCCCCACTCTGCCCACTGACCCTGCTCTGCCCACTGACCCCTGCTCTGCCCACTGACCCCCGCTCTGCCCACTGACCATGCCTACTGACCCCTGCTCTGCCTACTGACCCCAGCTCTGCCCACTGCCCCCACTCCTGCCTACTGACCCTGCTGCTGATGCTCAGGTTATACTGGCTGTACATATATAATTATATACAGGAGATGCCCAGGTTATACCAGCTGTACATATATAATTATATACAGGACATGTCCAGGTTATACCAGCTGTACATATATAATTATATACAGGAGATGTCCAGGTTATACCAGCTGTACATGTATAATTATATACAGGAGATGTCCAGGTTATACCGGCTGTACATGTATAATTATATACAGGAGATGCCCAGGTTATACCGGCTGCACATATATCATTATATACAGGAGATGTCCAGGTAATACCGGCTGTACATATATAATTATATACAGGAGATGCCCAGGTTATACCGGCTGTACATATATAATTATATACAGGAGATGTCCAGGTAATACCGGCTGTACATATATAATTATATACAGGAGATGCCCAAGTTATACCGGCTGTACATATATAATTATATACAGGAGAGGCCCAGGTTATACCGGCTGTACATATATATTATATACAGGAGATGCCCAGGTTATACTGGCTGCAGGGGCGGACCCAGAATGTAGTGAGCCCTGGTGCAAGAAATTTTTCGGGCCCCCCCCCCTGGAACTCAGTGCCAGAATAGTGCCGCGGGTGTGCAGCACAGCCAGCAGTGTAGCAACTGTTTGTGGCGCCCGGGGCGGTCGAAAAATTTTTCCGCCCCTTTGGTTATTGATAATCTGGAAGTATACATAGTATACACTGTCTGCCCCTATATACAAGAATATAACTACTATACTAAAACACAAAGAGAAGGGGTGCAATTGCCACCTCTGTAGTACCCCAGTGTATGACAACAAGCAGGAGTCAAGGAGGGCCCGGGGCCGGAGCAATTTTCGCCGCCGTGCTGTGGAGTTCATAATGCAATATAAATGCAAAAAAACTTTATTCTTAATATGATGTCACAATACCGGGATCTGAGGCTCTTCTATTTGGAGGTCAGGGGCTCTCTGATGCCATGTTGCTGTCTGTCTCGCTGTCGTCCTCTTTTGACACTGGAGTGTGGTGGACAAGAGAGCATTAACTGGTTAATAACGAGAAGTATGGAGTGTACAAACTGAGCCATAAATCCTCCCCATACCAGTAGGATCACTATATGGATTTTAGTATTCGGGTACGAACACACTGGCGTGAAACTCTGATGAGTGCAATGTGTGATTTTCTCGCATTGCAATCAATCTCTGAGAGCAGATTGGGGAGTGTCGGACGCTTTTTTCTCATCCAGATTTAGGATGAGAAAAAAGTTGCAACATGCTGCGACAGTCTGCGATTCACACCGAGACTCACCAATGCAAGTCTACGGGTCCGACAAAATCACAGACCACACACGGACAGCACACGAACCATCCGAGTCTGAGGCTGCGTTCACATATTGCATATTTTGCTGCGCTTTTTTACGCGCGCTTTCTCAAAATACGCAATGTGCCTTTTGTCTGCCACCAAAGTGAAATTCACATTCACATCACATGGATGTGATCTGAGAGAAATGTCGGACACTCGCACAACAGTTGGATGCCAAACGGACTAAAAAACAGATGTTACTCGTCCGACTCTCCTGGAAACAGACCGATTTTAAGGCGGCGGGAGACAGTGTACCACCATCTCCTAGCTCTGTGCTGTGCACAGTGTACCACTATGTCCTCAGCTCCGTGCTGTGCACAGTGTACCACCATGTCCTCAGCTCCATGCTGTGCAGTGTACCACCATCTCCCTAGCTCTGTGCTGTGCATAGTGTACCACCATGTCCTCAGTGCTGTGCTGTGCACCACCATGTCCTCTGCCCACACTCCACCATGTCCTCTGCACACCCTCCCTCCATGTCCTCTGCACACCCTCGATCCATGTCCTCTGCACACCCTCGATCCATGTCCTCTGCATCCCTCCCTCCATGTCCTCTGCACACCCTCCCTCCATGTCCTCTGCACACCCCTCATGTCCTCTGCACACTCCTCATGTCCCCTGCACACCCCTCCACGTCTCTGCACACACTCAGTCCTCTGCACACCACTCCACGTCCTCTGCACACCACTCCACGTCCTCTGCACACCACTCCACGTCCTCTGCACACCACTCCACGTCCTCTGCACACCACTCCACGTCCTCTGCACACCACCCACGTCCTCTGCACACAACCACGTCCTCTGCACACAACCCCGTCCTCTGCACCACCTCCACGTCCTCTGCACACACCCCACGTCCTCTGCACACCCCCTCCACGTCCTCTGCACACCCCTCTCCACCCCACGCTCCTCTGCACACCCACCTCCACGTCCTCTGCCCACCCTCTCCACTCCTCTGCACAACACTCTCCACCCTCCACGTCCTCTGCACACACCCCGTCCTCTGCAAACCCTCCACGTCCTCTGCACACACACCCCATGTCCTCTGCACACACCCCACCTCCTCTGCACACACCCCACGTCCTCTGCACACCACCCACGTCCTCTGCACACACCCCCGTCCTCTGCACAACCCCCATGTCCTCTGCACAACCCCCACGTTCTCTGCACACACCCTCGTCCTCTGCACACACCCTCGTCCTCTGCACAACCCCCACGTCCTCTGCACACCCCCCTCGTCCTCTGCACACCCCCACGTCCTCTGCACACCCCCACGTCCTCTGCACAACCCCCACGTCCTCTGCACAACCCCCACGTCTCTGCAACCCCTCGTCCTCTGCACAACCCCCACGTCCTCTGCACAACCCAGTCCTCGCACAACCCCCACGTCCTCTGCACACCCACGTCCTCCAACCCACGTCCTCTGCATACACCCCCATGTTAGATGGGCCATGTATGTACCTTGTAAACTCAGTCCCAGTTCCTCCTCTGGCAATTCATCTTGCTGGGCAAAATGTAGCTCCCCCCACCTGAGTCACATGTGCGTGACGTCATCGCAGGTCCTGTAACACCCGGCATCTGTCCTCGCGGTGGTGCTATGATCTGCCGTCCACCGACCTCAGCCGGCGTCATGCACCACCACTAGTGAGGTGAGGAGGGGGGGCGCGATGACTGGGGGGGGGGTTGTGAGGTGTCCAGGGGGTGTGTGTGAGGCATCCAGGGGGGGGTGTGAGGTGTCCAGGGGGTGTGTGTGAGGCGTCCAGGGGGAGGTGTGAGGTGTCCAAGGGGCGGGGTCACCCGGCCGGGGCTCAGAGCAGGAATAAAAAAAAAGACACAAAAAAAAGAACATGTCGCCGCCCTCCCCGAAAAGTGCCTAATGGCAATTTCGACCCTGCCACCCCCCCCCCCGGAACTTAATGCCAGAACAGTGCCGCGGGTGTGCAGCGCCACTGACACCCGACAGCACCACCCCCACACTACTGCCGCTGCCTACCGCCCTTCTGTCTGTCTGACAGGGGAACGGACCTGCCGCTGGAGCCCCAGGGGCCCCCTAGCTGGTCGGGGCCCTGGTGTAGCTGCACCACGGTAGTTCCGCCCCTGACTGGCTGTATATATATGGTCTGTATATATAGTTATATACAGGTTATACCAGCATTTCATCTGACTGGAGGTCACTTACCTGGTCTGTGCTAGACACCTACTCTGAATAGGACTCTGCCCCCATGGATCTCAGCAGTTCTGATGGGGGTTGTGGTGGTAATGGGAGTGGTGGTAGTCTGGATTCTGTAACACAGAGGAGGATATAGTGATGCCATCCCTGTCTTCCATCATCACAGCCCATATTATACCGTTCCATACTCATTACCCGACACCATTTTTGTTTCACTGTTGTGGGTCCTGCAGTTTCTTTCCTCACATCAGACACGGGGGACATGGACAGACTGTAGGGGTCTGTATAATAAATCACATTATTCTGCTCATCAATCCATCCGCAAACTCCAATACTGTAAGGCACTGCTTAGGAATAGAATGCCAGAGCGGCAGTTAAGACTGACACCGCCAAGGCAGGGAATGAGTGCAGAATTATATGGCATCCAAGGGGGACTGAATATATGGATAGATAGTAACCCTTACACTGCCGGATAATTTCTAATGCCCGGTAGAGCTCCAGGTCATGGACGCTCACCAGCTTCTGCCCCCAGCTCCACAGCAGCTCCCCGGTCACACAGTCGCCCCATCTCCTCCTCATATAGAAAAGCTGGATGGTGGTCTGGTCGTTCATAATGTGTGATGCTGAATAAGAAAAAAAGAGATTTTAAAAGGTCCTATCAATTAATATTATAATTATTATTTATTATTAATATTAATGTTTTTTTTGTTTTTTTGTTTTTACAGAGGTTAAAAACCTGCACAGGATCATAGTGCGGCCCCTGTAATAGATAACACCCAACCTGCCAGCTGAACAGTGGGGCCACAATAGAGGAAGTCCAGGGGCCCTTATCAGGACGCCCTTCCTCTATTTTCAAAAGTGAATGAGGTTTACAAATTGATGTCGAGTTCAGAGAGCTGATTAGTCAGAAACCACAAATTATCACATAAATGTCATAGAGACTGATCCTTAACCTGACAGTCAGATATATACCCGGCATAAAGAATAAAGTCTAACTAGGAATCATTATAATCACTATATACATTATGTCCAGAGCTGCACTCACTATTCTGCTGATGGAGTCACTGTGTACATACATGACATTAATGATCCTGAGTTACCTCCTGTATTATACTCCAGAGCTGCACTCACTATTCTGCTGATGGAGTAACTGTGTACATACATTACATTACTGATCCTGAGTTACCTCCTGTATTATACTCCAGAGCTGCACTCACTATTCTGCTGGTGCAGTCACTGTGTGCATACATTACATTACTGATCCTGTACTGATCCTGAGTTACATCCTGTATTATACTCCAGAGCTGCACTCACTATTCTGCTGGTGCAGTCACTGTGTACATACATTACATTACTGATCCTGTACTGATCCTGAGTTACATCTTGAATTATACTCCAGAGCTGCACTCACTATTCTGCTGGTGCAGTCACTGTGTACATACATTACATTACTGATCCCGAGTTACCTCCTGTATTATACTCCAGAGCTGCGCTCACTATTCTGCTGATGGAGTAAGGCTGCGTTCACACATTGCGTATTTTGCCGCGTTTTTTTACGCGCGCTTTTCAAAATACGCAATGTGCCTTTTGTCTGCCAGCAAAGTGAATGGGAAATTCACTTTGCAGTGCAGACATTGCGTAAAAATACGCAGTGCGTTTTCCAGGAGAAAACGCAGCTCCGTAAACAATTGATATGTCAATTGTTTACGCAGCTACTTCTTTATATTCTCCCAGAGGGGAGGAAGAATCCTGCTTCCTCCTCCCCTCTGTGACATGTGTGACCGCCCCATTAGACTTCACAGTGTATTAATAAACACTGTGAAATCTAAATTAAACAAAAGCAAGTGTGTGAAAAATAAAAAAGAATGAATACATAACCTTCCGACGCCTTCTGCCGCTGTGCGATCCCCGGTTGTAAGTCAGATCTCTTCTGACAGGACCTGTGGTGACGTCAGAGGGGGGGCGTTCCCGGGCACTCGCGGTCATGTGACTGCGAGCAGTCAATCAGCGATGGGACCGCCCCGGGAACGCCCCCTCTGACATCATCACAGGTCCTGTCAGAAGAGATCTGACTTAGAACCGGGGATCGCACAGCGGCAGAAGGCGTCGGAAGGTGAAGTATTGATTCTTTTTTATTTTTCACACACTTGCTTTTGTTTAATTTAGATTTCACAGTGTTTATTAATACACTGTGAAGTCTAATGGGGCGGTCACACATGTCACAGAGGGGAGGAGGAAGCAGGATTCTTCCTCCCCTCTGTGACATCACTGCGCTTTCTGGAGTAAAGAAAGCGCAGTGTGTGAAAGCCCCTGTGTATTTTGCTGCGCTTTTTTGCGCGGCCGAAAAACGCGGCAAAAAGCGCAGCAAAATACGCAAATGTGTGAACGTAGCCTAACTGTGTACATACATTACATTACTGATCCCGAGTTACCTCCTGTATTATACTCCAGAGCTGCACTCACTATTCTGCTGATGGAGTAACTGTGTACATACATTACATTACTGATCCCGAGTTACCTCCTGTATTATACTCCAGAGCTGCACTCACTATTCTGCTAATGGAGTAACTGTGTACATACATTACATTACTGATCCCGAGTTACCTCCTGTATTATACTCCAGAGCTGCACTCACTATTCTGCTGATGGAGTAACTGTGTACATACATTACATTACTGATCCCGAGTTACCTCCTGTATTATACTGCAGAGCTGCACTCACTATTCTGCTGGTGGAGTCACTGTGTACATGCATTACTGATCCTGTACTGATCCTGAGTTACATCCTGTATTATACTCCAGAGCTGAACTCACTATTCTGCTGGTACAATCACTGTGTACATACATTACATTACTGATCCTGAGTTACATCCTGTATTATACTGCAGAGCTGCACTCACTATTCTGCTGGTGGAGTTACTGTGTACATACATTACATTACTGATCCTGAGTTACCTCCTGTATTATACTCCAGAGCTGCACTCACTATTCTGCTGGTGGAGTCACTGTGTACATACATTACTGATCCTGAGTTACCCCCTGTATTATACTCCAGAGCTGCACTCACTATTCTGCTGATGGAGTAACTGTGTACATACATTACATTACTGATCCCGAGTTACCTCCTGTATTATTATACTCCAGAGCTGCACTCACGATTCTTCTGATGGAGTAACTGTGTACACACATGACATTAATGATCCTGAGTTACCTCCTGTTCTGTCCCCATCTGATGGCTGTAATCTAAGCGCTCTAATTACCAGTCCCTTAGATAATTGTATGCTCGGTACTTACCCCATCAGGGGCAACAGACAGTTTTCAACTCGATCGCCTCTGCAGCTGTAGTAAGACAGGAGAACACTGTAGTTTTCTTCTGTATCTTGTATTAGTCACAATAAACGATAGGTAAAAAGGAATAATCTGTACAAGGGATATACACATGTGTCTTCAGTAATGGCTTCTGCAGACTGAGGAAGAAGGGAGGGACATCCTGTACAGACAACTATGGGAAGAGGACAGGGACAAACTTCATAAGACTACCTAGCCCTAGCAAACAACAGGAATTTCCTGATTGGAGGAAATATATACAATGCAAGAGTAGGCATTTCAGGTTGTTCCCATTCGTGGGACACAACACCTCCTATATTATACTCCAGAGCTGCACTCACTATTCTGTTGGTGGAGTCACTGCGTACATACATTACATTACTTATCCTGAGTTACCTCCTGTATTATACTCCAGAGCTGCACTCACTATTCTGTTGGTGGAGTCACTGCATACATACATTACATCACTGATCCTGAGTTACCTCCTGTATTATACTCCAGAGCTGCACTCACTATTCTGCTGGTGCAGTCACTGTGTACATACATTACATTACTTATCCTGTACTGATCCCGAGTTACATCCTGTATTATACTCCAGAGCTGCACTCACTATTCTGCTGGTGTAGTCACTGTGTACATACATTACATTACTGATCCTGTACTGATCCTGAGTTACCTCCTGTATTATACTCCAGAGCTGCACTCACTATTCTGCTGGTGAAGTCACTGTGTGTACATACATTACATTACTGATCCTGAGTTACATCCTGTATTATACTCCAGAGCTGCACTCACTATTCTGCTGGTGGAGTCACTGTGTAAATACATTACATTACTTATCCTGTACTGATCCTGAGTTACCTCCTGTATTATACTCCAGAGCTGCACTCACTATTCTGCTAGTGCAGTCACTGTGTACATACATTACATTACTGATCCTGTACTGATCCTGAGTTACATCCTGTATTATACTCCAGAGCTGCACTCACTATTCTGCTGGTGCAGTCACTGTGTACATACATTACATTACTGATCCTGAGTTACATCCTGTATTATACTCCAGAGCTGCACTCACTATTCTGCTGGTGGAGTCACTGTGTACATACATTACATTACTGATCCTGTACTGATCCTGAGTTACATCCTGTATTAAACTCCAGAGCTGCACTCACTATTCTGCTGGAGCAGTCACTATGTACATACATTACATTACTGATCCTGTACTGATCCTGAGTTACATCCTGTATTATACTCCAGAGCTGCACTCACTATTCTGCTGGTGCAGTCACTGTGTACATACATTACATTACTTATCCTGTACTGATCCTGAGTTACCTCCTGTATTATACTCCAGAGCTGCAATCACTATTCTGCTGGTGCAGTCACTGTGTACATACATTACATTACTTATCCTGTACTGATCCTGAGTTACCTCCTGTATTATACTCCAAAGCTGCACTCACTATTCTGCTGGTGGAGTCACTGTATACAACAATGCTGAAGTTGGTTTCTTATTTGGCTATTATTTATTTTTCTATTTTTTACAGGTTTCTCAACAAAACTAAAACATTACAAGTATATAATACAATCAAAGTAGCAAAAAAATATGCGGCACTCACCGTAGCTGAAATCTTCTATTTATTACATCCATTTACAGGAGAAAACAGTCATATTGCAGACTTGGGGAGGGAGTGAGGAGTGCAGTGACGACGGGCACCGTTTCACGGCTAGTTGCCGCTTCTTCCGGTGAGACACGACCGGAAGCCACAAATGCAGCAGCAATATTCTCTGACCCAGCAATCACACAGTTAACTCAGAGATCCATACCCTGCATGCATCACCTAGCATAGAGGGCCAATCAGGTCCTGGTGGGCGGAGTGTAGTGGTAGTGTGTAGTGGAAGTTTAGTCCAGCTTGATGAGAGTCGAGTCTGGGATAGTAACAGGAACATAGAAGACCTTCTGCAGATTCCCAGCTCTGCAACCTAGGAGAGGGGGTTGCACAGTACCGTGCGGACCCCTGGCCACCTTCCCTGGCCGTCTCCCTACCATCACCCGGGCATCAACATGCGGGTCCAAAATCATCCCGTGCCCATTTACAGCCGATTTGCTGGTACCGAAGCTAGCAGCAGTTCAGCTCTGCTATGCGAACCAGAGGAGTGGAGGGATCGCTTTACAGGAGCACCCCACCATCGCCAAATCCAGTCGTCTAAGGGTGCTTTCACACTACGGATTTTGAAGGGAGCCGATGCTGTCCGATAAATTCGGACAGCATCGGCTCCCTTCTGATGCTTGGAATCGGATGCCAAATAGGCACCCGATTCCGGCATAAAATCGTTGCCGGGCTGAAAAAAAAGAAAAAAAAAAAAAAAGTTTATTCTCACCTCCCCCCGAGGTCTCCCGCTACCTTCCTGGAGGCTCCCGGTGGCTCATTCAGGTTCCCGGTGGCTGCAGAGGTCTTCCTCTGCTGTTCAGGACCTGCGGTGATGTCACAGTCACGTGACTGCTGGTTCCACCATGGTAACCCGCGGTCACATGACTGTGACATCACCGCAGGTCCTATACAGCAGAGGAAGACCTCTGCTGAGACCGGGAACCTGCATGAGCCACCGGGAGCCTCCAGGAAGATAGCGGGAAACGGCGGGGGCTCGGGGGGAGGTGAGAATAAACTTTTTTTTTTTTTTTTTTAACCCCTGCGATCCCAGTTGAGCATTTTTACTGTACTGAGCATGCTCAGTACAGTAAAATCGGGTCCGAGGAGACATCAGATGTTTCCTCGGACCCTTCTCCATAGGGCCCCATGTTATAGGGATCGGGTCAGATCGGATGGCATTTAGTGGTCCGATCCGAGTCTGTCAGATTTTATTTTCGGTGCAAAAATCGTTGCAGGCAACGATTTTTTTCACCGGAAAAAAATCGGGAAAAATCGGGCAGAATCGGATCGGACCAAATCGGATGGCATTTAGTGCACATCCGATTCGGTCCGATCCCCATAGGGATGCATGGGGTCCGAAAATCGTTCCGATTCTGTCTGATGAAGAAATCGTAGTGTGAAAGCACCCTAACCAGCGGTGTACCCACCAAGGGACCCAAGGCTCCCCAAAGCATCTGGAACGTATACCCCGGATAGGGCATTCAAGCAGCCTCCCTGTACCCGATCTGGTATTCCTGGGCGACAACGGCACAGTACTTAGTTAGAATGGAGGAACACCGCGGATCTCTGAGAACACACTGGTCATTGCTGAGTCCACAACCTGTATACCATGTACTGCCTACTGGTTACAGTAAAGAACCCGTTACAGAGACTTACAGTGTCCGTGCCTTCTTATGAACTGCTTATCCGCACACTAAGGTAACCGCAGCTGCCTCACAACATCTTGTGCAGCTTCTGGCTCCGGGGATCACCGCTCATCCTGTGGGGAGCGTTCCATCTTGCTGCATTCCATCCCCCGGAGGCCCCGCAGTGTCGGTACAGTTACAGAATCTCTCATAGGTGGTGTCACGAAACAATTAACCCCTTAATCTGTTCCCACAAGACGTCTTCACTTTTGATCTGTACCACCGGGCCCCACTACCGGCAGGCGCGGCATTATATCATTATATATATATTATATATCATATATCATTATATCACACTGTTATATTGCAAATATAATTAATTCATTATTAAATCAAAGCTTAATTTTTATTAAGTTTCTACCCTGCAAAGATGCAGTCATTAATGCTGCACGTGAAATAAAATTTAAGCAAATGCAAGTCAATTTTATATTATAGAATTCTGAGACAGTATAACAATAAAAACATGTCATTCATGTCATTGCTTACATTTTGATGACAAACTGGCTTTAAAATATAAAAACTGCCTTTTAATCACAAAATATTGGTCTTAAATCACACCCAAGTCACTATAAACAAACATAGAATACATATCGCAGAAGAGGGCGAGTGTTCAAGTAAGTACAGTGTTGGCCAAAAGTATTGACACCCCTGCGCACGTGCCTAGAACAACCAGGTGTCAGGGTGGGGCAGCACCAGGAGCAGGATTAAAAAAAAATATTTTCAATCTATCTCCTTCCTCCAAACTCTGCACGAAATCCGGCGTGTTTTTGGAGGAGGGAGGGGGGTGCTGCATTCACTTGTAACCGTGCCTTTAAGATGCGGTTACAAGTGAATGTGTGAGTGACCCACACCAAGGCTGTGGGGACTCGGATCCCTGGTGTTAGTTTTGGGGATTGTCACGGGCAGTCGATACCCGGGTCCATGGCCCTGGTTTTCGCTTAAAAAGGTTTTTTTTTTTTTTAAAATAAAGGGGTTTTTGTTGAATAGGGCAGCACGGGGGCTCAAGTGGTTAGCACTGCAGCCTTTGCAGCACTGGGGTCTGGAGGTCCTGGGTTCAATTCCCACCAAGGACACTAAGGACAACATCTGCAAGGAGTTTGTATGTTCTCCCTGTGTTTGCGTGGGTTTCCTCCGGGCACTCCGGTTTCCTCCCACATTGTAAAGACATACTGATAGGATATTGATTGTGAGCTCCTAGAGAGACAGCATTACTGATGTATGTAAAGTGCTATGGAATTAATAGCGCTATATAAATGAATAAATAAATAAAAAAATAAAAAATAAATAGTTTGTGACGCCACTTATGGTGTCTGGTGATGGGTGACGGGGAGGATGGATGGGCAGCCTGATGGTGATGCTCCCCGTAGATGGAGTGGGGTCCCCGGGGAAGTGATGTGGAATAGGATTTGGCACAGGTTCCTGTGGCTACCTGTACTGCAGGGTGTCACATTCCCCCCTAGTTAACATTAGAGATGAGCGATGTTCGATTCGAAATGTTCGCCAATTTCAAATTCTACCTGTTTTGGGCGGTATTCGAATCATTCAACGAATGCAAACAATTAGCTTCAAATTCGGCAGTTCGAGGTTATGTTCGATAACGCTTTGTTCACCAAAAGCGTAACTGGATTTTCACACTAACACTGTTATTCAATGTTAATATACAGTTTCAGTGTATAGTGGGCGGGGGATAGATCTGTGCTGAAATAATTACGATCTCCATTTTTTTTTCCCCGCATTTACAGTGGGGCGGTGCGGTCTGGCAGCCTATCAGCACACACACAGCAAAGTGCATTTTTTGCACACGAGCAAGGGCCTGTGATATTGGCTGTGTATGGCACATGTCCTTGCCCTATAAGACCCAGCCATTTTCCCTGTCGCCACCATTTACTTACTGCTGCAGCTCTGTGTCAGACGGCACCGCTGCTGCTGTGTGCGCTATACAGTGTTACAGTGTCAGTTAGTCAGCCAGATAGCGAGCGAATTTCAAATTAGATTGAGAGATAGGTTTAGAGAGTAGGGACTAGTTGTAATATCAGCCCTTTTGAGGGCTAGGTTAGAGCAGTTGATTGCACTTTTTTGCCAGGCAGGTCTGTGCCAGTGCTGTGCAAGTGTTTTTCACAGCATCTGGCCAAATCTAGCTCAGACAATCCTTTTGGGCTAGTAGTGTAGCACTGCTGTGAAGAAAGCTACACCACCTGTCTTTTTTAGCCAATTTTTCACTGCATCTAGCCCAGGCAATCCTTTTGGGCTAGTAGCAGTGTCTAGTAGTCAGCGGTGTAGCCCACTGTGAAGCAAGCTACACCGCCTGTCTATCTAATAACAATTTTTTACTGCATCTAGCCCAGGCAATCCTTTGGGCCTAGTAGCAATGTCTGGTAGTCAGCGGGTAGCCCACTGGGAAGCAAGCTACACCGCCTGTCTATCTAATAACAATTATTTACTGCATCTAACCCAGGCAATCCTTTTGGGCTAGTAGCAGTGACTGGTAATCAGCGGGTAGCTCAGCTGTGAAGCAAGCTACACTGCCTCTGTATCTAATAACAATTTTTTACTGCATCTAACCCAGGCAATCCTAGTGTGGCACCCCTGCAGGGGATTGCCATAGGACCCACCGGTGCAAGGAGGGATTTACACCTTGGAGAGGGTACTGGAAAGAGTCGGTTGCTGGGATTAAGCTAGGCCCAGAACCAAGGGACACTGACCAGCTGTGCAGCACCCTAGAGAGAGGGACGGAGGCCAGTGAAGAAAGTAAGAGAAACAAAGAAGGGGACATACCAGGTTTCCCTTTAGCCCGCCCGGACACCGGAGTCCGAAACTGCTAATCATCCATTGCAGCAGGAAAAGCCTGGAAGGACCAGGAGGATCTAATTCCCCTGAGAGAACGATATAATAGAGACACTCAAACCTGACCAAGCATAGGACCAGGGGCCCAAGAAGAGAATAGGGATCCTCACAGAAGGTCTTCATAGTCGGTTATAGAGTAACACCCTGAGAGGGAAAAAGAGCGGCGAGTTCAGTTACAGGCAGGACTTACCCCAAAACACCGCACACAGTGGCAGAAGAGGCCTCACAACTCTCCAAGGTGGAAGTCCCAAATTGCACCGAGAACCTGGTTACCCTCCTGGACAGTACCTGTTACCGGACATCAGTAAAAAGGTACCGAAACAGAGACTATTGTGTGTGTGTGTTCCTGGTTCCCCGCCGCCGCCCACAGCGTTCAACACAGAACCGCTACTATGACTCCCCTCATCCATCCCCGCTGCCCTGAGGTAAAGCTCCACCTGTGGAGAGCTGTACTACACTAAGCTGCACCTCCATCTCCTCAGCGGCTGGCCGCAGCGCTGGTATCCACGTTACCAGGTACCACAGGTGGCGTCACGTTACCATCCCCATGCACCATCATCATCCCCCATCCCCGCCACTGAGGGTCCAGGGCACGGAACCGGGAACCGGAACCAACCAGACGTCATCCTCCATCAAAGTAACCATCTGTCCCGGTATCTGAGTACCCCCTACCCTGTTGACCGCCTCACTAGTAACATAGTTTTTAAGGTTGAAGGAAGACTTTAATCCATCTGGTTCAACCCATAGCCTAACATATTGATCCAGAGGAAGTAAAAAAAAATCATGTGGCAACAATAAGCTCCTCATTAGGGAAAAAAATTCCTTCCTGACTCCACATACGGCAATCAGACTAATTCCCTGGATCAACGCCCTATCAAGAATCCAGTATATAACTAGTAATATTATAGTTTTTAAGAAATAGATGAAAGGTAGTAATTCGTGCGCCTTATGGATCTCTGATGAAGTGGTCTGAAGTACCACGAAACGCGTAAGAATTATACATTAAAGGTATTACTTTTAACATCTTGTGATTCCTTGGATTTCCTGGAACCAACGGACAGACGGCAGCGCACGAATTACTACCTTTCATCTAATGCTTTAACCTGTTTTCCTTGGGCGGAGTGCTGCAAGCCGGCTTATGCTTCAATAGTTGTTGTGACTCTCACAACAACATAAGGTTAGTGCAACAGCACACAATACAACACCCCGGTTACACCCGGATAAGACCCTATGTGCGCTTTTCTACTTTTCTTCTAGTTTTCAGTTTTTAAGAAAGGCATCCAGGCCCTTCTTAAATGTTAGTAGTGACTCACTCATTACAACATCATGTGGCAGAGAGTTCCATAGTCTCACTGCTCTTACAGTAAAGAATCCGCGTCTGTGATTATGATTAAACCTTCTTTCCTCCAGACGTAGAGGATGCCCCCTTGTCACTATCGCAGGCCTAAGAGTAAAAAGATCATTAAAAAGGTCTCTGTACTGTCCCCTCATATATTTATACATTATTATAAGATCACCCCTAAGCCTTTGCTTTTCCAAACTTAATAACCCCAAGTTTAATAACCTGTCTTGGTATTGCAGACCCCTCAGTCCTCTAATGACTTTGGTCGCTCTTCTCTGGACTTGCTCTAGTTCAGCTATATCTTTCTTATACACCAGAGACCAGAATTGTACACAGTATTCTAAGTGTGGTTGCACTAGTGACTTGTATAGAGGTAAAATTATGTTCTCCCCATGAGCATCTATGCCTCTTTTAATGCATCCCATTATGTTATTTGCCCTTGCAGCAGCTGCCTGACACTGGCCACTAAATGTGAGGTTGTCATCTACCCATACACCCAGGACTTTTTCAGTGACAGTTTTTCCCAGTGTTTTACAATTAAGCACATAATTGTACATTTTATTTCCTCTGCCCAAGTGCATGACCTTACATTTATCCCCATTAAGGCTGAAGGCACATCATCCGACATGATCCCAGTGACTCGCACGAGTGCAATGCGAGATAAACTCGCATTGCACTAGGACAAGTGGTTCTCTATCATGTCGGGCACACTGGTGCGCATTTTAAGCATTGAGCTCGCAAAGCGAGTTTCAGTCGCGGCATGCTGCGACTGCATGCGAGTTGTACGCATGAGATATCAATAAAAATCAATGGGTGCGTTAAGCAGGTACTGAGGCTGTGATCCCGGCTGTGATCTCTGTGACAGCCTGGACCTGTGTGCGGCTTCACACGCCGCGCTGCTGGCGTTGGGAGCGGATGCCCTCCCCATCCTCAGGCCTTCCCCTTCTCAAGATGGCCCCCACCTGTCACTACCCCCCACGTCCGATGACGGGACCTGATAGCGGCTTCACCCGCCGCGATGCCCTCCCCCTCCTCAGGCCTCCCCCTCCTCAGGCCTCCCCCACCTCAGGCCTCCCCCTCCTCTGGATGGCCCCCACCTCCCATGTCGGGTCTGTTTGTGGCTTCAGCCGCCGAGCTGCTAGCGGTGGGGGAGGATGCCCACCCCCTCCTCCCATGTCGGGTCTGTTTGTGGCTTCAGCCGCCGCGCTGCTAGCGGCGGGGGAGGATGCCCGCCCCCTCCTCCCATGTCGGGTCTGTTTGTGGCTTCAGCTGCCGCGCTGCTAGCGGCGGGGGAGGATGCCCGCCCCCCAGATCCCCGCCCCCTCCTCACCCCCCCCGTGTCCGATCTCACCGCTCCTCGATCCCCGTGTCCGATCCCGCCGGTGTAGCCGCCGCTCTCCCTCCTCTCCTCGCTGGAACGCCCCTCCTCCAGTGCTGCTCCGCCCTGAGGTAAGTACCGTATGTATGAATGAATGAATCAATCAATGATTGAGTGAGTGGGTTTGTGGATGTGTGGGTGTGTGGGTTAGTGGATGTGTGGATGCGTGGGTGCGTGGATGCGTGGGTTAGTGGGTGCGTGGATGCGTGGGTTAGTGGGTGCGTTGGTTAGTGGATGCGTGGGTTAGTGGATGCGTGGGTTAGTGGATGTGTGGGTGCGTGGATGCGTGGGTGTGTGGGTGCGTGGATGTGTGGGTGCGTGGGTTAGTGGATGCGTGTGTTAGTGGATGCGTGGGTTAGTGGATGTGTGGGTGCGTGGATGCGTGGGTGTGTGGATGCGTGGGTGTGTGGGTGCGTGGATGTGTGGGTGCGTGGGTTAGTGGATGCGTGTGTTAGTGGATGCGTGGGTTAGTGGATGCATGGGTGCGTGGGTGTGTGGATGCGTGGGTTAGTGGATGCATGGGTGTGTGGATGCGTGGGTACGTGGATGCGTGGGTACGTGGATGTGTGGGTACGTGGATGTGTGGGTACGTGGATGTGTGAATGTGTGGGTGCAGGGATGTGTGGGTGCGTGGATGTGTGGATGCGTGGGTGTGTGGGTGCGTGGGTTAGTGGATGTGTGGGTGCGTGGGTTAGTGGATGCGTGGGTTAATGGATGTGTGGATGTGTGGGTGCGTGGATTAGTGTATGTGTGGGTTCGTGGGTTAGTGGATGTGTGGGTGCGTGGGTACGTGGATGCGTGGGTACGTGGATGCGTGGGTACGTGGATGTGTAGGTACGTGGATTAGTGGATGTGTGGGTGCATGGGTTAGTGGATGCGTGGGTGCGTGGATGTGTGGGTGCAAGGATGCGTGGATGTGTGGGTGCGTGGGTTAGTGGATGCGTGGGTTAGTGGATGCGTGGATGCATGGGTGCATGGATGGACGTGTGCGTGTGTGTGACTGCATGTGTGGATGTGTGCACGAATGGATGTGTACATGCGTGGATAATGGATGGATGGATGCAACAAGGTATCAAGTGTCCTCTTCTGGTCTCAGGGATCATAGTCATGGTGCACTGTATGACAGATCATTGCCATACAGTGCACCATAACTCTGACCCCAGAGACTGTAGGAAGAGGACACTTGATCCCTTGCTGCAATCTCTGGAGCAGAGGCGATCGAGCATCGTGGGACCTTCGTTGTGGACTACGTCGGAGGCGATCGAGCGTCGCGGGACCTTCGTTATGGACTACGTCGGATCTTTCTAATAAAGATGGAGTCTGAATTTTGTTTGTGTTTTTTTCCAAATAAAAATATTTTACTCTGTGTGTATTTATTGACTACTTACCAGAGATTCCTAATGGCGGGTCTAACATTGGCCCAATATTATGAATCTCGGGCTTAGTGCCAGCTGCCAATAAAAAGCTGGCATTAACCCCTTTATTACCCAGTTTGCCACCGGCACCAGGGCAACTGGAAGAGCATGGGTACAGCACCAGAAAATGGCGCTTCAATGAATGCGCCATTTTCTGGGGCGGCTGCGGGCTGCAATTCGCAGCATGGGGGGCCCAGAACGCTTGGGCCTCTCCATGCTGCGGATTCCAGCCCCCAGCTGTCTAGTTGTACCTGGCTGGACCAAAAATATGGCGGAGCCCCACGTCATTTTTTTTTTCTAGAATTTGTTCTAGAAATAAAAAAATGGGCTTCGCTGTATTTTTGGTTGCCAGCAAGGTACAACAAGGCAGCTGGGGGTTGGTGGCAGTCTGTAGCTGCCAAGGTGTACCTGGCTGGACCAAAAATATGGCGAAGCCCCACGCCATTTTTTTTAATTACTTCTACCAATAAAATGACATGGAGCTTTGCCATATTTTTGGTTGCCAGCCAGGTACAACTTGGCAGTTGGGGGGCTGCAATCCTCATCATAGAGAGATCCAAATGTTGTGGGCCCCTCACGCTGCAAATTGCAACCCACAGCCACCTCAGAAAATAGCGCATTCATTGGAGGTGCCATTTTCTGGTGCTGTACCCCAACTCTTCCAGTTGCCCTTGCGCTGGTGGCAATGCTGGTTGCACACAGGGGCTCTCCATGCGCGACGTGTCCGTTAACAATTGTTAGCGGACACCATGTTGCATATGGAGAGCCCCTGTGTGCCTAAACATTGGAGCTCCCCCACAAGTGACCCCATTATGCATCTGGATTTGTTCCTTGGGAGTCTAGTTTCCAAAATGGGGTCACTTGTGGGGGAGCTTGAATGTTGAGGCACACAGGGGCTCTCCATACGCGACATGGTGTCCGCTAACAATTCCAATTGTTAGCGGACACCATGTTGCGTATGGAGTGCCCCTGTGTGCCTCAGCACTGGAGCTCCCACACAAGTGACCCCATTTTGGAAACTAGACCCCCAAGGAACAAATCTAGATGCATAATGAGCACTTTGAAGCCCCAGGTGCTTCACAATTTGATCCGTAAAAATAAAAAAATAAGATTTTTGTGGAAGAAAAATATTTTTTTCATTTTTACGGATCAATTTGTGAAGCACCTGGGGCTTCAAAGTGCTCATTATGCATCTAGATTTGTTCCTTGGGGGGGTCTAGTTTCCAAAATGGGGTCACTTGTGGGGGAGCTCCAATGCTGAGGCACACAGGGGTTCTCCAAACGCGACATGGTGTCCGCTAACAATTTGAATGGAAATCAGCTCAAATTGTTAGCTGACACAATGTCGCGTTTGGTGAGCCCCTGTGTGCCTAAACATTGGAGCTCCCCCACAAGTGACTCCATTGATTGACAAATAAGTGGCAGCAAATCAGTGCAGTCTTGACACCAGGAGAAGGTGCTAGTCTGTCGGATCGCAGTAGGAATGAAAAAATCTCACTAGCACCACACTAGCACCGCACTAGCACCGCACTAGCACCACACTAGCACCACACTAGCACCGCACTAGCACTACTACACGCATCAAACTCGCATCAGTATTGCGCTTCAAAAACGCGCCGTTTTAGAGGGATCAGTGTGCCTTCAGCCTAAAGCTCATTTGCCATTTATCAGCCCAAGCTTCTAGTTTACATAAATCTTTCTGTAATATAAAATTGTCCTCCTCTGTATTGATTACCCTTAAGAGTTTAGTGTCATCTGCAAATATTGAGATTCTCCTCTGTATGCCCCCTACAAGGTCATTAATAAATATGTTAAAAAGAAGCAGGCCCAATACTGACCCCTGTAGTACCCCACTGTTAACTGTGACCCATTCTGAGTGTATTCCATTAATAACCACCCTTTGTTTCCTATCACTAAGCTAGTTTTTGACCCACTTACACATATTTTCCCCTATCCCCATTGCTCTCATTTTATGTATCAACCTTGTGTGTGGCACCGTATCAAAACAGCTTTTGAAAAGTCCATATACAACATGTGCACTGCATTTCTTTGGTCCAGTCCAGAACTTACTTCTTCATAGAAGCTTATCAGATTAGTTTGACAGGAACGGTCTCTCGTAAACCCATGTTGATATTTGGGCATGAGGTTATTTTTCTTCAGATACTCCAGTATAGCATCTCTCAGAAAACCCTCTAGGATTTTACCCACAGTAGAGGTTAAGGTTACTGGCCTATAATTTCCAAGTTCAGTTTTTGTCCCTTTTTTGAATATTGGCACAACATTTGCTATACACCAGTACTGTGGTACAGACCCTGTTATTATGGAATCTTTAAATATTAAAAATAATGGTCTATCTATGACAGTACTTAATTCCTGCAGTACTCTGGGGTGTATCCCATCCTGGCCCAGGGATTTGTCAATTTTAGTGATTTTTAGATGGTGCCGTACTTCCTGCTGGGTTAAGCAGGTTATATTTAATGGAGAGTTTTTGTTATCACTGTTTATATTGTCTGTCATGGGATTTTCTTGTGTAAATACTGTTGAAAAAAGTAATTTAGCATATTGGCTTTTTCCTCATCCTCATCGACCATTTCACCCAGATTATATTTAAGGGGGCCAACACAATAATTTTTTAGTTTCTTACTATTTATGTAGTTAAATAATATTTTAGGATTATTTTTACTTTCTCTGGCAATGAGTCTCTGTGTCTCAATCTTTGCTGCCTTGATTTGCTTTTTACAGATGTTATTTCATTCTCTGTATTTGTTTAATGCTTCATCACTACCTACTTACTTTAATTCCCTAAATGCTTTCTTTTTGTCACTTATTGCGCCTCTTACAGCCTTATGTAGCCATAGTGGTTTCCTCCTATTTCTAGCATGCTTATTCCCATAGGGTATATATTGTGCACAGGCCCTATTCAGGATGCTAATAAACGTCTACCATTTGCTTTGTGTACTTTTATGTCTCAGGACATCATCCCAGTTTATTGCACTAAGATCATCTCTCAACCGTTGGAAATTTGCCTTCCTGACGTTTAGTGTCCTTGTAGCCCCTCTACTACACATCTTATTAAAAGATACTTGAATACTTATTATTTTATGATCATTATTACCCAAGTGACCTCCAACCCATAAATATGATATGCGGTCTGGCCTGTTGGTTAATATTAGGTCCAGCAGTGCCCCCCTTTTATGTTGGGTCCTGAACCAGTTGTGAAAGATAATTGTCTCTCATAGTTGTCAAAAACCATTACCTTTGCTGGAACTGCAGGTTTCTGTTCCCCAATGTATTTCAGGGTAGTTGAAGTCCCCCATAATAATGACTTCTCCCTGAGTCGCTGCTTCATCTATTTGCTTTATGAGGATATTCTCCGCCACCTCCATTATTGTTGGGGACTTATAACAAATCCCTATCAGTAATTTATTATTTTTTTCCCCTCCCCTAATCTCCACCCACGTGGACTCTACATTTTCATTAGATTAGTAAATCAACAAAAACCACATCCTTATACACACACCTGTTGATATCTATTATCAACAGATATATCTAGGTAATTGGCCTCTATATCTGCCATATGTGTGTTAATCTCTGGATTTAATCTAAACCACAGTCGTAACTGTAACAACACTGAAAACTCAAAACGACTTTGTGTGGAAATCCTCTTTGCACATTAAAACTTTACTCATTAATTACTGTGTTTTGCACAGAATCTACCACAAACCAACATGGATTTTAGGGCCAAGGATGTATAAACACATGAGTAAATACACCCAGTAATACCAGGCTGCAGCCATTTATAAAGTTTTAATGTGCAAAGAGGATTTCCTCTGATCAGTGGCTGTAAAACTGTAGTAAACAGTAGAAAACTACAGAATCATTCCGAGGTGTTAACCCCTACAAGGTATACGAATAAATATTACTCTTGAGTGTACACTGATTCTTTTAAAAGTATAAAGACACCTGCAATATTGCCATTGTTGTACTACAGTGCATATCTATGCAAAAGTGTACTGTTGGTCGTGCACCTATTTAAACTAATATATTTTGTACATATATAACGTGGATTTATATTATTTTTTGTTAACGTGCTGTGTGTATTATATAGCCCCCACCATATTCTTGACTTCAATGCCATTTTTCTGCTTGCACTATGACGTGTCCCCGTTTGGTTATATATAAATAAAAATAAAAGTTTGTATTTCCACACAAAATCGTTTTTAGTGTATTTTCATTACCGTATATACTCGTGTATAAGCCGACCCATGTATAAGCCGACCCCCCTACTTTTGCCCCCAAAACCTGGGAAAACCTATTGACTCGTGTATAAGCCGAGGGTGGACCCCAGCACAGGTATACAGCCTCCAGCAGTGTGGTATACAGCAGCCCCAGAGGTATATACAGCAGCCCCAGTGGTAGTATACAGCAGCAGCCCCAGTGGTACATACAGCAGCAGCCCCAGTGGTATATACAGCAGCAGCCCCAGTGGTATATACAGCAGCAGCCCCAGTGGTTAGTATACAGCAGCCCCAGAGGTATATACAGCCCCAGTGGTAGTATACAGCAGCCCCAGAGGTGTATACAGCAGCCCAAGTGGTAGTATATAGCAGCCCCAGTGGTAGTATACAGCAGCCCCAGAGGTATATACAGCCCCAGTGGTAGTATACAGCAGCCCCAGAGGTATATACAGCCCCAGTGGTAGTATACAGCAGCCCCAGAGGTATATACAGCCCCAGTGGTAGTATACAGCAGCCCCAGAGGTATATACAGCCCCAGTGGTAGTATACAGCAGCCCCAGAGGTATATACAGCCCCAGTGGTAGTATACAGCAGCCCCAGTGGTAGTATACAGCAGCCCCAGAGGTATATACAGCCCCAGTGGTAGTATACAGCAGCCCCAGAGGTATATACAGCCCCAGTGGTAGTATACAACAGCCCCAGAGGTATATACAGCCCCAGTGGTAGTATACAGCAGCCCCCAGGGGGTATATAGCAGCCCCCAAATGCTGGCACTCGCCCCCCCTTGTAAGGGCCCCCCCCCCGCTGCTTATCTTACCATCCCGGTCTTCTGCACAGCGCCGCTCCTCGGTGCTCCGTTCTCCATGCTCCGTCCTCGCTGCATCCAGGATCCCCGGCCGTCGCGCAATGACGTCATATGCCTGCGACGGCCGGGGATCCCGGATGTAGCAGGACGGGAGCATGAAGAACGGAGCACCGAGGAGCGGCGCTGTGCAGAAGACCGGGATGGTAAGATACGCAGCGGGGGGGCCCTTACAAGGGGGGAGAGTGCCAGCATTTGGGGGCATATATGCACTGCTTCCCCCTGCCGCTGATTGACAGGGGAAAGCAGTGCATATATTATGAGCGGCCCCACATGACTGGGCCGCTCATACAGCAGCCTCCCCCCGCCTCCTCCAGCCTCCACAGCCCCGGACACAGCCCCCACCACGCAGACTACCGTATTGACCCGTGTATAAGCCGAGGGGGAGACTTTTCAGCCCAAATTTTGGACTGAAAAACTCGGCTTATACACGAGTATATACGGTGGATTAGTAGCAGTGTCTGGTGGTCAGCAGAGTAGCCTAGCTGTGAAGCAAGCTACACCGCCTGTGTATCTAATAACAATTATTTACTGCATATAACCTAGGGCTAGGCAATCCTTTGGGCTTAGTAGCAGTGTCTGGCAGTCAGCGGAGTAACCCACCTGTGAAGCAAGCTACACCGCCTGTGTATCTAATAACAATTATTTACTGCAATTAACCCAGGCAATCCTGTTGAGCTAGTACCACAGTGTGGCCACTCAGCTCTGCTCAGCTCCCCCCCCGGCTTCATCCGGCCCCTCCTGCCGGCTCCATCCTGCCCCCCCACCACCGGCTCCATCCTGCCCCCCCCCCCCCCCCCGCCGGCTCCATCCTGCCCCCCGACACCATCCTGCCCTCCCCCCGCTGTCACCATCCTGCCCCCCCCCGCCGTCTCCATCCTGCCCCCCCCTCCGGCTCCATCCTGCCCCCCCCGACGGCTCCATCCTGCCCCCCTGCCAGCTCCATCCTGCCCCCCCACATCCATCCTGCCCCCCGCATCCATCCTGCATCCCCCCGCATCCATCCTGCTTCCCCCCGCCGGCTCCATCCTGCCCTGCTTGCTCCATCCTGCCCTGCTCGCCACCATCCTGCCCCCCCGTCACCATCCTGCCTCACCGGCTCCATCCTGCCTCCCCGCCACCATCCTGCCCCCCCGCCACCATCCTGCCCTGCCGGCTCCATCCTGCCCCGCTCGCTCCATACTGCCCCGCTTGCTCCATCCTGCACCCCCCTCCCCCGCCAGCTCCATCCTGCCCCACCGGCTCCATCCTGCCCCGCCAGCTCCATCCTGCCCCGCTCGCCACCATCCTGCCCCGCTCGCCACCATCCTGCCCCCACCGGCTCCATCCTGCCCCGCCAGCTCCATCTTGCCACGCTCGCTCCATCCTGCCCCGCTCGCTCTATCCTGCCCCGCTCGGCACCATCCTACTCCGCTTGCTCCATCCTGCCCCCGCCACCATCCTGCCCCGCTCACCACCATCCTTCCCCTCCCGCCACCATCTTGCTTCTCCGGCTGCATCCTGTCCCCGCCGACTCCATCCTGCCCCGCCGGCTCCATCCTGCCCCTCTTGCTCCATCCTGCCCCGCTCGCTCCATCCTGCCCTGCTGGCTCTATCCTGCCCTGCTTGCCACCATCCAGCCCCGCTCACTTCATCCTGCCCCCCTGCCACCATGCTGCCCCGCTCGCCACCATCCTGCCCCCCCCCATCCTGCAGCACCCGCCACCATCCTGCTCCACCGGCTCCCTCCTCCCCTTCAGCTCCATCCTGCCCACCGGCTCCATCCTGCCCTGCCAGCTCCATCCTGCCCCGCTCGCTCCATCCTGCCCCGCTCGCTCCATCCTGCCCCGCTTGCTCCATCCTGCCCCTCCCTCCCCGCCAGCTCAATCCTGCCCCCATCCTGCTCTGCTCGCTCCATCCTGCCCCGCTCCCACCATCCTGCCCCCCCCTCGCCACCATCCTGCTCCTCCGGTTCCATCCTGCCCCCCCGCTGTTCTTGCTCCCCCGCCTCCATCGTGCCCCCCTCTGCCTCCATCCTGCCCCCCTCCACCTCCATCCTGCCCCACCCCCCTGCTCCATCCTGCCCACCTGCCTCCATCCTGCCCCCCCCCCCGGCTCCATCCTGCCCCCCGGCTCCATCCTGCCCCGCTCGCTCCATCCTGCCCCCTGACACAAACCTGCCCCCACCTCCCACCCTCCCGTCACCATCCTGCCCCCTGCTCCATCCTGATCAGTTTATCAGGCAACCACAGTTCCTAAAGGCCTGTAGGACCTACAAGATGGAGATGGAGCAAGCCGGCAGGCAGGTGAGTATCCTCACTGAGGATTTTTTTACTTTTACTGTGGAGGAGCGAGGGGCCACGGGGAGCGGAGTATCGCCATATACCATAGTGCTGTTATACATGTACTGTAATGTACCACCATATACTATAGCGCTGCCATATATGTACTGTGATGTACTGCCATGTACCATAGCGCTGCTATACATGTAATGTAATGTACCGCCATAAACCATAGCGCTGCTATACATGTAATGTAATGTACCGCCATATACTATAGTGCTGCTATACATGTGCTGTAATGTAGCACCGTATACCATAGCGCTGCTATATATATATATATATATATATATATATTTACTAGCTGGGAGCCCGATGCACATGTATCGGGATTCTAGTACGTCGAGTCTCTGACTCGCAATGGCCGCTGCGCGTATCCACATGACCACGCCGGCTCGCATTGCGAGTCGACTTAGAAGTGCTCGCAATGGCCGCTTCGCGGCCAATGCTTCGCGCGTATCCACATGACCACGCCGACTCGCAATGGCCGCTTCGCGGCCAATGCTTCGCGCGTATCCACATGACCACGCCGGGGGGCAAAAAAGCCATTCGCAATTATATAATAGATATATATATGTAGTTCACTCACGTTGACTGAACATGTTCTGTCAGTCACAGCATGTCAACTACATACGTATTCTAGAATACCCGATGCGTTAGAATCAGGCCACCATCTAGTATACTATATATATATACACTGTACAGGTGTATGAGGAGGAGAGTCCTAATCGCCTGTATACTGATCACTATATACTATATATATACACTGTACAGGTGTATGAGGAGAGCCTGTATACTGATCACTATATACTGTATGTATACACTGTACAGGTGTATGAGGAGAGCCTGTATACTGATCACTATATACTGTATGTATACACTGTACAGGTGTATGAGGAGAGCCTGTATACTGATCACTATATACTGTATATATACACTGTACAGGTGTATGAGGAGAGCCTGTATACTGATCACTATATACTATATATACACACTGTACAGGTGTATGAGGAGAGCCTGTATACTGATCACTATATACTATATATATACAGTGTACAGGTGTATGAGGAGAGCCCTGATCACAGGAGCTGACAATCTGACCACACAGGAGTGATCACTAGATCCCTGTACATGTGGAGAATGAGGAGATCGCTTTACAAGCACAACAGTGTAATCAGGTGCAGTCAGGAAGACTGCCCAATCACTTCACTACAGTGCAGTCACGTGATGTGAACAGCCGGCTTCTATTGGATAACGCTCTGCGTCTCCTGGCTGGCCTGCTCACGAGACCTTTAACGGATTCTTATTCCTTCCGTGAGGTCACCGCCATTTCTCTGCGCAGACTCACACTGCAGAAGGCTCCTCCTCCCTCCTGAGTCCCATGGAGACGGCATTGAAGCAGCTGTCGGAAGGAAAAGTGGTGAGAGGACCAAGATGGCGACTCCCTAAGTGACAGCTGGTGAGAGGACCAAGATGACGACTCCCTATGTGACAGCTGGTGAGAGGACCAAGATGACGACTCCCTATGTGACAGCTGACTGCGGTGAGTGTGGCGGTGTCTGCTTCAGCTGCAGGACGAGGTTCAGCAGGTAACACCGCAGCGTGTGATGAATGGAGACCAAGGCCCATTACTGGGGTCCACAGAGCTCTGGGTCAATTCCCCCCGTCGCTCCGTGTCAAATGCGTATACAGAGGCTGTGCTGCTTGGGTATATAGAGGCTGTGTGCTGGGGTATATAGAGGCTGTGTGCTGGGGTATATAGAGGCTGTGCTGCTGGGGTATATAGAGGCTGTGCTGCTGGGGTATATAGAGGCTGTGCTGCTGGGGTATATAGAGGCTGTACTGCTGGGGTATACAGAGGCTGTGCTGCTGGGGTATACAGAGGCTGTGCTGCTGGGGTATACAGAGGCTGTGCTGCTGGGGTATACAGAGGCTGTGCTGCTGGGGTATACAGAGGCTGTGCTGCTGGGGTATACAGAGGCTGTGTGCTGGGGTATACAGAGGCTGTGTGCTGGGGTATACAGAGGCTGTGTGCTGGGGTATATAGAGGCTGTGCTGCTGGGGCATGCGGAGTCGCTGTGCTGCTGGGGCATGCGGAGTCGCTGTGCTGCTGGGGCATGCGGAGTCGCTGTGCTGCTGGGGCATGCGGAGTCGCTGTGCTGCTGGGGCATGCGGAGTCGCTGTGCTGCTGGGGCATGCGGAGTCGCTGTGCTGCTGGGGCATGCGGAGTCGCTGTGCTGCTGATGCATGCGGAGTCGCTGTGCTGCTGGGGCATGCGGAGTCGCTGTGCTGCTGGGGCATGCGGAGTCGCTGTGCTGCTGGGGCATGCGGAGTCGCTGTGCTGCTGGGGCATGCGGAGTCGCTGTGCTGCTGGGGCATGCGGAGTCGCTGTGCTGCTGGGGCATGCGGAGTCGCTGTGCTGCTGGGGCATGCGGAGTCGCTGTGCTGCTGGGGCATGCGGAGTCGCTGTGCTGCTGGGGCATGCGGAGTCGCTGTGCTGCTGGGGCATGCGGAGTCGCTGTGCTGCTGATGCATGCGGAGTCGCTGTGCTGCTGGGGCATGCGGAGTCGCTGTGCTGCTGGGGCATGCGGAGTCGCTGTGCTGCTGGGGCATGCGGAGTCGCTGTGCTGCTGGGGCATGCGGAGTCGCTGTGCTGCTGGGGCATGCGGAGTCGCTGTGCTGCTGGGGCATGCGGAGTCGCTGTGCTGCTGGGGCATGCGGAGTCGCTGTGCTGCTGGGGCATGCTGAGTCGCTGCTGCTGCTGTAATATAAGATGGGCTGCTGGGGCATGATAATATTGGAGCTGCTGCTGGGGCTGCCAAGGCTTCCTGAATATAATATAGCTGGCACGCCTCCAATACTATATACAGGCCAGCACAGCCTCCAAATAATATATACACCGCAGCTCTATAATATATATACGCCCGCCAGTCTCCAAATATATATACAGCCCTAACAGCCTCTATATTATATATAGGCCCACCCACAGCCTCTATATTATATATACACAGCTGCAGCTTCATATATACACAGCCTGCAGCTTCTATATTATATTAATGTACATGGTTGTGCTAAGTGGTCTATATACCGCCCGGCACTCATAAAAAACCTGCGAGCGCCTGAAGTGCCCGTGACGGCTAATGCGCCTGAGCCAGCTCGGTGTCAAAGTGTGTGCCCCCGTGACGGCGCTGGCTGACCGGGCCCAAGCCTGGAGTCAAGTAGTGCGCCCCCGTGACGGCGCTAGCTGCGCTGAGCCCAGCTCCGGGTCAAGTAGGTGCCCCCGTGACGGCGCTGGCCGAGCCCAGCTCCGGGTCAAAGTGCGCTCCCCGTGAGGCGCCGGCCGCGCCGAGCCCAGGCATCCGGGTCAAAGTGCGCCCCCGTGAGCGCCGGCCGCGCCGCGAGCCCAGGCTCCGGGTCAAAGTGCGCCCCCCGTGAAGGCGCCGGCCGCGCCGAGCCCAGGATCCGGGTCAAAGTGCGCCCCCCGTGAAGGCGCCGGCCGCGCCGCACCCCAGGCTCCGGGTCAAAGTGCGCCCCCCGTGAAGGCGCCGGCCGCAGCCGAGCCCAGGCTCCGGGTCAAAGTAGCGCCCCCCGTCGAAGTCGCGGCGCCGCGCCGAGCCCAGGCTCCGGGTAAAAGTGCGCCCCCCTTGAAGCGCCGGCCGCGCCGAGCCCAGGCTCCGGGTCAAAGTGCGCCCCCCTTGAAGGCGCCGGCCGCGCCGAGCCCAGGCTCCGGGTCAAAGTGCGCCCCCCTGTGAAGGCGCCGGCCGCGCCGAGCCCAGGCTCCGGGTCAAAGTGCGCCCCCCTTGAAGGCGCCGGCTGCGCCGAGCCCAGGCTCCGGGTCAAAGTGCGCCCCCCGTGATGGACGCCGGCCGCGCCGAGCCCAGGCTCCGGGTCAAAGTGGCCCCCCGTGAAGTGCCCGCTGCGCCGAGCGCAGGCTCCGGGTAAAAGTGGCCCCCCGTGAAGGCCCGCTGCGCCGAGCCAGGCTCCGGGTCAAAGTGCGCCCCCCGTGAAGGCGCCGGCGCGCCGAGCCCAGGCTCCGGGTCAAAGTGCGCCCCCCGTGAAGGCGCCGGCTGCGCCGAGCCCAGGCTCCGGTCAAAGTGCGCCCCCCGTGAAGGCGCTGGCCGCGCCGAGCCCAGGCTCGGTCAAAGTGCGCCCCCCGTGAAGGCGCCGGCCGCGCCGAGCCCAGGCTCTGGGTCAAAGTGCGCCCCCCGTGAAGGCGCCGGCCGCGCCGAGCCCAGGCTCTGGGTCAAAGTGCGCCCCCCGTGAAGGCGCCGGCTGCGCCGAGCCCAGGCTCCGGGTCAAAGTGCGCCCCCCGTGAAGGCGCCGGCCGCGCCGAGCCCAGACTCCGGGTCAAAGTGCGCCCCATGTGAAGGCGCCGCCGCGCCGAGCCCCGCTCCGGGTCAAAGTGCGCCCCCCCCGTGAAGGAGCCGGCCGCGCCGAGCCCAGGCTCCGGGTCAAAGTGCGCCCCCCCGTGAAGGCGCCGCCGCGCCGAGCCCAGGCTCCGGGTCAAAGTGCGCCCCCCCGTGAAGGCGCCGGCCGGCCGAGCCCAGGCTCCGGGTCAAAGTGCGCCCCCCCGTGAAGGCGGTCCGCGCCGAGCCCAGGCTCCGGGTCAAAGTGCGCCCCCCCGTGAAGGCGCCGGCCGAGCCCAGGCTCCGGGTCAAAGTGCCCCCCCGTGAAGGCGCCGCGAGCCAGGCTCCGGGTAAAGTCCCGCCCCCCGTGAAGGCGCCGGCCAGCCCAGGCTCCGGGTAAAAGTGCGCCCCCCGTGAAGGCGCCGGCCGGCCGGCTCCGTAAGTGCGCCCCGTAAGGCCGGCCGCGCGACCCAGTCCGGGTCAAAGTGCGCCCCCCGTGAAGGCGTCGGCCGCACCGAGCCCAGGCTCCGGGTCAAAGTGCGCCCCCCGTGAAGGCGCCGGCTGCGCCGAGCCCAGGCTCCGAGTCAAAGTGCGCCCCCCGTGAAGGCGCCGGCTGCGCCGAGCCCAAGCTCCGGGTCAAAGTGCGCCCCCCGTGAAGGCGCTGGCCACGCCGAGCCCAGGCTCCGGGTCAAAGTGCGCCCCCCGTGAAGGCGCCGGCTGTGCCGAGCCCAGACTCCGGGTCAAAGTGCGCCCCCTGTGAAGGCGCCGGCTGCGCCGAGCCCAGGCTCCGGGTCAAAGTGCGCCTCCCGTGAAGGCGCCGGCCGCGCCGAGCCCAGACTCCGGGTCAAAGTGCGCACCCCGTGAAGGCGCCGGCCACGCTGAGCCCAGGCTCCGGGTCAAAGTGCGCCCCCCGTGAAGGCGCCGGCCGCGCCGAGCCCAGGCTCCGGGTCAAAGTGCGCCCCCTGTGAAGGCGCCGGCCGCGCCGAGCCCAGGCTCCGGGTCAAAGTGCGCCTCCCGTGAAGGCGCCGGCCGCGCCGAGCCCGGGCTCCGGGTCAAAGTGCGCCCCCCGTGAAGGCGCCGGCTGCGCCGAGCCCAGGCTCCGGGTCAAAGTGCGCACCCCGTGAAGGCGCCGGCCGCGCCGAGCCCAGACTCCGGGTCAAAGTGCGCCCCCCGTGAAGGCGCCGGCCGCGCCGAGCCCAGGCTCCGGGTAAAAGTGCGCCCCCCCCGTGAAGGCGCCGGCCGCGCCGTGCCCAGGCTACGGGTAAAAGTGCGCCCCCCCGTGAAGGCGCCGGCCGCGCCGAGCCCAGGCTTCGGGTAAAAGTGCGCCCCCCGTGAAAGCGCCGGCCGCGCCGAGCCAAGGCTCCGGGTCAAAGTGCGCCCCCCGTGAAGGCGCCGGCCGCGCCGAGCCCAGGCTCCGGGTCAAAGTGCGCCCCCCCCCCCGTGAAGGCGCCGGCCGCGCCGAGCCCCGGCTCCGGGTCAAAGTGCGCCCCCCCCCCGTGAAGGCGCCGGCCGCGCCGAGCCCAGGCCCTGGGTCAAAGTGCGCCCCCCGTGAAGGCGCCGAGCCCAGGCTCCGGGTCAAAGTGCGCCCCCCCGTGAAGGCGCCGAGCCCAGGCTCCGGGTCAAAGTGCGCCCCCCGTGACGGCGCCGAGCCCCGGCTCCAGGTCAAAGTGCGCCCCCCCCGTGAAGGCGCCGGCCGCGCCGAGCCCAGGCTCCGGGTCAAAGTGCTCCCCCCCGTGAAGGCGCCGAGCCCAGGCTCCGGGTAAAAGTGGGCCCCCCGTGAAGGCGCCGGCCGCGCCGAGCTTAGGCTCCGGGTAAAAGTGCGCCCCCCGTGAAGGCGCCGAGCCCAGGCTCCGGGTCAAAGTGCGCCCCCGTGAAGGCGCCGGCTGCGCCGAGCCCAGGCTCCGGGTCAAAGTGCGCCCCCCGTGAAGGCGCCGGCCGCGCCGAGCCCAGGCTCCGGGTAAAAGTGCGCCTCCCGTGAAGGCGCCGGCCGCGCCGAGCTTAGGCTCCGGGTAAAAGTGCGCCCCCCGTGAAGGCGCCGAGCCCAGGCTCCGGGTCATAGTGCGCCCCCCCCGTGAAGGCGCCGGCCGCACCGCGCCCAGGCTCTGGGTCAAAGTGCGCCCCCCGTGAAAGCGCCGGCCGCGCCAAGCCCAGACTCCGGGTCAAAGTGCGCACCCCGTGAAGGCGCCGGCCGCGCCGAGCCCAGGCTCCGGGTCAAAGTGTGCCCCCCGTGAAGGCGCCGGCTGCGCCGAGCCCAGGCTCTGGGTCAAAGTGCGCCCCCCGTGAAGGCGCCGGCCACGCTGAGCCCAGGCTCCGGGTAAAAGTACGCCCCCCGTGAAGGCGCCGGCCGCGCCGAGCCCAGGCTCCGGGTAAAAGTGCACCCCCCGTGAAGGCGCCGGCCGCGCCGAGCCCAGGCTCCGGGTAAAAGTGTGCCCCCCGTGAAGGCGCCGGCCGCGCCGAGCCTAGGCTCCGGGTCAAAGTGCGCCCCCCGTGAAGGCGCCGGCCGCGCCGAGCCCAGGCATCGGGTAAAAGTACGCCCCTGTGAAGGCCCCGGCCGCCTCGAGCCCAGGCTCCGGGTAAAAGTGTGCCCCCCGTGAAGGCGCCGGCTGCGCCGAGCCCAGGCTCCGGGTCAAAGTGCGCCCCGCGTGAAGGCGCATGCCGCGCCGAGCCCAGCCTCCGGGTCAAAGTGCACCCCCGTGATGGTGCTGGCCGCGTAGAGCCCAGGCCCCGGGTATAAGTGCGCCCCCTGTGATGGTGCTGGCCGCGTAGAGCCCAGGCCCCTGGTCAAGTGCGCCCCCCGCGAAGACGCTGGCTGCGCCGAGCCCAGGCTCCGGGTCAAGTGCGCCCCCCGCTGACATCCTTGTCTGGACATCTTTTTTTCTTGTTTTGGTAAGCTAAAATATCCACTATATTGCTCATTTTTACAGGATAAATATAAATCTGTATGAACCAAATTTATTTTTAAAGATTTAAAAAAAATTACTAGCGGGAGGGGGGGAGCGCCGTTTAGCAGTTTGCCTCAGGCAGCAGAGAGGCTAGGTTCACCCCTGCCTGCGCCCTGAATCATAAGCTGAAAGTCCTGATTCTCTGGGGCTTTGTACACTGCAGGTACCTCAGGAGAGCAGGTTTTGGTCGGTCATTGCAGCAGGCTGCCCTTACTACTCCCAGCTTTCCTTGGTCGGTACCATAGAGCCTCCTCCCGGCCTCCAGCCTGTGCAGAGCGGCGCCTCCTCACAACCGAGGACTCCTCTATGATGGAGGTGAGTTCACTGCTGCCTGTCAGCTTCACATTAGTAATGGCTGCCAGCTCTGAGATTCTCTTGGAGTTCTGTGCTGTGTGGTCGGTTCAGGATCAGGTTTCTCAGCCACACACAGCCCCAACCACACAGCACCAAGCTCCGAGCACAAGGCCTCCATATCACTGATCCTAATCTGTGACAGGGAAGTCTCCTGTCACTGCTGCACTCATGAATCCAGGCTGGGACGGTCCTCTGACCCCAACCCCCAATGTACTGGAGTCTGTGCATTAGAAATACTGCACCTGTAATATACACACAGTACCCTTGTATTATATTATAGAGAGAGACCACACACAGAGGGGAGAGAGACTGCACACAGAGGGGAGAGAGACCACACACAGGCAGAAGAGCACACAGGGGAAGACAGCTCAAAGGAGAAAGCACAGATAGGAGAGAGACAGTACAGGGAGGAGAGAGACAGCACACAGGGGGGAGAGAGAGAGCAGAAAGAGGGGCGAGTATACAGGGGGGATAGAGACCGCACACAGAGGGGAGAGCGCACAGGGGTAGACAGCTCAAAGGAGAAAGCTCAGAAAGGAGAAAGACAGCACAGGGAGGAGAGAGAGAGCAGAAAGAGGGGAGAATGTACAGTGGGAGAGACGTCCGCTGCCCCCAGCGCCACAGAGCTCGCCCCCATTGTGACATCACCCATCCAGTATATAATATATGTGTATATATATATATATATATATATATATATATATATATAATGTGTACAATATAATGATTAGTTGGCATAGCCAAGCTTTCTCTCTTGACACTAATGTATGAATGTACGGTTCGCTCAACTGAGTTCCTGTGTTCTCTGAATAAGCTGCTGCCAAACTCCTCTCACAGTGACTTATGTCCCCGCTACAGTTCAAAAGGTTTTCTGCAGAGCCCAACTGCTGGGCCCAGATCCACATTCTTGGAATCACTGGGGATTGCTGCTGTCATCATTTGACTTGAAGGCTGGGTTCACATGCTGCGCTTTTCTGCGTTTCCGAAGCACGATTTTGAGGATCCATTTTACAGATGTGCTTCATCATTCATACATTGCGCTTTTGAGGGTCCCTTTTTTTGAGCCCATTCTAAAATGACCAAGCGTCTGAACGTCAAATGGGGAAATGCATTGGTTTTGCTGGGAAGCCAAACGTCGCTGCATTTCACTGCATTTACGGATCCTCAAAAAAATCGCTGCAAATACACAGCGTGTCAACGTAGCCATAATGCTTTAATTTTTCAGGATCTGGGGCTATATGAGGGCTTGTTTTTTTTGCGCCCTGAGCTGAGGTTTTTACTGATATCATTTTTGGGTAGATACGATGTTTTGTTCGCCTCTTATTGCATTTTATTGCAACGTTACAGTGGCCAAAAAAACTATTCTGCAGCTTTATTTATTTCACTACAATATTTACTGATCGGATTAATTGAATTTATATTTTGATCACTTTTACCATGTTTTCATGAAAATAAGGCACCCACCTAAAATAAGATGTTCTAGGGGGTTTGCTGCCTTGTGAAATATAAGGCACCCCCCGAAAATAAGGCATACCGGTATATTGCCGACTGCATGCCCGCTGATCCATATATTCGGGCGCCGCTCTAATCCTTGTCCATCAAAAGCCGTATGTGTACATTGGCCGCCCGTCCGCAGGCTGTGATTGGGCAATCACAGACTGCTGCCGGGTGGCCAATCACTGGCTATCGCCGGGCAGCTTATCCCAGGCTAGTAACTGAGGGCCAATCACAGGCTAGCAGCTAACGTCGGCGAAAGATGTCAGCTGGTGGCCTGTGATTGGCCGCCCGGCCGCAGCCTGTAATTGGCCGCCTGGCCGCAGCCTGTAATTGGGCAATGTACACATACGGCTTCTGATGGACGAGGATGAGTGCGGTGCTGGAATATATGGATCAGCAGGCACCGGGACAGTGGCAGGGGGCTGGGAGCTCAAAGCGGCTAATCGGTGAGAAGTGTCCCTGTGTGTCCCTGTGTCCTTGTCCCTGTGTCCATGTCCCTGTGTGTGTCCGTGTCCATGTGCATGTGTGCACCTGTCCTTGTTCCTATGTGTGTGTCCATACCCTGTGTGTGTGTCCCTGTGTGTCCGTGTCCTTATGTGTGTGTCTGTGTCCCTGTGTGTGACCGTGTCCCTGTGTATCCGTGTTGTGCCTCTGTGTCCGTGTCCATGTGTCCGTGTCCATGTCTGTGTCCCTTTGTGTCCGTGTCCCTGTGCGTCTGTGTCCCTGTGTGTGACAGTGTCCCTGTGTATCCGTGTGTGTGCCTCTGTGTCCGTGTCCCTGTGTCCGTGTCAATGTGTCTGTGTCCCTTTGTGTCCGTGTCCCTGTGCGTCTGTGTCCCTTTCCATGTGTCTGTGTCCCTGTGTGTGTGTCCGTGTGTGTGTGTGACCGTATCCCTGTTTGTGTGTCCGTGTCCCTGTGTGTGTCCATGTCCATGTGTGTCCCTGTGTATGTGTCCATGTCTGTCCCTGTGTGTGGATGATAAATGTTCATTTTTTTTTTTGTTTAACAATAAATATGAATTTTTCTTCATGAAAAAATAAGACACCCCTGAAAATGAGACACGGTGCATCTTTGGGACCAAAAATTAATATAAGACGGAGTCTTATTTTCGCGGAAACAGGGTACGAATGCAGCAATAACAGTTTGTGTATTGTTTTAATGGGGCAAAAAAAAAGGCGTGATTTGAACTTTAGTTCCTTTTTAGAAAATTTTTCATACTTTTATTAACTTATTCGTCTTGTTAGGGTAGTTGAAGCTGCGTTTGTCTCATCACCTGTGCCATGTATACCAGTGCATCATCAGCACTGCTATGTATAGCAGAAATCACGATCTCCTATGAACATTGGCTTATGACAGACAAGGGGGTCTTCAGAATAGCCCTGGATGTCATAGCAAACCTGCGATCATGGGGCAGTAGAAATGACACACGCCTCCCCCTACCTGTACATGTTAAATGTCGCTGTCAGAGATTGACAGTGGTATTTGACTGATTCACAGCCGCTCGTGCAGCTCTGCTCATGTTTATCAGATGCAATTGATGACTGTTTAAATCAGCCGTCATGTGGGGAATGATGCGGGCTCGGCCTTTGAGCATGAAAGGCGAGGAAACACAAAATTTGATGTACTAGTACGTCAAAGGTCGTGAAGTGGTTGAAAGCTGTCAGGGATCAAGTCTTGCTGGAGACTTGCTGCCTTGAGTTACCGGTCTCTCCGTATACACACAAATTGGGTGAATTCGCCAGGGACTAGCCTTTCCCGCTACTTTCCTATCTGTCTCAGTCCCCAGAAGATTTTGGAGTATGTTCTTATTTGAAATGCTGCATTGTTTAAGAGTCGACACAGCAGATAACACAGGATCCACCATTCACAATAGGTGATATCACAGCTCACCTCCTCCTGTACAATGAGTGATAACACCTCTATATACAGTAGATAACACAGAATCCACCATTCACAATAAGTGATGTCACAGCTAGTAACATAGTAACATAGTTTTTAAGGTTGAAGGAAGACTTTAAGTCCATCTAGTTCAACCCATAGCCTAACATGTTGATCCAGAGGAAGGCAAAAAAAAACCATGTGGCAACACTAATCTCCACATTGGGGGAAAAAATTCCTTCCTGACTCCAGATACGGCAATCAGACTAATTCCCTGGATCAATGCTCCATCAAAGAATCTAGTATATATAACTGGTAATATTATAGTTTTCAAGAAAGGCATCCAGGCCCTTCTTAATTGTTAGTAGTGAGTCACTCATTACAACATCATGTGGCAGAGAGTTCCATAGTCTCACTGCTCTTACAGTAAAGAATCCGCGTCTGTGATTATGATCCTCCTGTACAATGACTGATAACACCTCTATGTACAGTAGATAACACCGAATCCACCATTCACAATAGATGATATCACAGCTCACCTCCTCCTCCTGTACAATGACTGATAACACCTCTATGTACAGTAGATAACACCGAATCCACCATTCACAATAGATGATATCACAGCTCACCTCCTCCTCCTGTACAATGACTGATAACACCTCTATATACAGTAGATAACACAGGATCCACCATACACAATAGGTGATGTCACAGCTCACCTCCTCCTCCTGTAAGATGACAGGTAACACCTGTATATACAGTAGATAACACAGGATCCACCATTCACAATAGGTGATATCACAGCTCACCTCCTCCTCCTGTACAATGACTGATAACACCTCTATATACAGTAGATAACACAGGATCCACCATACACAATAGGTGATGTCACAGCTCACCTCCTCCTGTACAATGACTGATAACACCTCTATATACAGTAGATAACACTGAATCCACCATTCACAATAGATGATATCACAGCTCACCTCCTCCTCCTGTACAATGACTGATAACACCTCTATATACAGTAGAGAACACAGGATCCACCATTCACAATAGGGGATATCACAGCTCACCTCCTCCTCCTGTACAATGACTGATAACACCTCTATATACAGTAGAGAACACAGGATCCATCATTCACAATAGGTGATGTCACAGCTCACCTCCTCCTCCTGTAAGATGACAGGTAACACCTCCATATATGGGGGGGGGGGGGGTTAGTAATGACAGGTGGGAGGGGATATAGGTCTTGGGGCTTGGGCCTCTGATTTTTTCTGACCCTAGCATAGCAACGCCCCTCCCTGCTCTCCTTGAAGACCATGAATAGATCATGTACAAACATGTATGCTCATGTGTTCTGAGTAAGTAATGGCGAGGGGGCACCATACGGCTAATTCGCACTGGGCACATTCAGCATAAGGCCGGCCCTGCGTGGAAATACCCTTTAATATTTTTAATTTACAGTGAAAACACAATAGTCAAAGTCACATGGAAACGCTTCTTAAAAAAGTGTATAATATTAACGTTTAATCGTCACATTACATAACATTCACACGCATGCGTCATACAAAGTCATCAGTTCATAATCATGCACAAAATATCAAAGACAGCATTTATGCCCCGCATCAAGATAATCCCTAAATTATCCAATAGATGTCTAGGATTACATTCAGCCACGGTACAGATGCAGCAGAGCTGAGTTTGTCCTGTCCATGTGTTATCTGTACGTGTTCATAGGACTCCAGGTGAATTTATTTTGTTATCATGAACAGAAAATAAAAAGTTAAATAATTAATTCAGTTCTGCTATATCTGTAGAATGACAATATGTATCAGTTTGCATAAACAGTTGGTAAAGATTTTAATCTGTTAGTAACAAAGTTGTACTTGGTCAATGGCAACCAGACAGCGAAATAACAGGTGGCGCCATGATGTAGGCGGCAGCCTGGCTTTTGTGACCAGTGGGTAATTTACTACAACCATTCAAAGCTTCATATCTCCAATACTTGTGATGAGCCATCACCTTGTCTGGTGAGAAGAATGGAGGGATTATATAGACTTGGCCATATAATCACTTTACCATAGAAGATAACCTCTAGAATGTGATGGAGATAATAAGTTGCATACAACCATTAATATTTATATATAAGAGAAAATTGAGCTATATTATTTATTCTGCACTCTTCCTGAATTATCTCCTGTATTATACTCCAGAGCTGCACTCACTATTCTGCTAGTGCAGACACTGTACATAGTTTCATTACAGTACTGATCCTGTACTGATCCTGAGTTACCTCCTGTATTATACTCCAGAGCTGCACTCACTATTCTGCTGGTGCAGTCACTGTGTACATACATTACAGTACTGATCCTGTACTGATCCTGAGTCACCTCCTGTATTATACTCCAGAGCTGTACTCACTATTCTGCTGGTGGAGTCACTGTGTACATACATTACATTACTTACCCTGTACTGATCCTGAGTTACATCCTGTATTATACTCCAGAGCTGCACTCACTGTTCTGCTGGTGCAGTCACTATGTACATACATTACATTACTTATCCTGTGCTGATCCTGAGTTACTTCCTGTATTATACTCCAGAGCTGCACTCATTACTCTGCTGGTGGAGTCACTGTGTACATACATTACTTATCCTGTACTGATCCAGAGTTACATCCTGTATTATACTCCAGAGCTGCACTCATTACTCTGCTGGTGGAGTCACTGTGTACATATATTACATTACTTATCCTGTACTGATCCTGAGTTACCTCCTGTATTATACTCCAGAGCTGCACTCATTACTCTGCTGGTGGAGTCACTGTGTACATATATTACATTACTTATCCTGTACTGATCCTGAGTTACTTCCTGTATTATCCTCCAGAGCTGCACTCACTATTATGGCGGGCTTGCTGTGTGCATGATTCTAAATTACAACGGAATTGAACTCAGTGAAAAAGGATTATTACTGTCATCATATATAAGTTCTTGTCTCAGGCTAGGGTCACATATAAGCTTTTGGTCCGTTTTTGGCATCAGTTTTTGCATTTTTTTTTTCTAAGTCCAAAAACTGATGGAAAAACGGTTTATATCGTAATAAACACCCTGTCCGTTTTTTTCTGCACCTAAAAACATTGCTAGGAACGATTTTTACCCCAAAACGTTGCTCTCAACGTTTTTGTGTGCCGTTTAAAAACGGATCCGTTTTTTTAACATGGGGCCCTATGGAAAAACGGATCTGTTTTTTTTTTTTTTTAGCATCTTTTGGCAAAAAATGACTACGGTAAGTCCAAAAAACGTTTAGGGGCACAGGAGGCTCAAAAATCACCAAAAAAAAAACATTGGTCATGGAAAACACTTCCAAAAACGGATTGCTATGTGTGACCCTAGCCTCACTCGGACAACCCCTTTAATTATAGAGCTGCAATGGTTTTCATCTGATCGCTCAGGTTCTTCTCCTGCCTATCCCTAGCAAACAAGTGATTATGGCATATTAGGAGGAGATGCAGCTAAATGTTATATGTACCCGGCCCTAGTGTAGCTCCCCTATAGTGAGGGACATCATTGTGCTAACAGTAGTCATTCCCACCAATGGCTGCACTAGTATGGTAATCAAATATTTAAAAAAAACACATTCCTTTTAAGCTTAATGGAGGTTTCCACTATGATCAATTTTAGTAAATTACCCTGGATCCTCTTTACCTTAAATGTAAACGTGTCTCGGAAACCATTTCAGGGATAAAAGAACCAGTAAAATTAGGAACCTTGAATGTGACTCCAAAATATTAAATAAAAAATATTAAATAATCCAGGAAATCCAATAATCCAGCTGCTGTCAGAATATTGTTACCTAACAGGAATCTGTCAGCTGATTTCTGCTACCTCATCTGAAAGCAACAAAACGTATCAAAGAGACCCTAAATCCAACGATGTATCACTTAGATTGCTGGGAGCAACTTTTCTCACATTGTTTTACATTTAGCAATGCAGCAGAGCTGGGAAAGCTGCTCTGCCCACACCAGGCTCTGTATACAATGTCCATAGACAGTGAGCTGCTAATCACTGCAGGGGGCGTGACAAACTTCGGCTCACATGCTACTGGTCTGGCAATGATAAGCTGTTGGTGCTAAAACAATCTTTGCAGGTCAACAAACACACAGTTGAAGGAAGAGAACATAAAGAAAGCTATAATGTGACAGTGATTAATTGACATCATAGGACACTGTACCGCGTGGGAGGGTTGGATTCGGTGACATGTCCGACAACCCTATCATCTATTGGGGACAGAGCACAGGAAAAAAGCCAAATATATTAGTAAGGCCAAGGAGCATCCAAGTACCATAAGGACGATACATACGTCCCTCCTCCACCACACACAGCCTAGTCCAAAGGGAAGTACCCATGTCACATGGACAAAATGTTGTACCAGTCACTGTTTTTTTTAAAGGGTTTGTATACTTTAGCAATTAGTTTTTTTTATTTCACTGATATCTCATATAGAAGAGAAATAATATTAATAATAATTCTATATACTATTGTTTTGTGAATACAGCTCTTATACAGATTGTGTTTCCTTGGCTACAGACTACAAACAAGTCGTTTGTAGTCTGACCTGCGCTCAGACAAAGCTGTTACGGAGCAGCAGACAGAAGCCAAATTCATCATAATGGTGCAGGCAATTCAAGATTTTTTTTTTTGCAGAATAAAAAAACAATTGCACTAAAGTATTAAAAAAAAATTCCAAAATATTGTACATAAAATTTTTCGTGGTGAGAGGGAGGGAGGGAGGGATGGTTACAGGACCGCAGTACATTTGTGACAAATTTAGCAATTTAAAAAAATATATATATATATAAAAGAGAAGAATAGGGTGAAATCATCTGGAAATCCAAGGATCAGTCCACAGTGGTGAAATACAAAAAAAAAATTAAAAATGTGCAAATATAAATATGACTGAGGTGCAGAAAAAAAGAGCAAAAATATCAACCAAAAACAGGCGCAATACAATAATGAATCGTGTCGCTCCTGGCTTTTCTCTTGTGTATATGTGTAGGAGCTGTAGACACAAAATGGTAGAAAAATAGAGTCAATTGTTGTCTAAACAAGTCACAATTTCATTTTAAATTTTATATTTCTTGGAGAAATAATTTTTCCCTCTTTTTGCTACAATAGGAGACAAAAAAACAAGCATTTTTTACAAACTGGAATTAGAGGATCTCTTAGGGTACCTTTACACGCGGCTACATTTCTAGGGTGGCTACAGGTAACTTACTGGTTGCAGTGAAATCATGGAGACAAGGTTCTATCTTGTTGCTGTGTACAAATGGAATAATCTCTCCATGATTTCACTGCAACCAGTAAGTTACCTGTAGCCACCCTAGAAATGTAGCCGCATGTTAAGGTACCCTAAGGGTACCTTTACACGCCGCAATTATCACCGGCGATCGGAGGCAACCGAACGTGCACGTTTTTGACGGTTGCTACCGAACTCCGATGCCGCATGTACACGCCGCAATTGCGCCCTCAACCTAAGGGAACGTGGCTCCCCGGAAGTTGCCACAGAACCTGCGGGAAACATCCGGTTGCCTCCTGATGCCGCTTCACACACCGCAACCACGAATGGAATGTGGGCGTACCTGTGCAGCGGCTCGAACACATAGGCGTGCCAAACTTTGCTACACCGCGCCCAAAATACAATCATTGGACAGCCTGCGCAGGAAGGCTGGCTAATACATGATGCTATTGCAATTGTGTTGTGTGAATGGACAGCTCTTCAAATATGGCGTCCTGTGAAGGGACAGCCAATAGAAACACAGTAGCCCCCACCAATCATCGCTGATGGGGCGCGGTATCCAGCACGCTGTGGCACGCCTCTGGGAAATCAGTAGGTGACGCAGATTCCATCCCTATCGCCCGTTCACACGCCAAAACCAGGGCAATTCAACTTCAGGGTTGCCTCTGGTTTTTGAACTGCTCTGAAATCGCAACCCGGAGCAACTTTAAAAATCACCATCGCGTTCCACAATTACACGCCGCAATTTCAGGGCAACGGTGACGGAACTCCGGATTGCCTCTCAGTTGCTACACAGTAGCTGCGGCGTGTAAAGGTACCCTTAGGGTGCTTTCACATCTGCGTTTTTCGTAATTCGCGGCAGATGCGGTAAAAAAACCGCATCTGCCGCGATTGCCGCATAACCGTTCCACTTGCGGCGCGGTTGCGGTTTTTTCTATGCAATGTATAGGCATACTTGCGGCAGGTGCGGCAAGTGCGGTTTTGCACTTGCGGCAGGTGCGGCCGCGAAAAAAACCGCGGCTTACTGCGGTTTTTTTTCGCGGCCGCACCTGCCGCAAGTGCAAAACCGCACTTGCCGCACCTGCCGCAAGTATGCCTATACATTGCATAGAAAAAACCGCAACCGCGCCGCAAGTGGAACGGTTATGCGGTAAACGCGGCAGATGCGTTTTTTTCACCGCATCTGCCGCGAATTACGAAAAACGCAGATGTGAAAGCACCCTTAGAGATATTTCCCATGGCAGAGAAGGAATTAAAGGGAATCTGTCGCCAGGTTTTTACCACCTAATCCGAGAATAGCATAATATAGGGTCAGAGATCCTGTTTCCAGCGATGTATCACTTACTAGGCTGCTCAGTGTAGTTTTGATAAAATCACTGTTTAATAAGCTGGAGACTATCCATTAGAGGACTATTTGGCCAGCTGTAAAGTAGTCCAGCACATTCATGAACTGCTAAATCTGCAGCAGAAGAAACAGTAATTTCATCAAAATAACACTAAGCAGCTCAGTAAGTGACACATCGCTGGAATCAGGGTCTCTGTCTTTACATGATGCTGCTCTCAGATGGGATAAGAAAAACCAGGTGAGATTCCCTTTAAATGGTAATTTATGGTAATTTAGTAATATAATAATTTTATGTAGCGCCAAACATATTACGCAGGACTTTACAATTCAATTTGACAATTTATGGTAATTTAGAAAAAATTGTTATTAATTATTTAGTGTTTTGTTTATTGTCTTTATAGCAATTGTTTTTTTTAATCATTTTTAGGTTGTTTTTGCCATAATACAGCAAGTGCAATAATAATTGACTCTTATAAGGCATACACATATGGTATATAATTTTTTTAACTATTAATTTTGGAATCATAAAGGGGCAGACATAGCTTTGATGACCTTCGTGTCTTACAAACTTTACAAAATCAACATACAGCAAATTATTACTTCCGCTTCTTTAAAAAACGAGATACATTACGGAGAATACCATACAGAATGAGTACAACGTCAGAGAGTTTTCCTTTTTTTTCTTTAAATCATAACATTTTTTTTTTTAGTAAAACATTTTTTTTTTTAACGCATTAGCAAAATCCACACAAAACAAATTTCATTCGGTAATAGAAAATCGTAAAATGTATATCAAAAAGTCACTTACAGAGAGTGGACAGAGGGATTACATAAGCATGCATGATATATTTATTGATGACGTGTAAGGAGATAATGATTAAGACACATTTTCCATGTACAACAAATTGGATGCATTATTACATTAGTTTTTAATTCAGAAAATAAATGTATTTAGCATTTTTTTTTTCAATTTTTTTCTTATTTTCTATCACGAGACCCCGAGCTGATAATGACCTGTAAAATCTGTATTCCTGATTTTTATTATTTTTTTACATTTTTTTCCCCTAAGAAAAGCCAACCAAAAAAGAGAGTTAAAAAGTTGTGTTTCGTTGAGATAAGTAAAATACAAGTTCTCTTCTTTGGTGCTGTTTCCAGTTCCGGGTATTAAAATACAAGAAAAGGAGAATTTGTAAACCCTGAAACAAAGTACCTGTCGTTGACCAAAAAGGATATGTCCAAAAATGACCAAAAAAAACCCAATCCCTAAGACGTAGATCCAATGGAATCTGAATGAAATGTTATGTAACCTGATGACGCAGAAGGTGAACTTAAAAAGCTGTTTGTACTTCCCTTATCTTCTATCTTGTTGGGTTGGTCCTGTCCAGTCCATGTATTGCTTAGTCCCTTCTGACAATTGTTTGAGTCACCAGAGTTATTTTTTGATGATACCTCATCCAATTTCTGAGATTCAGCCTTCTGGACATGTCTTTGACTATTACGGGCTCTTCGGTGGCCTTCGGTATAAAACCTTTTGTTGTCATCATGAGGTCTATGATGACTAGGAACGTTTAGAGTACAACTTTTTCCATGAGGAGAGAATCTCCTTAATACCTGTGGCTCTCGGTCAAAGTCCGTCAGGGTAAAATGAGTAAGTGTGGGATGCTGTAGGGCATCAGGAATGAGAGCAATAGAAGAAGACCTAATTGGACCTTTCCTTGGGCTCGGCAGAGGAGTGTCATCGATAAAACTGACCACTTCTTCTCTGCTAAAGCACTTAAAGTCGTCTCTGTAAAGTTCTTCCAGGGTGAAGTGTTTGAGTGAAATGAGGCTCTCGGAGGCTTTTCGGCACTTTCGATAGGGCAAGCTGGCGTCTTCGTGGAACATTATGAGGCTACTGCGTCTGTCACGTCTCGGCAGCGTGAAGAATGAAATAGCAGCAATATCTTCTGCGGATCCCCAGCCATGAATGAATGCCGGTATCTGCCCTGTAGTAAAAAATTTCCGTTTCATCATGGGAATAGCGTCTCGTTGGAGGGACCTAGGGTAAATAGCACAGAAGACATTACAATAGGCCACCAGGTCACCTTTCTGGGACAAGTATTTTTTTTAATCTATGTAGAAAAAAAAAACAAGCAGTCTTCATAAAACATCATGGCTTGGTGTCAATCATAATGAGTATTTGTAGAAAAGGTGATTCAATTATGGATGTCAACAACGAACATAGTTTACCACTATAAGATATATAAGCCTATGGATGAGAAAACAAGATGCCCAAAGGCATTTACGTGTTCAGACATTTTGACACGTTTGGCTGCCAACAAAAGGGAAGAGGAAAGAGGGGGGACTCGGCCAATTGGATGGATGAGCAATTGGGGCACCCAGAGGAAGGATATGTTATTTTTTTTCTACATCTTTCACACTCGGGCACATGGTATATAAAAGTGTGAAAACCTCTGGAAATCCCTTTAAGCCTTTTGGTCATACTCTGAAGAAGGCTCAAATGGCAGATATGTTAATTGTGAGATGCCATTCATAGTACTGATCTCCGTCTATGTGGAGGACTTATATATATCTCCAAATTTTAATCCCTCCTATATTGGATATCCTCTACTATCAATGCTCCTACAAAAGTGGAATTCGGCAAAAATACCATGAAAGACTTCGGATGAAAGAAAGACTCGACAAGTGAAGAATTATGTTTCAATCTCTTCTTAATGTCAAATTATATAAACAATAAAAAAATTGACTGGTAAAGGCCATTACTGTCAAACTTCAAAAGAAATCTGAAATAGACCGGCCTACAAATGCTAAAATCTCCTTTTCTATAATTCCAAAATATCCAGTCAAACAAAGTTCAACATCAGTACAATTGTTCATGACCCAACACATCCCGTGAGGAACAATTGTGATTTTTAAGGGAACTTGTCTGGGTCCTTAAATGTTGCTAACCCACAGATATGGAATTAATCTGCAGGGTAACCGGATTACAATACCTTCCTGAAAGTGCGGCTACTGGAAGAAAATTAACTTTATTTCTTCTGGGAGTCATAGAAGCTCAGCCAAAGTGTATTCAGTCACCGCTTAGAACACATTGAGCGGTGGCTGTACGCACGTCTGTACAGAGGGAGCTGTCGGTCAGAGTGCCAGGTGTGCTGACAGCCACCGCTCACAATAATGTAAGTGAAACGCGGTAGCATCCTAAAGGTATAAACTTCTTTTTCTCGTGGTAGCCAAGATTACAGTAAGGCAGCCAGACAGTTTTGTATTAACCTGAAGATTAACCCTAAATCTGCAGGTTAGTAATAGCCTTTGGGAATATGACAAGTTCCCTCTAGTAAGCAAATATATAGAGACCTTGATAAAAATGTTGCATGGACCCCTAACAGTAGAGAGAACTGATGTATGGGCCTTTCAGAAAACTTTGGCAAAACGCAGATTATCATCATTGTCATTTGGTTTTGAACTATGAAGAAGGTGCCAGTTCAACGCTGAAACGCATTAGTGTAAATAAAAAACCTTGTTTACACTCTCCAGATTTTTCCTCTTTTCCGTGAGCGCTGCCAATACATTGTGATAATCTCTCTTTTGCCAAATTGCCATCAAGTTGGTACTCTCCTCCAGTCATGGGGCTGCATCTACGGCACATTAGACTTCTACAGTTCTAGTTATGAGTGAGCACTACTATACTCAAGTGCTTTGTACTCGAAATGAGCAAGTCAGATGCTTGGATGGGCATGTACCTGAGTATAATGTGAGTCAATGGGAAACGTAAGTATTTTTCTGGAACAGTTTCCCATTGACTTCCATTATACCTAGTACTTGAGTTGAGCCTGTCCAAGTGTCCAACCTGCTCGTTTTGAGTACTGAGCACTCGAGCATGGTAGTGATTGCTTATCACTAGTGCTGTGTCCTTACACAAACCCTACATGTGAGCGCTACCATCACCCTCACCTCTATCTTGTTCATTACAATACTGCCCTATCTGTGCACATCTGTCCCATCCATCCCTTCCCCTCTTAGGAAGCTATCTGGGGTGTAATGATCGTGGTCGCAGAGGTCAAAACCAGGCCCTCCAACCTCAGCACCTGTTTCAGCTGGATGTGCGTCTTTCCCAAGGACACACATCCAGCTGAAATGCATTATGGGCTCAGAGACCCATTGGGTCCCTGCAATGTGATACAATCAAACAGTGGCCAGCAGCTGATGTCAGCGGTACTGTGAAAAGGGTTGGTGCATGACAGTGACATCATGTGCCCTGTCATGTGCTCCGATGTAAGCTGCCGTCCACTGTGCGCTGGGTATAGAGGACAACATGGGAGTGGAGGAAAGGTGAGTATAATGTTTTGCTTTTTTTTAAATTAAATTATGCATTTTAGTTTGAACAGGGACATATATACTAGGATGGGGACCATATATAACATTATTGCTTTGACAAAAGAAGAAAGGCAGCAGCACTCACAATTTGAAGACAGTTCCATTTATTTGATCTATACTGTCATCATCACAGCAGGATGATCAGTGCGGGGAGAAGGAGTGAGGAGTTGGCGGATGACAACTCACCGTTTCGCGGGGTTATTGCTTCAACAAGTCCTATTCACACAGGACCCATTGAAGCGGTAACCCCGCAAAATGGCGAACCGCCGTCCGCCGACTCCTCACTCCTTCTCCCCGTCACTGATCATCCTGCTGTGACGATGACAGTATAGATCAAATAAATGGAACTGTCTTCAAATGGTGAGTGCCGCTTCCTTTCTTCTTTTGTCAAAGCAATAATGTTTGTCTAATAAGCGTGCAACAGCATACTTAGGTGGCCTCATAAGTCCAAAAACAGGACTAAAGCGGTTTGGAATACCCCTTACAAGGATCGTGGCTCCAGGTTGTTAACTCTTCATTTACTGGTACCATATATAACAGGAGTGATATATAAACCAGGATGGGGAACATATATACCAGGAAAAGGACCATATATAACAGAATGAGGACCATATATACCAGGAGGAGAATCATATATACTGGGAGCAGGACCATATATAACATGATGGGGACGATATATACCAGGAGGAGGACCATATAAACAAGATGGGGACTACATATACCAGGAGGACCATATATACCAGAAGGAGAAGCATATATACTGGGAGCAGGACGATATATACCAGGAGGAGGACCATATAAACAAGATGGGGACTACATATACCAGGAGGACCATATATACCAGAAGGAGAAGCATATATACTGGGAGCAAGACCATATATAACACGATGGAGACCATACCACCAGGAGGAGGACTGTTATACCGGGATGGGGACAAATATACCATATGTATCAGGACGGGTACCATATATACCAGGTTGGGGGACATACATACAGGATGGTGGACATATGTGGCAGGATGGGAGACATTACTACAAAATGAAGGGGGCAATTTCTACATCTTTATAATAGTTAGAATGCCCATATAGACCAATGTGTTGGAGGGGGACTAGGTCCAAATCTTGCATCGGGACCCATTGAAATCTAGTTATGCCACTAAAAACTATAATCTTACAAATGTATATTTCCGACTACAGAATACGATAATATTTGTCCACATTCCACCTAAAAGAAATTCTTAATTTGCTTAATTGCTGATGGAACAGAGCAAATGTTAAAACTTTGGTCAATTTGTATGTTGTCTTAAATGCTCACATACACGGGCTATTCAGATATTGCAGTATGCATTGCAATGTGGACTAATATACACATCTCCAACAAGCAAAAATCAGTATTGAAGTGAAATTTGTACCTGTAGAATTTTTGTCATATTATAAAGTTAATCATTTTAGTCCAATATATCAAATGAATGACTAATTCTGAATTTTAGATAGATAACTCAAGCCAGATGTAAAATGATAAGACAATGGCACACCAATGCATGCAGATTGAAATAAAAAAAAGTTGCATATGTTGAATTAATAAATTGAAGCTTAATAGCCCTAAAGATAAAAATAATCAGGTTAATTCCACCACCAGCGAGAGTTTACAAGCCTCTGGAGAACATTTTTGCAGTAGGCTGGGATGAGGTACACGAGAGATGGATGGGTATGGGGGTTTGGTTGCACTTGAAGCCGCTCCTTTGTAATAAAAATAAAAAGGATCGGGGGGGCAAGAAATAGATCAATCAGAATTTAGAAAGCAGAAGTTACCAAAGGTTGACAGACACGTCCCAAAAATAAAGAAACAAACTAGCACAAAGACACCAGGGCAGCAGAAGTGCAAGCAAACAGTTCATAAAATTGTCAAATCCTTCATAAAATAAAGCCAAAATTAAAAAGTAAAATATTACAAAAAAAAAAATGTATTTTTTGTTTAAAACCAAATCAGCAACATAATTTGAGAAATAACTAAAATTCTGAAAAAAAAAAAAAATATTACGTGCAAATTGTTAAATCCCTCTGTGCTGCCATTCTTCATTTTGCCCAGCATAATAATCATGTATACTAAAAATAACAACAAGAACACAATAGTGAGACATTCAAGAGTAAGAATCCCAGACCGAATGCAACATGAAAATTCCAGCAGATTTTGACAAGGTCAAGTTAAAGTGAAATCGAAAATTAGTATTAAAAGATGGAATCATGGTAAAGTGTTTTCATTATGCATTCAAATCATTAATGTGAAAATGCCAGCAGATTTTTTGCATACAATCCCTGGCAAACATTATGGAATCACCGGGCTCGGAGGATGTCTATTCAGTTGTTTAATGTTGTAGAAAAAAAGCAGCTCACAGACATGGCACAAAACTAAAGTCATTTCAAATGGCAAATTTATGGCTTTAAGAAATACTAAAAAAAATCTTGAAAATAAAAATGTGTTAGCCAGTAAACGGTTACTTTTGTAGACCAAGCAGGGGAAAAAATTATTGAATCACCCTTTTCATTCCCAAAACTAACACCTGCATCAAATAAGATCTACTCGTTAGTCTGCATCTAACAAGGAGTGATCACACCTTGGAGAGCTGTTGCTCCAAGTGGACTGACATGAATCATGGCTCCAACACGAGAGATGTCAATTGAAACAAATGAGAGGATTATCAAACTCTTAAAAGAGGGTAAATCAACACGCAATGTTGCAAAAGATGTTGCTTGTTCACAGTCAGCTGTGTGTAAAATCTGGTCCAAATACAAACAACATGGGAAGGTTGGTAAAGTGAAACATACTCGTAGACCAAGGAAGACGCCAAAGCATCAAGACCGGAAGCTTAAAGCAATATGTCTCCAAAACAGGAAATGCAAAACAAAACAAATGAGGAACGAATGGGAGGAAACTGGAGTCAATGTCTGTGACCGTGTTGTAAGAAACCCCTAAAGGAAATGGGATTTACATACAGAAAAGCTAAACAAAAGCCATCATTAACACCTAAACAGAAAAAAACAAGGTTACAATGGGCTAAGGAAAAGCAATCGTGGACTGTGGATGACTGGATGAAAGTCATATTCAGTGATGAATCGCAAATCTGCATTGGGCAAGGTGATGATGCTGGAACTTTTGTTAGGTGTTGTTCCAATGAGATTTATAAAGATGACTGCCTGAAGAGAACATGCAAATTTCCACAGTCATTGATATGGGGCTGAATGTCAGGTAAAGGCACTGGGGAGATGGCTGTCATTACATCTTCAATAGATGCCCAAGTTTACATTGATATTTTGGACACTTTTCTTATCCCATCAATTGAAAGGATGTTTGGGGATGATGAAATAATTTATCAAGATGATAATGCATCCTGCCATAGAGCAAAAACTGTGAAACCATTCCTTGAAAGAAGACACATAAGGTCAATGTCATGGCCTGCAAATAGTCTGGATCTCAATCCAATTGAAAATCTTTGGTGGAAGTTGAAGAAAATGGTCCATGACAAGGCTCCAACCTGCAAAGCTGATCTGGCAACAGCAATCTGAGAAAGTTGGAGCCAGATTGATGATTAGTACTGTTTGTCACTCATTAAGTCCATGCCTCAGAGACTGCAAGCTGTTATAAAAGCCAGAGGTGGTGCAACAAAATACTAGTAATGTATTTGAGTGTTGTTTTGTTTGTTTGTTTGTCATGATTCCATAATTTGTTTCCTCAGAATTGAGTGATTCTATAATTTTTCCCCCTGTTTGGTCTACAAAAATAACCGTTACTGACTAGCACATTTTTTTTTCAAGATTTCTTTTAGTGTTTCTTCAAGGCAGAGAGTTGCCATTTGAAATGACTTTAGTTTTGTTCCATGTCTGTGATCTGCTTTTTTTCTACAAATTAAACAACTGAATGAACATCCTCCGAGCCAGGTGATTCCAAACTTTTTGCCAAGGGTTGTATAAGCTGCGGCCACCACCAATAAACTCTTATATATTTGTATTCTAGAATGCTGTATATTAAGGCCCCAGAACTGGCGGACAGACAAAGAAGGGTCCCTGTGCAAGAACAGTGAATAGGGTCCCATTTATATTTGTTGGTAATATAAATGCACAATCCCACCTGCTTTGGATGTTAAAATGGGCCCCCCTCACCTCTTGGGACCCTGTCCGACTGCACAGGTTGCACCAATAATATGTCCGCCCCTAGACCGATCTGTATAATGCAAACAAATAACTTTTATTATACTCACTTGAGGGGCGATCCAACCCATGGGTGTCACTCGTCTTGGTCCGGCACTTCCTTTCTTCTTGCAATCGCTATCCTCCTCTGCTTTATGTGGGTGAGATGTCCTAGGTCATCTACAATGTCCCCCATTGCGCTCCTGGGCACGCGCATTTCTCTCTGCCATGCTGAGGGCAGAGCAAAGTACTGTAATGCACATATGCGGGAAAAGGTCATGGAACGCCAGCGCATGTGAACTATGCTAGCGTTCATTACAGTGCTTTGCCATGCCCTAAGAAGGGAAGATAGAAGGGCGTGTGCTGTTTGTGGGTGATGTAGGATGTGTCACCCACAGGAAGAAAGGAGGCACCGGACCAAGACCTGCGACACCAATCGGACCGGACCTTCCCCCGGTAAGTATAATAAAAGCTATTTTTACATAATACAGATCGCAATGGGGACTTGTATACAACATTTAAAATACATGAAAACCTGAATGCTATATATAAGGCCGTGCTGGGGGTGGCCACTACATATATACAAAAAAAAACTGACAACAGGTTCACTTTTAAAAGGACGCTTCCATCAGAAAGAGGTATTTTTTATATACATATTTAAAGCATAACCACCAGTAATGTAGAGCAAGTGATTTTAATAAACTTTCTAATATACTTCATTAAAAAATTCTGATTGAAAGCCATTCATAAACCTTCCACAAGGTGTCCCCACTACACTGTGTGTGAAGCAGACATATGGTTATTATCAGTCAGATCCATCTTCACAGTGAATATGGGCATGTGACCATATAAGGGAGGGGGCATGACCTACACTGCTGACTGCAGTTTTTGAGAAAACAGTGTATCAGATTACCACAGGATAGAGCACAGTTGCTAAGCAATGTCAGAAGGTCAGGAGGAGTGCAAACTCCTCATATGTCTACACAGAGCTCACTCACATCTCTGTTAACCCCTTTTCTGCTATCACATTGCACAGCTCATTATCAGCTGCTCTCAGAAGCTGTGATAATACACACAGTGCTCTCAGAAGCTGTGGAAATACACACACAGTGCTAGCAGACACTGAGGGATGCTGGCCACGCCCACACAGACAGAAAAGGCTGTTTTTAAAAGAGCACAGAAAAATGTGAGAAAATAAGATATATGGCACAAAAAAGCATTAAGTTAGCTCTTATGTGACCCACCATTAACAAACAGTGCAGTATTGTTTTTTTTTCTTCAGTGAAATGACATTTACACTTTAAGGAAAACTGTTAACTGTTTGGATGTAATTAAGAATGTTATTCACTGAACAAAAGCAGATATGTTCAAAATAGTAAAGAATTTAAATATAAAGTTTGTTACAAATTAATAGAACTTTTCATTATGCAATTATTAGGTGTTAAAGAAGATTAAGCTCCTTTACAGACTACCGTATATACTCGTGTATAAGCCGAGTTTTTCAGCCCAAAAATTGGGCTGAAAAGTCCCCCCTTGGCTTATACACGGGTCAATACGGTATACAGCAGCCCCAGTTCTGTATAGCAGCCCCAGTGGCCCCCAAATGCTGGCACTCGCCCCCCCTCTGTTGTAAGGGCCCCCCCGCTGCTTAACTTACCATCCCCGATCTTCTGCACCGCCGGTCTTCCGTGCTCCGTCCTCCATGCTCCCGTCCGGCTGCATCCGGGATCCCCGACCTTCGCACGATGACGTCATCGTAACTGCGATGGCCGGGGATCCCGGATGCAGCCAGACGGCAGCATGGAGGAAGGAGCACAGAAGACCGGCGGTGCAGAAGACTGGGGATGGTAAGTTAAGCAGCGGGGGGGGGGCCTTACAACAGAGGGGGGTGCGAGTGCCAGCATTTGGGGGCCACTGGGGCTGCTATATACCACGGGGGCTGCTATACACCACGGGGGCTGCTGTATACCACGGGGGCTGCTGTATACCACGGGGGCTGCTGTATACCACTGGGGCTGCTGTATACCACTGGGGCTGCTATATACCACTGGGGCTGCTATATACTACTGGGGCTGCTGTATACCACACCACTGGGGCTGCTATACACCACTGGGGCTGCTGTATACCACTGGGGCTTCTATATACCACTGGGGCTGCTGTATACCACTGGGGCTTCTATATACCACTGGGGCTGCTGTATACCACACCACTGGGGCTGCTGTATACCACTGGGGCTGTTGTATACCACTGGGGCTTCTATATACCACTGGGCTGCTATATACCACTGGGGCTGCTGTATACCACACCACTGGGGCTGCTGTATACCACTGGGCCTGCTATATACCATTGGGGCTGCTATATACTACTGGGGCTGCTATATACCACTGGGGCTGCTGTATACCACACCACTGGGGCTGCTGTATACCACTGGGGCTGCTATATACCACTGGGGCTGCTATATACCACTGGGGCTGCTGTATAACACACCACTGGGACTGCTGTATACCACTGGGACTGCTGTATACCACTGGGCCTGCTATATACTACTGGGGCTGCTATATACCACTGGGGCTGCTATATACCACTGGGGCTGCTGTATACCACACCACTGGGGCTGCTGTATACCACTGGGGCTGCTATATACCACTGGGGCTGCTATATACCACCACTGGGGCTGCTATATACCACCACTGGGGCTGCTGTATACCACTGGGGCTGCTGTATATACTGCTGGGGCCTGTATATACCACTGGGGAGGCTGCTGTATACTACCACTGGGGAGGCCTGTATACCACTAGGGGGGCCTGTATACCACACTGCTGGGGGCTGTATACCTGTGCTGGGGTCCACCCTCGGCTTATACACGAGTCAATAGGTTTTCCCAGGTTTTGGGGGCAAAAGTAGGGGGTCGGCTTATACACAGGTCGGCTTATACACAAGTATATACGGTACTTGAATTAGGGGTAACTAATTGAAAATAATATAAATCCAAAAATACAGAAAAATAAAGCCACACTGACCAATACTAATGTACCGCAGTACACCTATAGTGTGACCAGGTAGTGGTAAGTATGGCTGCTTTCACTTCTGTGATGTTTTTATGAAGAAGGGACAGGTTAATAATTCTAATCATTTTAAAATATCCCTTAGAATAAAATTTAGGGCCACATACTGTATATGGGTGTGCCTGTGTTTTATTTGTGTTCCCACAATTCACTGTTTATAATACTTAGTAATCATCGTTTTCATTTTTAGTTCATAAATCAATAGTATACATGAAATACGCTTCTATCATCTCCTGGATTGATATTTCCCTCTCAATTCAGGGGTAAAAATCTGCATTCAGTAAAGACAGATGTTCCCATTACTGAGATACAGGGGCCGGCTGGCAAATTTTGGCCTGGGGGGCAAGCATACAGTAGTGGACTATGAGCAGTGAGCTTCAGGGGCAGAGTGGCCTCCCAGACCAACATGACAGATAGCCAGGCGGCCCAAAACTACTGCTTGACCACTGGCCTGGGGGGCATCTGCCCCCCTGCCCCCTGGACCGGCCAGCCCATGCTGAGATAGGAGATGGTAATTGGTGCTTTTAAAATACTATGGTAAAGGTTAAGGAGGTGGTAGAGGGAGGAGCTAAAGGTAGAGGGAGGTGCTAGAGGTAAAGGGAGGTGCTAGACGTAGATATTAACATTCTGCTGCCAGTTCTTCTGAATGCCAGTTCTCATAGAACACCACATGTCATTTTCTATATCAGTAATGGGAAAATCTATATTCTCTGTATATAGATTTTACCAGTGAAGTGAGTATTTTAAGAAAGAAAGATCAGTCCAAGTGGAGAAAGAAGCTGATTTCTGTAATGCAATATATTACAAAGTTAACTATTTTCATGTATACTATTGATTTATATTTATATAAAAAATAAAAATAACTGGTTACTCTTTAATAATTTTGTTACTAAGAAGGTCACCATACCTGGAGATAGTGCATTTTATCTTCTTGAGTCTCCTTCATAGGATACATATGTGGAATTCCCCTTTCTAAAGCTGAAAAGTCATACTTGGTAATACGTTCCATGGCCATAATATCACCCCCATAATTGTAGTCATAGGGCCTTTCATATATGAGATCAGAGTGCACTCCGCCATCAGGACTGTGGTCTATACAAAATACAAGAGATAGAGAAGGTGTAATGTGATATCCAAGCATGGAACATGGGCACCAACCAAGAGCACCACCCATACGTACATCCACGACCACCACCATGAATACATCCATGACCAGCACCCAAGAGCACCACCCATGAATACATCCATTACCATCACTAAAGAGCACCAACCATGAATACATCCATGACCACCACTCAAGAGCACTACCAGTGAGTATATAGATGACCACCACCCAAGAGTATATCCATTAGCACCACCTATGAGCACATCCATGATCATTACCTAAGAGCACCTCCCATGCATACATCCATGACCACCACCAAAGAGCAGCACCCATGAGTATATCCATGATAACTGCCCAAAAGTACCACTCTTGAGTACATTCATAACCACCACCCAAGAGCATCACCCATGAATACATCTATGACCACCACCCATGAGTACATCCCTAAATACCACCCACGAGCACCACCCATGAGTACATCCATAAGCACCACCCATGAATAAATCCATGACCACCACCAAAGAGCACCATCCATGAGTATATCCATGACCACTGCACAAAAGCACCACTCTTGAGTACATTCATAACCACCACCTAAGAGCATCACCCATGAATACATCTATGACCACTACCATGAGTACATCCATGGCCACCACCCACAAGCACCACCCATGAGTACATCCATGGCCACCACCCAAGAGCACCACCTATGAGTACATCCATGACCACCACCGAAGAGTACATCCCTGAGCACCACCCATGAGTACATCCATGACCACCACCCAATAGCACCACGAGTACATCCATAACCACCAACAAAGAGCACCACCTATGAGTACCATCAATGACCACCACTCAAGAGCACCATCTATGAATACATCCATGACCACCACCCAAGAGTACATCCATGACTACCACTCATGAGTACATCCATGATCACCACCCTAGAGCAACACCCGTGAGTACATCCATGACCACCACAGATGAGCACCATCATGAGTAAATCCATGACTACCACTAAAGAGCACCACCATGAGTACATCCATGAACACCACCAAAGAGCATTAGCCATGAGTATATCCATGACCAGCACCCATGAGTACATCCATGACTTTCAGGAGTCTGTATCTTCTGTCTACCTTTTGTACATTATAGCTCTTTTCCAAAATGGTGTCTGCTGCTTTGTTCCTGTTCATGTGATCCTCCTACCCTGCGTTTATAAACCCCAGTTTACCTTCTTGCCAATGCTTGTGTATTCTGCTTGAATCACTGGCTCTTTACTTTTCAAGATTGCTCCTCCTCCAGTAAGTCCAGCTCAGCTCTTTTTAGCAACCTTTCCTGCTCTCAATCTCTACAAAACATAGAGTATAAAGCCGTATACAGTACAAAAATATCTCTTTGTTGAATTTTTAAAAAAAAAACATGAAAAAACTGAATCTTTTGGGTACACAATGAGTAAAGGAACATACACGTGATTCACTTATGTAGCGCATTGGATATTGCACATCAATTGTACTTCAGGGACAACAGTCAACAAATCACTCCTATGTGCTAGGACTGCGCTGCTGTGTTGTAGTATCAAATCATCTTGTTAAACACAGACATACTGCGCTAGTCTGAGAGCTGCTGACCCAATCATCATTCACTTAAAAACTGTACTATTACAAAACTACACCTTATCTGGCAAACCAGGTAACTGTCTCCTGTTAAGCAAGTCAGGCAGGCTTCACTCCACGGTTTTGGCCATCCTGTTCTGTTCGTTTTTAAAAGAACAGAATAGGATCGTTTTTGCCTCCCATGTATCCCTATGATGCCGGATTGGTCATAAATGGCCATCTGGTTTTGTGACAGGCAGAAATGAATCTGTGGCAATATGGCGCCCATAACATGGGAGTCTATGGGTGCCGAATCTGTGAAAAAAATCGGATCGTTTCCCGGATCTGATTTTTTGCACAGAGCATACTCAAGAAATCCTGCCGTTCTAACTTCAGCACCATGGACAGCAGTATTTCATGCACAGGCTGTGAATTCAGCACCTTGGACAGCGACAGAGCAGACACAGCCAGACTTTAGCACCATGGACAGCAGCAGTAAACGAATCCTGCAAAAAACAGGAGCCCAGACCATATTTGGCCACTCTTTTCTACACATCCTGTCCTGTCCATTCCTGTCCATGGGGTCCTGCAAAAAACAGGATCCTACTGACAGGAACAAAACTGTGGTGTGAAGACAGCCTCAATTAACCCCTAGACTATCACTTATCCAAATGGATTATAAGGGTTTCATGTAAATACATGAAAATTCAACAACCCTGAAAGCCACAGCCACAGGGTCCAAGAGAACACCCTAAAGCAGCATTTCTTGTTAGCTTCTTCCTCGGAAACACTGCATTAGGGTGCTCTCTTGGACCCTGCATGTGTGTTTAAGTGCATCTAGCTGGTTACAAGGCAGTGTGGGCAGCAGCCCTCTTAGCTGTTATGGTACCTTTACACGTCGCTACAGAAGGTTGGAAACAACCGGGTGTCTCACGTGCACGAGCACGTTCCAACGGTTGCAAACAGTATCCGATACCGCCTTTACACGCCGCTACAAGGTGCTCTACAGAAGGAAGGCTGGCTAATACATGATGCTATTGCAATTGTGTAGTGTGACTGGTCAGCTCCTTAAATATGCTGCCCTATGCAGGGACAGCCAGTCGTAACGCAGGAGCTTCCACCAATGATCACTGATGGGCGCGGTATCCCGGAGGCTCTGTCACGCCCCAGGGATGTAAATAGGTGTTGAAAAACCTTCCTGTTCCTCCTTTAGACGCCGCTACCATCGGGTTGAAACCAACCTGTTTGTGAGCACTGCTCTGAAACAGGTGTCGACAGTGACCGGTGGCAACAACCTGATTTACTCGGGTTGTTTTGACGGTGCAAGATACATTTGTCTCCGACACCCTAGCGCAGTATGTCTGTGTTTAACAAGATGATTTGATACTACAACACAGCAGCGCAGTCCTAGCACATAGGAGTGATTTGTTGATTGCTGTCCCTGAAATACAATTGATGTGCAATATCCAATGCTCTACATAAGTGAATCATGTGTATGTTCCTTTACTCATTGTGTACCCAAAAGATTCTGGTTTTTAATGTTTTTTTTTTTTTTTTTTTTAATCAATAAAGAAATATTTTTGTACTGTATATGGCTTTGTATGCTATGTTTTGTAGGGATTGTTATTATGGAGTTGTTGTACCAATAGGCTAACTGCTCTCAGTTATTCACTTGCAACTTGCTGCTTGTGTTTTTCATTGTCTGACTCAGCCTGCCAGCCATGGTCATGTAAGCCCTGTCTGCATTTAGGAGCTTATTGTTATTAAGTGTGCAGTAGCAGTACTCTCACTGTTTAGACTTCCTAAGCGTGCGTGCACACGATCAGTGTACTCAGCAAAATTTGCCACTGCGTCCAAAACGCTGCGTAGTACAGTACAAGCATTTCAAGAAATCCCATCCTCACTATGCTTTACCTGCCCGCAGCGTCTTTGGAGCTGCGGTGTGGGTTGCCGGGAGTCCGCGCCTCCGCAGCATGTTTATTTCATGATGCGGAGTCGGAAGTTGCTCCCATCAGGTGACTGCAGGGAGAAGCCGCCCTGCACCCGCTGCACATGGTGAGCACAGGGCGGCTGCGATCTCCCTGCGGGCACCCGCGGCTTCCCTCAGGTCTGGAGGAGCTGCGTCCAACACGCAGCTCCTCCGGACCGTGTGCATGCACCCTAAGGCTCACTGCTCTGCATTGGTTTCGGGATTCATTTTCAGAGACTTACCTAACCCAGGCCTCCTGGATGTGGACTGTGTTTTCTACTAAACTGCATCTCGCAGTGAGTGTTTCTTTCTAGAGACTTTCCTTCCCAACATTACTATGGGTGAACTATATCTAGTGACTTTTCTGTTTATTGTGTATTTGATGAACTTTGCTCACTTGCTGCACTTCATGTTTGATTTCAATCTCGTGTGTAAAAATACAGATTTTCTCACCATAAATTTGTTCTGTTGAGTAATTTGCTTCAAGCTAAGAAATTCCTGAGAGTTGCTTTATAATTATCACAATGACCACCACCCAAGAGCACCACCGATGAGTCCATCCTTGACCAACACCCAAGAGCACCACCATTGAGTACATCCATGACCACCACCAAAGAGCACCACCATTGAGGACATCCATGACCACCACCAACAAGCACCACCATTGAGCACATCCATGACCACCACCCAAGAGCACCACAATTGAGCACATCCATGACCACCACCCAAGAGCACCACAATTGAGCACATCCATGACCACCACTCAAGAGCACCACCATTGAGCACATCCATAACCACCACCTATTAATACATCCATAAGCACCACACAGGAGTTCCACCCATGAGTACCACCCATGATTACGTCCATGGCCACCACTAAAAAGCATCAGTCATGAGTACATCCATGAGCACCACCCAGGAGCACTTTTTTCCCAGCACCGTCCAATAAGTAATTAACCCAAATTAATGACATCAACATGAATATTAGGCTGCAACCATACTACCAAAACCTTGGGGTCACCATATTTTTCCTTTTTTTCTCACCTTCATTTTCATCATCATTGGACATAATTGCTATACATTTGTCCCAGACAGCTTTCACATCTGCACGATAGCGGTCACAGGCCCAGAGGAACATCGGGAGTAGAAGAGCTTGAACTACAGAACACCAGAGGACACCCAGGACCATCCATTCATCTGATTTGTCAAACTTCAGACTGGCAACACTTACAACCTGTGTATAGAAGAAGACATATCAATTAGGCCAATACAGGATAGTCCGACACTCTTTATTTATGCTAGAGCTTTAGATTTCTTAAACCACTGGACATCTACAGTATATTAACTCGGAAGCACGTACTTTCCATTTAGTCTCTACATCTCAAGCTCCTTTTTTATGTACAGCTGTTGGAGCTGTGATTTTCTGATGAGAGCTACATCTCTCCCCTTCATAACCACAGAATAATAAACTTGTCTGCCTGCGGCTGTCACTAGAGGGATCACATAAGCTCTCTGCTATGGTTTTATGATTGATTGTAGAAGTTTGGAACTTAACCTCTATCCATGAGAAAGATGATAACCTTCTGATAGCTGTGGGGGTCCGACGTCCAATCCCAAATAGCTGGGGTCTAAAAACCCCTGTCTGAATGTCGGGGGTTGATCTTGTGCACTGCCGCTCTATTCATCCTTATAGCAGTGTTAGGATATTTTTTGTGGTCCCATTAAGTATGATTGGAGTGACAGGGTGTATGACTGACCTCTGCTCCATTCACAGGTGGTGAAGAGCCCCAGTTTTTGGGATCAGTGGGGGTCCCAGCGTTCAGATCGTTAGTGATCAGGAAGTTATGGGTAGTTAATAACTTTCAAACTTGAGAATACACCGTTAATGTATAAACTACAATTATCAAGCTACTCAACTCCCCTTAGTCCTGGATTTGACTATGGCACTATATGGCAATGTATATGATGATATGATGTTGAGAGGAAACAAAATCTTTAGTCCCTCACTCTACATTTCAATAACTGTGAGTGATGCAGTAAGTTTAGCTGCAGTTTTTTTCTTTACCTATACCTTACCTTTTACCTATATAAAGGTACAAAAGTATCATAATACACTACTGCCTCCTCCTACTAGACTGACAGCCAGTGGTGTAACTTGAAGCTCTTGGGCCCCGATGCAAAAGCTCCAACGAAGCCCCCAATTATTGCAAATTTTTAATAGCAATACTCTTTTTCTATAGGCCTATAGGACTTCTAGTTACACCTGTGCTGACTGCCCCTTTGCCTACAGTAACACAGCATAGAGGCTGTCAGTCAGGCAGGAGGAGGCAGTGCAGGACTTTGGAATAGAGCTGGAGTGACAGAGGCTTCAGATCTACAAAAGAGCCACATTTACATATCAGTTCAAATTGATTTCTTAGGAATAATATTGCTAGATTTGTCTTTGAATCTTTGAAACATCTATAAGCTACGTGCACATAGTTTTTTTTACTTTTGAAGGGGGATGAAATCCTACTAACAGGTTCCCTTTAACTTTGCTAGATGTGACAAGCTCAGCTTTGCATCCTACAATTCTACTTAGAATTTGCATTTTTAGGATCTGTGCCAAGTGTTTGATCCTTAGATCAAAACGATCAACATTGTTATGTAACACCAGTTTCAACCACAAGAGGGCAGCATTGGCTGTTTGGTTTCACCAGTCCATTCATTCTTCAGTCCCTGCTACAGGAGATCTGCAATGTAACATCTCTCAAACAGAAGACAAACACGACGTCTAATAATACTGATTCATGGGCGGTGATGTAGGTAGAGACATCAATTATATCGACTCCTTGGAATCTGTTACCATATCCATTTTTAGAGATAAACATTTGCTTTTCATGTTTTATGAAAAGCGCCCCAGACCCCAGTACACAGCCCTCATGTTCTTCATATCTCAGCTGCTCAACAGCTTAATGAACTTTGGTGACTGCAGCCAGTAGCCTAACTTGAAGCTCATAGACCCCAACGCAAAAGCTCCAATTGGTGCCACAATTATTGCAAGTCTTTATTAGCATTGGCCTTTTCATATAGGCCAAAATGACTTTTGGGGCGCTCCAGGGTCCAGGGTAGAGATTGCAACCACTGCGCCTATTGTAGTTACACCCCTGTCGGCAGCCTAAAAAGCAAAGCACCAACTAAAGGGAGGATCACTCCAAGGGATCACGCTGGCAGCCGGGCATAGCCCCCCGTGCAGTCCCAAGTCTTCCCTCACATATATCATCCTTTGTAGTCTCTAAAAATCTAAAAATGATGTACTTGTTAACCACTTGAGTACCAGAAAGCTTATCCCCTTCATTTATTACCAAGCTCATCTTCACAGAATGTTTTGATTTTATGTCACAGCGTTCATAGACCCGTAATGTTTTCTATTATCCATTCCTGAAGATGGATGAAGAATTATTTTTGCTGTATTATTTATTAGCGCCATTTTGGGATACATATAACTTATTGCAAGAGTCTGCAGGAATCAGACATTGGCTGCATCATTGCAGCTGTCTAGGTTTTACCTTGAATAGTCGTCCAGAGACTATGTGTCATGGATGATGGGGCCGAGGATGGTCTCAGGCGGCTTCTCTCCACCCCGATCTGCTAGGTTGACTCATAGAGACTCATATAGGGACAGACCTATCCAACATCAGGATCTAAGTGGGAATAAGCCGACGGGGATCTTTCTCAGATGCGTCATCCAAGACACAGAGTCTCTGGACGACTATTCAAAGTATGTTTTTGTCTGAAATATCGCAGTATTTAAGGGTACGTTCCCATGACCTGGAGTTAGTGTCTCCAGATGAGGGAAGCCGCTGCTGAACGCAGGGTGAATGCAGCCCACCTGTGCCCATAATCTGCGTTGGGTGCAGGGCAAAATTTCCCTGCATTCACCCACCGAGATCGCATCCAACTCCACAGCATTAACTTAACGTGATGCGGGGAAATGTGAAAGCGCGGCAACCCACACCGCAGATGAGAAAACGCTGCGTACAAAAGAAGCACAGTGGGCATTGGATTTCTGGAAATCCCATCCACTGTGCTTCTATTGTTGAATGCAGCATTTTGGATGCAACAAAAATATGCTGCGTCCAAAATGCTGTTAATACTGATCCGGTCACACAGCCGTAGGGTGGAGGCACACTATCATGCATCAAAAACGCTGCGTTTCTGATGCATGATAGTGATGCGAGTGCAGTGCTAGTTTGGTGCGAGTGTAGTGCTAGTGTGATCCAAGTGTGGTGCTAGTGTGGTTCGAGTGTGGTGCGTGTGGTGAGTGTGCCTGGCTGTATGTAAGTGTATGTGGTGCAAGAGTGAGGTGTGAGTGCGTGTGTGTAGTTTTTTTTTCTCTGCTGTCCATGGTCTTGATGGACCACGGAACAGCATTCCTGCTATCCTTATACATTTACAATAATGTTTCATTGCTGTGACAGCAGCAGTGAAGCAGTATTGTATGTATAATTTATTATTTTTTGCAAAGTTACACTTTTCAGCTTGATTTTACATGTTTTTACCATGTCGGCTGTTCAGGACTTCATTCTGCACTGTGCTACCGGAGGGGGTTTTAACCCGGTGATTAAGGGGTTAATCAGACGCTGGTGTCATGACACCATCTGTCCAGGGGTTGTCCTCACCCCCTGGATACATGGTGACATGACATCATGTGTCTGAATGGGTTAATTATTCTGTAAACCAACTTTAAGTTTATGTCGGGTTTAGAGATTAGACAGAAAGAGCCGGTGATTTATGAATGGAAGCTTCAGCACCATGGACAGCTCCTCACAAATCACGGCTCTTTCTGTCTCATCTATACAGTGCAGAATGAAGTCCTGAACAGCCGACATGGTAAAAACATGTAAAATCAAGCTGATAAGTGTAACTTTGCAAAAAATAATAAATTATACATACAATACTGCTTCACTGCTGCTGTCACAGCAATGAAACATTATTGTAACTGTATGGGGACTGCGGGGGCCAGTGATTTTGACAGCACAGAGCTGCGATTATCGCATGGTGTGCTGTATGGGTGCGAGCTAGACTCGCACCCATATACTTTTAATGGCCACTCGCGCGAGGGAATCGCGTGCAATCGCAGCATGCTGCGATTGCACTCGGACTGCTCTCGCAAAGCGAGTTTAATGCCAGAAACTCGCATTAATGTGACCTGTATCATTGAAAGATACAGGTCCGAGTTTAATGCTAGTTTTTCTCGCATTAAACTCGCGCGAGTTCAACGCCAGTGTGCCTCCACCCTAAGAGTAATAAACACAGCTGGAATAATACAGCCAGACGTGATTCACGCCTTTTGTTGTCCGGGCCTCATAAATTAAATGATAAGGTCCTTTTAACTTATTTTTGGAAATAAAAGGTCGCAAACCCATGGGCACAGCACCCCCTTGATCTCATTGCAAGGCGCCAAAGGGGAGACAGAGGCAGCCCCCTCTCTGCTGCTGGTGACTGGGGGCATCCCCAGGTCTGAGCTGCGACATTCGGTGCCGGCAGCGGCTATACAGCTGCTGTATAAAAGTAATGCTCAAGAAACTTTGCAACTGGAGTACAGGCCATGAAATGAAGCCAAGTATTGCAGTGTTATCTCCTGATTTTACGATGCTGCCTCTAGTGTGACTTTTCGGGTAATTCCTGTTTGAGTTTTACAGGTTTTACTGGCAGCGTCTTATACCCCGGCTGCTACATCTAAGGAGAATCGCTAATTCAATATAGTATTACAAGCCCTTCAAATATAAATGTGCTCATAGATCAACTTTATACGATCATTTCTGTATCATATTGCTGCCATTACCTGCAGAAAGGGGAGTCTCGTGGCCGAGCAGTTACAATGTGTCTGCAGTTATTACTATATCTTTTTCTTCAGTAATGGACTTTACAATACTCACTATGCTTCCGATAATGAATGCCTAAAGTCTACCTGATGGTTTTTTCTCCCTCTGTAACTATGAAATGATGAACATTCAGTCCTAACAACATGTACAAGCTTCACATCAAAATTGTTTCTGGACAGGGTAAAAAAGTGTGGCCAGGAATTTTAACACGGTTGGCAACTCAGGCACTACTTTTATGTTATTATTTCACATCAGTGACATATTGTGGTTTTATTATTATTTTTTTATAACAATTTATCTTGGTGCACACACTTCACCTGGAATTATCTTACAACAGATCTGGGCAAAGTGAGGGTTGGAGGCCACATCGGCCCTTTGGCTGTTTCTATACGGCCTACGAACCACGACAGCCAAGAGGATGGCAGCAGTTGCCTGTGGTTCGCAGCGTGAGGCCACCTTCTATCCTCCCTAGCATGGTTTCCCAATTTCACCAAAAATGTGGAAGTCTTCAGGACATAAATATCAGTGAATATGATGATGGAGGAGGGAGCTGCATGGGAAACTGCAGGACCATTATACTGTATGTGGAAAGTGGTGGGGTCCGTCATACTACATAGGAGGTTGAAAGGGAACATTACACTGTCTGAGGTGTTGTGATGGATCACTGTGGAGGCCATCATACCATATGTGGATGGTTGTGGGAGCCACAATAGTGTATGGGATATGGGAGAAATAAGAACATGTGTAGGGGCTATGATAACCATCATATTTTTGAGGAGTTGTGTTCACAAATATGGCGTGCTGCCTAACTCTGCTCCTAGGCCCAAATTTATAGGAGACCTTGTCTGAACTCAGCAAGTAGAGCTCCCCCTTCAGGTCTGGGGTGGAAGGTGTTGTGCGTGAGCTTTCCTGATGTGGAAATCCCTCCGTGCTCCAGGTGTTCCTGTGGCAACTGAACCGGGGGGTGCAGGAGATCCCTTCTCTTGGCAAGAATGGAGTGCAAATACAAAAAGGTACCTAACTTGTGCCAATAAATGGCCACAACAGCGATGTCCTGGACTACTGGAATCACAGCTCAGCGATAGGAGACAAAATGCCAGTAGAATGGCACATGGCCAATCATTGGCTGCAGCAGTCACGTGCACTTGACATATAAAAATGACTGGAAACAATGCAGGAATGTTACTTTAATTATTTTACAACAGTTGTTTTAGTTTTTAATTTACAAACTGGATACCCCCTTATATTAGTTTTGGGGATGCCAGTACAGGGACACTTTGTGATCAGCTTTTTTTTCCATGAGATCCTTCTAATAATAAAGTGTTCATACCCCTTCAAATTAGTGTGCAGCCATGCAAAAAGATAGCCGTGATCTCTGACCCTCATATCATAGCCGCAACTTACAGATTGGATGCAGAAAAGGCAAAACCATTTGAAAAAAGAATGTAGAAAAAATAGACATTTCCTTTAAGGCAGAGTAAGTTGCAATACTGATTTGTGGCACTAGATGGCACTCTGAGTTGAAGCCTTAGGGACGTGTTCAGATGATGCTGTACTTTCTTCCCAGATTTCTGCTTTTATGAGTCTCTATGTAAGGTGATTGCTCTCTTCATCTGCTTCACAACTGGGTCAGGTTTCGTGTTTCTTTTATTAATCTCGTTATTGGTAGAAATCTTTATATTAAAAGTTTTAAAAATCCTGACTGTAAAGTTTTCAATGAACTTTTCACCTTGACATTTTCATCTCAGCAGCAGCATTACATATATAGGCTTCTAGATCTGACAGCTGACAGGAAAGGGGGGGCTTTTCTAGAACATTACAGGGCGAGAGCTGAACTTTGGAAGAAAGGTGAGAGTGAATTGTAGGAAATAGATGAATTGATAGAATATTCAGATCCGCTCAAATTTCAGACAATCCGATGATTCAATGACCGTCTTAGCATCTTTTTTTCTGAAAAATGTGACCAATGATCTTTTTATGCACCTGATATTGTCATCATTAAAAAATAATGCGGTTGTGAGGTTTCGGATATATCATGTATGAAGCCTCTCAGTGATTCAGCTGTAAACCATTTTCAGGAGATGTCGACAAATATACAGTAGATTCCATGTCAGCGAAAACCACAAAGGCTTCAACATTGACAGTACATAGACCTGATAACTGTGACAGGAGTACTGTACAGTGACAGCCACCGACCTCTAGAACACTGACAGGCACAGACCCCCATAACACTGACAGGCACAGACCCCCCATAACATTGACAGTACATAGACCTGATAACTGTGACAGGAGTACTGTACAGTGACGGCCACCGACCTCCATAACACTTACAGGCACAGACCTCCATAACACTTACAGGCACAGACCCCCATAGCACTGACAGGCACAGACCCCCCATAACACTGACAGGCACAGACCCCCCATAACACTGACAGGCACAGACCTCCATAGCACTGACAGGCACAGACCCCCCATAACACTGACAGGCACAGACCCCCCATAACACAGACAGGCACAGACCCCCCATAACACTGACAGGCACAGACCTCCATAACACTTACAGGCACAGACCTCCATAACACGGACAGGCACAGACCTCCATAACACTGACAGGCACAGACCTCCATAACACTGACAGGCACAGACCTCCATAACACTGACAGGCACAGACCTCCATAACACTGACAGGCACAGACCTCCATAACACTGACAGGCACAGATCTCCATACCACTGACAGGCACAGACCCCCATAACACTGACAGGCACAGACCTCCATAACACTGACAGGCACAGACCTCCATAACACTGACAGGCACAGACCCCCATAACACAGACAGGCACAGACCCCCATAACACGGACAGGCACAGACCTCCATAACACTGACAGGCACAAACCTCCATAACACTGACAGGCACAGACCTCCATAACACTGACAGGCACAGATCTCCATACCACTGACAGGCACAGACCTCCATACCACTGACAGGCACAGACCTCCATACCACTGACAGGCACAGACCCCATAACACTGACAGGCACAGACCTCCATAACACGGACAGGCACAGACCCCCCATAACACGGACAGGCACAGACCCCATAACACTGACAGGCACAGACCTCCATACCACTGACAGGCACAGACCCCCATAACACTGACAGGCACAGACCTCCATAACACGGACAGGCACAGACCCCCATAACACGGACAGGCACAGACCCCCATAACACTGACAGGCACAGACCTCCATACCACTGACCGGCACAGACCCCCATAACACGGACAGGCACAGACCTCCATAACACTGACAGGCACAGACCTCCATAACACAGACAGGCACAGACCTCCATAACACAGACAGGCACAGACCTCCATAACACAGACAGGCACAGACCTCCATAACACAGACAGGCACAGACCTCCATAACACTGACAGGCACAGACCTCCATAACACGGACAGGCACAGACCTCCATAACACGGACAGGCACAGACCTCCATACCACTGACAGGCACAGACCTCCATAACACAGACAGGCACAGACCTCCATAACACGACAGGCACAGACCTCCATACCACTGACAGGCACAGACCTCCATAACACGGACAGGCACAGACCTCCATAACACTGACAGGCACAGACCCCATAACACTGACAGGCACAGACCTCCATAACACGGACAGGCACAGACCCCCATAACACGGACAGGCACAGACCTCCATAACACTGACAGGCACAGACCTCCATACACTGACAGGCACAGACCTACATAACACTGACAGGCACAGACCCCCCATGACACTGACAGACAAAGACACCCATAAAACTGACAGGCACAGACCTCCATAAGACTGACAGGCACAGGTCTCCATAACACTGGCAGGCACATGACAGGGACAGACTTCCATTACACTGACAGGCACAGACCTGCATATCAGTGACAGACTCAGAACCCCATAGTAATGACGAATAGTGAAAATGTTCAAGCACTTGTATTGATCAAGTAAGGGTCAGTATGATGGCTGCCTACCAGTTGCAGTATCCAATGTGTTCATAATAACAAATTCCCTAATAATTGAAGTTTTCTGCTATGTTGGAGCTCCTGAGTCCAGTGGTCGGCCTTCTCAGGGACTCTGAACCCCCTATGCCACTGGATTCATAAATCCAAACAAGTGACTAATGACCTATATCAATAATCCTATATATCCATCTGCTCAGCTCCCGCTGCCCCATAACATGTTGCCGGCAGGTAATTGCAGCATTTTCAATGGGACAGATTGCCTGTAAATGCAGTGAGTGAAAGTGAAAAGTCAATGAAGTCCGCAGCATTGTCCTTTCAATCACACGTGTCCATTATTTGCCTGAAGGTGACACATGACGGGAAATAATTCTGGGAATTGTTATCACTGGTATCCAATCTGCGAGACGCCGATGACTGACGGGGGATCTGATTGACTCATTATTTAAATATAGCATCTGGCGGAATTAGAGCTCGGGCAGTGTAACACAGCTGATTTAATCAGAGAGTTTACAGGGAGATTAGCGACCCTGATCTTCAGTCACAAACTGTAAGAAATGTCGTATAATATTGACAGGTTAATCCTGACTTAAACGGGGGTTCCCCAGAATCCAATAAAGCCTATTGTGCTGTAATCCCTTGTTGAGTGATGCTGGAGTTTACCTGGAAGAAAATGATTGACTCAGTATCTGAGTATTGAGTCAGAAGAGGGAACGCTCGTTTCACGATAATCTAGCAGTCTAGACCGAATGTTGATCACCAGATGAATGCTCGACCATCGGTGGAAATGATCTTTTGTGCTGCACAAAATACCATTGTTCTCGGCAGCACATCCTCTTGTATAAACAGATCTTGTGCAGCTGAGAACAATGGCAGCCTATGCACAGTGAATATTTATTACAGATCGTTCTGTGCCCATCTAACCAGTGTAACAGGATATTAGATGTTAGCTGACCGACAAACATGTTACCAAATGTCGGTCAGTTAACACAGGCCATCACACACTTGTACACAAGCCCCATTTTTTAAGAACGTGTTCTAAGGCTACGGTCAGACTTGTGTCATGCATTTTCTAAATGCATGCGCTATTTTCATGTGCAAATCTTGAAAAACACATGCGTTAACGCACCCATAGGCTCCAATGCAAAAAACGCAATGCAAAAGTTCAATGCGTTTGATGCTATCTGTTTTTGCAAGTGCAGTATGCAGCGTTTTTTGGTGCTTTTGCAAAAACGTATGTGGTTTTTTAACATGGGAGTCTATGGGGAATGCATGTGTTAACGCATGGCACATATATGTGTAGCACCCCAGGCGTCTGGTTGCAACAAGGGCATTGCCTCACTCATAGGGGGTGATGTCATGCCTGGAAACAAAAAGGGTGTTCCCTATTCAGGTGGCACAGCATCCAACACTTTCCTGTCTCCGGACCAGAGGGGGGAGCTTCAGAACCCGGCTTGAGGGGAGCTTCCCTATAAAAGGTTCTGGCCTGGAGGTGGGGTTAGTCAGAACAGCCATGGAGTGAATCTGAGGAGGAAGGAGAGGAGAGCTTGGGAACACCTAGGAGTATCGTGCTCACCCCAGAGGAAAACGCAGAGAATGAACACTGGGTCCGAGGCTGTGCAGGGTCTAATGTCCCGGCAGCCAATACCGGAGGCTGGGGAATTTCAAGTCCCCCAGCCACACAGTGCCTGGAGGCAAAGCAGCATACTAGAGCCCGAGGTCTATGATTCTTCTCTGGCTTCTACAGGCAGTCTGCTAAAAGCTTTCTAACCTGGATCATCGATGTCCAGACCAACATGTGCTTCACCAGACGTGTTTCTGCATGTGCTGTGACAAGCTGTGAAATTACCCCAGGACTCCCAGGTCAGTGAAATACTCTTGCTATATATAATCTTCTGCATAAAGCTACAAAAAGACTCTGAACCTCTCTATAACAACTTATAAGCAGTACATCTAAAGAATCAGGTTCTTAAACCTCCAAAAGCTCAATTATATCTGAACTATATCTGCCACGGCCTACCCACGTGAACTGTGAAGAATTCATGTTATATTTCCCCGTTCCTGCAAAAGTAAACGCAACTGTTATCCCTGAGACCTGTGTCTGTGGTCGTGGACACTGCGTGGGGGTGGATAACAGAGAACAGAAAGCCCCCTATTACAAGGGCTTTACATATGTACATTGTTTTTTTTTTTTTTTAAAGTGGCTGCAGGAAAGTCTTGAATTGTTTCCTCCCTGAATGGCATTACTTCCTCTATATTCATTTAATAGTTAATGTGATTAACTCAATATAGTCTATTAGTTCACTATTATCACTGATCTGGAATTAGAACAATTAGGGTAGGGGAAGCCAATAAAAGCCTCTATAAATAACACAGAACTGTCACACGTCCACATCTTAGAACTGATGGAGACTTATACTGTCATTTAATTATGTCATTGCCTTGGTCATTAAAGGGACTGCCTATTTTTAACATCACCTTAGCAAATAGCAGGTCCCTCGTGAGCTGGAGAAGGAAATGACTCGGTAGTTGGCACATGTAGTGTAATGTATAATGTTAGCCCTCTGCTCATAATGTCTAAAAATCCTAATGGGAATATGAAAAATATATACTGTAGAGCCACTTAAAGGGAACCTGTCACCTAAACTAGCGCTCCTAACTGCCTCCATGCTGAAAATACTCCCCGATGGGCGGCATTCTTATTTCCGGACCTCGGGCACCATTCAAAGTACCCGCCCATTGCGTCATCGCTATGACGCGGTCACGTGATGCCGGCCCCGCGTCACTTCCGCCCATCGTATTGCTGGGTGTACTAACAAGCGCACAAGCCACCTTCAGAGCATGCGCAGATGGCATGCTGAAGGCGGCTTGTGCGCTTAGTACACCCAGCAATACGATGGGCGGAAGTGACGCGGGGCCGGCATCACGTGACCGCGTCATAGCGATGACGCAATGGGCGGGTACTTTGAATGGTGCCCGAGGTCCGGAAATAAGAATGCCGCCTATCGGGGAGTATTTTCAGCATGGAGGCGGGGGGAGCGCAGCCCAGGAAACCCTTCCTCATTGTCAAAGCCCCCTGGGGGGAACGCCCATCAGACAAGGATTCTGTAAGTTTCTAAATTGCTTTATTGCACTTGTAAATTGCTATATAAGCTCAGACAGGGATGGTTGAGAAAGTTGTTTGTGGCTGCAGAAACAGATATTCATAGGTTAGGAGGGCTAGTTTAGGTGACAGGTTCCCTTTAAAGGGGAGTAATCAAATGGCATAAATTAGTATATATTTCACCTGGTGTAAATGCCGCTGTTCTCCTGAATCCAGCATTGTTTTTATTTTGATCATGCGCCTTTCCGTTCCTAAGATATGACCTCTCTTCCTTGTATGTGAATCTAGGCTTTCTATCTAACTGGGCGTGGTCTTCAACTATTCTCTATGGGAATCTTCTTGAGGACCACACCCACTTATCAAAAAAGACTATTTAAAGGAGATAAAAAAGGGGCCATACATTAGGAATGAAGAGGCGCAGGAACGAAAGAATACCAAGGCTGGATTCAGGAGAACAGCGGCATTTACACCATATGAAAAAAGTTACACCATTATGGTAAGTAACAGGTTCACTTTAATGACCAAATGGAAAAGAAACACCTGGGTGTCCCTGACTTAAGCTGTATATGATATCTGTGAATGTTGGGTTATATGATTTTGGAAATCCTGAATAAGTTCTAGTAATAACAATAATAACACAAACCATCTGCACAAATACATAATATACCGCATGTACAGCAGATGTTCCATACACAACATTTTGCCAAAGCATAAAAAGTTATTTTTGTTAATCCCTGGATGGGAATATTTCTGGATAAAAATAAATACATTCTAAAAAAATGATTGCAGTCAATGCCCCACCCAGTGGTGACCTGTCGTGCAATGTGGCCTACATATGCTTGACCAAACAGCGGTAATCTCATTCTTGCAGCTTTATATGAAAATATACTGCTCTAGAAAAAGCTAGAAGAACGGGGTCCACACCAAGAAAACTGCTGCAACCAACCAAGTGCACAATGATTGCATTATACGTTAGCTGGATAGGAGGATTTTTATCTGGCTCTACAGCTGTACTATTCTCCTTATGGAAACTACTAGCTGGAATAGGGAGTTTTAGGGTATGTACAGTGATGAGCGGGTGTAATCATTACTATTCGCTATTTGCACTTATAGTATGGTATTCGCGATACTCGTTACTCGTTGAGTATCGCTGGCGCTCGTGAGTGATATGTCGATCGTGAACGATCTGACACATATTGACAGCTCCCTTCAGTACACAAAGGGAGTCGGCCCCCCAATGAGAGCAGATTGAATGGTTGGCTCTCTTTGGGTGGCATTGCAAGGTGTTTTATGCATTGAAAAAGCAAAAAGAACGACCTGTCCTGGAAATACTAATTTTATTGCCGGATAAATGTGGGCGGAGGCTTTCACTAATTGACTAATATTGGACTTGCTATTCAGATGAATATGCAAGTATTACAAAGTACTCGTTATGAGTATAGCAATTACGAATATTTCGCTACTCGCTCATCACTAGGTGATGTACAATTGATGTTTTTAGGTCATTTTTTGAGCGTGTCTGATCCACAAAATGCTTGAAAAAGCTCCCAGAAAATAGTTGCATGACTCATCCTAGTGATCTTAATTGAAAAATGACATTCCTATTCATATGTTCCTCACAAGATCCATGATTCTCAAGAGATCTCCTCCTCCCACAATCACATACAAGATTTCTCCCATGAATCCCGCATGCTCTGGAACTCTCTGCTCCAACATATCAAAGTCTCGCCTACTGTGGAAACCTTCAAAAGGAACCCGAAGACCCACCTCTTCCAACAAGCCTACAACCTGCTGTAACCCTTAGTCTATTACACCAACGCGTGACCAGCTCTGCCCTCACCTACTATATCCTCACCCATCCCTTGTAGACTGTGAGCCCTTGTGGGCAGGGTCCTCTCTCCTCGCCTACTGTATCCTCCCCATCCCTTGTAGACTGTGAGCCCTCGCAGGCAGGGTCCTCTCTCTTCACCTACTGTATCCTCCCCCATCCCTTGTAGACTGTGAGCACTCCCGGGAAGGGTTCTATCTTCTCACCTTCATTATCCTCACCCATCCCTTATAGTCTGTGAACCCTTGAAGGCAAGGTCTTCTCTCCCCACCTACTGTATCCTCACCCATCCCTTGTAGACTATAAGCCCTTGGGAGCATTGTCATCTCGCCTCACCTACTGTATCCTCACCCATCCCTCGTAGACTGTGAGCCCTCATGGGCAGGGTCCTCCCTTCTCATCTACTATATTCTCACCCATCCATTGTAGACTGTGAACCCTTGTGGGCAGGGTCCTTTCTCCTCACCTACTGTATCCTCACCCATCCTTGCAGACTATCAGTCCTCATGGGCAGGGTCCTCTCTCCTCACCTACTGTATCATCACTCATCCCTTGTAGACTGTGAGCCCTCCCGGTCAAGGTCCTCTCTCCTCACCTACTGTATCTTCACCCATCCCTTGTAGACTGTGAATCATCGAGGGCAGAGTCTTCTCTCCTCCTTTACCTGTCTGAGCTATGTATTGTTGATAATTATCGTACTTATCTACTAGTGCTTCTCAATGAATTATAATATCATCAAAAAGTTAATTTTTTTTTCAGTAATTCAATACAAAAAGTGAAATGCATATATTATATAGAGTAATTACACACAGAGTGATCTATTTCAAGTGTTTATTTCTGTTAATGTTGATGATTATTTCTTACAGCCAGTGAAAACCCAAAGGTCATTATTTCTGAAAATTAAAGTCGGGAAGATGAAGGGTTAAATACCTCGCTGCTGTATTCCACGAGACATCAAAGGATGAATATAATATTGATTTATTAGGGCTCCCTGAAACATGGCAATATGCTCTTGATTTTTGATGATATTCTAATTCACTGAGATTCACTAGTATGTATGCTCCTTTTCACATGTAAGGTGCCATGGAATAAATGGTGCTACAATAATGATTATATTAATAATAATACTAGTATGTTCAGATTTTTGAGCATTTCAGGTTTCCAAAAGTGCCAAGCAGCTAAAAGAAGTTAGGCTGCCTTCACACTTGCGTTTGCAAGCGCAGCGTACCGAACGCAGCCAAACACTTGCGCACTGCGTTCCTATGTTTAACATGGGAACGCATGTGCCTGCGTATTGGCTGCGTTCGGTTGCGTTTCCGTTCAGATGCGCACAAACAATGCATGGATCTGAATGGATCCGCAGTGTCCTCCGCATGACAGCGCAGGAGAACACTGCGGATCACATTGAAATCTCTCCCGGTAGCCACTGGGAGATCAGCTACAGCCGCCGCTGCTCTCCCGCCGGTGTCAGCGCGGGAGATTTGAAGACACAGCTGATCTGACAGCTGTTTAAATCTCCCGCGCTGACACCGAATACGTGATGTCGGCACGGGAGATTTGAAGCAGCGATCAGCTGTTTCTTATCTCCTGCACAGATATCACCTATTCGGTGTCAGCGCGGGAGATTTAAACAGCTGTCACATCAGCTGTGTCTTCAAATCTCCTGCGCTGACACTGGCCGGAGATCAGCTGTGCCGGGAGGAGGAGATCTCTGCCGCTGATCTCCTCCTCCCGGCCGCCCCCGAGACAGCTGATTGGCTGTAATAAGTATGAAAATGTCCCCCTGCAACGCTAAAAGAATGCACAAGCATCTGAAAAAGCCTAAGAAAAATGGAAATTAACAAACATGCTTTGAGATGGAAAAGTCTGCATTTCCAAAAGTGGTTTCTGCTTCAATAACTCTTTTTGATTGTTGTAACAAAAAAAACAACGCAGTATAACCTTACTCAGGGCTATGTGTACATGGAGCTTTCTTGAGGTCTTCAAGTCTTTCAAGTGGAAGCAACTTCAAGAAAAGCTCCTACTTTGGCTATGATCACATGACAGTTTTAGACGATGATGCAGCCACCTGAGTTTTCCTGAAGTGACTTCGCCACTGATTTTGTCATCATTCTTGAAGCGCCACATCTTTTATTCCATACTGTCAAGTATAGAGAGAGAAGCTGCCCAAAGCATGAGCGCGTAACTTCTTTTTAACCGTCTTTTGGATTTCCAACCCCCGAAGCGGTTAAAATGGCATAAGATGGAACATGTTCTCAGAAATGCCGTTTTGACATGTTCTTGCATTATGTCCATTTTATGGGTTTTTGCGGTGCATTTTCAGGTTTGAAATAGTTTTTTTTCTAAACATTTTTTTGCAGCTTACTGGTTAGATAGTGCTTAGTGTTCAGTGGATTCCATCAGAAGCGGTTTCAGAGAAGTGACAATTTATTGTTTCCTACCACTTCCTCACTGAAGTGACAATTTGCAAATTTCCCAGAGGAAGCAGTTACGTCTCCTCAGCAGGCAGGCAGAATGCTCTCTACAAGCAGATAGTTAGTCCCCAAGACTTCGTCTTAAGGTACCGTCACACCGCAATATGGCTTCTATATCGCCGGCAATTTGACATGAGCGCGCACGTTTCAGGAACTTTTTGCACATCGCCGTCACCCTGTCACACATAGAGATCTCCTGTTCTACAGGCGATCCTGCGTTCCGGAAATCGCCTGCAGAAGACCGGAAGCAATTTCCCTTTTCCACATCGCCGCATCACACGCCACCATCTCATCAGCAATGTGGGCGTAGAGTGTGAGTACGGCGAGGAGACAGGCATGCCAGAGTCTTTTTCACTGCGCCCCTACCACTCCAATTGGCCGACACAACTGCATTACCACAAGCCACCAATCGCCGCAGACGGGCCGCGGAAAACAGCACGCACAGGCATGCCTACGGATTGATTCCAGAATTTCTGAGCTCTCTTTCTGCATCGCTATCGCCTTGTCACACGCCACGAAGTGCTGAGATTGCCTGGCGGATTTCACCTGATTTCACTGCAGTGCAGGGTGATCAGGCGACGCTTTACCGACGATTTCTCACCGTAAAATCGCCCTGTCCTCACGCCACTACGCACAGGCGATGTCGCTTCCACATCGCCGAAATACACGAATTTACGGCGATAATGGAAGCCATATCGCTGCGTGTGACAGTACTAACCTCTCATACACCCAGATCAGAATCCCACACTCTGCACTATGAGGGGCCATCACCCTGAAATGCAGCGTCTACAGTTTGGGGTTCTGATCTGGCACAAATCCTAAGTCATATTAAAAGACTTGTTAAAGAGTCAATTATGACTTTGAGGATTGCTACCTTTATTAGGTGGCACTAGAGTTTGTCTATTTCCTCACTGAAGAGACAAGTTGCTTGTTTCCCACCAGGAGTCTTTCAAAACCTGAAGCGTAAAAATAAAAGACTGATCAAATGAACATCAGTGGTTTTACAATAGATATGAATAGGTAGAGTGTTTCAAATGTTTTAAAAGCAATTTTTCAGGCAGTTTTTAAAGCGTATTGGCTCCAAAACACATTTGTGTGCACATACCTTATAAGCCAGGCAATACTACTTGGTGAGGGAATAAAGCAAATTAACTCTCCCACAGAAGAATGAAAGCTTATTGGAGGCAGCCATCCTATAAGTCGATCTCCCACCATTTAAAGGAAAACTGTCAGGTCAAAAATCCATATGTAACTGCTATCATTTCTAATTCCTTCTCTCTATTTATGTATTTCTATTATTTATATTCCCCTCCTATCCTCTGTAAACTTCAAATAAGGAGATTCATTCCATCTGTCACTCACAGTGAAATGATCCACTTAGTTCTCTGCTGTCCCCTCCCCATAGATGAATATGCATGTCACATATTCACATTACTGTCACAGGAGATCAGTAGGGTAGGGTTGTATCCTCCTCTTTACTCTCTTTGCAGCAAAACCAAGAGATCAGATAAACACAAGATCTCTCACAGAACAGCAGGGATTCCTTTTTACTGAAACAAATGGAGTCTAGATCAGATAGGCAGACCTGTAGCTTTTTCCCTCCATGTCCTGAACAGAACAGTAGGTCCAGAAGTGAAACCACACAGCACTTGGAGCAAAGGGAGGAGGGATAGGAGAGCTGCTAGAGGGAGTGCATAATTACATGACAGTTTATACAGCAGCCGGACTAATCATCTCTGCTTATAATAGAGAGGACTAATCTAGGAGATCCCTTCAGGGTGTGAAGATGCTGATAACATGGAAACTACAAAGGGTAGAATAATGATTTTACATGTTTTTAAAAGGTCTGTCCAGGCACTAATCAAGGGTAATATTAGTCATCCTGAAAAATGACCTAACAGTGTCCCTTTAACCCCATAAAGACCCAGCCTATTTTGACCTTACTGACCTTGCATATTTTTTGTAATTCTGACCAGTGTCCCTTTATGAGGTAATAACTCTGGAACGCTTCAACAGATCCTAGCAATTCTGAGCTTCTTTTTTCGTGATAATTGGGCTTCATGTTAGTGGTGAATTTAGGTTGATAATTTTTGGGTTTATTTGTGAAAAAAATCAGAAATTCGGCAAAAATTTAGAAAATTTGCAATTTTCAAATTTTAATTTTTATTCTGTTAAACAGAGAGTTATGTGACACAAAATAGTTAATAACTAACAGCACAATTTTGGAAAAAAAAATTGTTAGGAAGTTATAAGGGTTCAAAGTTCATCAGCAATTTCTAATTTTTCCAGCAAAATTTACAAAACCATTTTTTTTGTGACCACATCACATTTGAAGTCCCTTTGAGGGGTTTACATGACAGAAAACACCCAAAAGTGACACCATTCCAAAACTGCACCCCTCAAGCTCCTCAAAACTACATTCAAGATGATTATTAACCTTCAGGTGCTCACAGGACTAACAACATGGAGGAAAAGACATTTAATTTCACAAAAGTTCTTTACCTATCTTCATTTTCACATGGCAACAGGATAAATGGATCCTAAATTTGGCAATTTCTCAGAGTACACCATACTTAAGGTCATAAACCATGTTGGCCACGGAAGCTGAAGGGAAGGACGCATTTCACTTTTGAATGGAAATTACTGCAATCGTTACGGACACATGTCGTACGAAGTCCCTTGTCTAACATGGAGCCTCCACAATGACAATTTTGGAAACTAACCAAGGAACTTATCTAATGCACATGAGCACTTGACCCAGGGCTTCACACTTTAATCGTAAAATGAAAAACACTTTTTCACAGAGAATAGGATAAGGATCCTAAAATTTGTTGGGCAATTTCTCCTGAGTGCACCAATACCTCATATGTGGTCATAAACCACTGTTTGGGCGCACGGCAGGGCTTCGGAGGGGAAGGAGCACCATTGACTTTTTGAATGGAAAATTAGCTGCAATTGTTAGCGGGCAACATGCAGCCCCATCATCCCCACATGGAGCCCCTATCATCTAGCTCCACCCACACACTCACTCACATACATCATCACATACACACTCACATACACACACACTCACATACACACACACTCACAACACACTCACATACAACACACACTCACAACACACTCACTACACACATGACACACATACACACTGACACACGATACACTTACACACACTCACTCAGTCATACACACATACACACACACAGAGATACACACTCACATCACACACACACATACTCACACACACTCACTCACACAAGCTCACTCACATACACTCACACAACACATGCATTCACACTCACACACTCACATATACACTCACTCACACTTACTCACATACACACTCACATACACACACACTCATACACACACTCATACACACACACACTCACAACACACACAGCTGCTGCGAGCGGGAGCGATCGGCGGGCATTAATGCCGGCGCCGTACTGAGGTGTCTAAGCCGCAGTACATATACGACAAGCAGCGGCCGATCAGATGCCAACTCGCGTCTGATAGGCCGCTGCTTGGCGTACATGTACTGTGGCTGAGACACCTCAGTACCAAGTTTCATTGGTGAAATATTACAATCGCGGTGATTGGCGGTTTCACTTGCAACAGCCAATCAGAGCGATTGTAGCCACGGGGGGGCAAAGCCATTCCCCCGGGGTAAACAACAGGTCCCAGTGTTTCTGTAGCACCGATGACATTTCACTGATTCCGGTCACTAGTGCTACAGGAACGCGATCCCACCATGATGCATATGTCACATCAAAGGTCGGGAAGACACCAGTTTTCGTGACCGCATATGCTACGTCAAGGGTCATCAAGGGTCGCAGATGCTGTGTCAACGCCTTGCCAAATGATTTTAGACAAACAAGAGCCATTTCCAAAAGAAAAAGACACCCATCTGAAAACCACTGTAGGCTCCAACACTACTAGAATGCAGGTTGCTGTAAAATTCTGCTGCTTTTTTTCCTGAAAGTTTATCATGAACTAACCATAGAAAATATTATTACTGTAATTAATGAATAGCATTCAGAGGGTAAGTTACAGTTTAATGGTAAGGTCATAACTGGCCCTGTGGTCTGCTTTCACATCCTGGCGAAAACCGCAATAAAGCAGTAATGATATTGTTACTTTCTCGACACTAAAGATCATATTTATGCAAAATGTCTTCCTGAATGATAATTTCTCAGTCACTGGATGCCAAACCATTCCTTAAGAGAATTGCATGATGACAGCGGGAGCATGCATTAACATAACGAATGAAAATAGGTTAATTACATTCCTAGCTGGCAACTGTAACAAGTGCTGTACTTGGCAAAGAATCTGTATTATTGAGCTAAAAAATAATAAAAAACAAGAGTGGCTCCAAGTATTGTGTCTAATACAATATATCTGGGTATGTATGATTATAGCTGGCCGCAGACATCAGATTTTTTGCTAGCACATCACACTGCTTTCAGCAGAGTGGAAAGGAAATGACTATTAATGTGAATCTCCCTCTGTGCGATGACAACTTCCAAGAACTTCATATGGCTCGATCATACAGTCAAAGTATGGGGTCACATTATTCTTATACCTTTATGTCGCGCTAATTTTAGCCACGCCCCTAACCACACCCATGCCACACCCATTTATAAGTGACGGACATTGAACAAATGCCCAGGACAGTTAATTACTAATATTATCCCCCAAGGCTCAGTTCTGGGACCCTACTCTCCTCCATCTACACTCTCGGCCTAAGGAAACTCATCGAGTCCCACGGCTTTCAGTACAACCTCTACGCCGACGACACCCAAATCTATCTGTCTGGACCTGACATCACCTCCCCTACTATCCAAAATTCCACAATGCCTATCCGCCATCTCATCCTTCTCCGCTCGCTTCCTTAAACTGAACATGGACAAAACTAAGTTAATCGTCTTCCCCCCAAGCAACTCTCCCCCACTACCAGACATCCATCCTCGTCAACGACTACTCACTCTTCCAGTCCCCGCACCAAGTGCCTCGGGGTAATCCTCAACTCTTCCCTCTTACCAAACTATTATCTCAAGCACATGCCTACAAAACTCTGGGCAGCTCCAATGTGGCCGCTGCCTGGCACTGACTAGTCAGACCTGTCCTCCATGCTGCACAGTCCACCCACCACATGCAACGACCTGCAGACCGAGCATCAACAAGCCGCCACTGCACTAAGCAGGTAAAATGGCGCGTCTCCTCCAACACACCATGGCTCCTTGTCCCGAAACAGCCAATTACAAGCGCTGCACACTGGGCTGTCCAGAGCTAATAGCAGGGCCTTCCAATTAGGTTGAGCAAAGGATGTGGGACTAAAGGTATTTTGTTGCCGTTTACAAATGGAACAATGTGTCCATGATTTCACTGCAACCAGCAAATTGCCAGTGAAATTGCTAGCAAACTTGCCGCGTGTGACGGTACCTTAACTCCCTGCCGCTCAGGAGAAACATGGCTGGATGCCTGTATGTACCGAGGGGCAGCACTGGACCTGGTGTGTAAGATATGGCCAATCAGTCCTGCAGCAGAGGGACAATTCATCCTACACCAGGGGCGTACAGAGAAATCATGGGGCCCTGTAACAGAAGTTCTAATTGGACCGCCCCCCAAAAAAAAAATATTTGGCTAGGTCACATAGATACATACATATCTCACAACTTTGCAGCCCTTACAAAGTAATTCTTCTCCTATTGAAGCCCTTAGAATCCTCTTTCATTGCCCCCATAAAGTATTATGCCGACAGACGTTCCCCACAAACACTGTACGATCCCCCACAATGAATTTCTCCTCACACACTGTAGGATGACCCTACTGTACCCCCTCAACTACACTGACATAGTATGATCTCCAACTGTGATCCCCATACAGCCCTCCACACAATATAATGGACCTACATACACTACATTGGCCCCTAAACCTTTTCAGACTTCAGACTGTATAATAACCCCAAAACAGCCCTCAAAGAGCCCTGCATAAAGTATAAAGGCTCCTCACACCCCTCCAAATATTATTATGCCCCCACAGAGCCCGCCACCGCCACATATATTAAAATGGCTTCCATCTATTATATAATCACGAATGGGTTTTTTGCCCCTTTTGAGTCCGCTCGCGCTGCGAGTCAGCGTGGTCATGTGGATACGCCCGAAGCATTGGCCGCGCAGCGGCCACTGCGAGCAGTTCTAAGGCGACTCGCTATGCCCGCGCAGCGGGCATGGCGAGTCGCCTTAGCAGCGCGAAGCATTGGCCGCGAAGCGGCCATTGCGAGTCAGAGACTCGCTCTTCTAGAATCCCGATGCATGTGCATCGGGCACCCAGCTAGTATAATATAATTGGCTATATATATTTTAATGCATCATCCATAGTCTTCCATATATTATAATGCATTCCACGACCCTCCATATATTATAATGCACCCCCATAGTCCTCCATATAGTATAATGCATCCTCTATAGCAGGGGTCTCAAACTCGGCTGGGTTGGTGGGCCGCACTTAGAAATAAATTGATATCGGGGGCTGCATTACTAAGTGATATTTTTAGTAATTCCAGAATTTTTCGGTGAATGTAGTAATGTTCAAATCCTGATCTCCTTTTAGTAATGTCCCCACCGTGGTTCCCTTCTTATAGTAATGTCCCCACTTGGTCTTCATCTTGTGTAATATTCTCATCCTGGTCTTCCCTTGTAGTAATGTCCCCATCCTGGTCCCCTTCTTGTAATAATGTCCTCATACTGGTCCCCATCCTATATTAATGTCCCCAATCCTGATCGCCTTCTTGTAGTAATGTCCCCATCTTGTGTAATGTTCTCATCCTGGTCTTTTCTTGTAGTAATGTCCCCATCCTGGTCCCCTTCTTGTAATAATGTCCTCATAGTGGTCCCCATCCTATGTTAATGTCCTTCTTGTAGTAATGTCACTATCTTGGTCCTCATCTTGTAGTAATGTCCCCATCCTGGTTCTCTTCTTGTAGTAATGTCCTAATCCCGGTCCTCTTGTAGTAATGTCCCCATCCTGATACCACTTTGTAGTGATGTCCCAACCTGGTCTCTCTTCTTTTTGCGTACACACACACAGTCTCTCATACACACTCACACACACGCTAATACACATTCTGATACACACACACACTGTCTCATACACACGCACACTCATATACACCCACTCTTATACACCCACTCACTCATACATACACTCACTCATGCACACACACATACACACTCACACACACACACACTCTCATACACACACACACACTCATATACACTCATAATCACTAAATAGTGATTAAATCTCCCGTGCCGACACCGCCGGGAGATCAGCAGCGCTCGCCGCCGGGAGATGAGCGGCAGGTGCCGCTGATCTCCCAGCGGCAGGCGGCGCTCATCTCCCGGCTGCAGCCTCTGATCTCCCGGCGGTGTCCGCACTGAAAATTTAAACAAAACTGGTCTGACAGCTGTTTAAATTTCCCACGCCGACACCCCAGGGAGATCAGCGGCACCAGCCGCTGGGAGATGAGCCGCTCATCTCCCAGCAGTGGCAGCCGCTGATCTCCGTGCAACGGGCGCCACTGATCTCCCGGCGGTGTCCGTGCAGGAAATTTAAACACAGCTGCTCTGACAGCTGTTTAAATCTACCCCGCCGACATCACCTATTGGTGTCGGCATGGAAGATTTAAATAGCTGTTAGGTCAGCTGTGTTTAAATCTCCGACACTGCTGGGAGGTGAGTGGTGCCCACCACTGATTTCCCGGAGGCGGTAGTCGCTGATCTCCCGGTGGTGTCCGGCTGATCGTTTAAACCGTCCGGGCCGGAAAAAGTCGGCTTTTACTGCCTGCTATTTTAAGCGATCGGCTAATCATTTAAACCGGTCGGGCAATTCCCGATCAGCTGATGCTGTCAGGTGACAGCATCAGCTGACTACCGAGAGGTCCTGGCAGCGATCGAACATGTCCCGGGAGTCTGCGGGCAGGTAGGTATGATTTTTTTTCTTTTAATCATTTGGATTTCACTTTAGCAGCGAATCTACAGGCAGCCAGAAGCTGCCGCACATACGCTGCTAAAGTGAAAGTTTTAGACTTTCTGAAGTGCGCTGGGGGTGCCGTCGGCAAAATGCTTGGGCTTCCCCATAGGTTAACATTGGACTCAGTGCTCGGGAGGAAAACCCGAGCATCTCGATATGCTCGACCCGAGCATTGAGCACCCGAGCATTTTACTGCGCGTCCATCACTAGTGCAAGTATAATGTTTGCATAATGTACAAATAAAAGAATACAGCAGTATCTGTAAGCACTAAGATGTAGGCAAACATCAATTACCGTATATGAAATATAGACTTCATTACTGCTACAAATATACTTATATAATGAAGGTACTTGGTGCACAAATTCGCTAATTCATAAAAGCCCACCAGCCACAACAAGGCATGCTTTTCTTTGACGGGACACTAAACCTAATATTTATCAGACATGCCTCCCTAGAGCTAAAGGTCCAAAAAGGGCAGGTAGGACCCAGCAATAATTAAAAACAATCCTTCTTGTAGGAATGCTATACATGGTCTATAGAGCCAGTCACATAAACATGTGTCAGATGAAATGAGCAAATGATGATCCAGGTGTCATGAAAATCAGCAATGCAAGTCTTTGGGTCTGTAAAAAAAATGGACCATACTTGAATGATGCTCGTGTGCATTCCAATTTTCAGATTGGCAAAATGGAGAAAAGGAGAAACTTGTTTTTCTCTAAACATACTAGAGAAACTGATGCCACTTGTACCACACTCTGATGAAACTATGGTCAAAATAATCAGTCTAGTATTCTCCTATGTGACAAAATTGGACGTCTGAATGAGCCCTTGGGCTCATGGAAGGAGGAATCTGTCATCTATCCATCCATCCAGTGGCGGAACTAGAGCCTGGCGGGCTCCGGTGCTGCATTTAGACCGGGGCCCCACTTGGGAGCATATTCATCCCTCAAACCCTAGTTGAGGAGCTGAGCTGCTGTCCCGAGTGAGAGCAGGGGGGCGGTGTTATGCGAGCTGCTGTCCAAGGTGAAGAGCAAGGGGGGGGTCGAGTTGCTGTCCCAGGTGAGGAGCGGGGAAAGAGAGAATGCTGCTACCTGCGTCTCCAGCACATTACAGACCAGGGAGCCGTGGCGGCAGGTGAGGAGGGTCGGGATCAGCAGGAAGCTTCCCTCACTTCATCTCTCCTCTGACACACGATTGCGGTCTGCCGGGGGCGGCTGGAGGCTCGGGACCCCCTACAGGGAGGTGCAGGGGCCCCCTACAAGTGCCTGAGGGTCCCCTAGCCGGTCGGGGCCCTGGTGCAGCTGAACCAGCTGCACCATGGTAGGTCCGCCCCTGCATCCATCCATCTTTCCATCAGACCAAGCAAAACTGATGAGCGGATATTCTCCTCCACAATTTAAGGTCCTTTATACTTCTCTGGGATCTCTCCAGACCTCATAGTATAATAAATATACGATGTAAAAATGTATAAAATCCTTATTGTCACCTGACTATTCACCTCTCCGGCCACTCGTCTGGACCTTGTCATATCTCTGACTCACTGTTGGTTGCGCTGAGATCACTAGACCCCTCTTGATAGGCCCGAGAAGGCTCTGCGCATGCGCCTGCAAAGTTCATGGCACGCGGGAATTTCACCACGACCTATGTGATCCGAAGACGCGATGAGGACTGGACAAGTGGCAGAGAGATTAGATGAGCATAATGTTTTATTTTTAACATTCTGATAGCCTTTTTACGATTCAGAAATATGGTGGCCAGCAGCTGAATCTGCATGGAAGCTAATAACAAAGACATCCACATTTTGGCAAATGCAGATTTATTTATTTTTAATCCAAGGAGAATTTAATGTCACTAATTAATTCGCTCTTCTGCACTATCTGTCTATCCACCACCACTAATACTTGACTTGATCTATTGTTTCCTATCCAGCCCCTTGGAGAAAAAAAAATTAGTGGAAAAAAATGAATCGATGAAACACGTTGCCCGTTTCATAGAAAACTGGAAAGGATTCAGACACATTCATTGTCCTTTTCCCGTGTGTGGAGGTTTGTACAATTATTGCCAGAAAAGCTTTTATGTCCAAGTCCAAATGAATGTAGTGTTGATTTTAAGGTAGTTGCTCATTTTAGAATGAGGTGAACTATAATAGAGATCATCATTTGTTTAAGCCGGCAGACACCGGGCTGCCTGGGAAAAAGAACCAGGAGTCATTAAATGATGGGATCAATAACTCTGGGACACAAAACAAACCGGACCAGCACCTCCTAACAAATGAGGCAAATGTGAACAGGTACAAGCAGCTATGAGTGCACTTTACACGGCGCAATCAGAGAGCACGGCAGTACTGGGGATATAGGCAAACATTAAAACATTATGGGGATTTAAACCCCTTCCCAACAGGACGAATCATTTTTACTGGATGAGTTGTAGTTTTGAATGACATCTTTCATTTTAACAATACAATATAGTGTAAAATGTAAAAAAAAAAAAATCTAAGACTAGTGGAATTAGGAAAGAAATTCAGTTTTGCAATTATTTTTTGGTTTTTTTTATGGCATTCATTGTATTGTAAAAATTATCTGGCAGCATTGTCCAGGTCAATACAATTTAAAAAATACCAAGCTAGAATAGTTTTTTCTTAAATATTTTGAGCAAGCGACACTACTCCGTCCTCCTCCTTGACTTATCTGCGCCTTCAACACTGTTGACCATTACTTCCTACTCCAGATTCTAGAATCTCTTGGCATCACTGACCTACCCCTCTCCTGGATCTCCTCATACCTAACAGACCAGACTTTAAGTGTCACCCACTCCCACATCTCCTCTTCGCCCTACCCCCTATCCGTCGGTGTCCCCCAAGGCTCGGTTCTGGGACCACTATCTTCTCCATCTACACTCTTGGCCTAGGTCAACACATTGAGTCCCATGGCCTCCAGTACCTTCTTTACGCCGACAACACCCAGATCTACCTGTCTGGGCCTGACATCACCTCCCTACTATCCAAAATCCCGCAATGCCTGTCAGCCATCTCATCCTTCTTCTCTGCTTGCTTCCTTAATCTGAACATGGACAAAACTGAGTTCATTGTCTTCCCCCCCAAGTTGCTCTTCCCCACTACCCCAGCCATCCATCACTGTCAAAGACTGCTCACTCTCCCCAGTCCCCCATGCCAAATGTCGCGGGGTAATTGTGGCACCCCTGCGGTGATTGCCACGGGACCCACCGATGCAGGGAGGGATATACACCTTGGCACACACAGCATCCAACACCTTCCACCCCAGACCTGGAGGGAGAGCACCACTGGCTGTCCTTAAGCCAGATCCCCTAAAAAGATCCAGGTCTCAGGGGAGGAGTTAGTTAGTCTGCACTTGGCAATGAAGAGAGCAGTAGTGAAGGAGCTGGTTGTTGGGACCAAGCCAGGCCCAGAACCAGGGAAACCTGACCCAGCTGTGCTGAGCCCTAGGTAGATGGACAAAGGCCAGTGGGAGAAGTGAGAGGTAGGAAGAAAGAAGAAGGGCATGCACCTGGTATCCCTTAAGCCCATCCGGACACCGGAGTCCGAAGCTACTATTCATCTACAGTGTAGCAGCGAAAGCCCAGACAGACCAGGAGGATCTATTCCCCCTGAAGTAAAGAATAGAAGACTCCAATCCTGACCAAGCATAGGGACCTAAGCAGAAAATAGGGATCCCACAGAAGGGTCCTCATTGTCGGTTGTCGAACAGCACTCTTGAGAGAGAGAAAGAGCGGCAGGTTCAGCTACAGGCAGAGCTTACCCCAAACACCGCACACACTAATAGAGGAGGCCTCACAACTCTCCAAGGTGAACGTCCCAAGCTGCACCAAAACCTGGTTACCCCCCTGGACCGTGCCTGTTACTATTGTGTGTGTGTGCCTGATTCCCCGCCGCCACCTGCAGCATTCACAGCAGAACCGCTACTACTACTCCCCCCATCCTCCCATCTGCCCTGAGGTAAAGCTCCACCTGTGTGGAGCTGTACTATCCAACGCTGCCTTCCCATCACCTCAGCGGCCGGCCGCAGCACTGGTAACCCTATTACCAGGTACCACAGGTGGCGTCACGATACCATTTCCCCCATCATCATCACCCCCATCCCTGCCACTGAGGGTCCAGGGCACAGAACCGGAATCGACCAGCTGTGATCCCCCACTGATGTAACCCCCTGTCCCGGTATCCGAGTACCCACTACCCTGTCGACCGGATCATAATCCTCGACTTTTCCCTCTCCTTCAAGCCTCACATCCAGGCCCTCGCCACCTCCTGCCGACTCCAGCTCAAAAACATTTCCCGGATTCGCACTTGCCTTGACCACGACACTGCTAAAACACTTATTCATGTTCTCATAATCTCCCGCCTTAACTACTGCAACCTCCTGCTTAACGGCCTCCCTGCTACTTTCCTTGCACCTCTCCAATCCATCCTAAATTCCACTGCCCGACTAATCCACCTGTCTCCCCGCTACTCCCCTGTCTCCTCCCTCTGCCAAGTCCTTCACTGGCTCCCCACATCTCAGAGACCCCGGTTTAAAACACTAATCATGACATACAAAGCCATCTGCAGCCTGTCCCCTCCATACATCTCTGACACGGTCTCCCGTTACATACCCTCCTTGCACCCTGCGATCCTCTCAAGAACTCCTTCTCTATTCCCCTCTTGTTTCCTCCTCTCACAACCACATACAAGATTTCTTCCGCACATCTGCTCTACTCTGGAACTCTCTCCCCAAAAACATCAGACACTCTCCTACCCTGGGAACCTTCAAAAGATACCTGAAGACCCACCGCTTCCATCAAGCCTACAACCTACAAAGAGACACGGTTAAACGCACCGTCTCCCTATTGGCACTGCCCCCTCCTACTGTATCCCCACCCATCCCTTTTAGACTGTGAGCCCTCGCGGACAGGGTCCTCTCTCCTCTCCTGTATCTGTACGACCTGATTGTCCATATATATTGTACTTGTCCTCATCTACCCTTTCCATATGAAAAGCACCATGGAATTTAATGGCGCTATATAAATAAATAATATTAATAATAATAATAATAACAATAATAATAATAAGTGAAAAAAAATAGTCTGTGCCTTCATTTTCCGAGACCATAACATTATTATTTTTTACATTAATGGAATTGTGGTTTTTGCATTCTTTGATGAAGCTGCAGCGACTGAAAAGCTGCAATAATAGCGTTTCGATTTTTAATCTCTTGATGATGCTTATCAATGGGGTTAATTAATTTGATATTTTGATAGATCTGACTGTTAAGGACTCAGTATTAGGTGATCTTTCTATAAAATTGAGTGACAAACATTCTGACTTCCTTTGAAGCTCCCTAAAGGGGCACAGACTAGTTTTTACAGACCCCTGAAAGATAAATATGATGAGTTGTATATGGATATATCTCTCATATTAGGAAGCTGGACTGTAGGAACCCTGAATGATACAACTTGTGGACATATTGGCCTTGAAAGTCTATGTTTTGGGTTTCATCTAAGCATGGACCTGAATGGTTGTAGATTACATATCCCATTATAGGGAGCACAGAGAGTGTTTTTACTTTCACATGTGATAGATATAATCTTTGATATTGGCAAATAAGAACTGTAATGAACTCAAATGGATCCTGTAATGCATACTTGCCAACAGTCTCATTTTTGCTTGGACGATCCCACCAACTGGACCACAAAAATGTCTGTGGCATAGCAAAACCAAGCCTGAAGTGGGCATTTGAGGGTCATTTCAGATAATGATACATTATAAATATTGATATATTAATGACGTAGACCAGGGGTTTCAAACTCGCGGCCCCCGGGCCGCATGCGGCCCGCCAGGCTGATTGATGCGGCCCGGGGACACACTGGGCAGAACATGCTTGCCCTCTATTAGCAGCCGCCGGCGCACTTTTACTGTGCTCCCGCCGGCGGCCGCTCTTATATACTGCCCCCTGCCTGCGGCCGCACTTTTACACTGCCCCCCGCCTGCGGCCGCACTTTTGCACTGCCCCCCGCCTGCGGCCGCACTTTTGCACTGCCCCCCGCCTGCGGCCGCACTTTTGCAATGCCCCCCGCCTGCGGCCGCACTTTTGCAATGCCCCCCGCCTGCGGCCGCACTTTTGCACTGCCCCCCGCCTGCGGCCGCACTTTTGCACTGCCCCCCACCTGCGGCCGCACTTGTACACTGCCCCCCGCTGCCTCCAGTAACACTTCTTCTGCCGCCGGCCGCACTTCCGCCTTGGAGACGCCGCCAGGGAGAAGCAATCAAAGGCGGCGTCCAATCAGCGGTCAGGGTGAAGTAATCGACGGCTGCGTTCAACCCAGCAGCAGTGACTTCAGCTGTTTTGCCGGCGGGTGCAGCCGAGGGCACAAGAAAGGGCATAGGCCAGGTCAGAACGTGTGTATGTCTGATGATGATCATGGCTGTGTATGTGTGTGTGTGACAGATTATCAAGGCTGTGTATGTGTGTGTGTGACTGATGATGATCATGGCTGTGTATGCGTGTGTGTGACTGATGATGATGCCTGTGTGTGTGTGACAGATTATCATGGCTGTGTATGTGTGCGTGTGACTGATGATGATCATGGCTGTGTATATGTGTGTGTGACTGATGATGATCATGGCTGTGTATGTGCGTGTGGGACTGATGATGATTCCTGTGTGTGTGTGACAGATTATCATGGCTGTGTATGTGTGTGTGTGACTGATGATGATCATGGCTGTGTTTGTGCGTGTGTGACTGATGATGATCATGGCTGTGTATGTGCGTGTGTGACTGATGATCATGGCTGTGTATGTGCGTGTGTGACTGATGATGATCATGGCTGTGTATGTGCGTGTGTGACTGATGATGATCATGGCTGTGTATGTGCGTGTGTGACTGATGATGATCATGGCTGTGTATGTGCGTGTGTGACTGATGATGATCATGGCTGTGTGTGTTTCTGTGTGTGTTTGTGTGAATGATGATGATGGCTGTGTGTGACTGATGATGATTGTGGTGGTGGCTGTGTGTTAATGATGATGATTGTGGTGGTGGCTGAGTGTGATTGATGATAACGGCGGTGGTGACTGTGTGTGACTGATGATGACGGCGGTGGTGACTGTGTGTGACTGATGATGATGGCGGTGGTGACTGTGTGTGACTGATGATGACGGCGGTGGTGGCTGTGTGTGTATGATGATGATGGCGGTGGTGACTGTGTGTGTATGATGATGGTGGTGGCTGTGTGTGTGTGTATGATGATGGTGGCTGTGTGTGTATGATAATGGTGGTGGCTATGTGTGTGTGTGTATGATGATGGTGGCTGTGTGTGTTTGTATGATGATGATGATGGTGGCTGTGTGTGTATGATGATGATGAAAATGATTTTGATGATGGTGGTGACTGGAAGACAGACTCTTCCGCCCACCCACCTCAGCATCTTCCTCCCACCCACCTCAGTCTTCCGGCTCCTGCAGGTGGCCTGAGGGGGTCTCAGAATCCCGCCCTGTCACTGCTGTGGAGGGCGAGCGAGGCCCTGAGAGCAGTGAGGAGGAGTTGCTGTTGGATGTCATCAGGGGACGATCCTGCGGTGGAGGACCAGACAGCTCATCGCTGGCGCCGGTATGGTACTGTAACTTAAGCGGTGGTTACCGGGTCCGGCGGGGGCACAGCAGCACAGACAGTGAGGCAGGGTCCAGGCACTGAGGGTTTGCACTGGGCTCTGTGTGCGCTGTGGGCTCTGCGTGCGCTGTGGGCTCTGCGTGCACAGTCCCGTGGGCTCTGTGACCAGGATGGGGACATTACTACAAGAAGAGGACCAGGATGGGGGCATTAGTACAAGATGAGGTCCAGGATGGGGACATTAGTACAAGATGAGGTCCAGGATGGGGACATTACTACAAGAAGAGGACCAGGATGGGGACATTACTACAAGATGGGGACCAGGATGGGGACATTACTACAAGAAGAGGACCAGGATGGGGACATTAGTACAAGATGAGGTCCAGGATGGGAACATTACAACAAGAAGGGGACCAGGATGGGGACATTAGTACAAGATGAGGTCCAGGATGGGGACATTAGTACAAGATGAGGTCCAGGATGGGGACATTAGTACAAGATGAGGTCCAGGATGGGGACATTAGTACAAGATGAGGTCCAGGATGGGAACATTACAACAAGAAGGGGACCAGGATGGGGACATTAGTACAAGATGAGGACCAGGATGGATGACATTAATATACGATAAGGACATTCCTACAAGAAGGGGACCAGGATGGGGACATTCCTACATAAAGGAGATTAGGGTGGGGACATTCCTACATGAAAGGGACCAGGATTTGGGCATTACTACATTGAGCCAAAAATTCTGGTATTGCTAAAATGTCACTTAGTCCTACAATGAATGCGGCCCCCGATATCATTTTTTTTCTATGTGCGGCCCACCAACCCAGCTGAGTTTGAGACCCCTGACGTAGACAGTCTAAATTTTAGTCCCTCCTCCAGATTCATGTCTGATAGTAATAAAATAACTATGGCCAATCCTAATATTTATACATAGATTGACCTGATTGAAGCCGCTTTCTCTGCAAACCCATATAAAAAAATCAATATAAGCATGAAACGCTTTTAGTTCACGTTGCCAAGAACATATAGACCCAGTGGACTGTGTGCCCCACTTTCAAAGAATAAGACTGCACTTACCAATATTGGGAATCCCATTAGGAAGTCGTATATAAATACAATCCCAGATATCAAATAAGTGATCTGCAGTGAAGTTTTAATAGGCTCTGATCCATCAATTGACGACCTTCGTTTTCCATGAGCGTCCTCAACCACAATAGTGGGCACATTGAATTTATTTTTGTCAATATTCTGCCCAGTTTGTATAGAGAATGTCTGAAAAAGAGAGATTCCAATGCAAACGACTCCTACCACCACACTGCCGCTGATCAGCAAGAGAAAACACAGTCCAAAGCCCAGTCCAATTTCTGTAACGATAAAGCGGCAATCCCCGGCGTAGAACCTCTGAGTGGAATTGTGCCATCCAACTGCAGGTAAGGTGGAAAGAATGAATGATACCATCCATATGCCCATCACTGTGTGCACTGCTTGCTTCTTAGTATTGCTTAACCTAAAGGTAACAAATGCAAAATTACCATTAAACAGTATATACATCTCTTATTTAGAAAAGATAGAATTAAAAGGAAAGGATGTGTTGGGTTATACTCCAGAGTTGCATTCAATATTCTGCTGGTGTTGTCACTACACGTACATACATTACATTACTTATCTTCTACAAAATTGTTGGCACTCCTCATTTAATGAAAGAAAAACCCACAATGGTTCTGCTTCCGGGGCCGCTCATTAGCTTCTGGCGGTATTCACTGCACTGCCGGCGCTCTGCAATTTCCGGCCGACGTTGGCAGTCTTTGGCTTTTTCCAGCCGTGTTCGCATGGTGATGTCAGGGTTCACCCGCGGTCATGGTCCACTGTGGCATCGTAAGGAGAGGTAACTCAAGTCACCCAAGGGCAGCTCAGGTCATGCCACCAGAGCAGTCCTTGAGTGACCCCAGAGTCTCCCCAGTTACAATGCCGCAGATCACGCTCCTTACGCCAATTACGCACTGAGCTGTCAGAAGATTGCACCAAAAAGCATGAAATCCGTGGCAAAAAAGTTGCGTTTTTTGTGCTTTTTTTTTTCCCAGGAGATGCAGATGAACCACTTGGACTCAATGCATGCAGTTTCAGGCCTAAATAGCACCAAAAAGCATGAACTCCGCAGCAAAAGCATTGCAGTTTTTGCTGCGGATTTCATGCTTTTTGGTGCAATTTAGACCTAAAACTGCATGCATTGTGTCCTAGGTGTTCTTCTTCATCACCTGGGCCAAAAAAAGCACAAAATCCGGGACATTTTTCCTGCGTTTTTGCCACAGAATTCATGGGTTTTTTTTGTGCACCCTTCTGACAGCTCAGTGCGTAATTGGTGGAAGGAGCGCAATCTGCGGCATTGTAACCACAGAGACTCTGGGGTCATGCAAGGACAGCTCAAGTGGCATGACCTAAGCTGTCTTAGGGTGACCTGAGTAATCCCCCCCTTATGATGCTGCAGCACTCCGGGCTCTCCTTCAGGGACCAAGGGGATAGAAGCTTTGTTCGTCTCCTTGGTCTTTGATGAGCCGAATAAAATAATGGAAAAAAAAAAAATAATTGGAAAAAATTGACGTGGGCTTCGCCCTATTTTGGGATCCAGCAAGGTACAACTAGGTAGCTGGGGGCTCAAATCCACAGCGCAGGGTGGCCCAAGCTTTCTGGTCCTCCCCTGTTGTGAATTGTAGTCGCAGCCACCCCAGAAAATGACGCATTCATATAGGCGCCATCTTCTGGTGCTGTATCCAACTCATCCAGGGCCCTGATGCGGGTGACTCACTGGGTGATAATGGGGTCAGGGCCAGCTTTGTATTATCAGCTGGCCCTAAGCCCGAAATTGATGGTGTTATGCCAATAATAGACATGACCACCATGAATTTCTAGTTTGTGTTATAAAAAAAACACAACACAGAGAAAAATATTTTTACTAGAGATAAAACAAAAAAAAACATGTAGAGACTCGATCTTTATTATAAAAAACAATCCTCAGTCCGACGTAGTCCAAAAGAAAGCAATGTCAGCACTGCTACATCGCTCTGCATAGACAAGCGTCTATGCAGAGCGAGAACAGGCTGAGGACTGTCAGTGACAGTCAGAGTTCACCCGAGGTCATGGGCCCAGGCCATGACCAGGGGTGAACCCTGACATCCCATCCGAACATTGCCGACGCCAGCCGAAAATAGCTGAGCACTGAGCAGTGCAGTGAATAATCTGGAAGTTAATGAGCGGCCCCGGAAGTAAAAGCGGCCGGGAAACAGTGGGACTGCACTGCAGGATGCGTCGTGGCAGCGGTAAGTATGATTATAATGTTTATTAACAATTTTTTTGTGTTTTTTTTACAGCTTCCCCCCCCCCCCCCCCACCCCCACCTGTGCCACCCACTCCATCCCATGTCTGTAAAGTTCAAGCTTGGAGGGTTTGGACGCAAGTTTGCCTCATCCCCATCCTTGAGCTCGAACTTTACAAAAAACTTGGGCAAACCTGCCGTTCCCAATCATCTGGGGGTTCGTCAATCACTACTTACCCTGTACTAATCCTGAGTTACATCCTGTATTATTCCCCAGAGCTGCACTCACTCTTCTTCTGTTGCAGTCACTGTTTAAATACATCACATTACTAATCCTGAGTTACATCCTGTATTATACTCCAGAGCTGCACTCACTCTTCTTCTGTTGCAGTCACTGTTTAAATACATCACATTACTAATCCTGAGTTACATCCTGTATTATACTCCAGAGCTGCACTCACTATTCTGCTGGTGGAGTCACTGTGTACATACATACATTACTTATCTTGTACTGATCCTGAGTTACATCCTGTTTTGTACTCCAGAGCTGCACTCACTATTCTACTGGTGAAGTCATTGAAATACATATATTAGATTACTGATCCTGTACTGATCCTGAGTTACATCCTGTATTATACTCCAGAGCTGCACTCACTACTCTACTGGTGGAGTCACTGTGTACATATATTACATTACTGATCCTGTACTGATCCTGAGTTACATCCTGTATTATACTCCAGAGCTGCACTCACTATTCTGCTGGTGCAGTCACTGTGTACATACATCACATTACTGATCCTGAGTTACCTCCTGTATTAACTCCAGAGCTGCACTCACTATTCTGCTGGTGCAGTCACTGTGTACATACATTACATTACTGATCCTGCACTGATCCTGAGTTACATCCTGTATTATACTCCAGAGCTGCACTCACTATTCTGCTGGTGCAGTCACTGTGTACATACATTACATTACTGATCCTGCACTGATCCTGAGTTACATCCTGTATTATACTCCAGAGCTGCACTCACTATTCTGCTGGTGCAGTCACTGTGTACATACATTACATTACTTATCCTGTACTGATCCTGAGTTACATCCTGTATTATACTCCAGAGCTGCACTCACTATTCTGTGTGCAGTCACTGTGTTCATATATTAGATTACTGATCCTGAGTTACATCCTGCATTATACTCCAGAGCTGCACTCACTATTCTCCTGGTGAAGTCACTGTGTACATACATTACATTACTGATCCTGTGCTGATCCTGAGTTAATCCTGTATTATACTCCAGAGCTGCACTCACTATTCTGCTGGTGCAGTCACTGTGTACATACATTACATTACTTATCCTGTACTGATCCTGAGTTACATCCTGTATTATACTCCAGAGCTGCACTCACTATTCTGCTGGTGCAGTCACTGTGTTCATATATTAGATTACTGATCCTGAGTTACATCCTGCGTTATACTCCAGAGCTGCTCTCACTATTCTCCTGTTGAAGTCACTGTGTACATACATTACATTACTGATCTTGTGCTGATCCTGAGTTATATCCTGTATTATTATACTCCAGAGCTGCACTCACTATTCTGCTGGTGGAGTCACTATGTACATACATTGCATTACTGATCCTGTGCTGATCCTGAGTTATATCCTGTATTATACTCCAGAGCTGCACTCACTATTCTGCTGGTGCAGTCACTGTGTACATACATTACATTATTATCCTGTACTGATCCTGAGTTACATCCTGTATTATACTCCAGAGCTGCACTCACTACTCTCTGGGGGAGTCACTGTGTACATATATTACATTACTGATCCTGTACTGATCCTGAGTTACATCCTGTATTATACTCCAGAGCTGCACTCACTATTCTGCTGGTGCAGTCACTGTGTACATACATCACATTACTGATCCTGAGTTACCTCCTGTATTATACTCCAGAGCTGCACTCACTATTCTGCTGGTGCAGTCACTGTGTACATACATTACATTACTGATCCTGCACTGATCCTGAGTTACATCCTGTATTATACTCCAGAGCTGCACTCACTATTCTGCTGGTGCAGTCACTGTGTACATACATTACATTACTGATCCTGCACTGATCCTGAGTTACATCCTGTATTATACTCCAGAGCTGCACTCACTATTCTGCTGGTGCAGTCACTGTGTACATACATTACATTACTTATCCTGTACTGATCCTGAGTTACATCCTGTATTATACTCCAGAGCTGCACTCACTATTCTGCTGGTGCAGTCACTGTGTTCATATTATTAGATTACTGATCCTGAGTTACATCCTGCATTATACTGCAGAGCTGCACTCACTATTCTCCTGGTGAAGTCACTGTGTACATACATTACATTACTGATCCTGTGCTGATCCTGAGTTATATCCTGTATTATACTCCAGAGCTGCACTCACTATTCTGCTGGTGCAGTCACTGTGTACATACATTACATTACTTATCCTGTACTGATCCTGAGTTACATCCTGTATTATACTCCAGAGCTGCACTCACTATTCTGCTGGTGCAGTCACTGTGTTCATATATTAGATTACTGATCCTGAGTTACATCCTGTATTATACTCCAGAGCTGCTCTCACTATTCTCCTGTTGAAGTCACTGTGTACATACATTACATTACTGATCTGTGCTGATCCTGAGTTATATCCTGTATTATTATACTCCAGAGCTGCACTCACTATTCTGCTGGTGGAGTCACTGTGTACACACATTACATTACTTATCCTGTACTGATCCTGAGTTACCTCCTGTATTATACTCCAGAGCTGCACTCACTATTCTGCTGGTGGAGTCACTATGTACATACATTGCATTACTGATCCTGTGCTGATCCTGAGTTATATCCTGTATTATACTCCAGAGCTGCACTCACTATTCTGCTGGTGGAGTCACTATGTACATACATTGCATTACTGATCCTGTGCTGATCCTGAGTTATATCCTGTATTATACTCCAGAGCTGCTCTCACTATTCTCCTGTTGAAGTCACTGTGTACATACATTACATTACTGATCTTGTGCTGATCCTGAGTTATATCCTGTATTATTATACTCCAGAGCTGCACTCACTATTCTGCTGGTGGAGTCACTATGTACATACATTGCATTACTGATCCTGTGCTGATCCTGAGTTATATCCTGTATTATACTCCAGAGCTGCACTCACTATTCTGCTGGTGCAGTCACTGTGTACATACATTACATTATTTATCCTGTACTGATCCTGAGTTACATCCTGTATTATACTCCAGAGCTGCACTCACTACTCTACTGGTGGAGTCACTGTGTACATATATTACATTACTGATCCTGTACTGATCCTGAGTTACATCCTGTATTATACTCCAGAGCTGCACTCACTATTCTGCTGGTGCAGTCACTGTGTACATACATCACATTACTGATCCTGAGTTACCATCCTGTATTATACTCCAGAGCTGCACTCACTATTCTGCTGGTGCAGTCACTGTGTACATACATTACATTACTGATCCTGCACTGATCCTGAGTTACATCCTGTATTATACTCCAGAGCTGCACTCACTATTCTGCTGGTGCAGTCACTGTGTACATACATTACATTACTGATCCTGCACTGATCCTGAGTTACATCCTGTATTATACTCCAGAGCTGCACTCACTATTCTGCTGGTGCAGTCACTGTGTACATACATTACATTACTATCCTGTACTGATCCTGAGTTACATCCTGTATTATACTCCAGAGCTGCACTCACTATTCTGCTGGTGCAGTCACTGTGTTCATATATTAGATTACTGATCCTGAGTTACATCCTGCATTATACTGCAGAGCTGCACTCACTATTCTCCTGGTGAAGTCACTGTGTACATACATTACATTACTGATCCTGTGCTGATCCTGAGTTATATCCTGTATTATACTCCAGAGCTGCACTCACTATTCTGCTGGTGCAGTCACTGTGTACATACATTACATTACTTATCCTGTACTGATCCTGAGTTACATTCTGTATTATACTCCAGAGCTGCACTCACTATTCTGCTGGTGCAGTCACTGTGTTCAAAAATATTAGATTACTGATCCTGAGTTACATCCTGTATTATACTCCAGAGCTGCTCTCACTATTCTCCTGTTGAAGTCACTGTGTACATACATTACATTACTGATCTTGTGCTGATCCTGAGTTATATCCTGTATTATTATACTCCAGAGCTGCACTCACTATTCTGCTGGTGGAGTCACTGTGTACACACATTACATTACTTATCCTGTACTGATCCTGAGTTACCTCCTGTATTATACTCCAGAGCTGCACTCACTATTCTGCTGGTGGAGTCACTATGTACATACATTGCATTACTGATCCTGTGCTGATCCTGAGTTATATCCTGTATTATACTCCAGAGCTGCACTCACTATTCTGCTGGTGGAGTCACTGTGTACATACATTACATATCCTGTCCTGATCCTGAGTTACATCCTGTATTATACTCCAGAGCTGCACTCACTATTCTGCTGGTGCAGTCACTGTGTACACACATTACATTACTTATCCTGTACTGATCCTGAGTTACCTCCTGTATTATACTCCAGAGCTGCACTCACTATTCTGCTGGTGGAGTCACTATGTACATACATTGCATTACTGATCCTGTGCTGATCCTGAGTTATATCCTGTATTATACTCCAGAGCTGCACTCACTATTCTGCTGGTGCAGTCACTGTGTACATACATTACATTATTTATCCTGTACTGATCCTGAGTTACATCCTGTATTATACTCCAGAGCTGCACTCACTATTCTGCTGGTGCAGTCACTGTGTACATATATTACATTACTTATCCTGTACTGATCCTGAGTTACATCCTGTATTATACTCCAGAGCTGCACTCACTATTCTGCTGGTGCAGTCACTGTGTACATATATTACATTACTTATCCTGTACTGATCCTGAGTTACATCCTAAATTATACTCCAGAGCTGCACTCACATTTTTTTGCTAGTGCAGTCACTGAGCACATACTTCACTTATCTATTATTATCTGAAGACATTTTTTTTAAAGAAATAACCATTGATTTAGAGTGAATAATCAGTCCAGGAAGAGAAAGAAGCACATTTCTCTGATTAGATATATTACAAAGTTGCTTATTTTCATGTGCACTATTGATTTATGCAATAAAAATTAAAACGAGAGTTACTCTTTGAAGGTGGTTGTCCCAAACCTTGGGGATGCTGAAGTTGGGTAATGTAGTTCTATATTGTTGGAAAGACCCACGAGGGTCAGGGGAGACTGCAGTGGGGTCTGGTCACTGGTAGCTCCGGTACAGGACCTGGTAGTAAAGAATTGAACTGGACTTTGTACAGAAGACAGTGTGTGTGGTGGGGTCACTCGAGTGTTGGGGTTTAGGACAGTGACAGACGGAATGGAGGGAGCACCAGATAGTAGGATCTATGGGTAGAGGTAGAAACCTCTGTGTAGGGACTATACCTGCAGGTGATGACTTATTCCACATTTCTAGCACTTTTATTTTTTACCTACTTTAGTAGAATCCTTTGCACATCTACACATGTCTGATATTTTTATCCTGTATGTTCAAGGAGAAAATAAATTCAGGCATCCAGCCATGAATTCATTGTGGATCTGAAGGTCAAAGAAGAAATGTGAGCTTTCTAGGTCACAGGAGCTCATAAATAAACATGGAAATCCACTACAAATGGGAATTTGTGATAGTAACTATTAATAAAATGACCGTAACATCCATTAATATGTTACGTGTTGTAATGCACAAAACATTAACTATTCCCCTGGAACAATCAATAAAGAAATTGTATATGTTTGCTAGGTCTCATATTTGCCTTTGATTTCCTCCTCTAGAATTTCCACATTATCCGAACATGAGGCAGGAATATAATATTATCTTTCCAATAACAAATATAAACTCAGTCACCGATCACATGTAATTACTCTTAAGTGTAATAAAGGCAGTAACAGTGCGGAGTCCGGATCAATAAATGTTCATCACTGGCCGCCCCATATTGATTTATTGGACAATTTATTTATCTCTTTCATTAGTGGCCATAATTTTGAAGCATAATCAATGATGATCAATCTCTTCTTTATTTTAATGCTTTATATTTCATTGTACTGTAATTAATATGGTTTAGAACCCGAGGCAGCTTTTATAGTTCATTGTGGGTGGTGCCTACGTAGGTACAAAAATTACCGTAGACATCTCCTTGGTGCTGGTGCCCCCAACCAACCCTATCTTCCTCCATTTTAACAAAACATAGAGCCAAATCAGATCTCTTGCATTGCACTGAAGAGGGGCAATACCCTGAAACATGTATCTGCAAACAGAGATTCTGGTTCGGCTTTTATCCTAAGTCATGTGGCAAGGCTCATTATAGGGACAACATTGACTTTTAGCATTGCTGCTTACAATAGTCAAAGGGACTTTTTGGGCCCCCTCAAGATCTTAATCCAGAAGTGACTTCTTCTCCCCACCCCTCCCACGTGAGATATTGAGTGGAGAAGAGATTCATTGATAATTGTGATGGCCACTTTACACGTCCCGATATCGGCGTCCAACTCCGACCAAAAGTCACGCGGTTCGTGCGTTGTCTCCGATATCGTTCGTGTGTTGTATGGTGTAAATGTCCAATACGATGCACGAACGATGCCAAAACGATATCGGGGATCGATTGAGCCTGCTCTCCAATGGGCCGATATTGGTTGGAAGTTGTAGCCTGATCGGCCTGTGTGAAAGCCCAACTACGATGTGAAGTACAACGTCCCCTATTCTCTCCCATGTTAAATGGTCGTTCCTGGGTCAGCCGTACAAGGGGGGCGTAGACATCGTAGTGGCGTTGCCTGCCAATATCGCGCTGTGTAAATCTTCGATGCGATCTTGGAATTGTGGGCAGAAAAAGCGCGCTCCCACCGCGTCGGATCCAATATCGGACCGACGTTGGGACGTGTAAAGTGACCATAAGGGTTCATTTAAATGATCCAAGCCTTTATTAAAACACTTGTCCAGGAAATGCTTGAGATCTCACTTATAGGTTGATTTAAAAGTTTCAGTTTTCTGCCATAATCCTGTAACTAAAGACGTTGGCCAATGTAGAATGACCTGGCACACTCCTGACACTAGGCTCCCAAGGTTGTTTGGATGAGACACCTTTCTGTTTGCAACCTTCCATCTAAGGCTGCTTTCACACAGCGTTTTTGTGCTGTCCGAGGGGATCAGACTTTTTGCTGCTCCCCTCGGACAGCATCGGATCCAAACTGATGACTGCAATCGGATGCCAAATAGGCATCCGACCCGATATTTTGCAGCATCAGCTGGATCCTGTCCCTGCTCCTCCTGTCATCTCGTCCCCCTTCTCTCTCCCTCCTGTCACCTTTGTCCCCCTGTGTCTCCCCTCTTTGTCCCCCTCTGTCTCCCCTCTTTGTCCCCCTGTGTCTCCCCTGTGTCTCCCCTCTTTGTCCCCCTGTGTCTCCCCTGTGTCTCCCCTCTTTGTCCCCCTGTGTCTCCCCTGTGTCTCCCCCCTCTTTGCTCCCCTGTTTGCAGACCTTAAAAAATAAAAAAAACTTCATTCTCACCTCTCCGCGACACCCGCGCTGCTTCCAGCTTCTCTTCTTCTGATCAACAGGACCTGGCGTGATGTCACAGTCACATGACCAGTTACCGCGGTAACCGGCCATGTGACTACACTGTGACGTCAGGCCAGGTCCTAGAGGCACAGAGCGCAGGAGGCATCGCTGGATCGTGGAGAGGTGAGAATGAAGTTTTTTTTATTTTTAACCCTTTATTTTCAGGAGATATCACTTCTGCAATGTATGAATATACATTGCAGAAGTGATATTACATGGCACAGAGCGGTGTTAGTGTACTGAGCATGCTCAGTGCACTAACATCGGGTCCGAGGAACGCTCAGCTGTTTCCTCGGATCCTCGCTCCATAGGCCCCATGTTATTTGGCGCGGATCATGTCGGATCCAATTCGGTCCGATCTGACCCGCTGTGCCAAAAATCGCAGCAGGCTGCGATTTTGGGCACAGCAAAAAAACGGCCAGGATCGGATCCGACCAAAATCGGATGCCAATAAGGCCAAATCCGATGTGATCCGTGCCCATAGGATAACATGGGGCCAAAATCGGATCCGTGGCTGTCAGTTTTACAACGGACAGCCACGGATCACAAAAAAAACGCTGTGTGAAAGCACCCTTACTTTGGTGAAATATCTATGGCCATCTCACATGGTAGATGAAGACCACCCTTCCATATTCTCCATGTAAATTAGTTAGGATCATGGAGCTCCTCTGACGTTTTTTGACATGTAGATTCAGGCTAACTATGGTCATGGGAACATGTGACTTTGAACCAAGGGTCCGTACATTCCTTGGAATATATTTTATGACTAATAAACCATAGTCCTCAAAAGGATAGGGTCTTGAGAGACTGAAATGTTTCTTTTTAAGAACATGAAGTTGAGAACTTTCCTGGGATTCTGGAGACTTACCTATAGTTTACTGGCCAGCGAACCATCCACATACGATGATAGGATAACGAGGTGACAGAGAAGCAGGTGACAAGGCTTAAGGTGTAGAATGTAGAGACAAACACTTTACAGACGCCTTCGTTCCATTCATAGTCCGAGTGCTGCTTTCTTAGCTGAATCACCGAGTACATGGTGATGGGTATGGCCATATTAAGGATATGAGTTCCGGCCAAGGTGCAGATTAAAAATTCCAAAGGCTTCCATTTCTTCTGTTTGGCACTTATACTAAGAATTCCCCAGGCATTAGCTAAAAGTGAAATCCCTGAACATATGAGCCAGGCTACCGCGTTGTTGTGCAGTCTCTGCTCATCATTCATGGTGGAGGGTGAAGGCACCATTAGGAGAAGACAGTAGTGGATCAGATATAGAGACCAGCAATAATGTTAAATGCATCTTCTGGTACAAGTTGTTAGACTAGTGGAAATGTGTTCTGGAAAATCACAATATATCCATTGTGGCTGGGACACCTGTAAGATATAATATGCAAAGAGTATGTTAATATAATATGGAGAGCAGGTATCATTGCTACATTACAGTTTAATGCTGTACATCTGGGCAAAAATAATCGCCACGGGCCCATACCGTACATTTGTGTGCCATGGATGCCTACAGTATTTCTTTTTTTTTTTAACAAATCCTTTTTATTGGTTTTTAAAGAAAACAAATAAAAACATAAATTACCGATTACAGTGGTATAAGGTATCTATAAAAAGGTATTCCGTACATTTGTATGCGCTGTGAATAGGGGTGATACCACTGTGGCAATATCGCAAACCATAACAACATAACTCTCTCCCCCCACCCCTCATCCCCCTCCTTTGAATCTTCTACCCGGTCAATAGTTATTATTCAGATAATTTAAGGACTCGTCAGCGCTCACTGGTCCCCCGTCCGTTGACCATAATGTACATACGGCATCCCTTCAACCACTTCGACATCAGCCTCATTTACTGTCTAAGTGTCCCTCTTGGTTGTAAATCTCCCAATGTGCCTTGCAATTCTAACTACTATAATATTACCCTCTATGTACAAGAGTATACTACTATAATAATGCCCCCTATGTACAAGAATATAACTACTATAATACTGCTCCTACATACAAGAATATAACTACTATAATACTGCCCCCTATGTACAAGAATATAACTACTATAATACTGCTCCTATGTACAAGAATATAACTACTATAATACTGCCCCCTATGTACAAGAATATAACTACTATAATACTGCCCCCTATGTACAAGAATATAACTACTATAATACTGCCCCCTATGTACAAGAATATGACTACTATAATACTGCTCCTATGTACAAGAATATAACTACTATAATACTGCTCCCTATGTACAAGAATATAACTACTATAATACTGCTCCTATGTACAAGAATATAACTACTATAATACTGCTCCTATGTTCAAGAATATAACTACTATAATACTGCCCCCTATGTACAAGAATATGACTACTATAATACTGCTCCTATGTACAAGAATATAACTACTATAATACTGCTCCCTATGTACAAGAATATAACTACTATAATACTGCTCCTATGTACAAGAATATAACTACTATAATATTGCTCCTATGTTCAAGAATATAACTACTATAATACTGCTCCTATGTACAAGAATATAACTACTATAATACTGCCCTCTATGTACAAGAATATGACTACTATAATACTGCTCCTATGTACAAGAATATAACTACTATAATACTGCCCCCTATGTACAAGAACATAACTACTATAATACTGCTCCTATGTACAAGAATATAACTACTATAATACTGCCTCCTATGTACAAGAATATATAACTACTATAATACTGCTCCTATGTACAAGAATATAACTACTATAATACTGCCCTCTATGTACAAGAATATAACTACTATAATACTGCCCCTATGTACAAGAATATAACTACTATAATACTGCCCATATGTACAAGAATATGACTACTATAATACTGCTCCTACGCACAAGAATATAACTACTATAATACTGCCCTCTATGTACAAGAATATGACTACTATAATACTGTTCCTATGTACAAGAATATAACTACTATAATACTGCTCCTATGTACAAGAATATAACTACTATAATACTGCCTCCTATGTACAAGAATATAACTACTATAATACTGCCCCTATGTACAAGAATATACCTACTATAATACTGCCCCCTATGTACAAGAACATAACTACTATAATACTGCTCCTATGTACAAGAATATAACTACTATAATACTGCCCCTATGTACAAGAATATACCTACTATAATACTGCCCCCTATGTACAAGAACATAACTACTATAATACTGCTCCTATGTACAAGAATATAACTACTATAATACTGCCCCCTATGTACAAGAACATAACTACTATAATACTGCTCCTATGTACAAGAATATAACTACTAGCTGCATAGTGAGTCTGTCATAGATATAGGTGAGATACACACAGTGTCTGAACAGCAGCCTACTAGTGGCACCAGGTGCAGTGGGCTAGTTAACACTGCATGAATATATGCACCATGTCTGAACAGTAGCCTATTACTTATGCCCAGTGTGGCGGGCTAGTCACACATTATACGATTGTACCCCACATGACAGACACACCAATTTATCATTTGAACTCAGAGAGCTCTGATACATCCTGCAAAAGTAATGAAATGTGCATGAAAAATGTGAGGTATTAGTTGGTATTTTGGCCAAAATATAGCAGCTTGCAACCAAATACGTCAAGGGTCCTCGCGTTTGCCAGTTCCTGTCCATACAATAGCTAGACCAAGAAAAAAAGTTTATCTTTTTTCCAAAAAACTTGTACAAAAAATTCTCCAATGGCCAATCTAATACTGTAATGGACAAGCTGGGTGCAAAGAAGTAGAGATGGGGGCAGCCCTGGTGCATCATTCAGACAACCGCCCACATCGTTTAATAGAGGGAAGCAGCTGCTTGCATAATGCACTCTAATGAAGCTGCATAGTGTCTGAAGAGCAGCGTATTAGTGGTGCCAGGCACGGCGGGCTAGCTAACACTGCATGACTATATAACCCTGAACAGTACCCTATTAGTTTCTCCCAGTGTGGCGGGCTAGTTTAGCACTATAGGAGTGTCCCCTATTTGACAGACTCACTATGCAGCTTCATTAGAGTGCGCTTATGCAAGCAGATGCTCCCCTCTAATAAAAGGTTTTGAGAGGTTGATCCATCTGCGTGATGCCCCCATCTCTAGTTGGGGAAGGTCCTTGCACCCAGCTTGTGCATTGCAGTATGAGATTGGCCAATGGTGAGTTTTTTTATAGTGCAAATATACTAATTTAACAGTGTTTCTACCCATTAGAAAATATATATGATCAAGTTGGTCAAAACGATCTCTATCCTACTTCCCCTTAGGGCCAAAAACGTGAATATGAACAGATAGAAGAATGTTCTTGACTGAAATGTCAAATACGGAAAAAACATGGTGATGTAAAACAGGTCTATCAAAAGCCCTTCATCCAGCTCCATCTATCAGTACGCAACAGCTGCTGTCCTCAGGGACGGCGCTCTCTCTCGGGATGTTGCCTTTCACTTGTAGGAAAGTGCAATTTCTTATCATAAGTGCTCGACATGTTTCCTTCACTTCCTCAATCTGAGCTGTAACTGCGTCTGTAATACCTTACTGCAGAGATATTTTGTCTTAAAGCCTAAAGCCTTGAATATCAGTCTGAACACCTTTTTCACAAAGTACAGAATGTAATAAAACGATGATTCACCAAAGTGTGGGTTTCATAATGCAACAGACGAAAATAACCTGAGCGCTGATACTTCTGTCAAGTGACCTTTACATCTTAATAATCACACTAATCTCTGTGCCAGGCATAATCTTTTAAACACCTTTTTTAAATGGAAGAAATGCATTTGGTTTCTAAGACGCTTCTATCTTCTAGTTTTTGGAAAAAATAATAAATTACTGTAATTCATTGCAAAGCAAAAATTACATGTTGAGGCCAAAATAAAATCTGAGCTAATGGTCCATTTATCGCCATACACCCCGACCTTTCCTACCACTCTACACCACAACGTTTCCTACCACCGTACACCCCATCCTTTTCCCTCTATTGTACACCCCAACCTTTCCTACCACCGTACACCCCAACCTTTCCTACCATTGTACACCCCAACCTTTCCTACCACTGTACACCCCAACCTTTCCTACCACTGTACACCCCAACCTTTCCTACCACTGTACACCCCAACCTTTCCTACCACCATACGCCCGAACCTTTCCTACCACCGTACACTCAAAATAATCCTACCATTGTACACCCCAACCTCTTTTACTACTGTACACCCCAACCTTTTCTACCATTGTAGAGCCCAACCTTTCCTACCATTGTACACCCCAAACTTTTACTACCACCGTACACACCAACCTTTCCTTTCACTGTACATGCCAATCTTTCCTACACCATACATCCCAATTTTTCCTACCACCAGACATCCCAACATTTCCTACCATTGTACACCCCAACCTTTCCTACCAACGTATACCCCAACCTTTGCTACTACTGTAAATGCCAACCTTTCCTACCATCCTATATGTCATCCTTTCCTATCACTGTACACACCAATATTCCCTATCACTGTATACGCCAACCTTTCCTACCATTGTATATCCCAACCATTCTTACCACCATACACCCCAACATTTCCTAATATTGTACACCCTAACCTTTCCTACCACTGTACACCTCAACCATTGCTATCACTGTACACCCCAAGCTTTGCTACCATAGTACACACCAACCCTTCCTACTACCCTATATACCAACTTTTTCTACCACTGTACACCGCGACCTTTCCTACCACAATATACGTCAACCTTTTTTACCATCATAAACCCCGACCTTTGCTACCGCTGTATACGCCAACATTTCCTGCCATCATACACCTCAATCTTTTCTATTACTATACACCCCAATGTTTCCTACCACTGTATGCCCCAACCTTTCCTACCACTGCACACCCCAACCTTTCCTACCACTGTACACCACAACCTTTCCTACTACCTTACACCTCAAACTTTCCTACCACCGTACATGACAACCTTTCCTACCACTGTACAATCCCAACCTTTCCATACACTACAACTTTTCTTACCACTGTACACCCCAACCTTTGCTACCACTGTACATGCCAACCCTTCCTACCACTCTATATGCTAACCTTTCCTACCATTATACACCCTAACCTTTTCTATTAACGTACACCTCAACCTTTCCTACCATCATATGTCCCAACCTTTTCTACCATCGTACACCCCAACCTTTCCTATTACTGTACTCAACTCCTCCTACCACCATACACCCCATCCTTTTCCCTCTATTGTACACCCCAACCTTTCCTACCACTGTACACCCCAACCTTTCCTACCACTGTACACCCCAACCTTTCCTACCATTGTACACCCCAACCTTTTCTACCACCATACGCCTGAACCTTTCCTACCACCGTACACTCAAAATAATTCTACGATTGTACACCCCAACCTCTTTTACTACTGTACACCCCAACCTTTTCTACCATCGTACACCCCAACCTTTCCTATTACTGTACTCAACTCCTCCTACCACCATACACCCCATACTTTCCTACCACCATACACCCCAATGTTTCCTAACACCGTACATCAACCTTTCCTACACTGTACACCCCAACCTTTCCTACCTCTGTACACCCCAACCTTTCCTACTACCATACACCTCAAACTTTCCTACCAGTGTTCACCCTCAACCTTTCCTACCACTGTACACCCCAACCTTTTCTACCACCATACACCCCAACCTTTCGACTCCTTGGGCACAAACAAAATCACATCGAGGTCCAAGAATGCACAACAGTAAATTGAAGCTGCTGGATCTACATTTAACAACATTTACAATGCAAAATCTAGAGAATGCAGGCTCAGTCCCAGGAAAACTAAGCATGGCACAAAAATACCCAGGAAGAGTGTATAAAATATGGTTTTCCTATTTCCTGCGCATTTCACAGTCTGGATAAAGAAATTGTCCCCTTTCTACCATGTTCCATTTTTAACACAGGTGCCTCCTTATTTTTCAAAGGGGTCTTTTGATTTCTTCTTGTACCAGGATCTGGGTGTAACTTTTACCTTTGTACCAATATTTACTAGTGAGGATCAACAATGCATGGTCAGAATTAAAGGCCCAGTCTCACATAACGATACATCAGCGATCCCAATAACGATGTGCAGAGATTGCTGGTGCATCGTTTACACATCGCTGGTAAGATGTCAAACAGGCATCTTACCAGCGATGTGAAAAACGACGCACTAGCGATCCAGAATTATACCGAGGTCATTGTGAATTTTCTCTCCATAGCGTAGCATTGAGATCGTTGCTCATTATCTGTCAAACACAACGATGTAGCGTTCCCAGCGGGAGCACAACGACGCAGGAATGACCCAGAGCAGTGTGTAACGATCTCACAGCAGGGGCCGGATCGTTGGTGCGTGTAACACAGAACGACATCGCTGTTGCGTCACGGATTTCGTGACGCAACAGCGATCCCAATAGCGATCTAGTTAGCGATCTCTTTATATGTGAAATAGCTTTGTGACTGCTACTTTCATGCAGGTTTTTCATCTTTAACTCAGATCCTTATGACTTATAATAGTTTTCTACAGACTTCAGCACATCATTTTTGTTGTCCTGAGAAATAAGGTCAGGTCATGTTAAGATCTCTATATCCATGGATTATTATAAACTTTTGGGCTGCAGTATATACTGTATAATGTGGTATTCCATTACATAATGTTACGATCACCCACCCTCCTTTGGGTCAAGATACCACTTCAGCAGTACTATCAGAAAATGACATGTCAGTGGATCAAGTACACCAAGCTATCAGCCAACGGAAGTACTCCAAAGCATAGGTGGACATATCATTAGTGCATCATGGGGCCCAAGACATAAGGGGCCCCATTTCTGCCTCCAAAGCATTATGATGAGCTATTAACTGTAAATGGCCCATGTAGCGCCCTCGCACATGGGTCCTCTGCTGTCTGTGTCCAAAAATGCTCCCAACTGCATTGGATATGAAAAAACTATTTGGTTTGCAAGAATTTTCAGCAAATAGTAAAGCAGAACTGATTTTTCCTTGTTTTATAAGTTACAAATAGGGAAAGCTTACATACCAGAAATATAGCCCTTGTGGCTCCTATGGGGGGCCGGAGACAAGGGCCACATCCTAGGTGGGCTTCATCACTCCACAGAGTCATAGCAATCATTACAGAAGGGGAATCTATGGGTCGTAACAATGTAGGGTTGGTGATGTGAACAAGCACCAGACTACATGAAAGCAATCCAAAGATGGAAAAAGTACAGTATCCATATCCACTGTACGGAACGGCCAAAAACGGGCAATTATGATAAAAATGCAAGAATATAAAATCCATCTGTAGACAACATCTCCTTATGTCAGGCATGTGAAACAAAACGTTTCCAATTAGACCGGCAATGGAAAATGTGATTCAGTGGTTTTCAATTGAGCCAAATACAGGAAACGTATTTCAGTAGAAAGCAAAAGTATGCACCGAAATTACATATTGCCTTTTAGAGGAAAAACCCTGGCGACAAGGGGTTAAAGCAAAATATACAAAGGACTGTAGATTGCAGAAGCCAGGAGAAGTGATGTGTGATGAGGACTGGCCCCAGATCGTGTTTATGTTACTGCTTGTTGCACAATGTTCTCTATAGGGAACACAGCAAACTTTTTCTTTTTAGTTAGTGACTTTGGATATGAGCTGGATGTGCAGAGATAGAGCAGTGTGCAGCAGGGCATTCATGATTGATTTTCTGAGCAAACAGATCTGTTCTGAAAGAAAGGCAAGAGCAGGTCAGCCACATCACGACAAAATACCCATTTTTTTTTAGAATGGCGTGATCACATCCACTTTAAAGAGATCCTTATTCTGAAAAGAGAATTGAGATCAAAAGTCCCAGTTGATTGATTTCTTAAAGTATCTTTATATTGATCGGAACTTCATTATTTCTTAGACAAGCTCCATATTCCTTACATAGAAATGATTATAGCAGATCAGATGTTGGCTACTTCTAGTCACCACTAGAGGGAGCACTCAAGCTCACTGCATACAGCCTGTAATTATCCAAATAAATGTCACCACCTTTACCTAATCCTTTATTGCAGTCCACAAACCTTTACAATATACAGTTGACTCACTTGAAATTGTTCCAGAAAATGAAGTATTTCTCCTAGAAAATTATTGAAATCACACATTTCGTTATACACAGGTTTATTTTATTTGTTTGTATTGGAGCAACACAAAAAAACAGAGAAAAAAGGGCAAATTGGACACAAAAGCCCAAAAATGGGCCGGACAAAACTGTTGGCACTTTTTCAAGATTGTGGGTAAACAACTTTGTTTCAAAAATGTGTTGCTCATTCAAACCCATCTGTGGCAGTAACAAGTGAGGGCAATATGAAAATCACACCTGAAACCCGATAAAAAGGGGAGAAGTTGACTCAACGTTTGCATTGTGTGTCTGTGTGTGCCACACTAAGCATGGAGAACAGAATGAGAACAGAACTGTCTGTGGACTTGAGAACCAAAGTAGTTAAAAAACATCAACACTCTCAAGGTTACAAGTCCATCTCCAGAGATCTTGACATTCGTTTGCAATATAATCATGAAGTTTACAACCCATGGTGCTGTAGCTAATCTCCCTGGACTTAGATGGCAGAGAAAAACTGATGAAAGGTTGTAATGCAGGATAGTCCGAATAGTGCCAATGCTTTTAGCCATGACTGAATGATCTACTAACTTTTTCTATATATCCCCCAAAATATCATTTGTATTTCCCCTGCACTGTATGTAAACTACTACGGTCCAGTCCAATAGTGATTAGGAAAATAGAGAAGGCGCAGACAACACACCGATGATGTCCATCGGACTAGATGGTGGTAATTTACATACTGCGCAGGAGTAATACAAATGGCATCTTTGGTAATATTCAGGGGGAGTTAGTAGTTAATATACAGGAATGGGGACTGCAATAAAGGATTAGATAAAGGTGGTAGTGCAATGGCCGCAAGGGTCTCTAACATGCCTAGGGGGCACAGATCACATACATTGAAAGCACCTGTCCTTGTCCATAAGACTACAATCTCTAGTATTCTCTTGTATCAGTCGCCAGTAGAGGAGGAAAAGTCTAGCAAGACATAGGCAGTATCTAGTGTTAGGACCCAGATATGAGATGCGCCTCAACGTGGCAACTGGGAGGAATATTGATTTGGCCATTTCCATAATGCTAAGTATCTCATCCTTTCATTTTTTCTTTATTCAAATTTATGTCACTGTCGAGTGGCGGCTTACTGTATTTTAAATGTAATTCGTGTTCCAGATGGCACCTTCACTGACAGGAATGAGTGCCGCATATTTACTTATACCTGTGGCACCTGGTCATGGGTGACCAGCGCTGCTGTTTTTGGGCCTCTGGGGCAGATGGTGTGGTAGCTGGGATGATAATGCTCCCCACAGGTGGAGCGGGGCCTCAGAGACGGTATAAGAGTCTATGGGGATGATGAGCGTTGTTGGTTAGGGTAAAGGAGGCGCAGTAAATACCCCGAGGACAGAAAGGTTGCAGTTCTTTTACTTTTACTTGGCAAAATGTAGTGCAATCTGGGGGCACTGGTTACCAGGTCCAGAAGGGTCCAGTCAGCCTGAAAGCAATCGGATTTCACCGAGCCAGGTGGGCTTGAGGCCTGCCCGATGCGCTTCTCTGTTTGGGCTCCAGCTGCCTGTGTGCAATTCTGCGGCCCTCTTCCTGCTTCTTGCCCTTGCTCCGTATGGCAGATAGCACGAACCTATAATGGGTACTGCTGTGTTGATGGCAGCTCCGAGCTCCCACTATGCTGTTGTACCGCCGGGTTTCTAGTGCGGCCAGGAAACCTGCAGTCTCCTGTCCTCCAGATTCGGTTGCCAGGACTTTGGCGTCCTCTGTAGCGCTTCTCTGGGGTGAACTCTTCAGCAGTTCTGCTCCCCATAGCTCTCTCCTACGTCCACTCTTCTCCCTCTCCTCAGACTAACTCCTAACCCCTCCTCCTTGCCAGAACCAGGGTAGCTCCTCTGAATTTGGGTGTAGAGCTCCCCGTTCTGGCCCGGAGTCAAGAATGGTGAATGCATCTGTGGGGTTGTCTCGCATTGGAGATCTCCTCCTGCTTCCAAGCATGATATCACCCCAGGTGAGGCAGGCAATGTCACTGTGGCAACCTGAAGCGCCCCAGTAGCTTTTGTTTAGGCACTGAAAAACAGATGACTGTATTTCACACCCCAAACTGTTTAAGTCATATAGTTCTTCCAAAGACAAGTTCGGCAATATCTTTACATAGCCAGGAGGTAATATCTGTCTTCAATGAATGCAAACTTTACTGAGACAGGAGAGGACAGCTGGTGCCCATAACATTCTACAGAGAACAGGAGAAGGTGGAGCAGAATATCTGTGTTGGCCTCTAGCTCCTCCTTTCTCCATAACATGTTAAAAGCACCATCTGTTATCTACTATCTCAGCAAAGGGAAAATCTGTCTTCACAGATGAATTGAGCTTGAAAGATCAATGCAGAATAATAGAGCAAATTCCTCTAATGAAATATATTACAAAATTCTTTATTTTCATGATTTGTGTAATTAAGATTAAAACAATGGTTACTATTCAATGTATAGACTGATTGCAGCGGGTTTATAAGATATAACTGAATTACCGAGATGTTTATGACCTCATTTAAAATCTTACTCAAACTAACCTTAGATGTTTCCTGCAAAGAGGTATCATACAGGCTGGATTTCAACTGAGGTGGCTGGCAGTCATGTATTTCCTGTTCATATGTGATGCTGTCACAATTATTCTATGCAGTGCGGCTCGGACGCAATAAGACTTACTGTTGTGTTTGTATCTGGTGCTGTCAGAGGTTGATTGAGAACGTAGTTGTCCTTTCTGGTTCTGTGAGATGCTGGGTTGCCCAGGTGTTTCATCTTCCCTGTGATTGTTCTGCTACTTTATAGAGCAACCTCTCCCAGATCTTTGTTTTCCTACCCCAGACTGTTGCTTGATTTCCCTGTTATCTGCTCCTTGTGATCTGATATTATAATCCCTGGACTGTTGCACGACTATGTCTCTGTCTACTCCCTGAATACTATGAGTCCTCTTGGAAACCTGTCCCTGGACCGTTGCATGACTACGTCTCTGTTGACTCCCAGAATACTATGAGTTCCCCTGGAAACCTTACCCTGGACTGTTGCATGACTATGTATCTGTCGACTCCCTGAATACTATCAGCTCTCCTGGAACCTGACCCCAGATTACCTGACTTCCCTGTAAATATTGTCTATGTCACACCCATGCTATTGCAATAAACTGTAGAAAAGAAAAGCGCAATAGGGTCTTACCCAGGAGATGAAGGCTTTGCAGGGAAGTTATATAGTGCTCACCTTGTATGGTTGTGACCCACAACCAAATGAAAGCGTTAGAGGCAGCTGCCGCAGGAACCGCATGCACCAAGGCAAGCCGATTATGCAGGATATCAGGGGAAATTGTATCAAATCCACGCTGCTGCCAACTCATCCAATTCAAAGCGATCGTTGTAGCACATGGTGGTTTACGCTACGCGTTTTGAAGCATAACCCATTCTTCATCAGGAAAACTGATGGACTGGTGTACAATTCCTGATGAAGAAGCGGGGTTGCGATTCGAGACGCGCATAATAAACCAACATATGCTACAACGATCTCTTTGAATTGGATGATTTGGCAGCATCGTGGATTTGATACCATTTTTCCTGATATCCTACCCCCTTGCTATTAGTAGTGACAAGGGTCACAGATGCCATGCCTGGATTAATTTCAATCTGATGTATTGACCTTCATTATTTCTAGGGCATCCAAGATATTCTATCCATATCCTTTTTCCGAAGTTGGTTGCTAATAAAAGTACAGGATTTTAAGGTGAAATGCTAGGATATGAGTATAAACATTGACTACCAGGCTCTCTCGTGGCTGAAAGCAGGGAACAATAGTTTGAGTTGCACATACTAACGGAAATTGTATTCCTTTTAATTCCCAGATTAAACCTCGTGATGCACAATAATGGACACAATGACACATACAGGCTGTCACAACTAATTCAAGTCATTTCACTTTATTAAATTGATTATAATTATTAAAATAGTGAAATCCAGGCGCGTGTTGTCATCAGCTCATTCAATGAACTACAAAAAAGCCCAAGTCTGATCGAAAAATTAGATTTTTTAAAAAGCTTTTGTGGAAGCGCCTGTCTTATCAGAAGTGAAGAATAAATGATTCAATACTTTCTCTTCTAATAATAGCGGTGCTTAAAGTGGAACTAACGCTATTCGGGCCGCTTAATATAATCTGATTCTGATTAAGAATTTATACGGCCCACATGCAGCTCCAAATGAGAAAAAGATTGAATGTCTATCTCCCGATATGAGAATGGGATTCTGAATAATGTATTTTACCACGCTCAATACATCACCTTGAGAAATAATGGATTTATTATGTTTTTGTCAGTGGGTAGGAAGATGTATTTCCTCAAGAAAGAAATAAGTCTTGAAAAGTTCACATCAGAACTTTTTCTCCATAGAGAGCAGGTGTATTCTGTAGAGGATGGCACCGCATAGGATGAGTTATCTAATGAAAACTGCTTCAGGAGATGTTCCTTCTTTGGGGAGTATTTGGAGGAATTTTTGGTTTCCTAAGAAAGTTTTGAAGAGTTTTTGAAGCATTTTTGCTGATTTTTTTCCCTGAAGCCTTTTTGCTTGCAGTCCATTGATTGTAGGGTGCGTAGTTCGGAGAGGTTTTCATCGGGAGGTGGAGTTTTTGGAGTTTACGTGAAGCGCGTTTTGAAGAGTTTTTCAAGCACTTCTGCACAGTTTCTTTTCCTGAAGGATTTTATTTTCATCTTTATGATTGGACAGGGCTTACTCTGGTGAGTTTTTCCATCAGGAGACACTTCAAATAAGTAACATGAGCTTCCTTTTCTCCCATCAGTTGTTTTTCAACACCTGATATGGAAGAAAAGTGCTCAAGAGCCCGAACAAATGAACAGCAAAGTGGTTTAACAATAGAATTTAATGGACGTATCTTTCAAGCATTTTCTGAGCAAGTTTTTAGGCATCTTTGGACTGGGTCAACTCCGAAAGATTCCTTAAGGGTTCCTTTACACGCTGCAACCGCGGTGAGAAATCTGACAGGCAATCAGTAGCCCCGTCACCATCGCCGTGAAATTGCTATGAAATTGCGGCGTGTATTTGGGGAATCTGGTGGCGATCAAAAAGGTTGCACCTGGTTCCTATTTCACAGCACTGCTCCAAAACCAGAGGCAATCATCAAGGGCATATTCCCTGCTTTTGGCGTGTGAAGGGTCGATAGGGATGGAATCAACGTCGCCTACTGATTTCCCGGAGGCGTGCCACAGCGTGCTGGACACCGCACCCCGTCAGCGATGATTGGTGGTGGCTACTGTGTTTCTATTGGCTGTCCCTTCATAGGGCACCATATTTGAAGAGCTGTCCATTCACACTACACAATTGCAATGGCGTCATGTATTAGCCAGCCTTCCTGCCCAGACTGGCCAATCAGGATGCTATTGCATTGTCTAATAAGCGTGTTTTGGGCGCGGTGAAAAACAATTTGGCACGCCTATGTTTTCGCCGCGCTGAACATGTACGCCCATATTCCTTTGGGGATTGCGGCGTGTGAAGCGGCGACGGGAGTCTACCGGATGTTTCCTGCTGTTTGTGTGGCAACTTCCGGGGAGACACGTCGCCTTAGGTTGAGGGCGAAATTGCGGCGTGTAAAAGTTTGGAGGCAGCCATGAAAAATGTGCATGCGCACGTTAGGTTGCCTCCGATCGCCGCCAAAAGTTGCGGCGTGTAAAGGTACCCTAAAAGACTCTTTGTTTCTGATGTAGAAAATCTTAGTTTGAAAATTTAAGGAAGAACTTAAATGGCTGCCTATGTGACAGATTACAAAATATTTTGGATAGCCTTGTGCAATACTTGTTGTTCCCTGTGGAGGCAGTGCAGACAAACTCATTACTTGCTGCCAGGTTCCAGGTTTAATTACAGCTGACAACTGGGGAAACCGATTAAATTATGAGCAACCTATATTTTTTAAGATATTTTAATTAAACGAAATTTATTTGTCAAGAGATTAAATTTAGTGGAAAAAGTGGCCTTCTTTCAGCCAATCAAAGCTCAGCTATCATTTTTGCTCTGGAAATATGAAAGTTTCCCTTTGATTTGTTGCTATAAATAACATGGCCTAGATTTATGAGGAGTAGTTCTTGTGTTCTCTTTGTGGTCAACTCTGCCCTTCACCTCACCAAACAAACATACTTCACCAACCTGGTCTCCTCACTATCCATCATTCCAATAAAACTCTTTGACACCTTTCACACTCTCCTCAGTCTTAAAGTGCAGACCCCTATCACCGACCTCTGGCCTTTTACTTCACTAAGGGCCCTTTCACATCAGCGTTTTTTGAAATTCGCGGCAGATGCGGTGAAAAAACCGCATCTGCCGCGATTACCGCATACCGGCTGCACTTGCGGCACGGTTGCGGCGCGGTTGCGGTAAACGCCATGCAAGGTATAGGCGGACTTGCGGCAGGTGCGGCAAGTGCGGTTTTGCACTTGCGGCAAGAGCGGCCGCGAAAAAAACCGCGGCTGACCGCGGTTTTTTTCCGCGGCCGCACCTGCCGCAAGTGCCAAAACCGCACTTGCCGCACCTGCCGCAAGTCCGCCTATACCTTGGATGGCGTTTACTGCAACCGTGCCGCAAGTGCAGCCGGTATGCGGTAATCGCGGCAGATGCGGTTTTTTCACCGCATCTGCCGCGATTTGAAAAAAACGCTAATGTGAAAGGGCCCTTAGAAAATAGAAAACATCCATCAGGAAATCAACTCTCAACCTCAAAGCTCTGTTACTCCCATCCTCCTCACATCTCCTCTGGCTCACTTTCCACATTTGACCCAGTCACAGAAGAAGAAGTCGCCAGGCTCCTCTCTTCCTCTAGTCCCACTACATGCACCACTGACCCCATCCTCTTACACCTACTCCAGTCTCTCTCTCCAGTGGTCACCGCTCGCTTATCTAAAATCTTCAATCTCTCACTCTCTTCTGGCATCTTCCCCTCCTCCTTCAAACACTTTATCATGACTCCATTATTAAAGAAAACGTCTCTTGATCCATCCTGCACAAATAATTACAGACCAGTCTCCAACCTCCCTTACATCTCTAAACTCTTAGAGCGCCTGGTCTACCTCGGCTTTACCCATTACCTTTCCACTCACTCTCTTCTAGACCCACTACAATCTAGTTTCCGTCCCCTATATTCTACAGAAACTGCCCTCATCAAAGTGACCAATGACCTTCTGACAGCAAAATGTAATGGTGACCGATCTTTGCTTATTCTTCTTGATCTCTCTGCAGCCTTTGACACAGTTGACCACCATCTCCCACTCTCTATGTTGCACTCCATCGGCATAAAGAACACGGCCCTCTCCTGGTTCTCTTCCTATCTTTCCAATCGCTCTTTCAGTGTATCATTTGCTGGCTCCGCTTCCTCTCACCTTCCTCTCACTTTTCGGGTCCCTCAGGGTTCAATCTGTGGCCCCCTCCTCTTTTCTCTGTACATGGCCCCTATTGGACAGACCATCACTAGATTTGGCTTCCAGTACCACCTTTATGCTGATGACACACAACTATACACTTCATCCCCCGACGTTACACCCACTGTATTACAGAACGCCAATGACTGTCTAACCGCAGTCTCCAATATCATGTCCACTCTATACCTGAAACTCAACCTTATCAAAACTGAACTTCTTATGATTCCCGCCCTCCACTAATCTCCCTAAATCTGACATCTCCCTCTCGGTGTGCGGCACCACAATAACCAATAACGTGTAGGCAGCGGGCTCAATTTCTGGGTGTTACGTTTGATGCTGATCTTTCATTCACTTCCTATACACAATCTCTCACCTGCTCTTGTCGACTGCAACTGAAGAACATCTCTAGAATTCACCCCTTCCTCACCATGGAAACAACTAAAATCATCACAGTGGCCCTGATCCACTCCCGCCTTGATTCTAGCAATTCTCTATTAATTGGCCTCCCCCTCACTAGGCTTTACCCTCTCCAGTGCATCCTTAATGGAGCAGCCAGGGTCACCTGTTTGGCTAACCATTACTCGGATGCTTCCATTCTGTGCCAGTCATTGCACTGGCTGCCAATACACTATAGGATAAAAATTCAAATTGCTTGTTCTCACCCACAAAGCTCTTCATAGTGCAGCACCTCCCTACCTTTCTACCCTCATCTCTGTCTATCACCCCACCTGTTTTTTTTGCTCTGGGAGTGATTTTAGACTAACATCTGCACTAATCCAAACCTCCAATTCCCGGTTCCAAGACTTTTCCCGAGCTGCACCAACTCTCTGGAATGCTCTACCCCAATAAATTAGGACTACCCACAACTTACTTAGCTTCAGGCGCTCACTAAAACACATCTTTTTAGGGCGGCCTATCAGTCTCCCTAATCAGAGGTATTCAGACATAGGTTATTCACTACTTCCTTCAACACAACTGTTTAACTCCATCAGATCCAAAAGCTCTACACAGATTGGCTGGCTGCCACTTACTCCACTCTCATCTATTCCACACTTCCTGAAAACGGCTGGACCATCCATAATTGTAAATAAGCCCCTGTACTTTGTGTTACACCCACCTTATTGTAGATTGTAAGCTCTTGCGAGCAGGATCGTCATTATTTTTTGCTTTTTAATTATGGTGTCTTCCAAAACTGTTTCTTATGACTGTTTGTATATCAATCTCATTTGTAAAGAATATGTTGGTGCTATATAAATAAAGATTATTATTATTCTCTTTTAATAAAGAACAACATTTGCAGAAGATGTCGTCCTTTCAGAATCAAGGACTAAACATTTCCTGACATTTGTCAGGGGATTGTGTGATTCTTTATGAGTCCTCCGTCATGAGTGTGTCAGGGTCTGATGAGACTTCTGGAGGATCTGTGATCAGAAGGTGACAGAGTTTAGTTGATCGCAGATCCTCTTTAGTGCCCACTCGTCGTTTATCCTGAATAGGAGTTTATTTCCATTTAGTACTGAAGAGTGTTAAGGTTCAGTTGCTTTTCTATCCTGCTGTGATTAACATGTAGTTGTGATCTTAGCTGCTGCCACTCCCTTCTGCTATATAAACCCATTACTCTCTCCTATGCCGGTTATAGCTCATCCTATGTTGACCTGAGAAGGAGATATATCTAGAGAAATTTTTGGTTATTGTTCCAATGGATATGGTGGAGCCTCCATGTGAAGAAGAATTACAGTTCTATGTTGAATCTGTCTCCCATGTTGTCCCTTCCTCTGTGTTGTCTTTATATAAGTACAGTAGTAAGACTAGTGTCTTGCTGGTCTGCTTACTACCCTGTTTCCCCGAAAATAAGTCACCCCCGAATATAAGTCAGGGCAGGGCTGGCACAGAATTTTCCAATATAAGTCATACCCCGAATATAAGACAGGGTGACTTATTTTCAGGGAAAATAAGACAGGGTACCGCTAAAGTGCCATTTTTGCCCATTGCATTTTTACCTGTGTCCCCGCTGTCCTGCTGGCCCCGCTGTCCTCCGTGGGCTCCCCTCTGCCCTCAGGTGCAGCCGCAGGTCCGCTGTCCCCCGTGGGCTCCCCTCTGCCCTCAGGTGCCGCAGGTAACCCCGAGGGCATAGGGTTAATCTTGTGCGCCTGTCGCCCCGGCCTGACGTCACCGCTGCCGGCAGGAGCTTCTGATTGGCCAGCGGCTCCCCAGCATCTTGAGCGCTGATTGGCTCAGCGGCTCGAGTGCTGATTGGCCAGAAGCTCCTGCATGAAGAAGCATCTGGACAACGCCCTGCACCGCGGAGGAATCCATAGCCCGAGGCCGCCATTACCCTAAAAAGTAAGGATGTTTCCTTGCCGACTTGCCCATTAAAACCACAATTCCGCCGCACAGCCGACTTGCGGCACACTTGCGGCAGGTCCCCATACAATGTACGGTACTGTATGGGACACTTGCGGCAAGGTGCGGTTACCGCACCTTTGCCGCACCTTGCCGCAAGTGTCCCATACAGTACCGTACATTGTATGGGGACCTGCCGCAAGTGTGCCGCAAGTGTGCCGCAAGTCGGCCGCAACTCGGCTGTGCGGCGGAATTGCGGTTTTAACAGTACTGTGCTGGGGCTGCAGTGGCATAAAGTATGGGGCTGGGACCCCATGGGAGGCTGCAGTGGGATACTGTATGGGGCTGTGACCCCATGAGAGGCTGTGTGGGATACTGTATGGTATTGTCATTTTTTTTTTTTTTAATATAAGTCATAACCCGAATATAAGTCAGGGTGGGACTTTTGGGGGTAAAATAAATATAAGACACTGTCTTATATTCGGGGAAACACGGTAGTAGGGGCAATTCTAGAGTCAGTCAGGGCCTAGGCATGGGATCACGCATGGACCTATCTAGGGATGGTAGGAATCAGCCACAGGTGAGTTCAAGTGGTGACCGCTTTCACTAACTTCAGGGCCTTACTTTACATCTTCCCTGGCTTACCCCTCCTTTTCTGCCGCACCCACCAAGATTCAGGTTAGATAAGTAGGGAAATGGTTGGGAATGGAAAATTGGGATACTCATGATCTTTAAAGGGAATCTGTCAGGTCAAAACTCCATATGTAACTGCTGACATTTTCTAATTCCTTTCTCTAAGCTCTCTCTGTTCATGTATTTCTAGTATGTACACTAGAACTCTTATCCTCTGTAAACTTCAAAATAAAAGATTAATTCCATCTGTCACACACAGCGAGCTCTCTGCTGCCCACTCCCCAATGAATGAATATTCATGCATCACTACATAGCCCTGCCCTTTTGAGATCTGTATGTTGTGTGACTGATTGCAGAGTAGAAAGAAGGAGGCAGGAGGTGTGTGTGCTCTTAGAGGTCTTCACTGTATGCATTTGAGGCATGTGTGTAGTGTGTGCAGTCTGAGATATTTCTATGTGATTATAAGAATATTTGATCATTTGCTCAGCAGATACACACACTGCATGTCTGCAAAAAAACCAGCCTTCATATAATAGAAATCTTACAGATAGCACAGTGCAGTACAAAACACCTCCCCCCTCCCAGCACAGAGGGGAGGGACAGAACACCAGCTTGGATGGGTGTGGATATTTAAATAACACTTATACAGCAGCTGGACTATTCAGCTGTGAATATAATGATGAGGACTAATACAAGAGCTTCCTGCAGGGTGTGAACATGCTTATAGCATGGAAACTAGAAAGTGTACAATAATGATTTTACATGTTTTTAAAAGGTCTGCCCATGCAGACCATTCAAGGGTAATATTAGTATAATACTGAAAAATGAGCTGACAGAGTCCCTTTAAGGAGCAATCACTGCAGACAAAAGTCCTAATTGAAAGAAGTTTTCATGACGATCTGAGCCAGATGGAAAAGACAGAAAAGTTAGCACCTTTAATCATCAGAGAAGATATAACCTGTGAATCATTGGATATAACTGTACTGTCTTCACTCATCTGGTCTTTAGAGGTCTATGTGGAGCTGATATCTCCCTCCATATGGCCGTCACAGTAGGGTGAGTGATATTGGTCTCTGTATAGTGGATTTACTTAGTAACAGAATGTTTAGTCACTATGACGTTATAATGGAAGAGGTCATGTGGCAGTAAGATTTTGGGCTTGTATAGAGGTAATTTTGGTCTTTGTATAGCAAGCATTGTTGAGTAACACAATAGAATAATTAACAACTTCAGGGTTCTAATATTTCTTTCAAATAAAACATGCAAATTGCCTTTTTAGAGAGGAAATGGGCTTGAACTCTAGTGCCACCTATTGGAAGTAGCAATTTTAAAAGTCAGTATCAACTCTTTAAGGGTGCCTTCACACTGCGGTCAGGTCCGGTCCGGGGCTGTCAGGGGTGAACCTGACAGCCCCGGACCGGATCAGCACACAGAACCGGAGGGCTAATATGCCCTCCGGTCCGGTGTGCACCCTGCCGCAGCTGCCGCTGCTGATTATTTAGGAACGCCGCACACAGGGAGCTAGCCGCGGTCCTGAATTATTACAGCAGCCTGCAGCCACTGGTATCCGGTTCCCGGATCCTAACAGATCCTCCTGGATCAGGGAAGGATCCGGGGGAATCCGGGAGACACCAATTAGGTGCAGATTGGTCTCCCCAGACACAAAAACGTTGCAAGCAACGTTTTTGGATCCGGGAGAAAGATCCCACTTCTGTAACCCCTGACAGCCCTGGACCGGATCGTGCCGCAGTGTGAAGGCAGCCTTACAAGCCTTTCCATATGACTTAGGATAATAATTACCAAACCAGAATCTTAATTTGCAGAGTGTTTTGGGGTATTGACCCTAGTCAGTGCAAATTATGAGATCTGTTTTGACTAGGTGAGAGGTTAAGCTTGGGATCTAAAAAGGTGAGTTTTCTCTTTATGTACAGTTACCTGCCAGGTCTGGTCCCCGTCTTAGCTTCTGACCCAGCCAAACCAGATCTCATACTTCTTTTTCCATAAACAACATTTATTCTTGAACAAAAAAAAAATCAACATTTAATCAAATACAGTCATGGCCATACCCAAACCAAAGTGTTTGCCTTGCTGTCAATGACCCATCCACAGATCATATCTTCCATCTCAGGGAAAGAAGTGTTGTTGATCTGATCCACACTTGCATTTCCCCTGTAACCTGGTGACTGAGGGTATTGTATTCTGATTGCTGTTTTCAGACCATTCAGATATCCAACATCTTCTCTTTGCACAAAGCAGTAAGGTTTTTGCCCTCAGAGTCCTCCATGGTTCAATTATTGCACTCAACACAATAGCTCTTTCTTCTTGCACTCATGTTGTCTATGGGTAAACATTCTAGTACAGTGTATTTCTTGCTTATCTGTTTACATACGGTTCTGTAGCATAGTACATGGTGATTAGACCCTTCACCAAGAAAAGAAGATACCTCCAAAAGAACCGCACTGAAAAGACTCCATGAGACCAAAAACAATAAGAGCTGGCAAGTGGCAAGTGGCGGGCTGTAACACAGATCGGGTAGTCTTGCTGGCTCAGTCCTGTCACAGCCGCGTCATGTTCCGTCCTTTGCGTTTCAGCTGCGCTCTTCTGCGCTCCACTGCAACCAGGTGGACTTGGGAGTAGAGTGACACTAGTGGGACTACTGATCTGTGTTTGAGAGTATGGCACTTACCAACCCTTGTTTGGTGTCTTGTAGGGACTTTTGGGGATGTCTGCTTTCCTTGGTGAACGGTCTATCTGTCCTACTGCATTCTTTTGTCAATTGATTTTACTTTTTTACATGTATAGCTGCTTGGACACTATGTAAATTGATTTTTTATGACTTGTAACTATGAATTATTTATGGAGTAAGGCTTATATTTCGAGCACCCTCAAAAATCCTGAAAAAATCATACTAAGGCCTATTTTTTGGGATCAGTAGATAAGTTCAGATCTGCTGCTCTCACTGGCCAAAGAAAGGTCTTCATACACCCTCAGCACAATAACGCTATGTCCACTGAAACTAATGGTGCCGTCACACAGCACGATCTGGCCAGCGATGTCGGAAGCGATGCGCGGGTGCCCGCTCGGTTCCGACATCGCTGGCCAGCTGTCACACAGCATCGCTGCGGCCTGCGACACCGCAGCGATGCGGGCGGTGACATCGCTCGCTGGGCTGGGCTCAGCCCAGCGAGCGATCCGCAGCAACGCTGCGGTATAGGCTGGATCGCCGCCGACATCGCTCTGGCGATGTCACACGGCGCGATCCAGCCTTATCGCAGGTCGCCAGTTGACAGGTTTACGGTTCTTCTCGTAAACCTGTCAAACTGCGACCAGCGATAAAACGCGGTCGCGGCGCTCGTTTACACAGCGCGACGTCGCTAGCGACATCGCTGATACGTCACTTTTTCTGCGATGTCGCTAGCGACGTCGGCAGGTGTGACGACACCATTACTGTCCTAGTATACTCCGCTCAGGGGCGTAACTACAATAGATGCAGGAGTTGCAATTGCACCGAGGCCCTGAGCCTAGGGGGTCCCAAAGGTCCCTTTGGCCTATAGAAAAAGACTAATACTATTAAAGATTTCCGATAATTGGGGGCCCCGTTGGAGCTTTCGCATCGGGGCCCCTGGGTCTGAAGTTACGCCACTGACTCCACTCCCACAATTTCGGCATGGTGCCCTAACACGACATGTGGCTGCAGCCACCAGCTCACTTTCACCACCTTATGATTGGAAATATGCTGTATGCAACTATATATTCTAGATACCTGTAAAACGTATTATATTGCATGGCCACATTGTGTCTGCCCAGCCTCCTTTAGAAATACACTAGATTATTCAGGACAGAAGAGATTTCTAGTGTCAAAAACACTCACCCACAAAGTAGTTACTGGGAAGATAAGTATGTCCATTAATCACAGTGAAAAAACCACATTCACATTGAGCAATTGACAATATTGCCACTTACATAAATGCGGTAATTAAGAAAAAGAAAGTGATTGGGACAAATTCAGCGATTCAGTGCAGAACATCCTGTTATGGATTACTATGTCTGGCTCCAGCCGCCAGCAAGCTGGCTGCAAAATACACTCACACTACACTATTTCTTCTTTCTCTTTTATCCATAATGACACATAATATCAGTAAATTAGAGGAGAAGACAGCGGTGTGACAACTACACAACAATTTACTGCCACCAAGTGTAAATTGATGTATCCATAGACAAAAATACGTAACAGAGCTGCAGTCTAATGGTGGGTTTACACACACCAATCATTGTATCCAATCTCTGAACCAATCTCTGGTTGCAGTGAAATCATGGACACATAGTTCCATTTTGTGGCTGTGTACAACATGGAGCAATCTGTCCATGATTTCACTGCAACCAGAGATTGGTTCAGATATTGGATACAATGATTGGTGTGTGTAAACCCACCATTAGGGTGGAAGACAACCATTAATACAGAGCATGTACGGCCCAGGGGTCATAAGGTCTAGTGTGGAGCAGTAATATGGACTGTGTCTGCTTAGATTTTTGATGGAAAAGGAAAACAGATAGGAGTACTATGGCTGCTGGTAAGTTCCAGACATAAAAGGAGGCGGCATTGTGGGACCCAAGATATTACATATTGTATGGGAACTGCACATGAGTTTATAATTTCTATTGTAAATGCTACATAGACATACTGTGCAGTTACAGTATTTATATTAATATAATGAAGTATGCTCTATATAGTGCTGCACCCCACTACATCTCCTCCGTCATCTATGTCTACCACCCTACCTATCCTCTCCACAGTTCTGTATCACCTTACATATTCTTCCTCATCTCTATCACCCTACTCTACACAGTGCTGCATCACCATACATCTCCTCCCTTATTACGGTGTATGTGTGTGCAGTCGCCTCCTCTATGACTGAAGCCAGGTATGTGTGTGCAGTCACCCCCCCTATGACAGAAGCCAGGTATGTGTGTGCTGTCACCTCCCCTATGACTGAAGCCAGGTATATGTGTGCAGTCACCTCACCTATGACTGAATCCATGAATGTGTGTGCAGTCACCTCCTCTATGACTGAAGCCAGGTATGTGTGTGCAGTCACCTCCTCTATGACTGAAGCCAGGTATGTCTGTGAAGTCACCTCCCCTATGACTGAAGCCAGGTATGTGTGTGCAGTCACCTCCCCTATGACTGAAGCAAGGTATGTGTATGCAGTCACCTCCCCTATGACTGAAGCCAGGGATGTGTGTGCAGTCACCTCCCCTATGACTGAAGCCAGGTATGTGTGTGCAGTCACCTCACCTATGACTGAAGCCATGAATGTGTGTGCAGTCACCTCCCCTATGACTGAAGCAAGGTATGTGTGTGCAGTCACCTCACCTATGACTGAAGCCATGAATGTGTGTGCAGTCACCTCTCCTATGACTGAAGCCAGGTATGTGTGTGCAGTCACCTCACCTATGACTGAAGCCACGTATGTGTGTGCAGTCACCTCCCCTATGACTGAAGCCAGATATGTGTGTGCAGTCACCTCCCCTATGACTGAAGCCAGGGATGTGTGTGCAGTCACCTGCCCTATGACTGAAGCCAGGTATGTGTGTGCAGTCACCTCACCTATGACTGAAGCCAGGTATGTATGTGCAGTCACCTCCCCTATGACTGAAGCCAGGTATGTGTGTGTAGTCACCTGCCCTATGACTGAAGCCAGGTATGTGTGTGCAGTCACCTCACCTATGACTGAAGCCAGGTATGTGTGTGCAGTCACCTCCCCTATGACTGAAGCCAGGTATGTGTGTGCAGTCACCTCCCCTATGACTGAAGCCAGGTATGTGTGTGCAGTCACCTCTATGACTGAAACCAGGTATGTGTGTGCAGTCACCTCTCCTATGACTGAAGCCAGGGATGTGTGTGCAGTCACCTCCCCTATGACTGAAGCCAGGGATGTGTGTGCAGTTACCTCCCCTATGACTGAAGCCAGGGATGTGTGTGCAGTCACCTCCCCTATGACTGAAGCCAGCTATGTGTGTGCAGTCACCTCCCCTATGACTGAAGCCAGGTATGTGTGTGCAGTCACCTCCCCTATGACTGAAGCCAGGGATGTGTGTGCAGTCACCTCCCCTATGACTGAAGCCAGGTATGTGTGTGCAGTCACCTTCTCTATGACTGAAGCCAGGTATGTGTGTGCAGTCACCTCCCCTATGACTGAAGCCAGGGATGTGTGTGCAGTCACCTCCCCTATGACTGAAGCCAGGTATGTGTGTGCAGTCACCTTCTCTATGACTGAAGCCAGGGATGTGTGTGCAGTCACTTCAGCATAGAAAGGTTTTTTGAGCATATTTGGAATTGTGTATTTAGAAACGATGTTGATGATGCATGTGTCATCATATAAAACATATTGGGGCTGTTTAATATCACAAAACGATATAACAGGTCCCTTTAAGTATAGTGTTGACAAAAAAAATGTAAAAAAAATAGATATAAGGTATAGTCTATATTACATAAAAACCACCGTAACAAAAACATGAGCATAAATCTCTTTTCATTTTAGTATAACACACAGGACTAATGTCTAGATGTGGCGCAGCTGAACACAGTCTACTGCTCTCCGTTAACAGCCACTTTCCACAGCCGCCGGCACAGAGCGGCGCTCCTAAGTGTTTTATTAGATTATTTCCACTCACACGACATTCTCCACTCGCTCTATTTATAGATGATTTTACACCTGAAGCTAAAAATAGAGGCAGCGATGTTTGAGGACAATACCTCCCCGAGAGTCCTCCAAGACTTCAGCGGTTGCTATGGGCTCGTCTCATCCTTACAGGTGCCAGAATATTATATGGAGGGACAGCGCTGCACCCTGGGATGGGGGCAGTTGTAAAACATTGCACCAAGACCAAATATCACCCAAAAGAATATCCTAGAGTCATACATGTGTCCCATGGGAACAAGACCTGAGTAATGGTCTGTACTAGCTAATACTAAGTGTTGTGTCGCCTGATCGTATGATGGAGGGGGCGACGGAGGTGTGAGGAGTTGGTCTCTATAGCTGCTGCAGAGGTTAGGTTGCCTAGCAACAGCACAATGGAAAAAGTATCTAACATTCTAAAATAGCAAAGAATCATTTAAAGCTGAATTTTTGTGTAAAGGACACCTCCATCAATCTACATATGTGTATATATGTACGTATATATACACTGAATGTATGTATATATAACACATATTATATATATATATATATAGTTAGTTAAGTTTTTTTAGTTCATCTAAATTACGGAGAGTAGTCCTGAGAATGGGGCACAAAACTACACTGTCTTCCCATTCAGGGTCTCTGTATCCTAGAGGTCATATCCTTTAAAAGAACCCTGTCACCGAGCCAAAAGAGTCCAGTATTTGCTCTTATTTTATTCTTGCTTCTTCTCGGAGTATAACTTTTTATTTTTAATTAAACCCACCATTCAGGTCCAGAGATATGAGACTTTTTATTTGGTATTAATTTTTACAGGATCCTCTGGGGCGTGTCTTTATGATGCTCTGCATAATTACCCTGTAAGAAATGCCCTTCTTGGTAAATGCTGTACAAATTAGTATAGTGGAAGTACTATAATTAAAAGCCCCGTATCTGTAAAGAAAATAACAAAAAATGAAACAAGAACAAAATAGCAGCAGGGGTGATATAAGAATAAAAAGTGTCCTGATTTTGATTTGGTGAATTGTCATGAGTAAGGACATGACGGATGTTATACATTCCCTGTAGTGGTGCAGCTCCTTCTTTATCAAAATCAGTGGGATTCCTACACTGTGTGCAGAATTATCAGGCAAATGAGTATTTTGATCACATGATACTTTTTATACATGTTGTCCTACTCCAAGCTGTATAGGCTGAGAGCCAACTACCAATCAAGTAAATCAGGTGATGTGCATCTCTGTAATGAGGAGGGGTGTGGTGTAATGGCATCAACACCCTATATAAGGTGTGCTTAATTATTAGGCAAATGCCTTTCCTTAGGCAAAATGGGTCAGAAGAGAGATTTGACGGCTCTGAAAAGTCCAAAATTGTGAGATGTCTTGCAGAGGGATGCAGTAGTCTTGAAATTGCCAAACTTTTGAAGTGTGATCACCGAACAATCAAGCGTTTCATGCCAAATAGCCAACAGGGTCGCAAGAAGCATGTTGGGCAAAAAAGGCCCAAAATAACTGCCCATGAATTGAGGAAAATCAAGCATGAAGCTGCCAAGATGCCATTTGCCACCAGTTTTGCCATATTTCAGAGCTGCAATGTTACTGGAGTATCAAAAAGCACAAGGTGCGCTATACTCAGGGACATGGCCAAGGTAAGGAAGGCTGAAAAATGACCACCTTTGAACAAGAAACATACGATAAAAACGTCAAGACTGGGCCAAGAAATATCTTAACTGATTCTTCAAAAGTTTTATGGACTGATGAAATGAGAGTGACTCTGGATGGGCCAGAGGCTGGATCAGTAAAGGGCAGAGAGCTCCACTCCGACTTAGATGCCAGTAAGATGGAGGTGGGGTACTGGTATGGGCTGGTATCATCAAAGATGAACTTGTGGGACCTTTTCGGGTTGCGGATGGAGTGAAGCTCAACTCCCGGACCTACTGCCAGTTTCTGGAAGATAACTTCATCAAGCAGTGGTACAGGAAGAAGTTAGTATTGTTCAAGAAAAACATGATTTTCATGCAGGATAATGCTCCATCACATGCATCCAACTACTCCACAGCATGGCTGGCCAGTAAAGGTCTAAAAGAAGAAAAAATAATGACATGGCCCCCTTGTTCACCTGATCTGAACCCCATAGAGAACCTGTGGTCCCTCCTAAAATGTGAGATCTACAGGGAGGGAAAACAGTACACCTCTGGGAACAGTGTCTGGGAGGCTGTGGTGGCGCCTGCACGCAATGTTGATCGTAAACAGATCAAGCAACTGACAGAATCTATGGATGGAAGGCTGTTGAGTGTCATCATAAAGAAAGGTGGCTATTAGGGATGGGCGAATCTACTCGCTAGGACTCGTTACTCGGCGAGTAGTAAGGGACTCGCAGGACTCGGTACTCTGCGAGTTTCCCAGTGATTACTCGCACGAGTCCAATGCAAATCAATATCAATCCTAGTTTTGTCAGAAACGCTGACAAAACTAGGATTGCCATTGTTTGCATTAGGCTGCTTTCACATAACGATTTTTGGTTTTCCGATGCTGTCCGAAAAAAAATCGGACAGCATCGGACCGATTTTCGGACCCCATGTATCCCTATGGGGATCGGACCGAATCGGATGTGCACTAAATGCCATCCGATTTGGTCCGATCCGAATCTGTCCGATTTTATTATCGGTGCTAAAATCGGAGCCTGCTCCGATTTTAGCACCGAAAATAAAATCGGACAGATTCGGATCGGACCAAATCGGATGGCATTTAGTGCACATCCGATCTGACCCGATCCCTATAACATGGGGCCCTATGGAGAAGGGTCCGAGAAAACATCTATGTCTCCTCGGACCCCGTTTTACTGTACTGAGCATGCTCAGTACAGTGAAACTGCTCCTAACTAGGAGCACAAGTGTTAAAAAAAAAAAAATAAAGATTATTCTCACCTCCCCCCGAGCCCCCGCCGTCTTCCGCCATCTTCTGCCATCTTCTTCTAGGCTCCCGCAGGCTCCGGTGTCAGCAGAGCGCTCCCTCTGCTGTTCAGGACCTGCGGTGATGTCACAGTCATGTGACCGCGAGTTCACCATGGTAAACCCGCGGTCACGTGACTGTGACATCACCGCAGGTCCTGTGTACAGCAGAGGTACACCTCTGCTGACACCGGCAGCCTGCAGGAGCCACCGGGAGCCTAGAAGAAGATGGCGGAAGACGGCGGGGGCTCGGGGGGAGGTGAGAATAATCTTTATTTTTTTTTATTTTTTTTTCAGCCCGGCGCCGATTTTATGCCGGAATCGGGTGCCTATTTGGCACCCGATTCCAGGCATCAGAAGGGAGCCGATGCTGTCCGATTTATATCGGACAGCATCGGCTCCCTGAAAATCGTAATGTGAAATTAGCCTTAGACTGGTGCGAGTAATCACTGGCTACTGTGCCAGTGATAGCAGGGAAACTCGCAGATAACTGCTGTTTCTTTGCGAGCCGAGTCCAGCTGTCTTCTCTGTGCAGCTCCAGGGTCCTAGAGCCCGCCTGCTCACAGACATTATGTAGCAGTGCTGAGATTGTTCTCAGTCTGCTCATTCCCTGTGTACAGACATGAATGTCTGTGCACAGAGATGATGTAGCAGTGCTGAGATTGTTCTCAGTCTGCTCATTCCCTGTGTACAGACATGAATGTCTGTGCACAGAGATGATGTAGCAGTGCTGAGATTGTTCTCAGTCTGCTCATTCCCTGTGTACAGACATGAATGTCTGTGCACAGAGATGATGTAGCAGAGCTGAGATTGTTCTCAGTCTGCTCATTCCCTGTGTACAGACATGAATGTCTGTGCACAGAGATGATGTAGCAGAGCTGAGATTGTTCTCAGTCTGCTTATTCCCTGTGCATAGACATCTATATTTATGCACAGGGGATGTAGCAGAGAGGACATCGCGTTTTGGACTGCGTCGGACGGAAGAGGATTTTTTTAATTAAAGATGGAGTCCCTAATGGCTTTTTTTTTATTTCTAATAAAAATTTTTCCTTGTGTTGTGTTTTTTTTAAAACAATTTAATAGAAATTCATGGCGGTCATGTCTAATATTGGCGTGACCGCCATAAATTTCGGGCTTAGGGCCAGCTGATAATACAAAGCTGGCCCTAACCTCTTTATTACCCAGCGTGCCACCGCTACCAGGGCCGCTGGAAGAGCGGGGTTCAGCGGCAGAGGATGGCGCTTCAATGAACGCGCCATCTTCTGGGGCGGCTGCGGGCTGCAATTTGCAGCGGGGGGTGCCCAGAAAGCTTGGGCATCCCTGCGCTGCGGATTCCAGCCCCCAGCTGCTTAGCTGTACCTGGCTAGACATAGAAATTGCACGGAGCCCCACGCCTTTTTGTTTTTATTATTTCATGAATTTCAGAGTCAGAGTCTCAGAGTCTCAGAGTCAGAATCTCAGAATTTCATGAAATAATAAAAAAAAAATGCGTGGGGCTCCGCGCAATTTCTATGTCTAGCCAGGTACAGCTAAGCAGCTGGGGGCTGGAATCCGCAGCGCAGGGATGCCCAAGCTTTCTGGGCACCCCCCGCTGCAAATTGCAGCCCGCAGCCGCCCCAGAAGATGGCGCGTTCATTTAAGCGCCATCCTCTGGCGCTGAACCCCGCTCTTCCAGCGGCCCTGGTAGCGATGGCACGCTGGGTAATAAAGAGGTTAGGGCCAGCTTTGTATTATCAGCTGGCCCTATGCCCGAAATTTATGGCGGTCACGCCAATATTAGACATGACCGCCATGAATTTCTATTAAATTGTTTTAAAAAAAACACAACACAAGGAAAATTTTTTATTAGAAATAAAAAAAAAAGCCATTAGGGACTCCATCTTTAATTAAAAAAATCCTCTTCCGTCCGACGCAGTCCAAAACACGATGTCCTCTCTGCTACATCCCCTGTGCATAAATATAGATGTCTATGCACAGGGAATAAGCAGACTGAGAACAATCTCAGCTCTGCTACATCATCTCTGTGCACAGACATTCATGTCTGTACACAGGGAATGAGCAGACTGAGAACAATCTCAGCACTGCTACATCAGGCAGCAGGCGGGCTCTAGGACCCTGGAGCTGACAGCCAGAACACAGAGAAGACAGGATCTTATCTGTGCGAGTCAGCGATTACTTACAAAGTAAACGAGCAATGCAAATAAATGACAAAACTAGGATTGCTTCAGGCTGAAGCTTCCGAGACACATCTGCGATTTGTAAATCTCACACTACTCGCTATTACTCGCTTCCCCATTCATTAACATTGGACTCGCTAGACTCGCAACGAGTAGCGAGTCCTGTGCTCGGACTCGCTAGAGTCAAGCGATTCCGAGTAATTTAGGATTCGCCCATCACTAGTGGCTATATTGGTCACTAATTTTTTTGGGTTTTGTTTTTGCATGTCAGAAATGTTTTTTTCTAAATTTTGTGCAGTTATATTGGTTTACCTGGTGAAAATAAACAAGTGAGATGGGAATATATTTGGTTTTTATTAAGTTGCCTAATAATTCTGCACAGTAATAGTTACCTGCACAAACAAATATCCTCCTAAGAGCCAAATCTAAAAAACCCACTCCAACTTCCAAATATATTAAGCTTTGATATTTATGAGTCTTTTGGGTTGATTGAGAACATAGTTGTTGATCAATAATAAACATAATCCTCTACAATACAACTTGCCTAATAATTCTGCACACAGTGTATAGGTTGGATCTAATTTTTCACATATTTAAGATTCGCCTACTAGTAATAAAACCCAGTGATAAGCCATCACTTTTCATTATGGAATAGCCTTTAAACACAGAGAATGACAGCTCACCATACCGGCATCACTTGCATCCTGGATGCAGGACAACCTGAGCATGCAAAGAGGTATATCAGTAGCAGGAGGCAGAAAATGGAATACCCCTTTAAAGCACTTTTCATGGTAATTGCTCATCCTGCAAATCACGCTGTGCATATGAGGACAAATGTGGAAAGATTACGTGTTGGTAATGGAGGAAAACAAATACAGAATAATGGTATAATGTCACTTAATGTGGGTCATTAGTATATCATTTATAATCTTCAGGCTGACACACTGTGCAGCCATTTGTCTTTCTGGAGAACACTAATTGTAATCTGGACATTTTGTAGAAATTGCTGAGGATAAGGAATGCATTAGTTTTTTGACAATCAACACTACAAGAAAAACCTCAGGATATGGCCAGTAATTAGGTCCCAGGAGTAGTTTATATATTGCACAAGTGGTGTAGTGTGTGGAGGGGTAGGTGTCTAATCTGGGCACCAAAATCTATAGGGTGCAAAATTCCACTGCCCCATGTCACCCTTACTGTCAAGTGATGATCCTGCAAGCGTTGCTTCTTCTTGGAGTGGCCAGTGAGCTCCTCCTGTTCAGAGAGTCTGGCTCAGTGAGCTCCTCCTGTTCAGAGCGGCTCAGTGAGCTCCTCCTGTTCAGAGCGGCTCAGTGACTCCTCCTGTTCAAGCGGCTCAGTGAGCTCCTCCTGTTCAGAGCGGCTCAGTGAGCTCCTCCTGTTCAGAGCGGCTCAGTAGTCCTCCTGTTCAGAGCTCATTGACTCTGCGCTCTACTTATAGGCAGCAACCAAAATGACAAAGCTTTGCGTAACGTGGCACGGGGCGATAGTCATGGGTGTGGTCTACATTTCTTGCGCACTACACGAAAGAGGGGGTCCTGGCTGGGTGACTATATTGGTACTATGGAGGCACTATGCCTGTGTAGACCACATGAAGCTGCTAATATCAGCTGGCCAGACAATGTGTTAAAAACATTACTCAACAACAGTTTGATGACAGCTGAGCTAAGTACATGTGTTCTCATATGATTCATTAATGGAGCATCTTTATACATCAGTCTCTTTACATCTTCCACTTTATCTGTCCAGCCTCCACTGGTCTTACTTGATCCACCCCAAGCCAGCCTGGCACCAAAGTACAGTCTATGAAAGTCATATTCTCCTCCTGCGGTTCCACATCATCTCCCTCCTGAAAGAGATCATATGCCATTATTACAGCTTGCTGGTGCTCAGACCTAACACCCAGAGTCTCATTTCGTCTCAGCTTCTGCTCTGTCCTGGCCCACCACATCTCTGAGTTGTAAACTCTAGGCCATTCTGCTAGGCGTCCTGTATCCACTTGGTCACTTAGTTACTCGGTCAGTCTTCTCTTGCTATCCTCTGTCTCGGTCTTGAACTTCTCTCAATTCAGGGACACCCATGTCATGCGGCTTGCTACTAGCTAGGCCTTAGGTCTGTTTCTATCACACGCTGGGCCCTATCTGACCTGCTGACAGGAAACAGTCACTGTCCCTCAAGCCCCTCCCACTCTGAGCAGTCCCAAACATTAACTTCTTGCCCTATTGTCGGCACAATCAATACATAATATACATTCATATGCATACAGACCAAAAGTTTGGACACACCTTCTCATTCAAAGAGTTTTCTTTATTTTCATGACCAGAAAATTGTAGATTCACACTGAAGACATCAAAACTATGAATTAACACATGTGGAATTATATACTTAACAAAAAAGTGGAAACAACTGAAAATATGTCTTATATTCCAGGTTCTTCAAAGTAGCCACCTTTTTGCTTTGATTACTACTACTTGCACACTCTTGGCATTCTCTTGATGAGCTTCAAGAGGTAGTCACCGGAAATGGTCTTCCAACAGTCTTGAAGGAGTTCCCAGAGATGCTTAGCACTTGTTGGCCCTTTTGCCTTTTACTCTGCCTTCCATCTCGATTGGGTTCAGGTCTGGTGACTGTGGAGGCCAGGTCATCTGGCGTAGCACCCCATCACTCTCCTTCTTGGTCAAATAGCCCTTACACAGCCTGGAGGTGTGTTTGGGGTCATTGTCCTGTTGAAAAATAATGATGGTCTAACTAAACGCAATCCGGATGAAATAGCATGCTCTGCGAGATGCTGTGGTAGCCATGCTGATTCAGTATGCCTTCAATTTTGAATAAAACCCCAACAGTGACACCAGCAAGCACCCCACACCATCACACCTCCTCCTCCATGCTTCACGGTGGAAACCAGGCATGTAGAGTCCATCCGTTCACCTATTCTGCGTCGCACAAAGACACGGTGGTTGGAACCAAAGATCTCAAATTTGGACTCATCAGACCAAAGCAGAGATTTCCACTGGTCTAATGTCCATTCCTTGTGTTCTTTAGCCCAAACAAGCTCTTCTGCTTCTTGCCTGTCCTTAGCAGTGGTTTCCAGTCACCTATTTTACCCTGATGGCCTGCTGCACAAAGTCTCCTCTTAACAGTTTGTTGTAGAGATGTGTCTGCTGCTAGAACTCTGTGTGGCATTGACCTGGTCTCTAATCTGAGCTGCGTTAACCTGGATTTCTGAGGCTGGTGACTCGGATGAACTTATCCTCCGCAGCAGAGGTGACTACTCTTGTCTTCCTTTCCGAGGACGGTCTCATGTGAGCCAGTTTCTTTGTAGCGCTTGATGGTTTTTGCTACTGCACTTGGGGACACTTTCAAAGTTTTCCCAATTTTTCGATGACTGACCTTCATTTCTTAAAGTAATGATGGCCACTCGCTTATCTTTATTAGCTGCTATTTTCTTGCCATAATACAAATTCTAACAGTCTATTCAGTAGGACTATCAGCTGTGTATCCACCAGACTGTCTGCACAACACAACTGATGCTCCCAACCCCATTTATAAGGCAAGAAATCCCACTTATTAAACCTGACAGGGCACACCTGTGAAGTGAAAACCATTTCCGGTGACTACCTCTTGAAGCTCATCAAGATAATGCCAAGAGTGTGCAAAGCAGTAATCAAAGCAAAAGATGGCCATGTTCACACATCTCCGCTGCTAGTATTTAGCAGGTTTCCGCTAAATACTTAGCTTTTTTTAGTGAAGCGGAGATGCGTGAGCGCCACCGCTTCCTGGTGACGCAACCCCTGGTTACCCGATGTTGATCATCGTAATCACTTTACACACAAGGCTGCCTAATGTCCGCTTAAGCCGTGCGGACAGGGAAATGCTGCTAGCTAGCAGACAGGGGCTGCGTCACCAGGAAGCGGCGGCGCTCACGCATCTCCGCTTCACTAAAAAAACCTAAGTATTTAGCGGAGACCCGCTAAATACTAGCAGCGGAGATGTGTGAACATGGCCGATGGCTACTTTGAAGAACCTAGAATATAAGACATATTTTCAGTTGTTTCACACTTTTTTGATAAGTATATAATTCCACATGTGATAATTCATAGTTTTGATGCCTTCAGGGTGAATCTACAATTTTCATAGTCATGAAAATACAGAAATACTCTTTGAATGAGAAGGTGTGTCCAAACTTTTGGTCTGTACTGTACATTCATATTAGGAATATACAGTCATTCTGATACAGATTGTCAAAGAAAATACACTTGTCCCATTAGGCCTAACTGTACTGCAACGTAGCCACATTCAATTCAATGAAGCCAAGCTGCAATACCATATACAGCCTGTAGAGAGATGTGGCACTCCTAGAAGAAGAGAGCAGCCATGGTTTTTCTAATGCTGTGCAAACTGTGTAATGACCCTAAACCCCATATGTGTGTATATATATATATATATATCTATTATATAATTGCGAATGGGTTTTTTGCCCCTTCTGAGTCCACTCGCAATGCGAGTCGGCGTGGTCATGTGGATACGCCCGAAGCATTGGCCGCGTAGCGGCCATTGCGAGTCAGAGACTCGCTCTTCTAGAATCCCGATGCATGTGCATCGGGCACCCAGCTAGTATATATATATATATATATACAGTTCCTAAGTATTTTTGCTTATAACAGCATTTCCTATCTCTATATGGTTATCATTGCTCCTGACTATGCCACAGAAAATCTTTGTAAAAGGCAACCCCGGTCATTATTAACACAGATCTGTCTCATGGAATCTGCTTGTAAAAAATTGGACTGATGTGTGGGTGAACACCGGGCAGTGTAATCAGGGCTGGAGGTAATCATACATATATACCTATGTGGGTATAACTGCATAGGGAATGAGCCAAAACCACCCCCAGCTGTGTCAGACACTATAATGTCTCCTCATATACCTGTACAGATCTCTATGTATCAGCTGGGTGAACATCATTATGCACAGATTGTTTTCCAGCTTGTTGTGGAATTTCTTACAATCCTTCACTATTTTCTAATTCTCTGCTCCTTCTAAATAAGAATATTTTTGTTTATGCTGAGTGGATGAATTACCACATTGACATAAGGCTATGTTCACACACAGCGTATTGCTGCGTTTTGTGAAGATCCGTTTTTGGTCCAAACCTGCTCCAAGAACTGATCCTGACAAAGCCCAGCGTTCTGTGTGTGAATGCTACTGCGTCCTACTGCTGCGCTTTACTCACCTCGCCGCACTCCCCTGGTGATCTCCAGCGGTGTCCTCTCATCCCCGGAGGACGCAGCGTCACTGCCTCTAGGACCCTGGGACCTGGTCATGTGACCGGGTGATGTCATTTCAATTATTTATTTATTTAACACCCTATGACGGCAGGTTGGTTGTCATACAACAATGTGTATGGCGACCAAGCACAATCACTGTCCAGAATGTGGAAATGCAGTCTGACTGCAACAGCCAATCACAGAGGTTCTCACAGAGTGTGAGCGTCTGTGATTGGCTGTTGACGGTCAGTGCAGTGAATATGCATGAAGCTTAATGGAAGGCCGTGGATCTACGAGAGAGAGAGAGAGATTTCTTTCTCTTGCCAGACATGTTCTGGGAATGCGCGGAGTCTTGTTCTTGGCGCATTGGGCAGGACTAAAGCGGATGTAAACGCCTGCCAACGCAGCGTTTTTTTATCCTGATCTGGCTGCTTCTATTCTCATCCAGAGCCGTATCAAACGCTAGTGTGAGACTAGCATGCGGCTGGTTTCACACTACTATTTTTCACTATCCATGTGATTCCAGCTTAAACTGGATGCATCTGCATCCCTTTTCGACCCCACTGACTTTCAATGGAGCCGCAGGCACTTGCGGGTGCATCCAGCTCTTCCCGTTTCCCCCTGATCCGTGTGTCCATGGTTTGTGCACTGAGATCAAAAACGTATTTTGGAGGATTCTGGTCTCCGTGACAAGATTATGAACACCCGGATCCGGGGCACTACGGGTTAAATTACAATAGGGCTCTATTGAACCCACATCCGGTGGTATCCGGATCCCGCTGGATCTCAACAGCGGATCAGGTTTTTGGTCTGAGCATGCCCAGAACCAAGTTTGAAATGACACATCCACTAGGGGGGCGGGTTATTTTCCATGGGATCCAGCAAGAAAAGGTACACCCGGATGCAGCTGTCTGCTCCCGTATCGGTATTATCTCTGATCCAGGAGACGAATCAGTGATTATACCGGTGCGGATGCATCCACTTTATTCATTCTGGAGGATTCCAAAAAAACGGTAGCGTGAAACCAGCCTTATGCAGACAGAAGCAGATGAGTACTGTCTGGTGTCTATTACATTTTTTTTTAGAAATACTAAAAGGTTCCTGCAAGAAAAGCTATTTCATCTCTTCAAAACAAAAAGGAGCTCAGATGGACTATAATGATCCTTAGGCCTCCTCTGCATTGCTGAATCATCAGATTCTTTATTCTGTTTGACTGTTCCTAAAATTGAAATATGTGACCGGACAGGTGAGAGAAGCCTAAGGCTATGCGCCAAAGCTACTTTTTGGGTGCAGAACATTTCTTCATCAAAAACTCTGCCAAACTTCACCGTGTGCCAGAAACCCGCTCCACAAAAACCATTCACTTTGGATGCACTTTTTGGTCGTGTTTATTTTTCATTGACCATATAGTCTATGGCTGGGAGGGCTACAAAACGCAGCAAACAATTGACAGCTCATTCTTATGTCCTGACCACAAACTGCACCTAAGCTGCAAAGAAAAAAATGGTATCATTAGAGCAGCACTTCAGAATTCTCATAGGACTTGCAGTTTTGTGAAAAAAGGTGACCAAAAAACACTGCAAAAATGCATAAAAAAACTCACCAGTCGGCACATAGCCTTAGGCTGCATTCACACATCCATGAAAAATGTCCAATTTATTCATCAGCCAGCACTCGGACCCGATTCAGCAATGCTGAGTGAGGCTGCCTTCACTTTAGCATTTGTGGCTGCATGCGGAGGGCATGCAGACGCAAATGCTGTCTTAACGATGTGAACGCAGTGGAGAATCTCTGCATGCGTTCACATCAGTATGGTGCCCGGGCCAGCCAATCAGCGGCCCCGGCGGCGGCCGGGAGGCGGAGATCAGTGGCGGAGAAGATTCTCCTCCTCCCAGCCGCCGCTGACCTTCCGACGGTGTCAGTGCGGGAGATTTGAAGAAACAGCAGATCTGACAGCAGTTTAAATCTCCCACACCGACAGCGAAGAGGGGATGTCGGCGCAGGAGATTTAAACAGCTGTCAGATCAGCTGTGTCTTTAAATCTCCCACACCGACACCACCAGGAGATTAGCGGCGGCTAGGAGGAGAAGAACTCTGGCTGCTTCAGCTAATCTCCCAGTGGCGGCGGCCACCGTGAGAGATTTCAATGTGATCCGCAGCGTTCTCCTGCGCTGTCATGCGGAGGACACTGCGGATCCATTGACTTCCATGCATTGTTTGTGTGCCTGCTGATAAAACAAGCTCCCGTGACTGCACGAAAAATGCAACAGGCTGTGTTCGGAGGACGGAGGAGGGTGCACAAATTATGCATATCCGAACGCAACCGCAACCGAATGTAGCCAAACACAGGTACCATGCGTTCCCATGTGAAACATAGGAACGCAGTGCGCATTCGTTTGGCTGCGTTCAGTACACTGCGGTTTCTTACGCAAATGTGAAACCAGCCTTATTCTGTTAACTCGAGGCTCCAATAATGAGAGTGTTGAGAGTGTTGAGGACCCTTGAGAATCAGAACAGGACATACACACTTGATTTCTGGGTGTCCGATAAAGAAACAGACCCTTCACACTTCTACTTGTCACATCTGAAGGGTCGCTACAATTGTCTCCAGTCTTCACAATGTTCTGGGAGATGCATTCAGCAGCACAATTTCTCCTTTTACCCTGATAGTTTGTTCCTATGTATCAGAGCAGATGAAATGTGGTCAGAGCTGAGTGTAGACTGAATGCGACTCTCAGCGGTGTGCAATAACCGTCTACACAGATGCTGTGTGACGAACCCATCTGTGGTGTCAGCAGGACAATGTCAGGGTCTCGTATCCGCACCACAAGGTCAGGGACTGCTAGATTTAAACAATGAGCATTACCTTTTACTGACAGCAAGAAAAAGATCAAGAGAATGATGAAGAATATGAATATGCTGGAACATGGCACTGGCATTTACCAAAGATCAGCACTTAATGAAAAGAGCACTGGAGCCAAAAGTGACACATTTACCAAGAAGAATAGTTTTCTTAATAAATTAGTTGGACCAATTCCCTGACTCTACTGTAGAAATGCCAATTTATACTAGCTATGGCTGGTGAAGATCTGGGCTGCAGTTCTGGCTTCAGTGTTTTGGGGGTATGGCCCCCCTCCAGCTAATTCCCATCCCCTTTTTTTATAAGAACAGTGGTGTAAAAAAAAAGTTGACTTATTTTTACACAAAACATAATTCTGCCCCCACGATGCACTTTAATGTTCCTTTTTTCACGTAGATTGCTCAGCAGGGGGCGACAGAGTTTATGCTCTACATATTACATGCTATACAATATATACATATCGCCAACGCTCTGCTCATCAGTGTGTCCCGCCGGCCACATGGGTGTCTACAGCAAATCATGGGGTGAATACATGATGCCTACACGTCATCCAAAGTCTCAGAGGTTTCACGGAGCAGACATGAGAAAGTCATGGTGCATTGCACCATCTGTTCTTCTTTATATTTACTACATAAATATCCTGGTAATATGTATCCAATTAACGCATGGCATATAGACAGCAAACTGCAGAACATAAGTGGGAACAGCTGATCTGAGACTTGTAATCCCAGTTATTCCAGTGCAGCTATTACAGTTTATTAGAGTGTGGTCATTTGTAACATACCCATACTGTGATACCCAACCAATGGCCCAGGACCAGCTTCACTCCCAGATCGTATGGGCTACGTCATTGGAGCAATTCCAGTCATTTGTCTTATTGCCAATTTCTCTATCATCATGCCTCAATTGTCACATATTTGTAGAAAACTATCACCCTTCCCCAGAAAATTATTGTTAAAAATTATCACTAAATTGCCCTGTCCCTAATAACTTTATTCCTGTGTTAGCACCCAACTGAAAGGACTTGGGGGAGGAGAGCACCAACTGTTTTAGCCAGTCAACATTACCCAGAACACTCCCAGTAATGATGATTGGCTGAGAACAGCCTCACATTGCTCCTCCCACAGGTCCTTTTCAGTTGGATGCAAGCACAATCTATCATATATTCTTTTATTGCGATGAAATTTTGAATATTCAAAAGATATGTCATAAATACCTGGTAGATGTAAATCCCATATGGAACCTACACCTTTATGAAAAATCAGGATTCCCAATCCCATGACCTCTTTGTGTTCTACAGGAGTTACCTAAACTTAGTAAGAAGTCTGGCTGTTACTGTAACACTCATAGAAGAAAATCTAACATTATTATTTAATATTGCAGCGCCATTTATTCTATGGCACTTTACATGAGACAAAGCGGTATACATTATAAAGACAAGTACAATAATCATGAACAATACAAGGCATAGACTGTACGGGAAGGAGAGAGGACCCTGCCTGCGAGGGCTCACAGACTACAAGGGATAGTAGGATCAGTAGGTGAGGAGAGAGAACTCTGCCCGAAGGCTCACAAGTCTACAAGGGATGGATGAGAATACAGTAGGTGAGGAGAGAGGACCCTGCCTGCAAGGGCTCACGTCTACAAAAGGATAGGTGAGAGAAAGGACCCTGCCCAGGGGGCTCACAGCTACAAGGATGAGTGAGGATACAGTAGGTGAGGAAATAAGATACTGCCCACGGGCTCACGTCTCAAGGATGGTGAGGATACAGTAGGTGAGAGAGGGACCGCCTACGAGGGCTCACAGTCTACAAGGATGTATGAGAATACAGTAGATGCGGAGAAAGGACCCTGCCCATGAGGGCTCACAGTCTACAAGGCATGGGTGAGGATATAGTAGGTGAGGAAAGAGAACCTTGCCCACAAGGGCTCATTCTACAGGGATGGTGAGGATACAGTAGGTGAGGAGGAAGAACCCTTTCACTAGGGCACACAGTATACAAGGATGGGTGAGGAAAGAGGACCTGAGCACATGGACTCACAGTCTACAAGGGATGGGTGAGGAAAGAGAACCTTGCCCACAAGGGCTCACAGTCTGCAAGGGAAGGGCGAGGATACAGTAGGTGAGAAAAGAGAACCTTGCCCACAAGGGCTCATTCTACAAGGATGGCTGAGGATACAGTAGGTGAGAGTAGCGCTGGTCGTGCAGCGGTATAGTGATATAATATTATTGGGTGTACTTGCCGTCTTCAGAATGTGAACTGCGCATGCTCTGGAGCCGGTCAGTACAACCAATAATCCCCCATAATGTGCCGGACCAAAATGATGCTGCCGGCGTGTCATACCAGGAAGGACCTTCCCACAGATATGAAACGTGGTACTGTGTCTCTGAATCAATTATCACACCCACAGAGCTAAGGGAGATATGCACCCTTAAAACACCCACATGTCACCCACAGCTCTAGACAATGGGGGAAAATGTAGGTTTAAATAGTGTTTTTACAACCATTATACCTCCCATTTAGGTCAGACAGGATGGTTAGGAAAGTAGTTGGAAGCTGCATGGACAGGGAGTGAAAAGTTTAAGGGCATAAACTTGGTGACATCAGGTTCCCTTTAAGGGTACCTTTACACGCCACAACCGCGGCGAGGAATATTGACAGCGATATGTCGCCCTGGCACCATCGCCGTCAAATTGCCTCCCAGTTGCGGTGTGTAATTGGGGAATTTGGCAGCGATAAAACACCTGTCGCCTGGTTGCGATTTCACAGCACTGCTCCAAAATCAGAGGCAATCATGAAGGCGACTTTCCCGGCTTTTGGCGTGTGAACGGGCGATAGTGATAGAATCTGCGTCGCCTATTGATTTCCCGTAGGCGTCCACAGCGTGCTGGAGACCACGCCCCGTCAGCGATGATTGGTGGTGGCTACTGTGTTACCATTGGCTGTCAGTTGACAGGGCGCCATATTTGAGCGTGTATCGGTGCCAAACTCCGAAGGACAATGGCGTCATGTATTAGCCAGCCTTCCAGTGCAGGTTGACCAATCGTAACTCTGTAGCATTGTCCAATGAGCAGCTATGGGGCGCGTTGTAAACCACTGTGGCACGCCTATGTCCTCGCCACGCTGAACATGTACGCCCACATTGCTTTGGGGATTGCGGCGTGTGAAGCGAATCGACCGGATTGTTTCCGCTGTGGGTGAGGCGATTTCCGGGGCGACACACTTAGGTTGAGGGTGAAATTGCGGCGTGTAAAAGCGCCATCGGCGATCTGAGGCGACTGTGAAAAACGTGCACGCGCACGTTAGATCGCCTCATATCGCCACCAAAATTGCGCGTGTAAGGGTACCCTAAGAGGAATTTCCAACCTAGGTAAAAAAAAAGACTTTTATTTGTATGACGTGTGCTAATGCAGGGCATTTACTAATCTAGCACTTTTTGGGTTAAAGGCATTTTCTTGTAGTTGACATCATGGCTAAAACCGGATGTGAAAGCTACTCTCCGCTCACTCTCTGTATATGACCCGCAGTGACAGATGCCTCTATATATAGAAATGAATGGGATGGGAGATCAAACTGATCTTCTCCGGGTCACTAGAACTTCTGGCCATGTCCTGGGAGTCTTCTCTATTTACAATCCTGGTGGCCTCATTTTTGGAAATCATCACACTATATTATTTGATGTGAAAAACCTCAGGAATGAAACAACTAAGACATTACCAAGACCGTAATACATAATGCCCCAGTGACTACAGCACAAGCCGGAGCCACTCAGTCCCACTATAAACTCAATCATATATATGGCATGTATTCTGCTGAGCTGTATATCCAGACTGTCTCAATCACAGAGCACTATATCCCCATTGTGTACTGCAGCTTTTGTAGACTTATTTTGCTGACTTATAAAGCGCCAACATATTCCGCAGCACTTTCCAAACATCACTCCTGTCCCCATTGGGGCTCACAATCTAAATCATCCTATCACTATGTCTTTGGAGTGTGGGAGGAAACTGGAGAAACCAAAGGAGACCCATGCAAACACAGGGAGAACTGCTTGCAGATGTTGTCCTTGGTGGGATTTGACCCCAGGACTTCAAGGCCACCATGCCGCCCCAATATCTAGGCCCTCTCATATGGCTTTCTCAGATGATGATACAACACTATATTCCTCATCATGTCAACACACAGAATTTCACTATAATCTCCCATGATAAATTCTGCAGAATCTATGTATCTAAGCTTATTATGTGTGATATGGCCCCAGGGACCCACAGTGCACCGTATTCCCTATTATGAAATATAATTGCCACTATATACACATTTTTTTTTTACAGGAAATGTTCTGCAGGGACTGAATACCTAAACTAAATACATGGGACATGTATATTGTTCATCCTTGGAAATTAGGAAAATTGTATACTATGCACACAGTGCTTACATATATACTCTATATACAGTTATGCATATATGTGAGCGAATGTCATAGACTTTGAGATAGAGAGAACTATTGATATGCCTCAGACTTCCATAACCCACACCCTTGATGTGCTCCCATCCAGCTTTCCTAGAGTCCCTACCCATTATCATAATATATAATATACACTTATTTATACTACAGGTATGCATTCATTGAAGTACCTATATATACATGGGTAAGCATACAGTGGATACATATATATAGGAATATATTCAGTGCTTTACATATATACAAATATGTATACAGTGATACCTACATATATAGGTATGCATATATTGATGTACATACAGTATATATACATACACACAGGTATGCATACAGTGTGAATACAGTGATGCACCTATATATACAGGTATGCATACAGCGAGGTACCTATATATACAGATAGTACAAATGTACCTATATATACAGGTACATACAGCGAGTACCTATATAGTATTAACAGTAATGTACTATAACAGTGCATACAGCGAGGTACCTATATATACAGTATGTATACAGAATGTACCTAATAACAGGTAGCACAGCGAGGTACCTATATATACAGGTATGTATACAGTAATATACTATATATACAGGTGAATAGCATATATAACAGTATGTATCTATGTCCAATACGTATCTACAGGAGTACTATATATACAGTATGCATATAGCGAGTACCAAATTACAGTATGCATACACGAGTACTATATACAGTAGTATACAGTATGTACCTATATATACAGGTATGCAACAGCGAGGTCCTATATATACAGTATGTATACATAATGTACCTATATATACAGGTATGCATACATAGTACCATATATCAGTATGTCGTAATACTATAATAAGTATCATACAGCGAGTACCTATATAACAGTATGCAATAGCGATACCATAATACGTATGCAACAGAAATACTATATACAGGTGTGATACAGTGATTCACTATATATACAAGCATGCATACGCATGTATATTATACAGGAATACAGTATATATAGTGATACACCTATATACAGTGTACAATGATGTAAAAATAATATATTAATATATCACACACGGAATGGATACACATATGTATCCATGTATAGGTGTCATGCATGATGTCTAATACACTGTAGATACATTTGGTATATATCATGTATGGATATAGTGATTACCTATCATCTGTATAGTATCATACAATAATTTGTATATGTATATATACGTATATAATATCTGATGTATATATACAGGTATATCGCCTACATGTAGTAGATTATGGGCAGGTTTGCAGGAGCAGTATATATGGCCCTTTGCAGCCTAATAATGGGGCAGAAGCTGTTTATTCCTTTGGAGGTGGTTTGTGGCCCCCTTATGTCTTGGCCCCTGTGTGACTGTTGCACCATATGTATGTGCACCCCTATATAAGTATACAGGCAGGGTCAGTTTCCCCTTGGCCCCAGCTCAGGGTGTAGCAGTTGAGGGGTCTTCTTCTTGCCCTCTGTCCATGTACAGTCAGCCCAGTGGGATTTCCTGAAATCCCCCTATTGTGTGTCTTTCATTAACCCCCTGGTGCCCGCTTACAATCTTGCAGCTTCCCATTAACACGTGTGCAGTGGAGCATCCCAAACACAAAGCATCCTGGTGAGGAGAGCGCATTACAGCCTCTTTATCAGTGCTGACATGATGGAATTGTAATGAAATGGATCTAATCCTAATCATATAGCCAGCAATGAGCCATCCACCCACCTCCTCTTACATAAGCCATGACAATGGCAGGCTCCAGTGGGTGCTGTCTACCAGGGGGAAGTTTCTTTGTCTCACACTTTGGAGAATGTATTTTTACATTGGGGAAGACCCCACTATAGGAATGGGGGCGCGTTTCTCCTTACCTATGTTTCCAAGAATTAGGGATACCCCTATGTCTTAAAGGCTTTTGACTGGTGATTTCCAAGGACAGATGGTCATGACTTCATCTCCCTCTGTTGAACCCTTAGTAAACTGCAGTAAGGGGGTCCTTGCACCCCTTATATATTCATCTTTAGCCAACTATTAGGGGTGCTTCCATCTCCTTTTTGCTTTGGATTCTCAATCTGAGACCAATTCCAAGAATTTGGTATTTGACCATTGCCACCATTGTTGCTTATAAAGGTTATAATAGGTCCTCTACATCTTACCCCCATTCAGCCTGAAGATGTCTGGAGAAACCTTTACCTGTGGATAAGGCTTCCCCTACAACTCAAGATGTTGGGTCCCCTTAAATTGTCCAACCTAAGGTCTTAGGGGATCCCCATACTGCCTGACCTTCTCCTACATGGTCCTTGCACCCATAGCTCTTCATAGTCCTTGCACCTTCAATGTGGACCCTGTATTGGAATTGGGTCCCTTTAATTGTCCAACTAAGGTCTTAGGGATCCCATACTGTCTGACCTATCTTCATATCCTGCACCCTATCTTCATAGTCCTTGCACCTTTCAGTGTGGACCCTGTATTTGGGAGATGTGGTCCCCTTTCATTGTCCAACCTAAGGTCTTAGGATCCCATACTGCCTGACCTCTCCTACATGGTCCTTGCACCCTTATTCTTCATAGTCCTTGCACCCTTCAGTGTGGACCCTGTCTTTGGGATGGGGGGTCTTTACACCAGTTCACCTTTTGCCCCCCCGGGCTCTTCAGCAGATCAGTAATAAGAGTTGGCTGCTCTTTCTTACCTTGTGGATGGTGATTCCCAGGATCTGGAGGAACATAGCTCAAAATAGCAGATCCCGAGCCTGCAGCAAATGGATCGAAGCTCCCAGGAGATCCACTACAGCGGATCCGATCCCAGACTCTCCAGTCACAAAGTGCAGGGAGCCTGAGCTCAGCAATGTCACCCCACACAGCTCCTGCGATCCCCCGGGGGTGAGCATTGTCAGGTCTGGAGAGCAGGAGCAGCCCCTCAGCCCACCCGGAACAATGGGCTCCTCTCCCTGTCTGCTGTCATTGCTCCCACTTCATCATTTGGGTTGGATGGCAGTGCACAGCGCATGCCTCACTCTCTTCCTCCAGCAGCCTCCTCTTCTTCATCATCTCACATGGAAAAATTGCAATCTGACAACTTTTGTTCCCCCCTCCAGATGTGCAGAGAGCAGCCTGGAGTCCTGGAGTCCTCCCACACTCATCTATGCATGCAGTAATCCTCAGGAAAATGCAGGAGGAAGGAAGGGGTTAAAGGGGATTCCATGCACTGGAGGCTGGAGAAGGTCACAGCTGTCAATCATTTCAAGATCCCTGGAGTCTTCACATCCATCCTGTGCACCCCAAGATAAGCCATCAGGATCCAGCCTCAGATGAAGTTGCCTTATTGCATTCAGGGGTGTCATGTTCACTTTGGCTTTATCTCCTCCACCCTACTTTAGATGCCTCCATTCCTTAACAATTGGGTTGACAGACATCAGCCAGTAATAATCCATATATATATATATGTAAAATTCTAGATATTTCAGGAGCACAACTGTCAGGGATGGTTTGCACTAGAGGCTGCAGAAGACCCTGGGGGACATCATGGTTGTCAATCACATCTGCTCTTCTCCATGTGCCTTAGATCCTATAGTCTCCATCTTCACACTGCAGATAGACATCAGCAGGGTCAATGTGTCATCCATCCTTGGAGGGTGTATATGTCCAGCCACAGTTCTGAACTGTTTCCTAATGTTCTTTACTATGAACCCATGTTCTCCTTGAAGACTACCTTAACCCATTGTGCCCTGATGTCACAGCTCAGATCCTTTGTCTTCATTTCCAGTCTAATAATCCTTATTGCTCCATGGATGAGTGCTAGAGTCTTTTGAACTTGTAAGGAGGGCAAGCATGGGAGCCTGCAGAACCTCTTGGGAGGACATGGCTGTCAATCATTCCTCCTCTCCTTGAAGTTGTGACCTACATGTATCCTTAACATTCCTAGTAGAAGCATGGAGTAGCATGGATAGTGTGTTAGACTTCTTTGGAGCGGTGTCATCCTGCTCTCCAGGGTCCTCAGACACAATCTTGACTGCTCTGCTGTTCTGCACATGGCACAATTCCATGTATCTATCTGTGCTCTGTATTCTTCAGTCATTTCTCTCTGCCCAAAGATAAGCACCATTTTCACCTTCAAAAGCCTCTGCTGATTTAACCCTCTCATCCCCATACATTTCCAGCTGCCATTCCCTTTTCCATTGACCAATTCTGTTGAGTCAGTTGACCCTTAGATGAGATGATCCCATTCCCCTTGGGTGGATTAATGTAATGTAAATCATTTTAGTCTCAGTTTTCCGGTTTCTAAATATAGGCCATCCCAGATTTCTAGCAATGTAGTGACTTACTGATTTCATGTTGGTCTTACTATGTCGATAAATGAAATGTTGGTCTCTTTGGAGCAAAACCATAATTGTTGTGTACGAGATTACATTTTCTTCTATAGATGAAACCTAGAACTGTTCAGTGTCTATAGCAGGGGTCCCAACCTGTAGCTCGGGAGCCTCATATGGCTCGCAGGCCCCATGAATGTGTGGCTCACAGCTGTCTTCCAGCCTGGAACGTAAGAACCAGGTCTAGCAAATGCCTATGAAGAGCAGGTCTCCAGATGGGGACTTTTCTGAGTAGCCTCACATAGAAGAGCAGATTTGAATAGGGGTGAGGTAGAACCCCTGGATCTAAGTATTCTGCCTCAGTGTAATTTCTAGGGAAAAGCTATGGCTGTCATTATACCAGTAATGGGGGCTCTGGGTGCCTTTACTGTAAGGGGTGGGAGCTGAATGTGGCTCAAGAACCTCTCTCTGAGCTCAATGTCAATCGCAATCCCCTCTCCTATCTCATTGTGGCTCGTGATCCTCTCTACGAGCTCAGTGTGGCTCGCGATCCTCTCTCCAAGCTCAGTGTGACTCGCAATCCCCTTTTAGAGCTCAATGTGACACGCAATCCTCTCTTGAAGCTCAATGTGGCTCGCGATCCTCTCTCTGAGCTTAATGTAACATGCAATCCTCTCTCCAGGCTCAATGTGATACAAAATCCTCTCTCCAAGCTCCATGTGGCTCACGATCCTCTCTCCAAGCTCAATGTGACACGCAATCCTTTCTCTGAGCTCAATGTGACAAGTGATTCTCTCTCCGAGCTGAATGTGGCTCGCGATCCTCTCTCAGAGCTCAATGTGACAAGTGATCCTCTCTCAGAGCTCAATGTGACAAGTGATCCTCTCTCCGAGCTCAATGTGACTAGCGATCCTCTCTCCAAGCTCAATGTGACAAGTGATCCTCTCTCTGAGCTCAATGTGGCTCGTGATCCTCTCTCTAAGCTCAATGTGACAAGTGATCCTCTCTCCGAGCTGAATGTGGCTTGAGATCCTCCGAGTCAATGTGGCTCGTGATCTTCTCTCCAAACTCAATGTGACAAGTGATCCTCTCTCCGAGCTCAATGTGGCTCGCAGTCCTCTTTCGGAGCTCAATGTGACAAGTGATCCTCTCTCCAAGCTCAATGTGACTAGTGATCCTCTCTCCAAGCTCAATGTGACAAGTGATCCTCTCTCTGAGCTCAATGTGGCTCGTGATCCTCTCTCTAAGCTCAATGTGACAAGTGATCCTCTCTCCGAGCTCAATGTGGCTCGCAGTCCTCTTTCGGAGCTCAATGTGACAAGTGATCCTCTCTCTAAGCTCAATGTGACAAGTGATCCTCTCTCCGAGCTCAATGTGGCTTGAGATCCTCCGAGGTCAATGTGGCTCGTGATCTTCTCTCCAAACGCAATGTGACAAGCGATCCTCTCTCTGAGCTGCATGTGGCTTGCGATCCTCCCTCCAAGGTCAATGTTGCTCGCAATCCTTTGTCTGAGCTCAATGTGGCTCTAAAGGTCAGAAAGTTTGGGGACCTCTGGTCTATATGATGTACAAGTTCCATATTTGCTCAAAATGTCTTCTCAGATACCAGTTATATTAAATCTCTATACACAAGTATTAGACTCAGGGTAGAGTTCATCCTTATGTTGGATGGTTCCCTATTCAGCACCCTACTTTGATCCCCCACCCTTATGACGTATAATATTGTGCCCAAGATATGTAATGATGCAGTACACAACTGACCATATAATGTGGAGATTCCACTTCCTAATATTTCCTTAATAACAATGCAAAATGAATAAATGATGGATGTTATTGGGGCCAAAGCAGCTGCCTTTCCATAGGAATAGTTCAGATATCAGTAAAATTGAGGATACAAGCTCTGCTCTCCTAGCCCATTAGGACAATGGAGATTAAGGATGTCCATAGGGGCCATATCCCACATTGCTGGGACCTGGACCACAACCAGACCCTTATTGCAGCCATGTAGGAGAGTTGGCAACACTCCTCTCTCTGTTAAAGTTCATGGCAGCTAAAAAGACAGCAGAGTCGGTCACCTTTCAAGTTGGATAAGGCTGAAAAATATCTATCAGATGAAAAGGGTTTGGCAAACATAACGTTTCTCGTGATGAGAAATATGAGGATAAATGTTGTCTCACAGAGTTCCAGGGATGCCAGTCCTGGTAACTGGAAGATGCATAATGTTAATAGGGGTGTCTATGGGAAAAATCAGCTACTTGCATTCCTAAAATATAGGAGACAATCTGAACTTGCACAAGAAGGGGGCAAAATGACCACATATTAGGATCCAGGCGCACAGGCAGATACAAGGTCTTACCTGCAGGAGAAGGATAATATCTACATAAATAAGAAGATTTTACATTTAAATGGAATCTGTGAGTAGGATCAACCCTCCTAAACCATCTACACTACCGTTCAAAAGTTTGGGGTCATTTAGAAATGTCCATATTTTTTAAAGAAAAGCACTTTTTTTTTTTTTTTTTTTTTTTTTTTTAAATGAAGCTGACATTAATAATGTGTTAAATGACTATTCTAGCTGCAAACATCTGTTTTTTAATGCAATATCTACAGTACATAGGTGTATAGAGGCCCATTTCCAACAACCACCACGCCAGTGTTTTAATGGTACATTGAGTTTGCTAACTGTGTAAGAAGGCTAATGGATGTTTAGAAAACCCTAGAAAACCCTAGTACAAGTATGTTAGCACAGCTGAAAACGGTTTGGCTGATTAGAGAAGCTATAAAATTGACCTTCCTTTGAGCTAGTTGAGAATCTGGAGCATTACATTGGTTTGTTCTATGAAACTCTGAAAATGGCCAGAAAAACAGAACTTTCATGTGAAACTCAACAGTCTATTCTTGTTCTTAGAAATGAAGGCAAGTCCATGCGAGAAGTTGGCAAGAAACTGAAGATTTCCTACAACAGTGTGTACTACTCCCTTCAGAGGAGAGCACAAACAGGCTCTAACCACAGTAGAAAGAGAAGTGGGAGACCCCGCTGCACAACTGAGCAACAAGACAAGTACATTAGAGTCTCTAGCTTGAGAAATTGACGCCTCACAGCTCCTCATCTGGCAGCTTCATTAAATAGATCCCGCCAAAGATCTGCAATGCTGTAATTGCTGCAAAGGGAGCATTCTTTGACGAAAGAAAAGTTTTAAGGAGAAAATTATTATTTCAAATACAAATCATTATTTTTAACCTTGTCAATGTCTGGACTATATTTTCTATTCATTTTGCAACTCATTTGATAAATAAAAGTATGAGTTTTCATTGAAAACATAAAATTGTCTGGGTGACCCCAAACGTTTGAACGGTAGTGTATAAAGGCATGTTAGTCATACAAAGCTGGATACAACGATACTTTGATTTCTGTGATCCAATGTCTTATTCCAGAGAAATGCAATTTTTTCTTAATATGTAAATGAGGTGTTAAGTTCTAGGAGCAAGAAAACTGAACAATTTATAGGCTTTTGTTAAAGGGAATCTGTCACCAGATTTGTGCTACCTAATAGAAGTACAGCACAAGTAAGTGATACATCCTGTAAATTAGGGTGCCCCTATCTCATGCTTTGTTTTCATGGCGTTACAATAATCTGGTAACAAATTTCCTTTAAAGGGAATCTGTCAGCAGGTTTTTACTATATAATCTTGAATGCAGCAGGAGATAGGGGCTGAACTACAGGTTTCAGTGAGGTGTCATTTATTAAGCTGTGTGCTGTTATTTACTTACAGTGAAGATTTTATCACCAATACATTATCTTTTCTGAGACTAGCTGCCTCATGCTAAGTCTTCTGGCCATGCCTCCTCCTCTGGTAAGTTGCTCCCTGTCTATAGACAAGGTACTCAGAAAGCCTGGTGTCAGTGGGGACAGCTGTATCAGCACTGCTACATGCTATATCTAAGAACTCTGATTGTGTCAGAACCGCTGCACCCAGTAAACTATTGACATTTGTTTTTTTTTTTCACTTGATAAAGGCGTCAAAACGGCATTGAAAGACATATTACTGTCTTTATTAAAGAATCCATTTACTGCAGCAGCACAGCCCATCCAGTGTGTTTTATCTATTTGCCCCCAGTAATATAAGTGACACCTCGTTGAATTCAGGGTCTCTTTTCTTAAATAATGCTGCTCTCAAATGAGGTAGAAAAAAACCTGCTGACAGATTCCCTTTAAGTCTTACCTTTCTGCATTGTCATATCTTGTTTCTGTATCACCTTAAGGTGGCTTCACACCTGGCGACGTCACTAGCGACATCGCCAAAAAAGTGACGTATCAGCGATGTCGCTAGTAACGTCGCGCTGTGTAAACGCGCGGCGCGACCGCGTTTTATCGCCGGTCGCAGGTTGACAGGTTTACGGGAAGAACCGTAAACCTGTCAACCTGCGACCTGCGATAAGGCTGGATCGCGCCGTGTGACATCGCCAGAGCGATGTCGGCGGCGATCCAGCCTATACCGCAGCGTTGCTGCGGATCGCTCGCTGGGCTAAGCCCAGCCCAGCGAGCGATGTCACCGCCCGCATCGCTTCGGTGTCGCCGGCCGCAGCGATGCTGTGTGACAGCTGGCCAGCGATGTCGGAACCGAGCGGGCACCCGCGCATCGCTTCCGACATCGCTGGCCAGGTCGTGCCGTGTGACGGGACCAATAGTTTATGAAATGCTACATCGGTAACCTAAGGCCAAAGTGGTCACATTCACCCTGCACCCATTCTTCTGTTGTGAATTACATTAAAAGAAAATAATTTTCTACCTGTCCAGAGACAGACTTGATTTTTCTTGTATTATTACCGTGGTTGTGGCAGAACTGATTCCCGTGCTTCATGTGGATAGGAGACTGACATGGGGAGCCAGATTCTTCATCTTTTTGACCAAGGTGGTGCATTTTCTATTTTTTTTTTAAAAGTCATGTAAATAAGACCTTTCATCCCTTCTGCCATAAGTGTAGTAAATGATTTCATTAAAAAGAATCTGTCAGCAGGTTTCTGCAATGTAATCTTAAAACAGCATGCTGTAAGCAGGGGTGGGGAACTCCAGGCCTCAGGGGCTGCCAACAGTGCATGTTTTCAGGATTTCCTTAGCATTGCACTGCACAGGGGTTGGAATCAGCACCAGTGCAGTTGCTTATATTATCACCTATGCAATACTAAGAAAATCCTGAAAACATGACCTGTTGCCGGCTCTTGATGCCTGGAGTTTCCCAACCTTGCTTTAAGGGTTGACACAGAGATTTCAGCCATGCATCTCTTATCACGCTGAGTGGTGTTGATTACCTGGAATGTTTATTTTAGCACCAGTAGCTTATCATTTCCCGTCCGGCAGGCCCCCTCTGTGATTAGCAGTTCACTGTGTATAGAATTTTACGTATAGAGCCTGGTGTGGGTAGGGCAGCTTTTTCAACTTTGCTACATTGATAAATCTAAAAACCTTGATTGCGTCAGAACAGTGGCACCCAGTAATCTAAGTGATATATCGCTGGATTCAGGGTCTTTTTGCCTACATCATGCTGCTCCCAGATGAAGCAACAAAAACCAGCTGACAAATTCCCTTCAACCACATAATGACAATGCTGGACCATTCCAGTGTAATTCGTCCAACAATTATATGACAACTGGGTGTAACCTGTTGGGGGGTGTACCTTGCACACCATGACACTGTCCAATCAGTGCTGAGTGTGGGGACATACCCTTCCAGCAAGTGCAATGTTAACACCCAGGTGCCAATTTATCCATTTGTAATAGGTAATAATGGGAAAACAAGGTGATTGTGAATTGTTACTTCATGGGGAATACAGGCACTTATTAAAACTGACATGTCGGGAAAGATGATTACTTATATATAATCTTTATCTAATTAACAGATGGTTTCAAGGGATAAGGAGAAGAACAAAGCTCCTGGAAAGCCTTTAGTCATAATACTTTACATAAACTCACTTATACATGAAAGATGTGCAGATGCTTTCATCAGGCTATCGCGTTCTTGAATGTGATACTTACGGTTTTTCTTGCATTCTGCATGAAATCCGCCACATAGTAAATGTAGATGGCGACATCAAGGATGAAATCGGGACCCTAAATACTTACAAGTGTCAATAAAAGCGGAGGCCTCCAGGCTCGGAGATCAAATACGCCGTACAATAAGAGGACGATGGGAAAACTTCATCACTTCAAGCATTACAGGACATTAAGGCTATTTTAAGCTTCCTCTGCTGAAATTGGCTGACGGAGGAATATGGCTTGAAAGGCATGGAGAAAAAAAAAAACCTAGAGAGTTATGAGTGAGAATGTGCTTTGTTTGGCACAAATGCTATTTTCTGTTTTACTTGGCTTAGAGAAATTAGCCATGAAGGACGCAACATAATTGAATGTGCTCCATAGGCTCTCCGGACAAAGGATCGATTGCACAATGCCAGTGTACCCTATAGAGTAAAAGTTAACGGGGTTAATTTCATTGTCACCGTCAAAGAAACTAATCACAAGCTATCCATATATAATTGGAAGGTAGCCATACACATTAGGGTAACATCATCGATGCTAACAATAATGTGTGGGGGGGGCCTGGGAAGGATGTTTGAGAAGATGTAAGCCGAGCATTGAGGAATTCGTATCAGGATACAGCGGGTCACAGATCAGAAGCGAGATCAGACAGTTTCAGAGAACAGAGGATGAATATAGATCTCCAACAAAGCAACAAGAATAACTACCAAAACAATATGATATACACTCGGTCAGAGTTGACTAGGACCACTGTGCTGCCCCAATGGCACTGCCCCGGAATGTTACAGGACATGCGCAGCAAATTTGCCTAAGATACGCCCTGCCTAATACAGGACTAGTGACGCAGTGTAAATTGTTGGGCGTTGGAATGGCCTGTCGGCGGGACATCACAAACTCATACACAACTCTATACCCCCCCCCCCCCGAACCCACACGCAGCAGAAGAGAACTTGGGTACCAAACGTGAACACTTTCTGCAATGTATATTAGTGGAAGATTTAGTTTTTTTTCACAATGTTTGAAGACTAAATTATTTTGGCATCAAACTCTCGCTTTACGTGCACGTTTCCTGACAAAGAGGTCTGCTACGAGACCTGAACTCAGGACCTATGTTTGAGGACGTTCTCTGGCTTTTCCACTCATCTGATTCTTGGGGGAATAAGCAGGGAATCGCAACTTAGGACACGAAAGGGGAGTCTCTTATCCAGTTGCCGACAACCCTTTGGTCACTGTAAGGGCAGCTGGAGGGGAATTCAGCTCCGTCAACAACCAAAGGTGCCCACTCAGAATTGGTGGTTCTCCTCAGCCGAAGTGTTGATTATAAGGGTTGTCTGGTCTAAAATTGATCATTCTGTAGTCACTGTATGAGACTGCAGACTTCTCAATCCTTCCAGTGCATGGACTGTGCATTGCAAGGATTTGCCGGTTTCCAAGTCAGGAATGGACCGCAATTATGTGGTATGCATGTTCCTGGCAACAACAAGACTAATTGTGCAGCCTCTATACTAGTGTATACACTGTGTGCAGAATAATTAGGCAAATTGGTATTTTGATCACATGATACTTTTTATACATGTTGTCCTACTCCAAGCTGTATAGGCTTGAGAGCTGACTACCAATTAAGTAAATCAGGTGATGTGCATCTCTGTAATGAGGAGGGGTGTGGTCTAATGACATCAACACCCTATATAAGGTGTGCTTAATTATTAGGCAACTTCCTTTCCTTTGGCAAAATGGGTCAGAAGAGAAATTTGACGGGCTCTGAAAAGTCCAAAATTGTGAGATGTCTTGCAGAGGGATGCAGGAGTCTTGTAATTGCCAAAGATTTGAAGTGTGATCAAGCGTTTCATGGCAAATAGCCAACAGAGTCGAAAGAAGCGTGTTGGGAAAAAAAGGAGCAAAATAACTGCCCATGAATTGAAAAAAATCGAGCGTGAAGCTGCCAAGATGCCATTTGCCACCAGTTTTGCAATATCAGAGCTGCAATGTTACCTTGTACTTTTTGATACTCCAGTGTGCTGTACTCAGGGACATGGCCAAGGTAAGGAAGGCTGAAAAACGACCACCTTTGAACAAGAAACATAAGATAAAACGTCAAGACTGGGCCAAGAAATATCTTAAGACTGATTTTTCAAAGGTTTTATGGACTAATGAAATGAGAGTGACTCTTGATGGGCCAGATGGATGGGCCAGAGCCTGGATCAGTAAAGGGCAGAGAGCTCCACTCTGATTCAAATGTCAGCAAGGTGGAGGTGGGGTACTGGTATGGTCTGGTATCATCAAAGATGAACTTGTGGGACCTTTTCGGGTTGAGGATGGAGTGAAGCTCAACTCCCGGACCTACTGCCAGTTTCTGGAAGACAACTTCTTCAAGCAGTGGTACAGGAAAAAGTCGGCATCATTCAAGAAAAACATGATTTTCATGCAGGACAATGCTCCATCACATGCATCCAACTACTCCACAGCGTGGCTGGCCAATAAAGGTCTAAAAGAAGAAAAAATAATGACATGGCCCCCTTGTTCACCTGATCTGAACCTCATAGAGAACCTGTGGTCCATCATAAAATGTGAGATCTACAGGGAGGGAAAACAGTACACCTCTGGGGACAGTGTCTGGGAGGCTGTGGTGGCTGCTGAACGCAATGTTGATCATAAACAGATCAAGCAACTGACAGAATCTATGGATGGAGGCTGCTGAGTGTCATCATAAAGAAAGGGGGCTATATTGGGCACTCATTTTTTGGGGTTTTGTTTTTGCATGTCAGAAATGTTTATTTCTATATTTTGTGCAGTTATATTGGTTTACCTGGTGAAAATAAACAAGTGAGATGGAAATATATTTGGTTTTTAATAAGTTGCCTAATAATTCTGCACAGTAATAGTTACCTGCACAAACAGATATCCTCGTAAAGGCCACTTTACACGCTAGGATATAGGTGAACGAGATCGTTAGCTATGTCATGTGACTGCGATCCTTTCGACATCGTTAGTGCGTTGTCACACGCAAGGATATCGTTAACGATCTTAAATTTGGCAACGCTCCAGCTATTTGGAGAAGATCGTTTGAACGATGTAAAACAGCGGCAGGAATAGGAGAATTATGAACTATATCGTTCAAAAAGGTGTCACACTGAACGATGTTGCTCCTTCCCAGAACGTTAATTGGACGACGAACGATAGATTTGAGGTCCGGATCTCAAATTTTTGATGAATGTTCCAACAATTTTTCCTTCTTACATCATTTGTTTACACGTAACGATGCACTAACGATATAGTTTGAACGATCATAATTCCATGACGTTTCAACAATATCGTTAACGAGATCCTAGTGTGTGAAGTGGCCTTAAGATAGCCAAATCTAAATAAACCCCACTCCAACTTCCAAAAGTATTAAGCTTTAATATTTGAGTCTTTTGGGTTGATTGAGAACATAGTTGTTGATCAATAATAAATATAATCCTCTAAATACAACTTGCCTAATAATTCTGCACACAGTGTAGAGCGGGCGCGTCCGACTAGTGGGAGCGGACATATAGTGGGCGCAGCTTTGCTCCGCACACTTGCAGTGGCCGCAGTGACCAGGAGCATGTATGCCGCCATAACTGCAGTCCATTTTCCGTTTAGAAACCCCGAATTCTCGTAGTGCGTGCTCTTGGTGGATTGGTAAGTCTGCAGTCACACAGAGTGACTGCAGAATTATCATTTTAAACCAGAGAACCCCTTGGCCTTCCTGGCACAACTCGCACTAGACAGAAAAGTCTCTTGAGTCAGAGTCTAGGGTTCTCTATACTGAGACAGAGCTGGATCTATGTATGTCTGCACCCCTTGAGACCTGGCTGGGAACTAACCACCGCCACCAGATCTACCAAAGACCCCTGGCACTGCCGGCATAACCTTCACCACTCTACATAGAGAAGGATCTGGTAGCCGATGTTCTCATTTTGTTTTCAACAAGATAACCAAGAGTTGATTGGCAGTGCCTGATAAAGAACACCGCAGTGCTCAGCACCGTTTATTGCCCAACATCCCTGTATTGTGTATTGGGGGAAAGGAACACTTTTCGGATCCAGCCTCCAATTTAGGGATTTGTTTACTAATTTATAGTTATTTCCTCAGGTACTCCTCAATAACAGGTACAGTACTAATATAATTTTTACACAGGCTAAATCCTCTACAATACTGCACAGCCCATTTGAAATGCATTTTAAAGGTGACAGACTCCCTTTAAATAGATAAAGATCCTGAATGGGTAAGATTGATTTAGAATTCCTTAATAAAGTATTAGAACATGAGTTTTCTACTCAAGTCTTAAGATAACATTCCTTGGTTCTTCCTTTCACATCTTAATAATATTTATTTATTTCTTTATGTATTATTTTTATGTATTATATATTTTATTATTTATTTTTTACTTATCATTATTTATGTTTTAATGTTAAATATTTTAGTAATTAATACCTATGCACAAGAATATCACTACTATAATACTGCTCCCTAAGTTCAATACTGCCCCTATGTACAAGAATATAACTACTAGAATACTGCCCTTATATACAAGAATACACCTGCTATAATACTGTCCCTATGTACAAGAATATAACTACTATAATACTGCCCCTATGTACAAGAATATAACTACTATAATACTGCTCCTATGTACAAGAATACACCTGCTATAATACTGTCCCTATGTACAAGAATATAACTACTATAATACTGCCCCTATGTACAAGAATATAACTACTATAATACTGCCCCTATGTACAAGAATATAACTACTATAATACTGACCCTATGTACGAGACTATAACTACTATAATACTGCACCCTATGTACAAGAATATAACTACTATAATACTGCCCCTATGTACAAGAATATAACTACTAAAATACTGCTCCTATGTACAAGAATATAACTACTATAATACTGCCCCTATGTACAAGAATATAACTACTATAATACTGCTCCCTATATACAGGAATATAACTACTATAATACTGCCCCTATGTACAAGAATATAACTACTAAAATACTGCTCCTATGTACAAGAATATAACTACTATAATACTGCCCCTATGTACAAGAATATAACTACTATAATACTGCTCCCTATATACAGGAATATAACTACTATAATACTGCCCCTATATACAAGAATATAACTGCTATAATACTGTTCCTATGTACAAGAATATAACTACTATAATACTGCTCCAATGTACAAGAATATAACTACTATAATACTGCTCCAATGTACAAGAATATAACTACTATAATACTGCTCCTATGTACAAGAATATAACTACTATAATACTGCTCCTATGTACAAGAGTATAACTACTATAATACTGTCCCTATGTACAAGAATATAACTACTATAATACTGTTCCTATGTACAAGAATATAACTACTATAATACTGCTCCAATGTACAAGAATATAACTACTATAATACTGCTCCTATGTACAAGAATATAACTACTATAATACTGCCCCTATGTACAAGAATATAACTACTATAATACTGCTCCCATGTACAAGAATATAACTACTATAATACTGCCCCTATGTACAAGAATATGACTACTATAATACTGCCCCTATGTACAAGAATATAACTACTATAATACTGCCCCTATGTACAAGAATATAACTACTATAATACTGCCCCTATGTACAAGAATATAACTGCTATAATACTGTTCCTATGTACAAGAATATAACTACTATAATAATGCTCCAATGTACAAGAATATAACTACTATAATACTGCTCCAATGTACAAGAATATAACTACTATAATACTGCTCCTATGTACAAGAATATAACTACTACAATACTGCTCCTATGTACAAGAATATAACTACTATAATACTGTCCCCTATGTACAAGAATATAACTACTATAATACTGTTCCTATGTACAAGAATATAACTACTATAATACTGCTCCAATGTACAAGAATATAACTACTATAATACTGCTCCTATGTACAAGAATATAACTACTATAATACTGCTCCTATGTACAAGAATATAACTACTATAATACTGCTCCTATGTACAAGAATATAACTACTATAATACTGCTCCAATGTACAAGAATATAACTACTATAATACTGCTCCAATGTACAAGAATATAACTACTATAATACTGCCCCTATATACAAGAATATAACTACTATAATACTGCTCCTATGTACAAGAATATAACTACTATAATACTGTCCCCTATGTACAAGAATATAACTACTATAATACTGTTCCTATGTACAAGAATATAACTACTATAATACTGCTCCTATGTACAAGAATATGACTACTATAATACTGCTCCTATATACAAGAATATAACTACTATAATACTGCCAACTATGGACAAGAATATAAGTACTATAATACTGCCCCTATGTACAAGAATATAACTACTATAATACTGCCTCTATTTACAAGAATATGATTACTATAATACTGCCTATTAAAAATGTGACTGGAACCAACAGATAAACATACAGTAATCTGAATGTAATATTCCCCTTGCTTTGCTCGGTATATCTCTTCCTTGCTTGGACAGATTGTTTTTGGAAAGGATTCTGGAGCACAGGAGATATGAGTCAGAAATCACGCTGTTCTCTGTAGGGACTGTAGTTTTCACACTCACTAATCAGTGACTAATTCCATCCAATCGAAAACATTGTGCCATCTCGGTGATCATCTCCATCCTAGGTGTTTGTGCCGAGCCTCTGATTACGTTCCTCCTCCACCTGCCCTTATTGCCCACAGTATCGGTGACGTACAACTGTAGTACACATTGTACTGACTGTTCCTAACTTAAAGGGATTTTGTCACCAGGTTTTTGCCATCTTATCTGAGAGCAGCTTAATGTAGTGACAGAGATACTGATTCCAACGATGTATGACTTACTGAGCCACTTCAGTGTAGTTTGATAAAATCACTGTTAAATCATCTGGAGATTATCATTAGAGGACTACTCAATTAGTCTAGTCATATGTAGGAGCTGCCAAATCTGCAACTTAGAAAACAGTAATTTCATCAAAATGACAGCAATAAGTGACACATTTCTGGAATCAGGGTCTCTATCTCTACATTATGCTGCTGTCAGATGGGATGGTGAAAATCTGGTGACAGAGTCCCTTTAAAGGGATGTTCTAGTTCAATGACACACTCCTTTACTCACTGTATAATAAACTTTATCATAATACCTTTCCGTTGCAACCATTCCTGACACATTCCAATATCCCTGCTTTGTCAGTTATTGCACACATTCTTGGTCAGACTCTAAGGCTAAAATATTGTTCTGTTCATATTGATATGACACAGGAGCGAAGCCTCTTACACAGTAACATAAAAAGGGGAAATTCTGATGCACACCAACACAAGAAAAATGTGAAATAGCATATTGGCTAATGAATACTATTGGCAAGGCCATGTGTATATCTAGTACAAGTGTGAATGGAGCATAAGGCATAGCAGAAAACTGCTTCAAAGTACATAGACAACAATGAGCGCTTAGCTGATGCGATGGCCAATGCATGTGAGCCTGGTAACCAGCGCCAAGGTATGTCATCCTACCGGGCCCTATCCTACTGCTTCTATCTGCCGTGTGAAATTGCTTTATGCGTATTCATATCACTAACTTCAATTGAAAACCAGCCTGTAAGGGCGTGTGTAGGACACTTGTGTTGGTGTGCAGCAGAATTTCCCATTTTATGTTGATGTTTTTTCTAGCTTGCACCTTACACAGAGGTGTGGCCGGTCATTTTCTAAGGTTAATATTATTACATTTTGACTGTGTACCCTCACCTGCCCTGTAGCCATGTTGCAACTCTACATCTTATTGTAAATTTGGACCTAGACACGCCCTTACAGGCTGTTTTTTTAATTGCATTAGTGGCATGGACTCCCATACAGGGAATTCCACATGGCAGACAGAGGCAGTAGGTTAGGACTTTTGCCTTACAGGCTCCCTTACAGGCTAGTTTTAAATTGCAGTTGGTAGCATGAATACCCATAAAGCAATTTTACACGGAAGATAGAGGTGGTAGGCTAAGACCCAGTAGGATGAGACACCTTGACACTGGTTACCGGGCTCACATGCACTGGCCAACACATCAGCTAAGTGCTCATTGTTTTCTTTGTACTTTGAAGATGTTTTCTGCTATGCCTTATGCTCCATTCACACTTGTACTAGAGCTACACATGGCCTTGCCAATAGCATTCATTGGCCAATATGGTATTTCACATTTTTCTTGTGTTGGTGTGCAGCAGAATTTCCCCTGTTTATCTTACACATACAGGTGTCGCTGGTCATTTTCTATGGTTAATCTTACACTGTAACAAACCTGCATATGTGTGAATTGGATATCACGCCAGGGAATGTTTCTGTTCAATCACAGCAGTGAATGGAAACATGTTTCATTGGTAGGGAAGTGAAACACAACATTCTAGAATGACAAAGAACTTTTACTTATATACTGACTATAGCTTTACTACCATTTTGGGTTTTTGTTTCCTGATGTAGATTGATAGCAGGAGTTGATTGATTGATTATCGAGGTTGATGCTTCTTTTTGAACTCCTTTCCCTTCACATAACTTTTGGAGGAAATACTGGACAAAATAAATTTATCAGACATGTACGACTATTGGCAATAAATCTTTAAAAGATTGAAGAATGTCTGCGTTGCGCCAATATTTTCTCCTGGAATTAGTTGTGTAGGGTATGCCATCCCATTACTGTGTACCACATCAAGGGGAGTGCCGATCTGATAACCTTTACTTCATTTGATATAACTTTTTGGGTTCTCCACGAGGGGGAGCAGAGACAGTTGTGCATTTGAACTTAATGATACATTTAAACTCAATGATACATTTGTCTTCAGTGAGCTCCTAAGTTCCCCCTAGTGGTGACTGCAAGAAGCCAACATTTTATCATTTGAACAGGATTTCGCATCAGCCAACAGGTCAAAAGTGATCAAATTTTGCTCTTCTTTTAATCCAGTTGCTCATCTAAGTATTTAGACCTCTTTAAATTTCTCACTCTGTTTCATTGCAGCCATTTGGTAAATTCAAAAAGTTCATTTTTTTCTCATTAATGTACACACTGCACCCCATCTTGACTGAAAAAAAAAACGAAATGTAAAAATTAGCAAATTTATTTAAAAAGAAAAACTGAAATATCACATGGTCATAAGTATTCAAACACTTTGCTCAGACGCTCATATTTAAGTCACATACTGTCCATTTCGTTGAGATAGTTCTACTTCTTCAATGGAGTCCAACTGTGTTTAATTAAACTGATAGGACTTGATTTGGAAAGGCACACACCTGTATATATAACACTTCACAGCTCACAGTTCATGTCAAACCAAATGAGAATCATGAGGTCAAAGGAACTACCCAAGGAGCTCAGAGACAGATTTGTGGCAAGGAAATTTTATAGAAGTGGTCTAATGGAGCGCTAGGGTGAGAGTAAATATTAGACAAAGGTTTAAAGTATTAAACAACTCTTTATTGACTTCTGTACATCCACTACATGTTTCGACAGTCTATCCCTGTCTTCATCAGGTAGTACAGAGGGGCTACAGAATTGTGATACAGAATTGTGGCAAGGCACAGATCTGGCCAAAGTTACAAAAGAATTTCTGCAGTACTCAAGGTTCCTAAGAGCACAGTGGCCTCCATAATGCTTAAATGGAAGAAGTTTGGGACCACCCGAAGTGTTTCTAGACCTGGCCGTCCAGGCAAACTAAGCAATCGTGGGAGAAGAGCCTTGGTGAGAGAGGTAAAGAAGAACCCAAAGATCACTGTGGATGAGCTCCAGAGATGCAGTCAACTATCACTGCAGCCCTCCACCTTTAATACAGAGTGGCCCAATGGTAACCTCTCTTCAGTGCAAGACATATGAAAGCCCGCATAGAGTGTGGTGCCCCTATGACCGGGCGGCCACAGGGTGAACTGAAGCGGGACATGTAAGACAGCCAGCTCAGGAAAACACCCACACACACACTCCGACCCTGAGCCCAAGTCGCTTCATGCCAGACAAAGGGTGGCGGGAGTAGCTACGTGTGGGTGGGAAGTAGATAGAACCCGGACAAAGGGGTGGAGGAACTAGTCTCCAGTAACGACCTAGGAACACTAAGCTGGGCGAGACGATCAATAGCTTCCCATGGAAGAGGAGTAGACGGAGAGACTGCCTGGAGGGTGAAGAAGGGAAGCATTCTCAAGCTGAGACACCCTTCAGCTGAGTACTGACTAACAGAGACTGAGGACAACGGGGCCCGGTGGCCTGCACCACTAATGGCCGGCTGGGCGCCCAAAGCTGAGAACCTTGGCTGGTAGAAAGAGCCAGGTGAGCCCAACTAACCCGGGTCATTGGTGGCTGGGCCAGAGAAACCAAAGTGCCGGCTCTGTAGATGTGGCCAGGAATGCTCTATGCCCCTAACCACGAGACACCCGGCGGGGTGCAGGAACTCCAAGTCATCAAGACCTAACAACCGATACGGCGTAGGACTAAGCCATCGGACTAGGGTTAGTGACCCAGAGTGTAGGATGACTCGCGGTAGAGTCTGTGACGGCCGGTCCGAACCTGTACACGTGAGAGCAGAGAGAACGGAAGGGCCCGAGAGGTACACTGAGGGGAGTGATGCAGAGCAACCGTCCCCGCTGCAGTAAAAGCCCCAGCCGGTGACTGTTGCGTGGACCTAGTCCACAGGTTGTGTACAAAGAACTGTGCTTGTGAACCACTGTGAACTGTGTGTTGCGTAACGGGGAAAGTAAAATACCCAGTGAACTTAAGACCTGTGTCTGAGACTGATTGGTGAAGAGGCTGCAGTGGCTCGCCTGCTGAGCCGCACACTTGTATTCTACACTGCGACTAAATCCACCTCTTCTCCATCTGCCCTGGGGAACTAAGCCCTACGCATGGAGGGCTCACCATCCCGGCTGCCACCTCCACTATCCTCCCCAGCGGTCTGACTGGCAGCGGTGGCCCATATTGGCTACACCCCATGGGTGGCATCATGAATATCCCCATAAACATTATTTATTTTTCCCCTTTTTGCATTGCCGCACCTGGGACCACAGAGTCGAGCCACACCGCTGTGGCACCCCTTAGACAGAACGTCCGGCTCTGAGTACCCCGGCCCTTCTGATGAGATGAAAATATAACTTTTTGGTGATAATTCTAAGCGGTATGTGTGGAGAAAACCAGACACTACTCATCACCTGCCCAATACAATCCCAACAGTGAAACACAATGGCAGCATCATGCTATGGGGGTGTGTTTCAGCTGCAGAGACAAGACGACTGGTTGCAATTGAAGGAAACATGAATACGGCCAAGTACAGAGATATCATGGAGGAAAACCTTTTCCAGAGTGCTCTGGACCTCTGACTTGGCCAAAGGTTCACCTTCCAACAGGACCGGGGGGGCAGAAGCACAGGAACAGGGGGACAGAGGAGAAGAGGACAGGGGGGGCAGGGGGAGAAGAGGACAGGGGGGGCAGAGGAGAAGAGGACAGGGGGGGCAGAGGAGAAGAGGACAGGGGGGGCAGAGGAGAAGAGGACAGGGGGGGCAGAAGCACAGGAACAGGGGGGCAGAGGAGAAGAGGACAGGGGGGCAGAAGCACAGGAATAGGGGGGCAGAGGAGAAGAGGACGGGGGGGGGCAGAAGCACAGGAACAGGGGGACAGAGGAGAAGAGGACAGGGGGGGCAGAGGAGAAGAGGACAGGGGGGGCAGAGGAGAAGAGGACAGGGGGGCAGGAGGACATTAACAGGGGAGCAGAGCAGAGGAGAAGAGGACAGGGGGGCAGGAGGACAGGAACAGGGGGACAGAGGAGAAGACGAGCAGCTTGAGGGACAGAGGAGAGGAGGACGGGGGTGCAGGAGGACGGGGGTGCAGGAGGACGCGGTGCAGGAGGGACAGAGGAGCAGCAGGACAGACAGAGGAGAGGACGACAGGGGTGGAGGAGGACGGGGATGCAGGAGGACGGGAATGCAGGAGGACAGGAGCAGCAGGAGGGACAGAGGAGGACGGTGCAGGAGGAGAGGAGGACGGGGGTGCAGGAGGGACAGAGGAGAGGAGGACGGGTGCGCAGGAGGAGTGGGGCTGTGTGTGGTGATAATGGCAGCTGTACCAGGTGTCTCTTCCTCCATGCGGCAGCCTCCACCTTCCTGTGTTGGAAGGGTGTGGCATGCTGTGAATTGTAGTTCTCCTGCCTGTTCTGGCATTACTATATGGTTTCTGGGCAGTGTGTTGGGTGCTGGGAGTTGTAGTTCTCCTGGGCGGGCTCAATGTTCTCCTGCCGCCTGTCTGTGGTTATTGTGCCTCTTCTGGGATGTCCTCAGCTCTGTGCTGTGCACAGACAGTGTACCACCGTGTCCCCAGCTCCGTGCTGTGCATAGACAGTGTACCACCATGTCCCCAGCTCCGTGCTGTGCACAGTGTACCACCATGTCTTCATCTTCGTGCTGTGCACAGACAGTGTACCGTATATTGTCTGTGCATAGCACGGAGCTGAGGACATGGTGGTACACTGTGCACAGCACGGAGCTGGGGACTTGGTGGTACACTGTGCACAGCACGGAGCTGAGGACGTGGTGGTACACTGTCTCCCGCCGCCTTAAAATCGGTCTGTTTCTCATCCAGGAGAGTCGGATGAGTGACATCCGTTTTTTGGTCCATTTGGCAACTGCTGTGAGAGTGTCCGACATTTCTCTCAGATTACATCCGTGTGCAATCTGTTTTTTCCTCAGCAGCTATTACTGTAGAATCATTTACAGGAACATTTTACAGTTGTCTCAGCTACAGAATGAGAATGTATCAGTGAAAAAAACAGATGCCTCTTGGATGATCCGTGTGCGGTCAGTGATTTTGTCGGACCCATAGCCTTGCATTGGTGAGTCTCGTGCGGGAATCACATACTGTCGCAGCATGTTGCAACTTTTTTCTCATCCTGAATCTGGATGAGAAAAAAGCGTCTGCCAATCTGCTCTCAGAGATTGATTGCAATGCGAGAAAATCACACATCGCACTCATCAGAGTTTCACGCCAGTGTGTCCGTACCCTAATACTAAAATCCATATAGTAAACCTACTGGTATGGGGAGGGTTTATGGCTCAGTTAGTACACTCCATACTTCTCGTTATTAACCAGTTAATGCTCTCTTGTCCACCGCACTGCAGTGTCAAAAGAGGACGACAGCGAGGCAGACAGCAACACGGCATCAGAGAGCCCCTGACCTCGAAATAGAAGATCCTCAGATCCCGGTATTGTGACATAATATTAATAATAAAGTTTTTTGCATTTTTATTACACTATGAACTCCACAGTACAGCGGCAAAAATTGCTCCGGCCCCAGGCCCTCCTTGAGTCCTGCTTGTTGCCATACACTGGGGTTGTGCAGAGGTGGCAGTGCACAGTGACAACCCCAATAGGTGAGTGGCCATTTGGCCCAATACTTACCCCCCAATTGCGCCCCTTCTCTTTGTGTTTTAGTATAGTAGTTATATTCTTGTATATAGGGGCAGACAGTGTATACTATGTATACTTCTGGATTATCAACTTCCAAAGGGGCGGCAAATTTTTCGACGGCCCCGGGCGCCACAAACCGTTGCTACGCCACTGGGGGCACATATAATGGTTAAAAACCTTTTTATTGTTATAACACCACAACACATTTCAACAGCGGTATGCTGTCTTCATCAGGTAGATTTGGATGTGGTGTTATAACAATAAAAAGGTTTGTTAACCATTATATATACTCCTGCTTCTGTGTGCCCCAGCGCTCTGTTACTGACCGCAATTCTCTATCCCTCAAACCTGCAAGGCATAATGGCAGATGATCCCCTAATCCAGGTGTGAATAACTTGTTGCATCATTCCCAAGAAGACTTATGGCTGTATTAGCTCAAGAGGTGCAAATACTCAATACTGAGCAAAGGGTCTGAATACTTATGACCATGTGATATTACAGTTTTTCTTTTTTAATAAATTAGCAAAAATTTCTACATTTCTGTAGAAATGAGAAAAAAAAAATCACTTTTTTGAATTTACCAAATGGCTGCAATAAAACAAAGTATATTCTGTAATCCTCAGCTGTAATGTCTATATACTATTTTTCTCCCTCCCCTACCCAGGAGCTGTGGTATATCTGACCTGTTCCTGCATGGTCAGACACATCCATTACACAGGGGCACATTTATAAGAATATCTCGGGACAGGAACATTTTTTATCACATCCAATTGTGGAACTTTTTATTTTAAGATCTATTAATTACACTCCCTGACAGAAGTTGTGTTGCTTATCTATGTTATGTAACTAAAAGCTTATAACCTGATGTTAAATTCATCCATTGGTTGTGTAAATTACTCTTTTGAAAGCTGAAACCCCGAAATGTGGTTTAGGTTAAGAAAATAAATTGGCATCAATTCTGAAATATTGATCATTTAATGAACACAGAATGGTCAGATTTTGGCAAGACAAAGTTTTGTCGCCCACAGAAAGTAATGTGATATTCAAACAAAAAATTAACTTAAAATACAAATCTATGTTGCATAACATTAGTGAATGAAGTTGTGGTGCTGTTAGAGTCACATTTAATATTTTTTGTGACTTCCATGAGCTTGAAGGACTGCATCCATGCGGTTCAACAATGATTCATACAATTTCTTAATGAAGTCATCAGGAATAGCAAAGAATGCAGTTTTACATGCCTCCCAGAGTTCATCTAGATTCTTTGGTTTTGTCTTCCAAGCTTCCTCTTTCATCCTACCCCAAACATGCTCAATGATCTTCATGTCTGGTGACTGGGCTGGCCAGTCCTTGAGCTCCTTGATCTTTTTTGCCTGGAGGAACTTTGTTGTAGAGATGGATGTATGAGATGGAGCACCATCCTGCTGCAGAATTTGACCCCTTTTATGATTTGGAATATAAGAGTTAGTTAATACTTCTTGATATTTTAGGCTATTGATATTGCCTTCCACCTTGCAAATGTTTCACACACTGCCATACTGAATGTAGCCCCAGACTACCAAATGTAACTGTTTTCTGGGTGTATTTTGGATTCATATGGGATCCAGTAGGTCTCCTGCAGCATTTGCGGCATCTGTGGTGTAATTCTACTGAAGATTCATCAGAGAAATCCACCTTCTCCCACTTTTCCAGCATCCATCTGTTTAGCAGACTGTGGGACTCTTTGCTATTGCCACACGTTTTTTTATTTGCTGTTTGTTTAGTGCTGGCTTCTGGGCACTGATTTGACCATGGAGGCCATTTCGAGACATAATCCTACAAACTGTTCTAGCCTTCTTTCTGTGTTTTTCACAGCTTCCCTATTGGTAACTATCAATTATAGGTTCTTCTTTGTTCTGATAGACACTGTGTAGAGTTGTTACATGCTATAATTGACTAATATAACCCGCTGGCATGACTGTATACCATATAGGTTAATATGTATTTAAACTGTTCTAGTTGACACAGGGACTTGAGGTGACCAGGCCTTTTGGAGCTCTGCTGCAGTGAAAGAGGGTCTTGCTTTGGATTTTCTAAACAACAAACATTCCTCCTGAGCAGTTGTCTTGCGGGGTCTGCCGGACCTAGGCTTGTCAATCACATCTCCAGTCTCTTCTTCTTTTTTTATTTCTTTGTACTTGAGGCTGAGACACATTAAAGGTGCCAGCCACCTCTGCAGTGGATCTGGTCTTTAGTCTCTTGATAAGCAAGGCTTCGGTTGCAGGGTGGATTTTTGGAATGTTGTCAGAGATCAAGTTGCAGTTCAAGTGAAGGTCTGGGGTGCTGGGTTTCTTTTTATACACACCCACTAATTAACCGATCATTTACTGAGCACAGGTGAGGATGTAAACTAGGATTTTGTGCATTATATGACCAGGCGGCAAAACCTTTGTCTTGCCAAAATCAGACTATTCTGTGTTCATTAAATGATCAATATTTCAGCATTGATGTCAATTTATTATCTTAACCTAAACCAAATTTCGGAGGGTTTTAGCTTTCAAAAGAGTAATTTATACAACCAATGGATGAATTTATCGTCCGGTTATAAGCTTTTAGTTACATAACATGGATAAGCGACACAACTTCTGTCAGGGAGTGTAATTAATAGATCTTAAAATAAAAAGTTCCACAATAGTCCATCATCTACATGGAAGAAGCAGGGTAGATGCCACTCTTCCTGACTCCCTACACTGGCATAGATTAGGCACCCATGTGGGGGTTCCCCCTTTTCTGACATCTATACCCTGCAATACAAGTTCCCCCGTATGCTGGTGACTGTGGAACACATTTTCTGCAGAGCTTTTCCTCCCTATTCTCCGCTGCCCACATCGCCCTCGCCGCTCTCATTTTTCCCTTGGTGGCTGAATACGCATCTGCCATTGCCAGGTCCCATAACAGTTAAAAGTGTTATTTTACGTAAGATAAGAAAGTGCACATTAAATATTTAGCGATGGAAAGACTGCTCCTGGCTTCAGCGATGCGGGCAATGCGTCTTCAAAACAGAAGATAATTAGATTGTAAGCTCTTTGTGACACAGATTAACTTCATTTGCTCAGTTACATGATTCAGACTGAAGGGTTAGCTGGCAGCATTAAACGTGGAAGCAGATGGTGTGACATAGTGATTAGGCTGTCAGGCTTTGTAATAAGTAGGTTTACAAAGGACTGTCGAATTGTGAAAAATGTTAACCCCATTACACCATCTAAGGAGCTTGGTATCTCTGCATATTAGGAAGCGGTGGAGTAGATTAGGCACCCGAGTCCTGGTTTCTGAAGAAGCCCCTTGACCATGTAATAACATCAGTATTATAAATAGGACATGGTAGGTGAGGACACATTAAGTATCCAAGTCCAATGCTTCATCCTATAGGATTAGTCCCCGCTGCCGTTACTGCTCTGTAGAGTGTACGATCCAGCTTTCATCATAGCAAAATCGGTCTAGCAGAGGATATGTTGGGCTCTCAGGCAACAGGGCAAGGTATCTCACTCCAAATAAGGGACCCACTGACTGTGCGCCATTTAAACTGGCATCTTTCCATGTGGGCTCCCGGGCAGTGGTTTACCATTGGGGGAAGGCACAAAAATTCCTATGGGTGCAAATTTTGAAAAACAATCAAACACCACTTTTTTTTTAGTTTTACCCACCGTCCTCTAAGAAGTGGCATTACTTGCACTGCAAATCTGGAGCAGAGCACATTCACGCACACTTCTGACCCGTTGCCCCGGATCTCTGGCCCAGAGCCACTTTGAACTATATCGGCAACAACCATGATACCATGGAGTCTTGTGTAAGAGTAGAAAGCCAAAGGTCCATGGCCTACGAGACACCAGCATCTAGGCACGGTTGACACAATGATGTCAGTGCATTGTGCCGCCTGCGCGGGGCCGCTTAGTATGCAGGATTAGAGGAGTATATTTTTTCTTTTTTTGTAGTGGTAGTGACACAAAGGTGGCATTATTGCTTTTGTAGGGGGCACTAAGGCGAAATCATTGCTTTGAAACAGAGCACTAAAAAGCAGTATTACTTTCTAAAGGGGGCACTATTTGTTTTAAGGGGGCATCATTATTAGGTTTGGATGTGCAATACTTGCCATGACCCATGCTACGCCACTGCTGAGTGTGCAAGAGGGTTAAGGGGTTAGCATTCTTCCTCACTTTACAAATGACAGGGGGGCATGCACCATGTCCTTCCATATGTTTGATGTTGTGAATTGTGTATGTTCGACCCTCTAGTGACCAGGGTCAAGGCTGTTCCCCGGTACTCACTAGATTATGACAGTTACTGGGAAGAGTTAATCATATTCCTTGGGGGCAGGGCTTGGCCTATAAAAGGTTTTGCTGTGCAGCTGGCAGACAGGAGAGTCCCAAGCACTGTAGAGGAAGCCTTACAAGAACCAGAACACCCTTTCTTTTTTTTTTTTTTTAGAATTCTTTATTTTGTCATTTTTAAGTACAAAATTTAGAAACAAAGAACAAGTCTCATCATTATACGTCACATAACAGCATTCAAAAATATAATCAAGTTGGTTAGAATGTTCAGTATTTCAATACAGCATTGGTACTAACTACATAAGGTATAACATCCTGTCTGTGTATAAAATAAAATCTAGCTGTCAGTCAGAATAGAGAGACAAGCATTATAGATTCTGTATCCGTCCTGTCCACTACTACAGGAAGAAAAAATTAAAAATTAAAAAGGAAGGAGAGAAAGTAGAAGGAAGAAAGAAGTGCCAATATGTGAATGGGATGGGGGGGGGGGGGGGGGGGATGGAGAGGTAGGAAAGGGTGGAGACAGAAGGTACAGGGGAACCTTCAAAGCTTCCATGGAGTTAAGTATACATTCAGTAGCACAAGTTCACCCTTGTTTCAATTGAAACAGGCCCGTTAGGAATCTCTGTGAGTCTTATACAGATCAGATTGTTGAAAACTCATCCAGTCAAGCCAAGTATTTCTGAATTTTCCGTGAGTGTCATGTACAACAGATGTCAAGTCCTCGAGGTACATAAGGTCGTTCACCCTTTCTATCCACATAGCTACCGAAGGACACGTCTCTTTTTTCCAAAGTATCGGGATGCAGGATCTCGCAGCCATGACTAAGAACCTCATCAGCGAGCGTTTATATTTGTGTGGGGGAATCCTGCAGTGGTGTAACATGAGGAGACCTGGACCTAGATCATCGGTGTACTCCGTAACCGTCCGAATGATCTTGTCACTTCTGACCAAAATGGTTGGAGTTTTCCGCACTCCCAGAACATATGAAGTAGCGTACCATTCGCCTCGCCACACCTCCAGCACTTCGGATCCACAGAAGGGAAGAGTCTGTGTAGATGAGCAGGGACTCTATACCATCTCGTCAATAATTTATAATTTGCCTCCTGCAGTCTCGAACTCACCGAGGTAGAGTGAGCTAGTGTAAAAACGGCTGATCTCTGCTCTGAGGTTAATTTGAGACCTAGATCTGCCTCCCAACGTAGCATGAAATGGGGAGTCGGAAGGTCCGGGGGTGAGATTAAACACGCGTACGTCTGAGACAATGCATGTCTACAGTCAACTGTGGTAGTGCACAAGGATTCAAATAATGTCTTGGGCCTTAAATACGTTTTCCTAGGAGGAAGCCCCTGAAGGTAATGTGCGAGTTGCACACATCTCCAAAAACCCAGCGTCGTCGGGCGTGTGATCAAGTTGAGTTGTTCGAGGGTTGGCCAATTATCACCCTCACCCCATTTCTCTATCCTGTCTAGGTCTAACGTTATCCAACGTCGGAACACAGGATCATCAATACTGGGTTTAAAGTCCGGGTGGCTAAGGATCGGACTTAAAACAGAGGCGCATGGTATCATTATAGATCTGACCAAGGGGTGCTCACAAATTTTAAGAGTGGCCCCAATCGTCGGGTGGTCATACAGTGACTCCTCTTTCGGAAGTGACACCCAGGGTAATGTCTGAAGTCTGAAGGGGGTAGAGTCTTGCTCAATTCGTACCCACAATTTGTTAGCACCATGCCTGCACCAGTCTATTACCCGTGTGAGGTGGCTGGCGACATAATACAATTTAATATTCGGGAGGTTCACTCCACCATCCTTTTTTCGTCTATATAAAATCGATCTTGCTAGACGTGGTCTCGAGTTACTCCAGATAAATTTTGTCTGTATTTGTGCGATTGTCTTAAAAAAGGATGACGGAATGGTGGTGGGCAGAGTCTGTAAGTAATACAATATCCTAGGTAAGATAGTCATTTTGAAAAGCTGGCATCTCCCGGACCATGTGAAAGTAGACAACAGCCATCTCTCACAGTCTGCTTTAATTGATCGTAGGAGAGAGGGAAAATTGGCACTATATAGATCTCTGACATCAGGAGTAATTTGTACTCCCAAGTAACGCAGGGCTTTAGGGGACCAATGAAATGAGAAAGCGTTCTGTATTCTATTTATTTGGCTATTAGGAAGTGACACATTTAGGGCCTCTGATTTTGATCTATTTATTTTAAAATTGGAGAGAGTGTAATATGTCTCCAATTCTTTCAGTAGAACGGGAAGGGAAACCTCAGGTTTTGTCACAAAAAACAGGAGGTCGTCTGCATATGCCGCAATTTTGTGTACGCCCGATTTCACCCGTATGCCTGGAATATCCCCATTCATCCTGACATGACGTAGTAACGGCTCTAGAGTCAAAATAAAAATCAGTGGGGACAGCGGGCATCCCTGTCGCGTGCCATTACCAATGTCAAATGACTCTGAAAGGATCCCGTTGACCCGTACTTTTGCCGACGGGACGGAGTACAGAGACAACACCCATCCAAGCATCTTTGCTCCTAAACCAATGTGAGACAATGTCTCTTTGATAAAGGACCAATGTACACGGTCGAAAGCTTTCTCTGCGTCCGTAGATAGTAACATCAATGGAGTTTTGGATGTCCTGGCCGTGTAAATTAAATCTATAGCTTTAGTGGTGTTGTCCCTGGCCTCCCGCCCCGCGACAAAACCCGTCTGATCTGGATGAATCATGTCCAGAATAAATGGGGAGAGTCTTGCCGCTAGAATTTTAGCAAAAAGTTTAATATCCACATTTAGCAAGGATATCGGGCGGTAACTGGAGCACAGCAGAGGGTCTTTTCCTGGTTTGTGAATCACCGCTATATTAGCTCTTAATGCATCTTTTGGTGGTGCGGATGTCGACATGGCATTGAAAAAGGTTTTAAGGTGCGGTAAAAGGGACCCTTTTAATTTTTTATAGTAACCCACTGTGAACCCGTCTGGGCCGGGTGCTTTACCCGATTTAGTAGATGACAACGCATCTTCAATCTCCTGATCAGAGATTGGCATCTCAAGGGATTGCGTAACCGAGTCCTCTAATTTCGGCATCGCCGAGGCTTTGATATAATCCCTTATACGGGTTGTGAGTGTATGCAAGGCCAATGGTGATTTTTTTGTGTCCAGGTTGTATAAGGTAGTGTAATAGTGTTTAAATGCCTCCGCAATATCTTGGGGAAACTTTGAGCGCCTCAAGGTACCAGGATGGGATATCTCAGATACATACGTAGCAGCTCTGTGGAGTCTGGAGGCCCTCGCCAATGCTCTAGAACACCCTTTCTTAATTAGACTAGACCCTGTGGGTGACAACTGGATTCGTGCCTGGGTTCCGAACCGTGGGCAGAAAGTGAAGTGAATGTGCCCCTCTGCTGTTGGCATTCATCTGCTGCCTCTGGTAGGTGCCCATTAAATGCGTTTTTCCCCTGGTGTCGGTTCTGCGGGTTCCCGGCAGAGACTTGGACAATTGGGTCGCGGCTGTGTATTGGTGATGTCATAAATCAGGAACCAGGAAGTATTGGGACAAGGGGGACAGCCTGATACTAATTATGCAATTGTGAATAGACCTCATCCAACATTCAAGCATTGGACCCATATTTCACAATACTGTTTTAGTAAACGTTTTCTAAAGACTCTAATTAACTCTGTAAATAATTTGGCCCTCCAAGAATTCACTTCGGAACCTAGAGTTCATGGCTAATGGCTTGACATGTTGCTTCAGTATTGCCAAATAATCTTGTTTGCTCATGAGGTCATCTATTTTGTAAAGTTCACCAGTCCCTCCTGCAGCAAAACAACCCCACAACATGATGCTGCCACCTTCATGTTTCACAGTTGGGATGGTGTTCTTAGGCTTCCAATCTTCTCCCTTTTTCCTCCAAACATAGCAATGGTCATTATGGACAAACAGTTCAATTTTAGTTTCGTCAGACCACAGGACATGTCTCCAAAAATGTAGGTCTTTCTTTGTGTATTTGCAAAAATTAACCTGGCTTTTTTATGTTTCTTTTGGAGCAATGTCTTCTTCCTGGCAGAATGGCCTTTCAGCCCTTGTTTATATAGTACTCATTTCACTGTGGATAATGACACAATTTTAACAGCGTCCACCATCATCTTCACAAAGTCTTTGGCTCTTGTTCTTGGGTTGATATGCACATGTCAGACCAAAAGATGATCATCTTTGGGACACAGAACCTGTCCCCCTTCTGAGCGGTATGATGGCTGGACATTCCCAATTTGTTTGTACTTGTACTTGTACGTGGTACCTTAAGGTATCTGGAAATTGCACCCAAGGATGAACCAGACTTGTGAAAGTCCACAATTTGCTTCCTGATATCTTGGCTGATTTCTTTAGACTTTCCCATGATGCTCCACAAAGAAGCAGTGTGTTTCAAGTGTGCATTAAAATACATCCCCAAGTGTGTCTCTAAATAACTCAGTTGTTCCCAATAAACCTATCAGAAGCTTCCAAACACATAACATAATCATATGGACTGTCCCAAATTGTTTAAAGGTATAGTAATCTTAGTGTATGTAAACTTGTGATGTTGCAGAAAGTAATAAAAATACCTTAAAACATTATTTAGCTCTCATTATTCTGGCATTTGACAAATATTAATAATTATGGTAATCCTAATTGACAAATCACTGAAATAGGACATAAAACTTCAAAAAAACTCACAAAATTTAGCCATGTCAAATATCCATTGCACCTAGCAAGAGGCTGCCAGCTCCTCTGGAAGGCAACATAGGTGTCTGAATACCAGTGATCAATCCATTGCAACCCAAGCATGGGGGCGGTTGTGGCACCTGCGACCAGCCATGCTGGCAGGGAGGAGACTGTGGTGTATTTATAGACACAAGGTTAGCAACAGGGCGTCAGTCACACAGATCTATGTGAGGCACAGTATCAGAGCCCAGCCTATTGGTCACGCCCAGCTATTAGACAAGGTGGCCGGCTCCACACTAAATACATGCATCACAAGTGACAGACGCCCAACAGAGGGCTCATCCTCACCTGTAAAGAGATAAAAAGGTGCAAGAAAACAAACACTGTCAAGGCCCCTCACACTTACGAGTCCTAACCATATGTCTCCTGACCATATGTTTGTTTAGTGGGTAAACCAAACATTTAGAAAAATCACCTTAGTAGGACATAAAACTTCAAAAAAACTCACCAAAATTTAGCCATGTCAAATATCCATTGCACCTAGTGTTGAGTCCCAGGCCCTGGGGTACTCGGGTATCAGGCTCGGAGGGGTTCGCGGGGATGTCACGGGTGGCGGTGCCTGAGCCGTGGCCTGGGTGTCACTTCAATAGAGGGGTTGTGTACAGGGGATAAGAGTTTGTTGTCTCGTGACGCCACCTGTAGTACCTGGTTAGGGATCACCAGCGCCGCCACAGTCCTCCGGAGGGCGATGATATTGCGGCAGGAATGGCCAAACTCCCTACAGGTGGAGCTGATCCTCCGGGGCAGCGTTGCTGTAAGCAAAGAGGTCGATGATAAATGGCACAAAGACACGGAGGCAAAGTCACTCTCCCGGGTCCTTTACTGTAAACAGTCATCAGGATACAAGCAGTCAGCATAGTTCAGCATAAGTTGTAAAGAAACAAGGAATGCAGCTACCTAATCGGGTAGGCTGTCAATTGGATTGCCTAGGTGGTAATTGGTGGTAGTACCCGCGTGATATGCCTTTAGTTGGACGAACCCGTGTTCTTTCTTCCCCACCTAGGATGAGTCAATACCTAATTACTCCTTGAAGGTAGTCTTGGGGCTCCCCTCCCTCGAAGTGAAGAAGCAAGCAGACGCTCCGTCTGGCAGGGTGCCACAGCCGGTGAACAGACCCAGCAGCTGGTTGACGACTTCAGAGGTGGACCCTGGCCGTATCCTCGGGTCCGGCGTTCCCGTGGTGGACTGGGGAATTCCCTGGAGTATGATCGCTCCACGCTGGGGTTCCCCTTTCTCTCTCGGCCCAGACTCACGGTCAGGCACCCTCTTCAGATCCCTCAGGATCCCTTTTCATCTTTCTTCAGGATCAGCCTGGAGCTGTCCTTTTAGACTTTTCGCCTTGCTCCACACTCCTCCTCGACTCCTCTCCAACTCCCACTCTAACTCCCACTTCACTAACTCCTAAACTAACTCTTTGACTCCCCCTAGAGGTGACTATATCTCCCTCCCAGGAGTAACCACCCACCACTTCTCTAGTGTGGGAGTTCATGAATGGGTCCCACCCACCAGCCCAGAATCCACCTGCATTTGGGGAAGATTACACCACTTTTACGAGTGCAATACCCCGGTGTGACACCTGACCATGTGGGGCGCCACACTAGCAGCTGGCAGCCTCCTGTAGGTACAATGAATATTTGACATGGCTAAATTTTGGTGAGTTTTTTTAATCCTAATTGACCTAAAATGGGAACGTTTTTTTCTGATTTCATGTCAGATAGTGAGAAAAACTTGCTAGTATGTCTTTTTATATAGTGTATGTAAACTTCTGGTTTCAACTGTAATTATTGCACTGAGGAACCGACCAGGGCTGCGTCCTTGGCCCTGCCTTGCTATCGGACTACTAAGGGTCCCTTGAGCAGGCAAGTTAACAATTGCTTCTGCCACCTCTGCACCTCTTATGGCTTAGGGTGTAGGGAGAAGGCTGAAAGCAAAGACCCATATGATGGTTCTATCATGCTTTTAACTTTCCCTTCTGTGCACCCTACAAAGCACTTTCCCGATATTCGCTGCTTCATATTTGCAGCACTCAGAAGCACATATATAGACCGGTGATGCATTACACATCCAGTTCATACACAGTGCGCTGTACCAGGCAGAGACAGGAGAAAATTACCGCATAATTTGCACTGCATCAATTTTTTAGGAGGTAATGAGCTGTTAACTATGGGAATGACTGGTGTGAGCATGCAGCACGCCATAAAATGTGAACTGCCTGCTACATAACATTGCACTTCTCTTACTACTCACCGGGAGAAAGTCACATAAAACTTCTCATTTTACCACTTCAGACTCTTCACATCTTCAGGCCTCTTCCTTTTACGTTACCAATTTCACTTAGCCATGCTTCAGTATGACTTAAAGGGGCGGTCAAAGATTATAAAAGTGTATATTCTTTTTCTTCCAGAAATAGCACCACTCTACTTCATAGGCTGTGTGTAGTATTGCAGCTCAGACTCATTTGTGGATGTAATTAATACGGAAGAAAAAAAGTTAAAATCCCACTTTGCCCTTTTCAATAGTGGTAGTTATCACAATGTCCAGCACGCAATTTGGTCAGCATACAACTGTGGTCAGTTGAAGGTTTAAAGATAATTCTTGTTGGAAGTATCCTTCTCTAAAGTGTGTCACATGCGACGTCGCTAGCGACATCGCCGAAAGTGACGTATCAGCGATATCGTAGCGGTCAGCGCTGTGTAAATGTGGGGACGCGTTATCTGGTCAGGTTGACAGTTACGAAGAACGTATCGTCACGCGATCTGCGATAGCTGGATGCGCCGTTGCATCGCCAGAGCGATGTCGGCGCGATCAGCTATACGCACGTTGCGTGATCGCTCGCTGGCTGACACCACAGCGAGTCACGCCGCATCGCCCGTGTCGCCGGACGCACGATGCTGTGTGCATGCACGATGTCGGAGCGACGGCACCGCGCATCGTTCGACATCTGGCCAGATGTGCTGTGTACAGCACTAAGTGCCATTACGCGCATATGCGAATCATGACGTGGAATGAGCAAATCACTGTGCGTTGCTACGTGTGATGGGGCAATTCAGCGGCAATAAGTTGCCAGGTTGCAGAACATGTTCTGAACCTGGCAATGTTGCTCATGCAATCTGCTAGTATCGCTCTGTGTGACACCGCAATAGCGATGTTGAAAGCAACTTCGCCTATTCACTACATTGATAAGGATCGCTCGTTGGGTTGCTCATCACCCAGCGAACGAAAGTGGCTTTCAACATCCATAGTTCGTTGCCTACGATATCTCTGTGTGTGACACAGGCAATCTTGGAAAAGTGCCAAAAGTGCGCGCTCCCATGAAGTTGCCGGCAACATCGCAGCAAACGTTGCCGCTTGTAACGGTACCTTAAGGAAAGGATAACTTCCTAATCGCTAGGGGTCCGATTCATAGGATCCTCAATGATCCCATAAACCAAGTCTCTGACGACCCTCTTATAACTGGACTGGGGGTCAATCATGCGCACTTCTTCTTCATTCATTCTCAATGGGACTATCAGAGATAGCCAAGTGCTGCGCTCAGCTGGTCGTTGGCACTCCAATAAGAACGACGGAGCAGTCCTGATTCTTGGGACCAGTGGGGGTCTCAGCAGTCAGACCCTCAGAGATGGGGAAGATAGAACGTTCAAACTTGAAAATACCCCTTTAAGTATTTATTAACTCTTGCAAGAGCTTTAGGCGATATGTAGGACCTGGACGGCGACACACGTAACCCCCGTACGCCCTCACAGATCCATCAGTGATCTGACAGTGAATAGGTTAATTGTTGTTTTCATTACACGGAAAGCCATATAATTCACGATAATATTATTAGCAGCGAGCGCTTGTTGCCAAGGTAATTAGATTGTAATTCATGGAATATATAAATAACTAGATATAAATGATGGCTTATACAGCCGGCCGCGCGGTGATGAGCACATTCAGGTTTTATGGTGGGAACTCGATTATCGAAAGTTTGCCTTTCTCAATATGAAGTGGACATTTGTGAAATCTAAAAAACCATTTTATTCTTGGAGACGCATGTTTTGAGTTTTGTCCAAACAGAAGTAAAGACACTGCTTTATTTACATGAAAATAGGAAATCCTTTAAGAGGAAAGTCCAGAGAAAAAGGAGAAACGATGGTGTAAAGCTGGGACTGCGGCACAAGGCCAACCACCGGATCTAGTCAATGTCCGATGCAGCATGTTCAAAAGTGCAATGGTTACATAGAAATCACAGGCCCTGTAACAAAAGCCCAATTGGATCCCCCCTATACATACCCCAAGAAAAGGCATCTGGTGGAGTTGGTGGGGTCATACCTCTCAAATTCCAAAATCAGGGATAGTAACACGTATTGCAGCAGGTACACAGTAATTAAGCCAATACTGAAGCCTTTGTGTTCTCACCCTATGCTATACTCCTTTCATGGCCCTTATAGAGTATAATGTCCTCCCCTCCATACTGCATGATACCCCCTAAGTGAATTCCCACAGTGCGCATAGTATGATGCCACCACAGTAACCCCAACTGTATAATACCTCCCATAGCATATTGCCATAAAGGGCCCCCCACACAGGATGATGGTCCCACGCACCACACACAAGATGATGGTCTGCACAGTACCACACACACAAGATGATGGTCTGCACAGTACCACACACAGGATGATGGTCCCCATTTTGGCCAATTGTAGCTTCCAGCTTTGTTGAAAGTTTTTGGAAGGTTTTTTCTGTTCCCATGACTGTGCTGGTGCACAAGGTCCATACAGACGTGGTCAGGAGAGTTTGATGGAAGACCGGCCGCACAGAGCCTAGACCGTAAACCCATCCAACACCTTTGTGATGAATTAGAATAAAGATTGCAAGGCCTGCCTCTCCCCAACATCAAAGTCTGATCTTACAAATGCTTTCCACAGACACCTCCAAAATCTTGTAGAAAACCTCCCAGAAGAGCGTAACGGTTAAAATTGTAAAGGGACTGACTCCAAATTAATGTCTATGGAAGTAGAATAGGAGGAGTACTTTGTAAGTGTCCCAAAACGTTTTATTCAGATAGTGTATTTCCAAAATGTCCACACCCCAAATGGTACTGGGTGTATGCAAATTACTGTAAGTATTTCTGGGAGGTTTTGAGGGCTTTCCAGGGTAAACCAGGAACATGGAATAAAAATTGAGGATTCATATACAGTAGTGGGTGGTCTCTATGGGGTGAAATAGTTGAGTAGACCTGACCAATGGCAGCATACTTAAAGGGAATCTGTCAATAATACTACCCCCTGACCAAGCACATGTATGGGTATGTAGGTTCTAGAAAGCCAAGTACCATTCAGACCTTTTATATCTTCTATCTTGTCCAGCACTTCAGACAAATCAGCATGTAGTTCATATGCAAATTAGGCATTAAGTGCTATAGGCGTGACAAAGGCACTTCCTGGACTTCTGGCATCTAAAATAATTGTCTTGCCCCTTTAATTGATATATATATATATGAACGCAATTGCTGATTTCTTGGATACAGAGCAATGGATTGAAGATATAAAAGTATGGATGGATTTAGCTTTCAAAAGACTTACATGTCCATGCTGTTTGAGGGTGGGGTGATCTTATTGACAGATTCCCTTTAAAGCGAACCTGTCACCCCCCTGGACATCAAAAGCTATAATAGCCACCTTCTGCAGCACTAAGGCTGCATTCAGGAAGGTGGCTATAGGCTTTTGATGCCCTTTATACACTTAAATATGCACTTATATTATGCTCACTGCGCCGTGTGTCCAGGAAGTCGTCGGGCCTGCGCGCACAGCGCATGCGCGGCGCCATAGAGGAGAACGGAGGCGCGCGTTCATGTCAGACTGTGCGTGGAGGCAGCAGCAGGCGACCAGGATGATAGACAAGAGGGGGCGGGTCGGAGGAGCACGAAACCCCGCCTCCCGGTACTTAGGTCTTCTAAACTGTGAGCAGTAATATAAGTGCTATTTAAGTGTATAAAGGGCATCAAAAGCCTATAGCCACCTTCCCTGAATGCAGCCTTAGTGCTGCAGAAGGTGGCTATTATAGCTTTTGATGTCCAGGGGGGATGACAGGTTCGCTTTAAGATTGAGGGGCATTTTTTTCTCCCATAAAGAAATGTTATGTGAGAGAAGTGATTATGCGCAGGTTTTACCTTGATTTGCGTAAATGTTGCTGTGGCGCTCGAGCCAAAATAAATTCAAGTTGTTGGATATTGTTTCTTGTATCATCCTGGGAAAAGATCTATCGTAAGCAAGTTGTCATAATTGTCAGTTCATATTAATGGCAGATGAAGCAGGTGTATAGTCACAGACATATGCTCCATCCTTGAGGGAGATGAGCCAGACTCCTTTTGTTTTGTCTTCCTTCCTTCTCGCCTTAGTCTGTTTTCTACATATCCCGCACATTTTGTAAATTTCCAGGTCACTAATCTTGCTGCCGAAACTATTTCTTCCACATCAAAGCAACCGCGAGGAGCCAGGTAAGCGGCAGAGGCAGCTCGTGTAAGCACTATTTTTTGTTAATTGATTTTTTTTATTTCCCCTTGACTCAGGTTGGATCGAACTTCAAAGCACACACTTGTTTTCAATGGGAGATAATGTAACATTGTACATTCTCCTGGGCTATTGATACCATTCCTGCTTTGGTCTGAATACTTGTGACGGGCATCTGGAGATGGGACTTACTTGAATCAAAATCAATTGATAAAATGCCAGGGAAGCAGGGCCCTTTCATCCAATGTTCAACTGCTGTGAAAGCTTACCCAAGCGCTCCTTAAAACCCAAAATGGAGCCATACTGAAACCTCTTCATATCCAGACCCCATATACTCTGCTGTCAGCCTATGACACTCAGTAGGAACAAGTTCTACATCCAATAATTGGTGCAACCTTTTGTTTCCAGCTATTTGCTAGGGTATGGAACAACTTTCGCCAATCATTTGTTGTTCAAGTGATATTTACACCCATTGCACCCTAGGAATGGGGCTAGATGATGACTGTGAGAAGCAAGCCACAAACTAATAATTATCAGACTTTTGCAACATGGAGCACTGGTTATGAATCACCCAGGGTTGTATGGGGACTCGGGTATCTGGGCCCTGCTGCAGCTGGAATGTCACTGGTGGCCTGCCCAGACCTGTGGTCCTGTTGATCAACTGAAAAGCGGTTTAGGGAATGGAAATAAGGAAAATAAAAGTTTGTCGTGACGCCACCTGCAGATTCTGGTGATGGGCACCAGCGCCGCTTCAGACCTCCGGGGAAGATGATACTACAGGTTGGATGGAGCAGCTCCCTGCAGGTGGAGCCGAGTCCCCGGGGCAGACCAGCACTGATGGTGGGGGTTCTGGATGTGGAGATGATCTGTGGAGCAGTTCAGCAGTTGAACAGACACACAGAAGCTTTGTCACTCTACTAGGGTACTTTACTCTGTAAACCAGTTCAGATGGCAGTTCACAGCACAGTCAGTCTATAATCAGGTAGCTGGTCGGGTAGTCACAGAGATTCGCAAGGTCATTCAGTGGATCCCGTAGTATACCTTCTTTTGACGATCCCGTGTTCTGCTGCTAAAACCTGCCTCTTGTATACCAGGCCCCAAGCTCAAACCTTGGTGGGCTACCAGGCGAGGCTGCACTTTGTAGACAGGGTGTCAGGGTGGATGGACTCACCCGTGACGACCGGTGTAGACGGCTCAGGGGCTGAACACCCTGCACTGTATCCTCGGAGCCGGTACTCAGGTGGACTAGGGTTCCCCCAGAGTAAGGGCGCTCAGATATGGGGTCCCCTCTTTCTGTTCCTGGGCTGCCTCTTCTCTAGGCCCCCTCCCTGGGAGTCTCCTCTCGCTCAGAGGCTCCCCTCTCCTTCGATCCTCAGTGAAAATTAAAACTCTACTGTGTGACTTCCCTCCTCCCCTAACTCCGCCCAATGGGAATGGGACTGCCCGTCTACCCGGGGTTAAGTGTGGGAGGTGCTGGGGTGGAATCCATTTGCAAACCTTACTCCTCCCTGTGACAGGAATAACTGCACGCTCTTTTGTGGGTGCAGTACTCCTACTGTAGCGCACTGACCAGTGGGGCGCCACAGTTACATCAATGTTATTTTGTTTGTTTTTAGAGATTTGCTTGCTTTGCAGTTTTAAGGTCACTTGTCTGTACACAGATAGAATGGCGGAAGGGATTGTAACAGTGGGTCACCAAGTCAGCCTACGTGTCCCTATGGCAATCAAGCGCACATTAAAATTCATTGCCTTGCATCTGGTGGAGAAATCTTTGTCTTTATTTCTATCGGCAGGGGGGCCTCCTGGATACACACCTTTGCAGGCTGCCCGAAGACTTAAGTGAACTTCTTTTACTTTTGAATCGAATGTACATATGGTTAAGAGGGCTGGGTGTACTTATGTTTGCCTAACTAAAGGCCCAGTCTCACATGACGATATCGTTAGAGAGATCGTTGTAACTGTGACGTTACAATGATCTCTCCAGCGATGTCGTTCTGTGTGACACTTAGCAGCGATCAGGCCCCTGCTGTGAGGTCGCTGATCGCTGCAAAGTGCTCTGGATCATTTTTTGATCGTTGGTTTCCCGCTGGTCAGCATGCATCAAATCACTGCGTATAAATCACATATTGCAGTGAATGAGAGCATATGGTCATGCGCAGACCTGCGCAGCACAGTGCGTTCTCATTATAAACATAGGGGCTGCGGTTAGCTTGCGGATCCCCTCCGCAGGACACTGCAGAGGGGTCCGCAAGTGTGAAGGTAGCCTAACAAAGCACTTAGCAGGATGCAGTCAGACCCCATTAAAGAATGCAAACCTACATTTGCATAGAACAGATGCCATCACACTTAACCTACCAGTACATGGGGGAGGTGATTTTGCTATGCACAAGATAAGGTTTGCCTACAAAGGACACCATACAGATACATATGATGCAAAGTGTCTGCATGCTGCCCGCCACGAGACCAAATGGGCAGCCAGTACAATGCCTCTGCACCACTAGTTGAATGACGCCCCATGGGGCCCAACTGCACTCCACAAAAATTATAAAGTGCAAAAAAAAATTTATGATAAAGAAAAATTTTTTTGTATAAGGTATTGGTAGAGGTTTTGGACAGAACACATTATGCTTGTAATCCACAGCACGGATCCTCACGCTTACGATCATTTAATACAATTAAACTACTAAAAAAAGACAGTTTAGGTTGGGCCCCATGGGGCGTCATTCAACTAGTGGTGCAGAGGCATCGCTCTGGCTGCCCATTTGGTCCAGTGGTGGGAAGAGTGGGTAGCATGCAGATTCTCTGCATCATACGTATCTGTGTGAATGACATTCTTTGTAGGCAAACCTTATCTTTAGCATAGTGTGAGGCACTGCCGGCATGATCCCCATGGCCGGGGTGCATCACATGCAGGATCAGGGTATGATCCTGTTCACACTGGCCGGTTTGATAGTGGATGACGCTGTGTGAACCTGTTCTGAACACAATGAGTTTAAAGTGACTAGTGAGTGGCTCATGAAATCGAGGAGGCCATGAGGAATGGGATGTAATGAGTGATTGCTGACAGCCCCGGTGGGTGTGTCATGTGGGTGTGTCCGGAGGATTAGCAGCCCAGCTGGTTGAGTCAGAGTGGGAGTGGCAGGCACGATAAGAGCCGGCCAGCTGAATGATTGAGAGATCATTACCAGCCAGAGAGCAGAGCAGAGCAGTCCAGTCCAGAGCTCTGTGTGCATGGAGTAATGGGAGCATGCTAGCTCCATGCCGGTGCCTAGGTCCGGGGTCGTGGCAGTACCTGGAAGGGGAAGCCATGGCTGAACCTGGTGGATACTGGTCCGGGCGTGGGGTGAAACATGACCGGGAAAGGAGCCCGTGGGGATGCCTGGTGGAACCTGTGATACAGGTAGCGAGACCCGGAACCGTGCCCGGTAAGAAAGCAGTTCTCAAATACTTGTGTGAACCGTGCACCTGGTGTGTGAAATGTGCCAGGCGGGCATAGCCGCCCGAGGTCTGACTAGAAAGTCAGTGAGGGGCCTGTGTTAACTATATGTGTATGAGGGATTAGGTAATTGCCCTGAATGAGAGACGATGGCCTATATGCAAGAGCCATGTATAATGATGGGGAGAGAGAGTGACCCAGCTAGTGTGGATGATATTGGAGGATTTCCGTCCCTGTGGGACGAGAGGGAGGCTTGCCTGGCTGCTTGCAGCGGGTACCTGTCCCTCAACCTCGTCCTCTAATGGTGTGGGTGTGCCTGTGGTGCCAGACACAGGGGTAATAGGGCTCCTAGTAGGTACAGATGAGTTTCCCGGGTACTAAGGTTTGCCAATCCCTGTAATGGACCATGGAGGAGCCACAGTCCGTGGATGTATTATGATGGGCTGTGAGCGGGTGTAAGGATGCATGGGATCCATGGATATTGTATGATGGATCACATGTGGTATGTAAGGTCACGGTCAGGCAGGAATCCTGACTACGGGATATATTTATGGAGTCATCAGGCTGGGTGACTAAAGCCAGGCGGCAGGTACCGCCATTGGGACCCATAGGGCCCGTTGATAAATATACATATGGTGAACTGATAAATGTATGTGTAAAGTGTATATAGGCCGGAGGCCGTAGCTACCACGGGAGCAGGTGTTAGAGCTCCGATGGGGAGAGAGGTGGTTACCGGTCCCGGGTTTTAATGATGGTATATGTGCAATGTGGTATGTAATATTAATGTATTATGTGACGTGTATGTGTTAAATGTACTAACCCGGTTAATGATGCTGTTGAGAAATAAACGGGTAGTTATGTGAAAAATTACACACGTGTTGGCGTCATTACGCAGCAAGTGAGTCCCCCGGCTCGCTACCTCACAATAGCAAAATCATCTCTCCATGTACTGGTAAGTTGAGTGTGAATGCATCTGTTCTATGCACCTGCGTTTGCCTTATTTAATGGGGTCTGACTGCATCCTGCTAAGTGCTTTGTTAGGCTACCTTCACACTTGCGGACCCCTCTGCAGTGTCCTGCGGAGGGGATCCGCAAGCTAACCGCAGCCCCTATGTTTATAATGAGAACAAAATGGTGAGTTTGTTAGCTGGGTTGAGCAGAGTCCACCATGTCTGATCCCTAAGTAGTCTTAGTTGAGGGACAGTCAGGGACAAGGTATTCTGTTCGGCAACAGTTGCGGAGACTGTATAGGATTGTTAGGGGAGCCGGGTGTCAGTGCTAGTGTTTCTAGGGGTCACCATCTCCCTTTGCCCTTAACATCATAGGACTCCTTATCCCCCCTCGTCGTCCTGCACTGGGTGTCTCCCTAATCCCAGCGTGACACTATGTCTGCATTGTGATCTATTAATTATAAGCATGGGATGGCAGTATTTTTCTCTTTGCTTCTGACAAACAGGAGCTGTCCACTCAGTGTGATGGGAATGTAGATCATCAAAATCATTCTAAGCATCACTAGATATCAAGGCTACAAGAAGCAAAATGAAAAATGCAGAGAAGTGACACGAGTGTAAGCATGTGTAAAACTAGGTTAGGGATCAAATGAGGTCTTAGGTATTAGACAAGATAAAGAGAGCAGGAAATTAAAGGAATCATTTGTTGTGCAAAGCGAAATCCTGTTACTTTAGTGGGATTTTAGGAGGGATAATTCCTTTTATGTATTCCATTATTGCTGGGTTACCTTTCCCATTCTATAGAGAGATCCCTGATGAGAAGCCATGAGGTGGTGGAGAGGTAGGCGAGCGCTGGCCAATACGTTTCTATGAAGCCCGGGATACTTTGTGATTAAGTCATCACTCCTGAAAAATGACTGCTGTGATTTAGCTACTGCTTGGAAGTGACGGAGAAGGGGAAAAACAGGCACCGCGGTGATGGAACAACAGCAGATTTCTCAGTACAACTGTTTTTACATACGACTTGAGAGGTTTAAATAATTCACCCCTTGCTTCCTTCTGCTGTGACATGTTCTGCATGAAAAATGTCACCTTGTGCCAGCACGCTCCAGCTTACACAACGTGAAGGGTTCATTAGGACAATGGAAAGTGAAGTTAGAAATGTTGCATTTGCCTGGAGAACGTGTTCTTGGTGGCAGTGGTGGGCGCCCACCTCCGCTGGTGATATCCAGCAGATACCGCCATTCTCATTGTGTCGCTGGAAAATGAGCGGTGCAGTAATAAGTCAGGGTAAGTATTGCTTGTTTTAGTTATTTTTAAAGCAACAATCCCCGTGCAAATTATATATATATATATATATATATATATATATATATATAAAATATAATATATATATTATTTTTTTTTTTTTTTTTTTTAATTTAAGTGCTGGACAATTCCTTTAAGAATTTTTAATTTCCTCTCTACTCTATCACTTTACAGCAAAACTCGGCTCATATGAGGTCAGCAATAGATGCATTGTACAAATTCCCTTATTTATTTGTGCCGTGGGTGCCATGAGGTCAGCAAGTATAAGGGACATCAGTATGTGTTTGTTAGAAGGGTTCGCCTATATAAAGGTTTATTACACAGAGTTTTGCAGCCATTGTCTGCAGAAGAAGCTTGTTCGGTTCGCCTGGAGCGAGTGGTGCAGCATGGGAGGGCCACAGGGGTGCAGTGTTCTTAAGGTTGCAAAATTACAAAACAAAAAAAACTCATTTTTTTTTCCTTTTTGAAATTTGGCACCCCCGAAATGATAGTTGTGTGCCCCTGAAATGTAAGGAGAGAGACAGAGGGATAAAAGAGAGAGAAAATGAGAAAGAGATAGTAAGAGTGAGAGAGCGAAAGAAAGAGCGAGAGAGAAGAAAAATGAGAGAGAAAGAAAGGAGAGAAAGAAAGATAGGGAGAGAGACAGGAATAGAGAGAGAAGAGAGAGCAAATGCTACTTGTGAGCAGACTGTGCCAGCACTGCCAACAGGGGGCACTGGAGGACACTTTCTGCTGAATGTCAACAAATACTCAGCAGTGAGGGCCTCCCACCTCCAAAGACTCTCCACTCATATCCGGACTATCCATTCATGGACGAGGAAAGGAATCTGCATCCTACTGGGAGAGAGGTTGAGATCACCGCCCAATATGTCACCATAAGCTGAGAGGAACATAAGACCCCCAAATGGACCACTATTGCCCAAATTGTGCCCCCCAACCCGACTCCTTCCCCTATCACACTTATTCTTTATTTTTCTTGCTTTGACAACACTAATTGTATTTTGTTCTCGCCAATACAGTCTATTTGAATTTAAATGAGAGAAAGAGAGAGGGCGAGAGAGAGAGATAGAGAGAGGGAGGGAGAGAGAGAGGATGAGAGAGGAGAGAGAGAAAGGAAGAGAGACAAGAGACACGGAGAGTGAGTGAGAATGAGAGGAAGAGAGACAGAGAGAGGGCGAGCGAGAGAGGATGAGAGAGGGAGAGAGAGAGAGGAGCAGAGAGAAAGGAAGAGCGACAGAGACACGGAGAGTGAGTGAGAATGAGAGGAAGAGAGACAGAGAGAGGAGAATGAGAGACGAGAGTGTGAGGTATAGAGAGGAGAGACAGACATAAAAAGAGGGAGAATGAGAGACAACAGAAGAGACAGAGAGAGGAAGAGAGGACAGATACAAAGAGAAGGAGAATGAAAGACAGAGAGGAAGAGACCGACAAGAGAGAGTGAGAGACAGACAGAAAAGAGAGAGACTGAGAGAGACATAAATAGAGAGACAAACACAGAGCCTGCTGATTCTCTGTCTGAAATATGAGATAATGCGCAATAGGGTCTTATCCTTTAGACGGGAACGGCAATAAAATCTGATTGAAAACTGCTCACCTGGTATGGTTGTGTGACCCACAACCAAGTATGATCGCTCAGAAACAGCTGCTGCACGGTCCGCACCTCCACGGGTAAACCGCGGTGGAGACTATCTGGATGAAGGACGAAGTGCCGCCTGACCTGCGCTGCTGTACAGGACCACCAGAACACGGGATATCTGGGTTAAGTTGTAGGTTTTATTCCGACACTTTCGGAGCTGCTATCGGGCTCCTTCCTCGGGACAATCCCTGAGAAGGAGCCCGGTAACAGCTCCAAAACGTGTCGATATCCCGTGATATCCCAGATATCCCGTGTTCTGGTGGTCCTTTACAGCAGCGCAGGTCGAGCGGCACTTCGTCCTTCATCCAGATATGCTGATTGCCTGTGGCCTTCATCTTTCCACCAGTCTAGGAGATGTGTTTTTTTTTTACTATTATCTGGGCCACTTTAGCATTTAACAATGGTTTTCCCAGTAGTGTACAACCCCTTTCAGATCCTTAATGGTGGATTTCCCTCTATTATTGGATTTTGATATCGAATTTCTAAATCACTTTAAATTTCCTCCATTACCTACTCTGTGACCCCAATTTTTTATATGCAGTGGACAATACCTTCAAGTAAAAGCAAAGCATATATAAACATTGGAGACTTGATAAAGCCCCCCGCTGGTGCCCCCTAGTGGACACAACAATGGGAAAAAAATCATATATTTACCTGGCTGCAAAGTCTTTGTATCAAGTGTTCTCAAATCATCACTCTACAACCCAAAACGTTTCCACAGATTTTTTTATTAGAAATAAATATGCAGTGAAGACCTTACAATAGCTCCATCTTCCACAACACATAGCTCCTTGCGAAAAAAATACATCTTTCTATTGCCAAAATGCTGAAGGTATTGGAGATATTTGGTCTTGACACTTTAATACATTAGTTATGAAAATATTTTCACCTCTGATGATGGACATGATAAAGCTCAGTAAGCTCTTACAGCAGCAGAATGGATTTAATACACTTTTTAAGCGACTCTTTCAAGACGATTTGTTTTGAACATTCTCAAGTTCTGGTTAAACCAAGGGCCCTGGCCTCTGTATATTTTAATAAGGGGCTTTTCAGTCTTCTGTACAGAAAACCTAATTGCTACATAATGAAATTTTGGCAACTTTCTAGAATACTTAGGGAGTGTTGCCCATACTGGGACTCCAGTCGTTTTGTGTCAACTGAATCGTACAAACATTTTGCAACTTTTGGTCCTTTTGGATCAACCAAATACGTTTAACACCGAATGGTGATCAGTAAAAGAGGCCGTAGCCCATCGCAGAGCAAGGGATTCACTATATACTGCACCAGAAAATCGAGCTGGCGTAAAAGCGGAAGCACAACTCAAAAGAGAAAGGCGTGCACCTTCTAATCAATTTAGCGCATCTTAATCCAATAGGCTTTTGACTTACGGTAAGATGTGGGATGAAATGCCAGCCTTGATACTTCCTCCCTTTGTGCTTTTCTTTCTAACTTTTTCAACATATCTGTTTGCTGTCAGTGAACGGGGACATTCTTCTTTAAATCTAAAGACTCAAAAGACTTAATACATCTCACGGCTGAGGGTTTGCTACAATTGCACCCAGTCTATGAAAGCCTCTTTCTGAACTACTCTTGTAGGAACTATTAACACCAACCGCAAGCTCGGAAAGCCAATCTCAAGACAATAAGGCAGAAAGTGGTGCTGAGGCAACTACAAGGCAAAAAGTTTGGAAGTTTACCATGTACAACACTTTGGGTCAATGAGACGATAGTTTTTGAATTACATCAAACATCGGGAGCTATGGAAAGGGGCATCAATATAGGCGATTTTCGTCATTGGGTCCGATCAGTACAGGAAGGGTCACAAGCTTGACAAATGTTTGGAGTAAAATTGCCAATATAAGGGGGCGCTCAATATGACCAGCATGTGAAAACTAGGGGAGCCTAATAATGTAAGGTGCGCAATGGCGTAAGTTGACCTCTCATGGGCCTCAATACAAAATCTCCATAAAAGCCCCAGCTATCAGAGATCTGTAAACTTGTTGGTCTTCTCTTATGAGCCATAGGATCTCTTAGGGCCCTCTGAAGCTCCAGCGCTGGGGCAAGACTACAACCCCCAGCGAACATTACAGTTATGCCCCTGAGGGTGCAGAAGTAGAACATTAATCATGAGTAGTCAAGTTATCTGAAAAGTAATCATCTGGTAGGTGGATATAAGAAAGTAGATGGAATAAATAAGGCAAAACCAGATGTATGTTGTCTCCGTTGTTTGCAAACATGTTTTTTCTCTCTACACCTCCTCTCTCATTACTCTTGGTCCATTATCCCATTCCCTAGTATGCATTTTCTCTAGTAAGGGAAGTCCTGCTCAGGTTTTTGCCCCTAATAGCAAACATTTGGGACCAATTAGGGCTCTATCTCCCATTTAAGAAGGACCCATAGCAGCTGTGTAGTATGTAATTCTACAAAAACACATACTGCTCAGTGTTTTTTTTTTCAATGGGAGAATCTAAAAGGCAAATAAAGTAAGACTGTGCAATAATCAGGAGTTGTAATAAACCTATGCTACTGTGCATTGTTACCTACTGCGTATCCTAAGCTGCACTACTGCTCATTACATAGACACTGCATTCCCACCTATAGATACGTGTTATCTGAGTGCACAAACAACGGCAGAGCATAAAATAAGTTATCATTATATCTTACATCACAGAACACAATACTCAGTGATCATTTTGGCCAGTGCTCCTCTCATTCAAGGCTTTATTCTATTGATCACTGCGGCAAATCCCTGGGAATTTGGTTATTGTTGGGTCAAGGACTGCGCCTTCATCTGTCTCTTGGCTTTGGTTTGCAGGTAGCGGCCTTTTCCTTCCTCAAATCGTTTCTTTTCTTCTTCGCTCTCCATCTGCATTAGAAGTCACAAATATAACTGGATAAGTATAGAAGTGTAAAGTATAAATGAGCAATAAGTTACACGATGTAAAAGTAGAAAATTGTAGACGCCGAAAGAGTATGTCCACTATTCTACAGATTACATAAAACATGATTAACATACACAAAGTATAAGTAACCTTATATACACTATATTATTTATCTTGAACTAATCCTGAACTGCTGACTGTAAATGCCCCAACATCAATAACATAATGTATGTACACAGCGACTCCACCAGTACAATAGTGAGTGCAGCTCTGGAGTATAATACAGGATATAACTCAGGATCTGTACAAGATAAGTAATGTAATGTATGTACACAGTGACTCCACCAGCAGAATAGTGAGTGCAGCTCTGGAGTAATAAAACAGGATGTAAATCAGATCAGTACAGGAAAGTAATGTAATGTATGTACACAGTGACTCCACAGCAGAATAGTGAGTGCAGCTCTGGAGTATAATACAGGATATAAACTCACGATCAGTACAGGATAAGTAATGTAATGTATGTACACAGTGACTCCACCAGCAGAACAGTGAGTGCAGCTCTGGAGTATAATACAGGATGTAACTCAGGATCAGTACACGATAAGTAATATAATGTATGTACACAGTGAACTGCACCAGCAGAATAGTGAGTGCAGCTCTGGAGTATAATACAGGATGTAACTCAGGATCATACAGGATAATAATGTAATGTATGTACACAGTGACTCCACCAGCAGAATAGTGAGTGCAGCTCTGGAGTATAATACAGGATATAACTCAGGATCAGTACAGGATAAGTAATGTAATGTACACAGTGACTCCACCAGCAGAATAGTGAGTGCAGCTTCCGGAGTATAATACAGGATGTAACTCAGGAGCAATACAGGATAAGTGATGTAATGTATGTACACAGTGACTCCACCAGCAGAATAGTGAGTGCAGTTTTGGAGTATAATACAGGATGTAACTCAGGATCAGTACAGGATAAAGTAATGTAATGTATGTACACAGTGACTCCCCAGCAGAATAGTGAGTGCAGCTCTGGAGTATAATACAGGATGTAACTCAGGATCAGTAAATGTAATGGTATGTACACAGTGACTCCACCAGCAAATAGTGAGTGCAGCTCTGGAGTATAATACAGGATGTAACTCAGGATCAGTACAGGATCAGTAATGTAATGTATGTACACAGTGACTCACCAGCAGAATAGTGAGTGCAGCTCGGGAGTATAATACAGGATGTAACTCAGGATCAGTACAGGATAAGTAATGTAATGTATGTACACAGTGACTCACCAGCAAATAGTGAGTGCAGCTCTGGAGTATAATACAGGATGTAACCAGGATCAGTACAGGATAAGTAATGTAATGTATGTACACAGTGACTTTAGTGGGGACCCGATTGGTTGTCACTAAACTATTCTAGGGTCAGACACATCTGAATAGAATATGCAAATAGAGTCTGTGGAGCCTCGTTTAGGAGTCTCAACACAGGACACCTGGCCTTGGTATTCCCTTGCCATATCTTTAAGCTTGTAAAGAGCTGGATATTGACTTAAAGGGCACTTAATATGATGGTTATCATGGTCTCCTCAAAGAGCCACCCGTTGGCTGGGTCCTTCCTTGGAGGGATATCTGGCTAGTCCTGTGTTGAGACTCCTAAACGAGGCTGCACAGACTTTATTTGCATATTCAACATTCCCAGGGGGCAATGCGCCTAGGAATTCACTGTGTTTAGCGCTTTAGCCGGCTTCCCACAGTGTTTTCTTGGACTGGTCTCCCTGAGATCAGTGAATGCTTTGTGTTGTTACATCTGAATAGAACAAAGAGGTACTCAGAGATTGATTTCATAAGATTGACCTAACACAGGTAAGCATATTATGCAAAATACCACAAAAGACCATTGGTGCTACAGGAGACCTTGGACAGGAATAAAGAATAGAGTGATTATGAAGTAGTCTTTGGGATTAGGCTGCAGACTTCTGAAAAATTGAAAATGGAAAATTGTGGGATGATCAAGGAATGTGAAAAATAAAGAATGTAATAAACTAAATATGAGCTTCATGTAATAATCACACCATTTAAGCTGTGGTTTATCTGTACTCTGTCTCCGAGGAGAGCTGCTCGCTCTCATACCTTAAGGCAAAAATGCTACATCTGTCTGATGAGTGGTTCCAAACATTTTCCTGGCAGAATATGACTGATTTCAGTCTGGAAAACAATGGAAAAAAACTGCTCAAATGTATTACCAGTGGTAATGTAACAGGTTGGAGTGGAGAGATAAAGAATGGAGATCTTCTTTTAAATGACCCTTTTGTTCACATTTATTTATGTGGTCCATGAGATTAGAGGGTTTGCCCCTGTGATGTCTGTCCGAGGCTTCAAGCACAAAAAGACTCTCTCGGACAGACTAGGCAAAAGCCCCTCTGTTAGGCAGAACACTGAGAAACCCTATATGGGGATCTGTATTTACAACAGGGTCCAGGAGATTGCTGCCTATAGAAGGACTAAAGTCCACAGACCGAAAAGTTGCCAACAGGGTCAAAGCCAGGAGGACAGAAAAAGGATAAAACCAGGATCCGAAAGAGTGGTCAGGGAGCTGGATCAAAACCAAGATGGCACCAAAATACTAAATCGTGAGGCAGGAGAAGCATCCAAAACATAGGCCGAGGTAACATAGAAAACACAAATACAAGACTGGAGACTAGCCAGGGGAAGAAGCAAAAGCTATTTCTGGCAGCTTCCAGCAGAAAGCTGAATGTATTAGTAAGGTGTGGTGCTTTCCAATATGCTGAAGCTTAGGAATTAATGACTTCAGCTGGTAGCACACACATTCACTTTGTCAGACTGTGAAGCACAGCAGGTACCAGCCACTCTAACCTTAGTGGACAGGCAGAGCATTCGCTCTCTAGAGATTCAGGTTCTGACTTCTCTATGACCAGCACCACCCATATGGTGAATATGGCGCTGACTGGTGACAAAAGCGGATGTCGATGAGGCAGACTCTGATGGGAATGTGACAGCCCCAATCCCCTAGACAATAAAGAGACATACAGTACATAAAAATGATACAGGCAATGATTGGGGCGCGATCATTCAGTAGGAAAATGATTCTTACTTGCTCTCCTAAAATTCATTCACTTTTACAAATGTCAAGACCAAAACAATGATTTCATGAACGAGCAAAAAAAGAGAATTTTGTTTGCTTACCGTAAATTCTTTTTCCTTTAGTCCTTAAATCTGGGAGACCCTGACATTGGGTGTTATATGCTGCCCCTGGAGGTCACACCAATTATAGGAGAGATTTCTCCTCCTCTGCAGCATATACGCCCTCTGCAGGAATACTGTCAGTTTGGCATATAAGCAGTAGGAGGAAAACATTGCACTGTAAAACCAATCCCGGCCAACCAGGCCGAACAGGAAAAGTATAAGGCCAGAACAATGGCCAATAGCGATAACTAAGTGCTGTACAAGAGACACAGGTACGCTCGTAGGGCAAAGGGGTGGGTGCTGGGTCTCCCAGATTTAAGGACTAAAGGAAAAAGAATTTACGGTAAGCAAACAAAATTCTCTTTTTCCTTGTTGTCCAAAATCGGGAGACCCTGACATTGGGACGTCCAAAAGCAGTCTCTGGGTGGGAAAAAACCACTGCACCCTGAAAGGCAACTCAGACATGTACAGGTGGGCAACAGTTGCCTGTAGAACGCGCCTGCCCAGACCTGCATCCGCTGAGGCATGAACATGTACCTGTACTGTTTAGAAAATGTGTGTAGGCTTGACCAAGTGGCGACCTGACACACCTGTTGGGCTGAGGCTCGGAGCCGCAACACCCAAGAAGCGCCCACGGCCCTAGTGGAATGCGCCATTGAGTCCCGTCGGGAGCGACGTGTGCGAGACCGAATAGGCCTTTAATATGGCGGTCCTGATCCAATATGGCCGTCCTGATGCCAAGGGCAATCGTGGCCTTGGAGGCGGAAGAGCCCTTGCCGCATCTGGCCGTGAGAACAAAGAGAGTCAGTCTGATGCAGAGGAGCTGTGCGAGACAAATACACTCTGAGCCCTGACCAAGTCCAAGTTGTGGAGGGCCTTTGCAAACCTGTGAATCAGGTTTGGACAAAAGGAAGAAAAAGAAATGCCCTGGTTGAGGTGGAAAAGAGAGATCACCTTTGGGAGAAAGGAAGGAACGGGACGCAGGACCACCCTGTCCTGATGAACCACCAAGAAGGGAGGCTTGCATGACAATGCCGTCATGCGAAAGGGTGGACAAGGGATATCCGTTAATGGTTCAAATGGAGGTTTCTGGAGAGCCGAGAGAACCAACTCGAGATCCCACGGTTCTAGAGGACGCTTGTAGGGTGGAACAATGTTAGCCACCCCTTGCATAAATGTGCGAACTGTGGGAGCCTAGCCAGACTCTTGGAATAAAGAACAGAAAGAGCTGACAACTGTCCTTTCAGCTTAGGGAAAGACCAGTGTTTAGACCCGACTGAAGACACAAGAGTAATGTAGGCAAGGAGAAGGGCCACTGAGAGTGGCCGTTATCAGAACACCAGGAGAGAGAAAGTCTCCACGTCCAGAGATAAAAGTTCAGCGAGGCAGGCTTATGAGCCTGTGTCATGGAGTCCGGAACTTCGCGGGGAAGAGCCGAGAGAGTCAGGACCCAGGATTCAAGGGCCAAACAGAGAACCTGAGTGCCGCAGAATTGTGGCGGAAAATGGACCCTGAGAGAAAGATCTGGAAGATCTGACAGACTCCAAGGTTTGCCGTCGGCGAGCTGGAGCATTCTGGGAACCAGGCTCTCCTGGGCCAAAGGGGTGCGATTAGAATCACACAAGACAGTCCGCCCGTATCTTGCAGGGCACCCGAGGTAACAGGGCCAGAGGTGGGAACACGTATGGCAGGCGAAACTGGGACCAATCCTGGACCAGTGCGACCGCTGCCAGAGCCCTGAGGTCGTGAGCCCTGGCTATAAATGCCAGAACCTCGTCGTTGAGGAATAACGCCATCAGTCGACATCCGGAGTCCCCCACCGCCTGTAAATGGCTTGGAATCTTTCAGGTCCAGAGACCATTCACCCGAGTCCATGCCTAGACGGCTGAGATAGTCTGCTTTCCAGTTGTCCACACCCGGGCTGTGGACCGCGGAGATGGAAGATCCTGTGGCCTCTGCCCAGGATAGTGTCTTGTGGACTTCTAGCATCGCCAAGGTGCTGTGAGTGCCACTCTGAAGATCGATGTAAGCGACGGCTCGCGTCATCCGAATAGATCCTCACCTGGCGGCCGCTCAGAGGGACTGAAACACCAGAAGTGCCGGAAAGCCGCCCTGATGTCCCGAGTATTGAGGGAGGGAGGACTCCACCGGAGACCATGTGGAGAAGGAACCCCGCTCCCCAGCCGGGGAGGCCGGCGTCCGAGGTGACTACCGACCAGGACGGTGGGATAAGAGATCGACCCTGAGACAGGGACAGATACGACAGCCACCACCGGAGGATTCCCTTGTTTCGGGGGACATGGAGATCGTGTGATCCAAGGTCCTCGAATTTTTTGACCCAGACTTGAAGGATCTCCAGCTGAAAATGGAATAATAGAGAGTAATCCTGCTTAGAGGGAGACGGACTTCGCGTTCAGCAGTCGCACCAGAGCTGCTCGAGAGTCGAATTGCATCCCCAGATACACGAGACTTTGTGTAGGAGAACCGACTTCGGACGGTTGAGATCCAGCCAAACTTCCTGAGAGTCGACAAATAGTGGACACGGCCTGCCGGCAATCCTGGAGAGAGGGTGCCTCGACAAGAAGGTCGTCCAGATAAGGAATGACCGACAGCCCCTGAGTGTGAAGTACGGAGACCACTGAGGCCATTACTTTGGTGAATACTCGTGGGGCGGTGTCCGAACCGAAGTGAAGGGCCACAAATTGGAAAGAAGGTCGTCCCCAATCGCAAACCACAGGAACCTGCAGGAGTGCATCCTTGAAGTCTATGGATGCTAAGACTTCCCCTTGAGACATCGAGGTATCACTGAGCGCAGCGATTCCATGTGAAAATGTCTCACTTTGACGTGCTCATTGAGGAGCTTGAGGTCCAGAATGGGGCGAACGGACCCGTCCTTTTTGGGCACAATGAAGAGATTTGAGTAAAATCCTTGAAACCGGTTCCGTACGGGAACTGGGACGAAGACTCCTTCCCGCTTTAGGGACTCCAGCACTTGATAAAAGGCGTGGGCCCTTGCGGGAGGGGGAGATGTCATGAAGAAACGGCTTGAAGGACTGAGTTCAGTGCTATGAAGTAGCCGTGAGTGACAATATCTCGCGCCCATTGATCTAGGATCGGGCGAGTCAAGCAGAGGTAGTCTTGGACGGCTTCTGACCAAAAGACTTTTGCTGGCGAGAACGCCAGGTGGCACCCTGGCCTTGGGGACTTGTCAGAACGAAAAGTCCTGTTGGTAAAGAGGGCTGTCTGGAAAACCAGGCAGGGGAACGAAATGGACTAAAGAATGAACCCTGGCAGCTTCTGCTGCGCAGGCTTGTCTGCTTTTTGTTGGGGCAGGAGTGTACTTTTGCCTCCTGTTGTGTCTAAGTTCGTCCAGACATTCACCGAAGAGACGATCCCCGGTACAGGGGATCCCCGTAAGGTGCTCCTGGGAAAAAGCATTACCCGTCCAATCCCGGAGCCAGAGAATTCTCCGAATGGCGAAGGAATTGGCGGCTGCCACTGCTGAACGACGGCTGAGTCAAGCACGGCAATTTTCGATCCCATTGCCATTTGTTGCAGGAGGGGAGACGCCTCAGGAACCCTCACATAGGTCATGGAATGAACCGCGTCTGTAAATGCAGAAAAAGCTTTAAGAGACCAAGCAGCTGCAAAGGCGGGGAGAAAAGCCTCGCCAATAGCGTCATAGATTGACTTGGTTAAGAGTTCAATCTGACGGTCTGCCGAGTCTTCCAAAGAGGAGCTGTCGGCGATGGAAATTGTGGTTCTGGTAGCCAATCTGGCTACGGCCGGTCAACCTTAGGGTTGGGACCAGCTAGACAGTACTGCCAGGGCAAGCGTATACTTGGGATATGTGGATGTCGGCAGAAAAGTATCGCCGGGCATGCCTTGGGCTTTTGCACCGTGTCCGTAAAGTCAGGATGATCAGAGAATATGCTGGCAGATCTCCTAGGATCCCCTGAGGAGACCTTGGCTCGCTGCTCAGACTGTGTGTCAGGAGCAGGCAGGTCTTGTTATTAATAATGGAGACAATATTGTCAGCTAAAGTGTCCCCTGCAGGGACAAATTCAGAGACAGATTCAGAGGCCTTCTGAGTCTGAGCCAGAGGACGACGAGTCCTCTTCCACGCCCTCCTCCAGAGGCTCCCTTGACTGGGATCTGGGAGAGGAGGGGGAACGGTCTCGGCGGCGTCATTTGAACTGGGCCCCCAAGAGACAAGAGGGCCTGTTACGCCTTGCCGAAGGAGACGGACCCGGGACCGAAGAGGACCCCTCCAGATCCTGTTCAGGGTCCTGGTTAATGGCCTGAATGATGGATCTAGTCATGGAGGCTACAGATTGCGACATAGCTCGCGATACTGCCAGGGCCACTGAATCGGACAATGACTGAGATAAGACGTCAATCCACCGAGGAGCCGGTGTTAAGACCGGGGGAGCGGACGCCTGATCCCAGAGGGGGTAGGGGCATACACCTGGAGCTGGGTTCCGAGGGTATCCAGGGACCCATTCTGCTCACAAGCCGTGCAGAGGATTGATACTCTGCCCAGGCAGCGTGACCTTGCACACTGTACAAGTTACATACAGTTTAGGAGCCCAATGGGACTTACCCTTGCTCTTAAAAACACACATAATCTGACCCAATCCTGTGTATTTGCTACCAAAAACAGATTAACTGAAGGGGGAATGCCACAGAGAAGAATCATCCAATGGGATGATATCGGATCCCAAAGTCTGAGTCTCCCATAGCAGCAGCTGTATATGCTGTAGGATCTGCACAGAAAGTGGCCAAAATGGCCCCCGCAGAGAGAGGGAGTCAGAGAGAGGGGGGAGTCAGAGGGAGGAGGGAGGGCCCGCAAAAACGCGGGAACTGTGGCCCCATACAGTTACACAGGAGGGGAGAGGCGAGGCCGAGCCCTGTGTGCTGTGAGAGAAGTGAGAGCAACGCCCGCCCCCCTGCTGTTGATAGACATGCAGGGGGCGGAATCGCGGCCTAGGCCCCGGCAAAGCCGGGGACTAATGTAGAAAGCCGCGGCCGGCCTGCATGAGGGGTCGGCGCGGTAGTTGTAAAAAAACACCGCTAATGTTCCAAAATGTGCCCCCTGCCATTAGCCCTGTGCCCCGGCCCCTGATGTACAAGACAGCAAGGAGGGAATCGTGTCCGGGCGTCCAGCCAAGCCTGGGGCCAGTGCAGGGACCGAACTACCGGTCTTCGGACCCGGATTCGGCCATTAGCCTTGTGCCCGTCCCCCTGCTGTACAACACAGACAAGGAGGGGAATCGCTGCTGAGTTTCCAGCAAGTCCTGGGGCCGGAGCAGGGACAGCCCTGCTGTATTTGGACCCGGATCCTCCGTAGATGCGGGGACCCCCATGTGTTCGGCACATACCTGAGTCCCCAGAAGGGCAGAAGATGGGGGCCAGCTCGGTAACCTGAGGTTGAGCCTGCATCCATCACCTGTGACTGGAAGGGAGTTGAACTCCGTCACAGAGGCCACACAGTGACTGTGTATCGGCCAGGGGCACAGAGAACTGTGAACCCCTCAGTCGGCTTCCACCTCACCAGAGGCCCTTTGAAAGGGTATGGTGAGGGAGCACGGCATATGGGGCCGAAGGCCCATGCCGGGGGACCCCGATGGTCCCCTGAGCTTCATCTGTAGCAGGAGCTTCAGTGTGGAGATGTGCCTCCAACGACACCAAATTACAAACTGACAGTATTCCTGCAGAGGGCGTATATGCTGCAGAGGAGAAGGAGGAGAAATCTCTCCTATAATTGGTGTGACCTCCAGCGGGCAGCATATAACACCCAATGTCAGGGTCTTCCAGATTTTGGACGACAAGGAAAGTAGTGGACTCTAATGGCGGAATAGCGTTTACGGAATTTCATGTGCGGTGCCAACTTAATCATTGGTGGAACCAAAACTTGATGCTGCAAAGACTTAGTATAACCGAGGGGCCTTTTAGGTCCACCAAGGATCCAAGCACATTACAATCATCACAACCCCGATAGTTATGTGGTTGGTTGGACATCTGCATGTTGGCGCTGTTGACGATGTATTCTATGGTGGGTACCATTAGCTACAATGCTATTATTTCTTCATATAATATCCTCACCACCCATATTGTTCTCCAGAACACACAGATTTAGGAATAATCAAATCTTTGACTACACTGAGAAATGAACTTTTAACACCTTTGTGTCACACTGAATTACTTATACCATGAAGCTCTGCCTCCTCATCCACCGCACATTCCCATCCAGCTTAAAACATTCACATTCTTCATTAAACATCTGAAAACACCTAGAGGTGCGAGCTGCTATTTATAACATTCGTCATACAGAAGAAGCGGCGCAGAGCTCACGATCTGTTCACAGCTCTTCCGTTCTGTTAGTCTATTCTATCTCAAGACATTCACTGTACAATTGTTCTATTGCCCAAAAATAGTCAGTGTACGAGACCCTGTACCCTCTATACAGGGCCGGCCCTAGGCATGTGCGAGTCGTGCGGCCGCACAGGGCGCCACGCTGCAGGGGGCGCCACAGGGAGACAGCTGTCATTGTTATTTGCTGCCCTGCTCCCGCTCCCAGGCGCTTTGCTAGATCTGTGCGGCTGCTAGTAGACAGGGGGCAACATCCACAGGGGCACCTGGTGGTAGCGCGGCCCCTGCTGATGCCGCTCCCTCTACTATAGTCCTGGCCGCTTCGTTATCCCCCCCCCCCTGCAATGTGAGCCCACCTGTGGAGCTGCACAGGCCTGTGCTTACAGGACCTGTGATGATGTCAATGAAGGGGGAGGAGTTAGGGATCACATGATCAGCATCTCCGAGTATGCAGGGCAGCTTCCACCAAGCAGCATGAAGTGAAGAAATGGATGAGGTGAGTGTGAATGTAGCAGAGGTGAGTGTGAATGTAGCAGAGGTGAGTGTGAATGTAGCAGAGGTGAGTGTGAATGTAGCAGAGGTGAGTGTGAATGGGGTGTAAGGAGTGGAGCCGCGTGTGCACAATGTGTACAGAGCGGAGCCACGTGTGTACGAGGTGTACGGAGCGGAGCCACGTGTGTACGAGGTGTACGGAGCAGAGCCACGTGTGTACGTGGTGTAAGGAGCGGAGCCGTGTGTGTACGAGGTGTACGGAGCGGAGCCACGTGTGTACGAGGTGTACGGAGCAGAGCCACGTGTGTACGTGGTGTAAGGAGCGGAGCCGTGTGTGTACGAGGTGTACGGAGCGGAGCCACGTGTGTACGAGGTGTACGGAGCGGAGCCGAGTGTGTACGAGGTGTACGGAGCGGAGCCGAGTGTGTACGAGGTGTACGGAGCGGAGCCACGTGTGTAAGAGGTGTACGGAGCGGAGCCGAGTGTGTACGAGGTGTACGGAGCGGAGCCGAGTGTGTACGAGGTGTACGGAGCGGAGCCGAGTGTGTACGAGGTGTACGGAGCGGAGCCGAGTGTGTACGAGGTGTACGGAGCGGAGCCACGTGTGTACGAGGTGTACGGAGCGGAGCCACGTGTGTACGAGGTGTACAGAGCAGAGCCACGTGTGTACGTGGTGTAAGGAGCGGAGCCGTGTGTGTACGAGGTGTACGGAGCGGAGCCACGTGTGTACGAGGTGTACGGAGCAGAGCCACGTGTGTACGAGGTTTACGGAGCGGAGCTGAGTGTGTACGAGGTGTAAGGAGTGGAGCCGCGTGTGTACGATGTGTACGGAGCGGAGCCACGTGTGTACGAGGTATACAGAGCGGAGCCACGTGTGTACAAGGAGTATGGAGCGGAGCCACGTGTGTACGAGGTTTACGGAGCGGAGCCACGTGTGTACGAGGTTTACAGAGCGGAGCTGAGTGTGTACGAGGTGTACGGAGCGGAGCCGTGTGTGTACGAGGTTTACGGAGCGGAGCCGAGTGTGTACGAGGTGTAAGGAGTGGAGCCGCGTGTGTACGAGGTGTACGGAGCGGAGCCACGTGTGTACGAGGTGTACGGAGCGGAGCCGTGTGTGTACGAGGTTTACAGAGCGGAGCTGAGTGTGTACGAGGTGTAAGGAGTGGAGCCGCGTGTGTACGAGGTGTACAGAGCGGAGCCACGTGTGTACGAGGTGTACGGAGCGGAGCCACGTGTGTACGAGGTGTACGGAGCGGAGCCACGTGTGTACGACATGTACGGAGCGGAGCCACGTGTGTACGACGTGTACGGAGCGGAGCCACGTGTGTACAAGGAGTATGGAGCGGAGCCACGTGTGTACGAGGTGTACGGAGCGGAGCCGTGTGTGTACGAGGTTTACGGAGCGGAGCCGAGTGTGTACGAGGTGTAAGGAGTGGAGCCGCATGTGCACAAGGTGTACAGAGCGGAGCCACGTGTGTACGAGGTCTACTGAGCGGAGCTGAGTGTGTACGAGGTGTACGGAGCGGAGCCACGTGTGTACGAGGTGTACGGAGCGGAGCCGCGTGTGTACGTGGTGTACGGAGCGGAGCCACGTGTGTACGAGGTGTACGGAGCAGAGCCGAGTGTGTACGAGGTGTACGGAGCGGAGCTGCGTGTGTACGTGGTGTACGGAGCGGAGCCGCGTGTGTACGTGGTGTACGGAGCGGAGCCGCGTGTGTACGTGGTATACGGAGCGGAGCCGCTTGTGTACGTGGTGTACGGAGCGGAGCCGCGTGTGTACGAGGTGTACGGAGCGGAGCCGCGTGTGTACAGAGCGACGAGGTGTACGGAGCGGAGTCGAGTGTATACAAGGTGTATGGAGTGGAGCCGAGTGCATACAAGGTGTGTGTACCAGTGGTAGCCCCCCGCAGATCCTGCTCTCACTACTATAGTCCCAGCCGCCTCTGCCAGCAGCATTCTTCTCCCGAGTCCCGGCCGCCGCTGTCTGCCCTCTGCAGCTCAGCACAACGGGGCACGATGATGTCCTCAGTGAGTCCCACTGTGCTGAGACGTGCAGAGCAGATGCTGAGGAGACTGGAGCAGCGAGAAGAGAGGTAAGTATTTACTTTTTTCTTCTTAATCAGTGAGTACACTGCATTATACTATATGGAGGACTGTGGGGGTGTATTGTACTATATGTCATGCTTTAAGGGTGCAATATACTATACGGAGGACTGTGGCGTGCATTATAATAAATGAAGGAGTTTGGGTGTGCATTCTAGATGGAGGACTGTGGGGTGCATTATACTATATGGAGGACTGTGGGGTGCATTATACTATATGGAGGACTGTGGGGGTGCAGTATTCTATATGGAGGTTTTTTTTCAAGAAAAACACTTGCTGCAAATACACAGCGTGTCAACGTAGCCGTAATGCTGTAACTTTTCAGGATCTGGGGCTATGTGAGGGCTTGTTTTTTAGGCCCTGAGCTGATGTTTTTACTGATATCATGTTTGGGTAGACATAATGTTTTGTTCGCCTCTTATTGTATTTTATTGCAACGTTACAGTGGCCAAAAAAACTATTCTGCAGCTTTATTTTTTATTTCACTACAATATTTACTGATCGCATATCGCATTAATTTAATTTATATTTTGATCACTTTTATGAATGCAGCAATACCAGTTTGTGTATTTTCTTAATGGGGCAAAAAAAAAAGGCGTGATTTGAACTTTAGTTCCCGTTTTAGAAAATTGTTCATACTTTTAATAACTTAATAGTCTTGTTAGTGTTGAAGCTGCGTTTGTCTCATCACCTGTGCCATGTATACCAGTGCATCATCAGCACTGCTATGTATAGGAGAAAACACCTCTATGTACAGTAGATAACACAGGATCCACCATTCACATTAGGTGATGTTACAGCTCACCTCCTCCTGTACAATGACTGATAACACCTCTATATACAGTAGATAACACAGGATCCACCATTCACAATAGGTGATGGCACAGCTCACCTCCTCCTCCTCTATAATGACTGATAACACCTTTATATACAGTAGATAACACAGGATCCACCATTCAAAATAGGTGATGTCACAGCTCACCTTCTCCTGTACAATGACTGATAACACCTGTATATACAGTAGATAACACAGGATCCACCATTCACAATAGGTGATATCACAGCTCACCTCCTCATCCTGTACAATGACTGAAAACACCTCTATATACAGTAGATAACACAGGATCCACCATTCACAATAGGTGATATCACAGCTCTCCTCCTCCTCCTGTACAATGACTGATAACACCTCTATATACAGTAGATAACACAGGATCCACCATTCACAATAGGTGATATCACAGCCCACCTCCTCCTGTACAATGACTGATAACACCTCTATATACAGTAGATAACACAGGATCCACCATTCACAATAGATATCATCACAGCTCACCTCCTCCTGTACAATGACTGAAAACACCTCTATATACAGTAGATAACACCGGATCCACCATTCACAATAGGTGATATCACAGCTCACCTCCTCCTGTACAATGACTGATAACACCTCTATATACAGTAGATAACAAAGGATCCACCATTCACAATAGGTGATATCACAGCCCACCTCCTCCTGTACAATGACTGATAACACCTCTATATACAGTAGATGACACAGGATCCACCATTCACAATAGGTGATGTCACAGATCACCTCCTGTACAATGACTGATAACACCTCTATATACAGTAGATAACACAGGATCCACCATTCACAATAGGTGATATCACAGCTCACCTCCTCCTGTACAATGACTGATAACACCTCTATATACAGTAGATAACACAGGATCCACCATTCACAATAGATGATATCACAGCTCATCTCCTCCTGTACAATGACTGATAACACCTCTATATACAGTAGATAACACAGGATCCACCATTCACAATAGGTGATATCACAGCTCACCTCCTCCTGTACAATGACTGATAACACCTCTATATACAGTAGATAACACAGGATCCACCATTCACAATAGATGATATCACAGCTCATCTCCTCCTGTACAATGACTGATAACACCTCTATATACAGTAGATAACACAGGATCCACCATTCACAATAGGTGATATCACAGCTCACCTCCTCCTCCTGTAAGATGACAGGTGACACCTCTATATATGGGAGGGTTGGTAATGCCAGGTGGGAGGGGATATAGGTCTTGGGGTTTGGGTCCCTGATTTTTTCTGACCCTAGCATAGCAACGCCCCTCCCTGCTCTCCTTGAAGACCATGAATAGATCATGTACAAACATGCATGCTCATGTGTTCTGAGTAAGTAATGGCGTGGGGGCACCATAAGGCAAATTCGCACAGGGCACCATTCAACATAAGGCCGGCCCTGCCTCTCTAAACAGTGTGATCTGATGTTACATGCAGGAAAGGAGACGTCTAGCACCAATTTAAAACTTTGGAATAAGGAAAGGTGATCCAGCGAATGGAGAGATTTCCAACACGTTGAGGTTAAGTAAAATTTCACTTTTAATCCAAACATTAAAAAAATGCCATTGCATCGAGTGGTCAGACCAGTCCATGATGGTCATAGGTAAAATATATATTGTGACGCGTTTCGGCTAGAAATAACCCATAATCAGACCATGATTAAGTCTTATATCTAGCCGAAACACGTCAAAATATGTATCTTATCTATGACCATCATGGACTGGTCTGACCACTAGATGTTTATTTTTAGAAGGAAAAAACTTATTTATTTTACTTTTTTTAAAATTGTGAAGAATTTTAAACATTTTTAACTATAAGTCTAGGAATCTGGCACTGTGACATTGTGTACATTGAGCTAGTGGCTTGAGCATGCTCGTTACTCTCTCAGCCTCCACATGATATAATGGTTTGTCATGGAGAAGGAAGGGGTTAAAGAGAAGTGTGGTTTTGTGTTTCTAGACTCTTATCATAAAATGTAGATATGGAAAGGTCCTCCTGGGTCATCTTGTCCAACCCCCCGCTCAAAGCAGGATTCACTAAATAATCCCAGACAGAAGTCTGTCCAGCCTCTGTATGAAGATTTTCATTAAAGGGGAACCCACCCCACTACACCCCAAGACATTAAAGGGAATCTGTCAGCAGTTTTTGTTATGTAAGCTAAAGACAGCATGCTGCAAGGGTTAAAAAACAAAAATCAACTATGCGCTCTATTCAGTCTGTGTGCCATTAAGTAAACCAAAAGCTTTAACATGGTGTTTACCATTACTGGACTACATTGTCAGTGCATGCCATTCTGACACGCCACCCTCTGTGATTGACACCTCATTGTCAATATACAACCTCTATTGAAAGCCTGGCGTGGCGAGGGTAGCTCTTCCAGCTCTACTACATGGCTAAATCTAAACACTTTCATTGTGTCAGAACGGCTGCACCCAGTAATCTAAGTGATACATGGTTAGATTCAGAGTCCCTTTGCCTATATCATGCAGCTCTCAGATGAGGTGGCAAAAACCTTCTGATCGATTCCCTTTAAAAAGAAACCGCTTCTGTACCCAGCTTCCTTTATAAGTAGACATGCATTTGAGAAAAGAAGGAGGGGGAATGGTACAGGCCACTATGACTTTAAAAACAGATTGTAATGCGCTTAGTTTGCGCTGACATTGCCGGATGCTGCTGTATGTGTTATTTTCCTTTAAGGGCTGCATGAGGTATTGGTGTGAAGGTCTTGCCTCCTGTGTTGTGCTCTAGAGCTGCACTCACTATTATGTTTAGCTGCTGGTTGAGTGGCTGAAGTGTGACTCACCGGGAATCCCCTCCCCCTGGCTTTAAATAGCCTTCCTTCTCCTTTGTCAGATGCAGTTTATAGAGTTAGGTGGCTCTTCGTCATTGAGCTGAGAAGACGTCTTGCTGCTGTGCTGAAGCCTCTCCTGGAGTTCTATTGCCGTGGGAGAAGCTGTGATCACCGACCTGTGGGTGGAGGTAGGGGCCCTCAGCCTAGTGCTAATCAGGAACTTAAGGTACAGGGTGGCGGCTCGGAACTCTTCACCATCAGAGGTACCTCCGAGATCAGGGTGAGCCAGGGACCCCAGCATCAAGGTCAGATTAGGCTCTCCTGAACCCCTTTGCCCATCACACCATCAAGTTACCTGATTCCCTCACCTCCCAAGCGTGACACAGATCTGTCACTGGACTTTACAATACAAACTGCATCAATTTTTATATCTGATAAGGCTGGTGTACTTTGAAATCCATTCCAAAATGGATTTAAGATATCGATTACAAGACGAATATTTTATAAATACATAGTTTGGGAGAGTAAAAGTCCAAGAATATCCAGACACTGCTCACCCAACTTGACTGACAGCTGCAGCTTGTACTGAGCAGTGTGAGGTCATCAGTAGAGAGGAGGGACAGTGAGGAGCTGTCAATCAGGTTACGTGGGTAGAGTTTGACTTTAAACTTTCAAATCAGATTTATTTAACAGTGATAGATCAGAGTAAGTGCCACAGGCTCATCAGGTCTAAGTAGTCCATTTAATAATGTATGCCGTCTTCATTTTGAATTCTCATGACAGATCTGTCATAAATACATATTACTACACATGCCAGAAAGCTTAAAATAGCAGTGGTCTGACTGCTGTGACCTCCCACAGAATAGCATTGGTCAATGACTTTTACATCTATTTCTTCTTTATTAATATAGATGGGACACCCCTGGCTGTAGGGTTTTGTATGCATTTGCAGCATTTAAGATCTCTTTACGTTTTAAGAGAGTTTCTGGAATACATGAAGGGTTGTAGGAGGATACTTCGGATGCAAAGAGTTACAGCACTCCATTCTACTAATACTACTCATACATAGATGATATATTTACGGCAACAGTCAGCCTGCCTATAAGCAGCCTCTCCCTACAATATAATGCAGCACATCTCACATGCTTCATGTAAGTGGATGTTATACAGCACTTCATAGTAAGTGATGCCGCTATGCTAATGACGACTGCGATGGAGCAGAAAGCTCTACATAGGTGGATCCTGGGAATATCACTTTCAGATCATGACATGTTTCAAAACACTGGAACAGGATGGATTAGTGTGACGGCAAAGCAGAGCCGAGCGAGAGAATATTGCATTGTCCCTGCATCTTTATGCTGCTGTCAAACAAGACAGCTACACAAAGCACTAACCTTGGAGCGGGGCTGAGTGGGATTACAATGGCAAGTGAACTTGGAAGATCTTGTGATGAAGTGCGTAACAAGAACAGCAGATGTGTTTGGGAGTTAATGGGTGAAATCAATAGGATGGAAAAAGGTCAAGAAAAATATAATTTTTGAAGGAGCAAGAACCAATATGACCTGAGCTCCTTGAGCTGCGTGAAGATGTGAATGGGGTTTCCCATCATAGACTTTTTTTGGGACCAGCCTTGTTAAAATGTCCATATAAAAGTAGATTATTGTTGACCAAGCCTATCAATTTTGGCATGACCGTCTGGCCATCTGATATTCATAGTGGGGGTTCCACCTCTACCCCGATGGCAAATGTCTTGGCGAAGAAATATTGGGTATTTGGACTACAAAATGTGTGATCTTTTGCTACCATGGGAGATAGGTTACCACCACAGGTGTATGACAGCGCCTCTCTCTTCAGTGAGAACACTTACACAGTCAACCAGGTGCATGCGAGTGTGGAAATCAGGAGTCAGAGTCTCCATTAGAGAAAATCAACCTTGGCAATTGATTGCATTTCTTGAAGCCTCAATAATCAGCTGGGTATAATATAGTATTCTCCACTATGGCTTATAAAGGGGGTAACCTACTTTGGCATCCATACTCTATTTACTATGACATATGGAAATAAGTTACACCAATAGCTTATGCATCGTGGCCCAAACTATATGACCTTCTTAGAACTCTTGAATGGAATTGGCCATTCGGTCAGTTGCAGTAGGTGTGTATTAAAATAAAGTGGCCATAAACAATCAGTTCAGTAACCCCCCAAGTCCTTTAGAGTCGCTCTCCACTTTGGGTAATATTTGGGGTTTTCAATGATTTAGTTAATTGGGAAAATGTGGTCCTTCGGGGACAACTTTTAGACTTTCCTTTAACAATACAGAGGCATTGTGTGATAAATTATTGAACCTCAGCAAGAGTAGTATAGTGGTCTTTAGAGTTCCAGCTACTATGTTGATACCACAGAACACCTTTATCCTAGATCTCCATATTATGAAGTTTGTGCTTCATGTTAAACCTATAAAAATAGTAGAGCCTAATTCTTCTAAGGTAGAAATGTCTGCCATCCCTGCTGGGCCTACGAGCATGTGCCCAGGTGTAATGCCACAGGCCCCCATTGTGATAACCAATGGCTGCACAGACCAGTAAAGGATACATTCAAGATTCATTTATAGAGAAAAGGCCGCTTCACATTAGTAAGCTGATCTTGCAATTTGTGAATAGGGGCCTCCAAACTTTCCCTTAATAGATATTAGTGGGAGAGAAGGATTGGGCCACTGAAATATCAATGCCGATCCTATTGTTTTCAGAAATAATAACCACTACCAGAGGTGTCTGGCTACGGCTTTCTCCTCTCCGCCCATCAAGAACAGAAGGAGGCTCGGCCGAGCGCTTACGTGCATGGGTGAGCCGGGAACATTTGGGTTCCTCATATCTGACCGCTTGCCATGTATTGTAGACAATTAATGACATCTAAATATTAGAAGATAATGATTTATACAAATCCCATCATGGACTGAAAAATCCTCAATTCTTAACTGATCTTCATATCTTCCCTCTCAGCCTCGTAGACTAATACACCTTCCAATAAAGATGTCCCGCTTTCCCCATTATATCATTTACATATCGTCTTAACAGCTGACTTCCCATTCTGCTGCAGTGTAAATTGGCCTGACCAGGCTGCTCATAGCTCTCTGCCTGGAAGTATCAGCTTGTACAAATTGCTCATTTACATTCATGCCCCTGATAAATCCCTTGAAGATCCGCTTGGAGGGAGAGGACTCATTTTATAACCTGTCAAATCTTGACAAAGTAACAAGGTTTCCATTACAAACAGAAGCAACAATTTGTGAGGTTGTGCAATTAGCACATGTAAGGATTTGCTGTAGACGGCTTCACGCGGTGCAGTTGCGGGGGGTCCCTGTGGTGGGAGCCCCTCATCCCCTCCCTCAAGATCTATCACCCACAGAAGATATATATATATCCACTTAATATACAAGAATATCAACCTGTCCATACAAGATACTATATCATGGTGTAGCTTATCCCTTCATTGTCCAGATCATTGGGACCACAGTGGTTGGTATCCTACAGATTAAAGCTTGATGGCCAATTGTATGGAGGCCAAGCATAATGTAGCCCAGGATAATTATATGACTGGGTAATATCTCTAGCCTGGGCAGGCTCTTCAGAAGTTCAGTTCACTAAAATATCACTAAATAGAATTGAGGTCCGTGGAAGGGGTAGGAGCCGCGAAACGAGATCCGTCATCTCTGCTGTCTCTGCACCCCTCCTTCGATGTGGGTCCCTGGAATGAGGGTACCAAATAAGGAACTTTGAACACGCCGGGTGAGTGCCGCTACTATTTTTCTCTTGTTGCTAAATTATTATTTTGTTTTACAATGACTCTATAGTGTGGGCAATGACAGGCGATAGTTTCACTTTAACAAAATCCTGGTGGCTTCTACTCTACTGCCACTGACTAGTCCACATTCTTATCCTTGTTTATGGCTCCTATCAACCCATTGATGAAATTACAGTCTAGATCACGTGAAGTCATTATCACCCACTACTGCTCTGTGCTCAGACCTCATCTGGATACTGTGTCCAGTTCTGGGCACCACATTATGAAAAAGATATCAACAAACTGGAGCAAGATCCAAGAAGAGCGACCAGAAAGGTGACCAGTCTGCAAACCATGTCCTTTAAGGAACGGTTACAAGATTTGGGAATGCTTAGCAAAACAGAAGACTGACAGGAGACTTAATAGCTGTGTACAAATATCTCAAGGGCTGTCCCATTGTAGAGGGATCAGCTTTATTCTCATTTGCACAAGGAAAGACTAGAAGCAATGGGATGAAACTGAAGGGGATGAGACACAGATTACATATTAGAACTTTTTGACAGTGAGGGTGATCAGTGAGTGGAACAGGCTACCATGAGAAGTGGGAGTTCTCCTTCAATGGAAGTCTGCACACAGAGGCTGGACAGATATCTGTCTGGGATGATTTAGTGATCCTGCTTTGAGCAGAAGGTTGGACCAGATGATCCAGGAGGTCCCTTCCACCTCTAACATTCTATGATTTAAGGATTCTAGTTCCTGACCAGTCTCCTACAAAGCATCATCACTATCTTCTAGTATATTTACTGTGATATTACAAATTAAAGCTAAAGTAATCATAGTCATAATATATATAAGCAAATCTGCTATGTGCAGTTGGCTCGTGGTGATATTCTTTACATTCTTATATGTGCTTCCTGACATTTTGGGGGCTAGGACACAATGTATAGATTAACTTACAGTTGCTGGTTTATGTCAAAGTCTTTTTTTTTTCAGCCCCGAAATATCAAAATTCAAGGAGTGTGCCATCAACCAGCAGCTGTGGTAATAGTGGTCATCGGCACACTGGGTCCTATCCCCAAAAACACTTAAAAACACTCAACATTGACAAAATCAGCATCAGTCAACTGCAGAAATCCTGTCTGCTCGGATCGTCCCACATCTTAAATTTGATATATTACAAGTAGTGATGAGCACGTAGTAACATATTTGGGTTCGGATAGCTCTAACTGAATATTTTCAATGAATAATGAGTAACAAATCCAATGCAAATCAATGGGGAACTCACTTGGATCCGAATACTGAAACAGTTCAAAATATTCGGTTAGAGCTACCTGAACTCGAAGATCTTACCACTCGTTCATCATTGATTCCAACATCCTAGGTCAGGGGTGGGGAACTCCGGGCCTCGAGAGTCGCACACAGTGCATGTTTTCAGGATTTCCTTAGCATTGCACAACAGGGGTTGGAATCAGCACCCGTGCAGGTGATTCAATCACGTGACCTGTCCAATACTAAGGAAATCCTGAAAACCTGCACTGTGTGCACCTCTCGAGGCCTGCAGTTCCCCACCCCTGACCTAGGATGTTGGGAAAAATTCAATGTGAAAATGCCGACACCAAATAGTGATCGGGCAGCTGTGATTCAAAATAACAATAAAACTATAATAATAACAATAATAAAACAAGAATAGTGGAGTTACACTTTTTGCTTAGTTGTTATATTTTTTTTCTTTTTAGATGAAAAAAAAAAAGGTCCTGACAAACTCAATCCATGTTATCTAGCAGATATTGGACATAAGCGCCAGTCTAGCCGTAACCTAACAAATGCCAGTACCTTGGCTCCGAGGCACCCTAAAGTAATTTCTAGGTCACAAATCATTGCTGGAATAATGTGGCCTAATCTTTCCCTCGTCCTCCTCCTCATCGCCTCAGGACACAAACATCTTTCATGCAGAAACCAGCGCAACAGCAATGGCACGCAGCTCTCCAAAACCTGACTGTGGGGTGGAGGCTAGACACCAGGTGAATCAACCTAATCTAAATGAGAGGGAAAGTACAGCACACCCTGTGTAACACATGGTGGCGGCAATGTGATGGACGGGCATGCATGGCTTCCAATGGCCCTGATGCACTAGTGGTTATTGATGATGTGACTGAAGACAGAAGCAGCTGGATGAAATCTTAAGTGTACAGGACGATACTTTCTTCTAAGACTCATCGAAATGCAGCAACGTAGATTGGTCGGCGCTTCACAGTATAACGGACAATGACCCAACACAGAGTGTGAAAGCAACTCAGGAAATATTTAAGGCAAAGAAGATTAATATTCTGCAATGGTCAAGTCAATCAATAGATCTCACCTCCATCGAGCTGCATTTCACATATTTAAGAAAAAACTTTAGGTGTTTTTCCACTGCTCAGACAAGCCCTTCTTATTCCCCATGTTTGCCCCAATCAAAATAAAAAAGCTTATACTCACCTTCTCTGTGAAGGTGCTGTTCACGTAGTATCAGCTCTTGCATTCCCTGGGTTCACATGAGGTTTTAAAGGAAACTGTCACCCCAAATCCCCTTCCTAACCCATTAATACCTGTCCCTGCAGCCTTACAATACTTTCTAACACATCCCTGTCTGACATTTTTTACTAATCTGCGACGCGGTCATGTGACGCTGGGATCGCGTCACTTCCGGTCGTACACAGGCAGACTTCAGCATGCAATCTGCGCATGCGCGAAGTCTGCCTGTGAGTGACCTGCGACCAGAAGTGACGCGATCCCAGTGTCACATGACCGCGTCGCAGCGGTGACGTTGTGGGCGCGATATTTAAATCGTGCCCGAGTTCTGCATTGTGTAATGACGCTCATTAGGGCGTATTAGAGCGGCAAGGCAGGGGTAGCGCGGCCCAGGGGACCGGCCTACCGGTCAAAAACGCTTGAAGGAACACCCCTTTGTCAGAAATTTCGTAAGTTTGCTAACTACTTTATTGTACTCATAGATTAGTAAAAAATGTCAGACAGGGATGTGTTAGAAAGTATTGTAAGGCTGCAGGGACAGGTGTTAATAGGTTAGAAAGGGGATTTGGGGTGACCGGTTCCTTTTAACATCAAAAATGGTTAGAGGGTCCAATAATCAGAAACGAGTGTACCTACAAACACACATTCCCCAACCCCCCAACCCATCTATATCATAACTGCTCTCCTTAATTGGAAGCTGTTACCAGGTCTTTGCTTCCTAAGCTGAAAGCAGCATGACCCCGATTTCAGTGATGTGTCACTTACTGGGTTGCTTAGTGTAGTTCTTACAAAATCACTATTTTAATCAGCAGGAAATTAATAGTAGAGGACTAGAAAACGTGCTGTGATGTGGTCCAACCACACCCCCACCATTGATTATCAGCTTTCTGTATAAACTGTGCATAGGCAAAAAACAGTTAAGTAAGAGGATTTTAATGCTACCGTGCAAAATAGGGTGCCAAGAACAAGCCATCCTAACTACTGTAACTGGAAATTGTCAGCTCTAAGGCTTAAAGCTGGAAAACAAAAAATCTCTAAAAAAGAAAATCAATATCTCCTTCATCTTCAATAGGCCCTGAAATGTTTCTTATTTATAGCAAATTGTTCCATATCCCTCGCAGATAATATTTAATATTTATGAATATCCTTATTTCGGAGATACTATACAATAATGTCTTGCACTTACATCATTTTTCACAGGCGTCTCAGATCCATGTTCGTCCACTATAATTAGAGACGAGCACCAGAAAATGACCGATGTTCCATTAGAATCATTTACTAAAATAGCGCAAGCTAATGAGATCTTTTTTTGTGCGGGGCCTATCAGGTACTTGATGAAAGAGATTCTTGGGAACGGGAAAGAGAGAAATAAACGACTTTCCAACCAATGAGAATTTTTGGGTTTAACTTGTTATTAATCACTTGACAAGTAAATGAAAAGCATGTTCACAAGAGATAAAAGCAAGCTCCAATCAAGCTTCCAGATGACAAATGAATGTTAAAAATGTATACATAGATCATGTGACGTGAATGAGTGTCATTCACATAAAAAATGTCCGCAGCTTAGATCCCGACAGACTTCTCCATAGATTAACCCCTTAAGGTACCTTTACACACCGTCACTGTGCCTAGTAACAGGTATCCACCGTACGTGCACGTTTTTAACGGTGGATACCGATCGCCGATGCCGCATATACACGCCGCCATTGCGTTGTCAACTGAAGGTATCTTTGTTCCCCGGAAGTTCCGACAGATCCTGCGGATAACTTCCTGTTGAATACCTTCGCTGCATCACACGCCGCTACCACAAAGGAATATGGGCGTACATCTTTCGCGCCGCAAGTACATAGGCGTGACAGAGTTGTGTATTCCGTGACGCTAATACGCTGATTGTACAATGCAATAGCGTCATGATTGGCCAGCCTGCGCAGGAAGGCTGGCTAATACATTACGCCATTGCAATTGTGTAGTGTGAATGGACAGCTCTTTAAATATGGCGCCCTGTGAAGGGACAGCTAATGGCTACACAGTAGCCCCACCAATCATCGCTGATGGGGTGTGGTATCCATGACGCTGTGGCACGCCCCTGTGAAATCACTAGGCGACGCAACATCCCTGCCTGTGCCCCGTTTAGACGCCACTACCATGGCAATTGTGCCTTTGTGTTGCCTTCGGTTTTTGAGCACGGCTCAGCAACAGGTATCTGAGTCAACTGCAGGACACCGGGAGGAATTACCCTATTTACACGCCGCCATTTTGTAGCAATTTCATGGCAACAGGCACAATTATCCCTAATGCCAGACAGTTGCTACCTTTCAGTGGTGGTGTGTAAAGGGGCCCTAAGTGACGGAGCCAATTTCCACCTTATTGACTAGACCGTTTTTTGTAATTCTGACCAGTGTCCCTTTATGAGGTAATACCTCTGGAACGCTTCAACGGATCCTAGCGATTCTAAGACTGTTTTTTCGTGACATCTTGGTCTTCACATTAGTATTAAATTTAGGTCGATCATTTTTGCGTTTATTTACGAAAAAATCAAAAATTGTGAGAAAATTTTGAAAATTTAGCAATTTTTATTCTGTTAAACCAGAGAGTTATGTGCCACAAAATAGTTAATAAATAACATTTCCCACATGTCTACTTCACATCAACACAATTTTGGAAAAAAGCTTTTTTTTTGTTAGGAAATTATAAGGGTTCAAAGTTCATCAGCAATTTTTCATTTTTCCAGCAAAACTTACAAAACCATTTGTTTTGTGACCACATCACATTTGAAGTCCCTTTGAGGGGTTTACATGACAGAACACACCCAAAAGTGACACCATTCCAAAAACTGCACCCCTCAAGCTACTCAAAACTACATTCAAGAAGATTATTAACCCTTCAGGTGCTTCACAGGAACTAAAGCAACATGAAAGGAAAAAAATGGACGTTTTAATTTTTCCAACAAAAGGTTATTTTAGCCTCATTTTTTTCATTTTTACATGGGTAACAGGATAAAATGGATCCTAAAATTTGTTGGGCAATTTCTCCTGAATACACCGATACCTCATATGTGGTCATGAACCACTGTTTGGGCGCACGGCAGGGCTCAGAAGAGAAGGAGTGCAATTTCACTTTTGGAGCTAGTTTCCTATTCAAAAAGTCAAATTGCGCTCCTTCCCTTCTGAGCCCTGCCGTGCGCCCAAACAGTGGTTCATGACCACATATGAGGTATCGATGTATTCAGGAGAAATTGCCCAACAAAGTTTAGGATGCATTTTATCCTGTTGTTCATGTGAGAATGAAAAAAATTGAGGCCAAAAGAAAGTTTTTGTGAAAAAAAAAGTACTTTTTAATTTTTACAGATCAATTTGTGAAGCACCTGGGGGTTCAAAGTGCTCACTATGCATCTACATAAGTTGCTTGGGGGTCTAGTTTCCAAAATGGGGTCACTTGTGGGGAAGCACCAATGTTTAAGCACACAGGGGATCTCCAAATGCGACATGGTGTCCACTAACAATTTGAATGGAAAATGAGATCTTTTTTTGTGCGGGGCCTATCAGGTACTTGATGAAAGAGATTCTTGGGAACGGGAAAGAGAAAAATAAACGACTTTCCAACCAATGAGAATTTTTGGGTTTAACTTGTTATTAATCACTTGACAAGTAAATGAAAAGCATGTTCACAAGAGATAAAATCATATCTAGGGGTATAGTGAGCGTTTTGAACCCACAGGTACTTCACAGATTTTGATAACAATAGGTCATCATATTGAAAATTGTCTTTTTCCACAAAAGTGTTGTTTTAGCACCAAATTTTTCACTTTTACGAGAGGTAACACCAAAACACAATTTGTTACCCACATTCTTATCAGCGCAATGATACCCCACAAGTAGCCAAAATATTATGTTTACACAAATGGAAGGGCTCAGATGGGACGGAGCAATATATGAATTTTGGAAAAGCTGAAATAGATTGCGGGCACCATGTCACATTTGCAGGGTCACTAGGGATCCTAAACAGCAGAAACCCCCCACAAATTACCCCATTTTGGAAACTAGACCCCTCAATGATTATATCTAAGCATACAGTGAGCATTTGGAGCCTACAGCTACTTCACAGAATTTCATTACAATAGGTTGTCATATTCAACATTTTCTTTATTTCACACAATGTCTCACTTTTAGGCCAGGGTCATATTAACATTTTCATGGGGATTGCGCTAAAAACATAGCTTTTGGCAGCCCTGACACCTGGTTACTGCCATGGTAACGCGGCATCGGCACTGCCAATGCTTACCTATGGAGATGTGGCCCCTAGCTCCACTCAAATTCCGGGCATCTGAGTGAAATCTCACGCTTTTTTTCCAGCGTGGCAAAGATGCTTCTGAAAGCGTCTTTTCTCGCGTTAGAAAAAAGCGCAAGATTTCACTCAGATGCCGGCTTTTGAATTGAGCTAGGGCCGCGTCTCCATAGGTAAGCATTGGCAGTGCCGATGCCGCGTTACCATGGCAGTAACAAGGTGTCAGGGCTGCCGAAAGCTATGTTTTGGACGCAAGCCCCATGAAGAACACAGTTAACCCCTGTGTGACCCCTGGATTGTGATGGGTCATGAACTTACTGAGTTCATAACCTATCATTCCCCTAGGGTTACACAGTGGTTAACTGTGTTCTTCATGGTGACTGCTTTAGAGATCACCATGAAGATCAGTTAACCCCTGTGTGATCCCAGGGAATGATAGGTCATGAAGTCTGTAAGTTCATGACTATCAGTCCCCTGAGAGTGCGCTGCTGTGTGCGCGCACACAGCAGTGCGTACATTAGAGGCGCGCAGACAGCGGCGCACAGAGAAGACAGCGGGCCTCGCACAGAAGAGATGGGGCAGGTGCCAGGATCGCGGGGATCTGCCTCAGGAAGCAGGTATCGTGGGCCTGCGAGGGGAATGGAGGGCGGGGAACAGTATGTTCTCTCCCATCTGACACTTGATCAGATGGGAGAGAAGAGAGATCGCCGATGCTGGTACTGGGGAGGGGGGAGCCTTTGAGGACAGAGGTGAAGGGGCTGAGGGGCACCGGAGAGGACTGAGGCAATGTATGGCATGTCAGATCGCATGGAGATGCAGGGGAAGCGGCGTCTTTCCCGCCGCGGCCATTTTTGGATAGATCGGGGAAGGGGTGTCTTGGGGGCCTTAGGGGTTAATGCACCACTCTCATCCGACATGTGTTTTCATGTCGGATAAAAGTGAAAGCATTTTTTACCGGCAGTGACCGGTAAACTGTGTTTGCTAGTCATCACATTACCGGTAAAAAAGCCCCCGATCCATAATCTGGAGGATCTCAGCTACACGCTGTAACTGAAATCCCGGACGTTTTTGGTCACCGGGGGCGCTACAGACTTATTCCTGGCTGACGTCTACAGTCGTCAGCCAGGCATAAGTACCCTTTTTTTCCGACGTCTCTAGACGTTAGACTGTCGTTGTGGGGTTAAAGGAAAATAAATTACGTTGAATAAGAGGACATGACTCAAGTCTTGGTTAGATCATTTGAGAGAAGACATACACCAGTCCATAAGTGAAATGTCTGGTTTTCTACAAAAACTAATTTCCAAATATTTTGCCACACATTTCCTACTGAAAAAAGGGAGAGGGTAGTCTTGACTCATCATAAGCTGTAGGATCCCACACTTTACCAGTATTGGTTCATGCCACCAACTTTAGCTCACACCAATGGGACAGGAAAGACAAAAGCACAACGAAGTGCAATCCTTCACATCACTTTTAGTAGAGATGAAGGGCCCAGATATTTCCACCATTGTTTGGACATATATTGTGTGTGGAAACAGAGCTCTACAAAGCTTTATATATATAAAAAAAAAAGAAAGGGCCGAGCTGATCCAATGGGCTATCATCGTGAGTGTCATGCCACAGGTGCCTACACCCTACCTATATTAATTTATAGCACTTTTTTTCTCTAACAGGGGCAAAAAAGGGGTTGTTGCTGTCCACATCTCCCTGACCCAGTAACTTCCAGATTGTTTGATGGTAATACATGTGGAGAGGGAGCTCTACGAAGCATTACAAATCTGATCTAGGGGAGTCAAAGTCAAGCTATGAAGTGATCACCCATCAGGGACTATATAGCTGGAGACACCCATATTCTACCAGTAGAAACAAAATTAGAAATGATAGAGCTCGATGGTGTACAATCCTCTTTGTTGCTGGCTGATAATAGGTTTCTATAGAGCAGGGGTGCCAACCTGTGCTCTTGAGCCATATGTGGCTCGGGGCACATTATGTGTAGCTCACGGCTGTCTTCTAGCTTGGTGCATAAGCACCAGGTCAGGCAAACAGCTATGAAGTGCAGGTCTCCAGATGGTGACTTAACTGAGCAGATCTGAACGAGGTTAAGGTAATCTCTAGATTTTGATATCCTCAGTATGATTGTGGAAGCTTTGGATATAAAGTATCTTTATATTATTATTTAATTTATTATTAAATTTTATTATATTTTATTTATTTATTATTTATTATTTATTTATATTTTATTTATTGTTCTTCGTGGGCTTGTACCTTAGTGATGTGATTACTTTGATCTGATATGCTCGTATTATCTAATTGAATATTGCTCGTGACCTCTTCATATCTAGATGTGGCTCGTGACCTCTCTCAAGCTGAAAGTGGCTCGTGACCTCTCTCAGAGCTGAATGTGGCTGTGATCCTCTCTCATAACTAGATTGTGCTCGTGACCCTCTCTCAGAGCTGGATGTGGCTCGTGACCCTCTCTCAGAGCTGGATGTGGCTTCGGTGACTCCCTCTCTCAGAGTTTGATGTGGCTCGTGACCCTCTCTCAGAGCTGGATGTGGCTCGTGACCCTCTCTCAGAGCTGAATGTGGCTCGTGACCTCTCTCAGAGCTGGATGTGGCTCGTGACCTCTCTCAACTGATGGGCTTGTGCACCTTCTCAAGCTGATGTGGCTTAGAACCCTCTCATTAAGAGTGGCTAGTGATCAGAGCTAACCTGATCCTGTTGGCCTAATTGCTATGGGCCCCTATCATACACACTACTTTTCATTAAAATCCATCTAATAAATTAGCCATAGTGTTCTACATAAAAAGCCTTTTATGATATCCGGGAATCCTTAGTACCATTACAACCGTATTAGTCATCTTTGCTCTTTCTGAGCCCTTTATTTCCTGACGGAGCTCGTACAATGGTAATGATTTAATTAGTTTTAGCACTTTCTTAGGTGATGAAGCGTGTCTCCTATTATAGGCACTTAAATCCTTTACATCTAAAATATATTCTTTAGAGGTGTGCAGATACTTGTGAAGTGAATGTAACAGAAGTCAGCTTCTCCAGGGCTCTTATCAGCTTAATTAGACATTTCTTAAGTGGATTAACGCAGTCATGTTACAAAAATATGTTCTAGATTAAATGAATGGATAATTAAAGTCAATTTTGGGAACACCATCACAAATCCCTCACATGGACAGTCATACAGTATCGAATATCTTCTCTCATTTCCAAGTATGAAAACAAAATAAATATAAGAACATGTCCCATATGAATTACCCTCTATTTGATAAAACCTCTGCTCAACTCATAACATAAAAGATGATGAAAAGAAGATAGAACTTTCACTTAAAGAGGAAATGTCAGCTCAAAAAATAAAGTGGAATTCCTTGTCAAAATTCCTGTGTTCCCCGATTCTGCACTCTGTTAAAACTATAGTTGCCGCGGCCAGGTACAACAGATCAAGCCCTATTCAAAGAAGGAGCTGCTGTGTTCCTGCCGTCACCGAGAACTTACAGCCACGCTAGTAACAGCCAATTCACAGTAGTGCTGGGTATTGCACCTCCACATATATTGATGGACTATTCTAGGAAAATTTAAGATGTTATCTTTTCAGTTAGCCATTAAAAGGTATCAACCACTGAAGACTCTCAGATTTTAATATTACAGATAACTCATCAATAATAAAAAGTAGTGCCCGAACCATTTATTTACTGATCTCAGTTTTGTCCCCAGTCCTATTGTCACTAGTGCATAACATTTGCCCCGCCCCCCCCGTGTATAACATCTTGCCCCTCCCCACCTGGTGTATAACATCCAGCCCCACACCCCTGTTTATAATATCTGGCCCTTTCCCCCTAGTGTATAACCTACGCTCTCGCCTCCGTGTAAACACCTGCTCTTCAACCCCCCCATCCCTCAATGTATAACATCCAGCCCTCACCCCTGTGTATAACATCTGTCCCTTCCCCTAGTGTATAACCTATGGCCTCTCGCCTTCCGTCATAACATCCACTCTTCAACCCCCCCAATCCCCTCAATGTATAACATCCAGTCCCTCACCCCTGTGTATTACATCTGGCCCTTTCCCCCTAGTATTAACCTATGGCCTCTCGCCCTCCTGTGTATAACATTCAGCTCTTCAACCCCCCCCAATCCCCTCAATGTATAACATCCAGCCCCTTGCCCCCCGTGGTGTATAACCTGACTGTCTGACTTTACTAACATCTGACAATGGCCAGGGATAAAGATTTCATTAATACCAGCGCGGTCCTGTAATAGGAGCCACCGGTGTAACACGCCCATTCACGTCACTTCTTCCCTCCTAAATCTTCCCCATCATCTGTGAGTGATATTAATGAGAAGTGGAAGGAACCGCAGTAACTGAGACACAAAGTGGAGACCCTGTAATGTTACAGTACGGGGGTGGGGGGGGCGAGTGCTGAGGAGCAGAAGGCAGAAAAGTCATCGACACTGCCGATTGCAGCAGAGATCGTCTATAGTAATAATATCAGCAAAAAAACCTGTGCACAAAACAGGAGGTTCATGACATGGGATTTAGACAGAAGAGCAGTTGCATGCTAACCTCAAACCATCATGCATAATGGCAACTGTCATATGGAGAGGTGCAAAGCAGTCACCACTAAACTCTGGAGGAAACGTGTTCTGTGCAGCGACTGATCACACGTCTCTATCTGGTCTGGGTTTGGTTAATGTCAGGAGAACGTTACCCATCTGACTGCGTTGTGCCAGCGGTACAACTAGGTGGAGAAAGCTTAATGCTCGTTTTCTCAAGGATCGACCTTAGTTGCAGTGAAGGGTAATCTCAATGCTTCATCATACAACACATTTTGGACACTTGTAGCCTCCAGCTTTTTGGTATCAGTTTGGGGAAGGCCTTTTTCTGTTCCTCAGGACCATACCCAGAGCACACATCAAATTCTGAGAAGAATAGAAGCTGTTATAACAGCAAAGTGGGGACCAACCCCATATTAAATTCTATGGATGTAGGATAGGAGGTCGTAGACGCTCCTGTAGAGGAACGTGGGGGAGGGTGCCAATACTTTTGTCCCTATAGTGTATTTCCTGAAATGACTCAGTTCTCAGATTATGTTTCTGAAGTGAAAAGCATATTAATAGTTCCCAATTATGCTACTAATGTCTACTCCAGCATTTTGTCATCGATTATTTATGACATTGGTGGGGAGTGGAGACGACTTCCACTGATTTATGAGATGTGTCCTTGTTATGAAGGCCTGGGGGATTCTCCGTTATGCTGGATGAATTTTAATGAAGCTCATAGTGGTGTATTTATAGCCGGGTATGTTTGTATTGTAAGGTCTTATGTTTCATATAAATACATGTATAATCGTGACGTGTATCAGTCATTGTTTATCAAATACAAATGACACAAATCACGGGATGGTTCCATCTCTGGAACGGACAGAAAAAGGACACGTCCTCGAAAACAAAAACAGTGCAATGTGTAAACTATGGTTGGGAAAGGTTGGTGACAACAACCATTAAACGTTGCCATTTTATTTACTGTAAGGGTCAATATCAGATTTTTACCTGCCTAATGACTAGGTAGACATTTTTTTAGATGTATGTTCTGCTATCACATAACTGTGACAGCCACATGCCTTCAGACTCAGGTCATACCTGCACCATTACAAAATGGCTTATCAATTAAATAACATTTTTGTGTTAACTTTATTTTTAACATTACACAATTTGTATTAAAATAGTAATAAAACAAACAATCTGGCAATTTCAACACTGGCCACTTATGCTTTTTTTTAGACATTTAAATTCCTTTTGTTTCAGGAATTTCACATATACATTAGCCACAATGGTAACACCCCACCTTATCTTTTATATTGAAGTGTCTCATGAGTGTGTGCAAAGATCAATGTGAAGGGAGGGTGAGCAGGGTCAGCTGTTGCATGGTCTATTGTTAATGTTAGGGCCTTTGTTTTCAGCAATGCACTGCAATTCTGGCTCCGATGATAAGAAAACTCCTGAAAACTCTCTTCCTAGAAGGACAAGAAGTATGAATCTAAAACAGCCCCAGTGGTCAGTGTGAAAGTTGTAAGATTACTATGGTAATTGTATTTTTCTAAATGAAGAATGTGATAATAAAAAAAGACATTTAAAAAAAAAAATGACGATACATGCAACACAAAACCCTGATTTTAATGCAAAACTAAGATCAGAAAATAACCTATTGTTATAGAGCCGCCATCACAAATTCTGTCAGTGCTTTTGTGTCTGTCATGATGCCAAACACCTTAGCTAAACCAAACAATCCCACAATACAACCCCTGGCAAATATGATGGAATCACTGGCTCGGAGGATGTTCATTCAGTTGTGTAATGCTGTAGAAAAAAGCAGATCACAGACATGTGCAAAAACTAAAGTCATTTCACATGGCAACTGTATGGCTTTATGAAACACTAAAAGAAATCAAGATAAAAATGTGGTAGTCAGTAAGGGTACCTTTTTTCAGACCAAGCAGAGGGAAAAAATTATGGAAACACCCTGTAAATTTTCATTCTCAAAACTAAGATCAAACTGCATCAAATTAGATTGCTCATTAGTCTCCATCTAAAAAGGAGTGATCACACCTTGGAGAGCTGTTGCACCAAGTGGACTGACATGAATCATGGCTCCAACACGAGAGATGTCAATTGAAACAAAGGAGAGGATTATCAAACTCTTAAAAGAGGGTAAATCAACACGCAATGTTGCAAAAGATGTTGGTTATTCACAGTCAGCTGTGTCTAAAATCTGGACCAAATACAAACAACATGGGAAGGTTGTTAAAGGGAAACATACTGGCAGACCAAGGAAGACATCAAAGAGTCAAGACCGGAAACTTAAAGCAATATGTCTCCAAAACAGGAAATGCACAACAAAACAAATGAGGTACGAATGGGAGGAAACTGGACTCAATGTCTGTTACCAAACTGTAAGAAACCGCTTAAAGGAAATGGGATTTACATACAGAAAAGCTAAACATAAGCCATCATTAACACCTAAACAAAAAACAAGGTTACAATGGGCCAAGGAAAAGAAAATCGAGGACTGTGGATGAATGGATGAAAGTCATATTCAGTGATGAATCGCGAATCTGCATTGGGCAAGGTAATGATCCCTGAACTTTTCTTTGGTGTCGTTCCAACGAGATTTTTAAAGATGACTGCCTGAAGGGAACATGCAAATTTCCAGAGTCATTGATGATATGGGCTGCATGTCAGGTAAAGGCACTGGGGAGATGGCTGTCATTACATCTTCAATAAATGCCCAAGTTTACATTGATATTTTGGACACTTTTCCTATCCCATCAATTGAAAGGATGTTTGGCGATGATGAAATCATTTTTCAAGATATAATGCATCCTGCCATAGAGCAACAACTGTGAAAACATCCCTTGAAAGAAGACACATAAGGTCAATGTCATGGCCTGCAAATAGTCTGGATCTCAATCCAATAGAAAATCTTTGGTGGACGTTGAAGAAAATGGTCCATGACAAGGCTCCAACCTGCAAAGCTGATCTGACAACAGCAATCAGGGAAAGTTGGAGCCAGATTGATGATGAGTACTGTTTGTCACTCATTAAGTCCATGCCTCATAGACTGCAAGCTGTTACAAAAGCTAGAGGTGGTGCAACAAAATACTAGTGATGTATTGGAGTGTTCTTTTGTGTGTTTGTTTTTAATGATCCTATAATTTATTCCTCAGAATTCAGCGATTCCATAATTTTTTTCCCTCTGCTTGGACTGAAAAAAATTACCCTTACTGACTACCACATTTTTTATCTTGATTTCTTTTAGTGTTTCTTCAAGGCAGAGAGTTGCCATTTGAAATGACTTTAGTTTTGTGCCATGTCTGTGATCTGCTTTTTTCTACAACATTAAACAACTGAATGGACATCCTCCGAGCCAGGTGATTCCAGAATTTTTGCCAGAGGTTGTAAATCAGTGGAAAATACTGACAGTCATGGTGCTCATGACACTATCAAAGTCAGGAAGGAGAGGGTTAAAACTGTGCTGCTATCTTAGAAGTCAGAATCTGGAAGTGGTAATCTTCAGTATTGTGATTTAGACAAATCAGATTTTATTCAATAAATCACAATTCAAACATCCTGTCCAAACAATATAACATGTCCATTTCAACACGGTCATAATATAATAGAGAAAAATCTCCACTAGCCTAAGCTTCAGTATGTGATTTATTCAATGCGTTTCAGAATTGTACTTCATCAGGACGCATCACATTCACTGTATTCCTATCTTTAGCACAATATTAAAGTGACAGCCACAGAGACCTCACAAGGCTACATCCACACGTGGCGTGTTCTGCCGCGTATTCGACAGTGCCGCTTTTTTGCATGTTGACGCCGCGTTTTTCACGGCGTGCTTTCCCTGAGGCCATGTTAACATGTAGCCTATGGGGAAAGCTCGCTGAAAAAAGCGCAAAGAATTGGCGAGACAATTCTTTTTGCGCGCTGTGCTTTTGTAGTTAAGGCGCCCACGCAAAAATATGCAGCAAAACACCGCGTCTGAGCGCCTTTCAGCAAAAACCATAGCTTTTTCTGGAAGGCGTATCCAGCTTTGTTTAGCACTGCTTTTATGCGAGCGCACAAAAGCAGAATACGCCTGCATTTTGCTACGTGTGAACATAGCCTAACAGTGACAGACAAAGGCACCCCAAAATAATGACAGTGAAAGTGTGCCAAAATAGTGCAGGCATGAAGTCCCCAAACTAATGACAATAGAAAATGTGCCAAAATAGTGCAGACACGGAGTCCCCAAAAAAGTACTATGTACAATGTCCACTTAACGTACCACCCACCAATTAGTAGTGATGATGCCATTGCTGACTGCAAGTTGTGAATTCTATCTAGCTGATGCATTATAGGGGTATGGGGCATATTACTAAATACAGGGGCACATTTGCCACTGATGAGTCTGGAGAAGCTTGGCAATACCCCTCAGTGTCAGTAATGAATGACATACGGTTTGTAGTCCAGAAGTGGAGGAGACTTTTTAATAATTTGACAGATGACTGTACGCGGCACAGAGCGGACATTATACTCACCACAATCTGAGGAACAGGAAGAGGTTTTGCATCTTTGCTGAGAGAGACAAAAGTAAAGAAAGCGCTGACCGCCCGGTATGGCTCCTGGGAGTCACCAACTAGAGGGTCTGCGTCCACAAACACCTCGATCTCCATGGACTTGTTACTAGTGAATGTTATACGGCCAGACACTGTAATGATGCAACCTGAAGAAAAGAGAAAATGTGTGAATTGCACCTATGCAGCCATGCTATATCAAGTGTATTACTACTAGCAGTCAAATATGCGAAATAACCGCAGTGGTGTATAGAATCTTGCAACCATTCCTTCTCCAATGTATCAAAGATTAAAAAAAATAAATTAATTTTTATAAACAGTCTTGTTAAGGCTAGAGCGACACGGCGACTTTCACCGCAACACCCAAAGTTTGTTTGATCCCACGGCTACATCAAAAGTTTCCCGCGACCATCACAAGAAATTGCAAACAAATCAGTTTTTGTAACTTGCTTGTCGCAATAGTATAGGAGTCACAATGGGACCCCATTCACTTGCATGATACTGCGATGTAGAATCAGCACTAAGTGAACTTCGGTCACGTGACAGCTGTCTGTCACACACAAACAAGGGGATGTCCGGCACACGGTGCAATAAAGAGGTTGCAATGGGGTTGGAAAAAGGTAGGAAAGCACTAATTGTAGGGAGAGGAGTCATCACCTGACACTAACCTGTGTCTGCACCCTGTGCTCTTTAACATCCTTAAGCAGGTTCTTACCCCCATTGCTGCAGTCACGTTCCTAGTCCATAAACTGTCCCTCCACTTACCCTGACTAGTGCAAAACCTAGTAAGTGCACTTGACTTCACCTCTACTGTAGTCCAATACAGGGGAAGATAGACAGACAGGGGAATATAAGCAAAAGGATATTCAACTACTTCAAGACTGCAGCCAGACATCAGGTCTACAGGCAATAGACTCCAGTAGCTACACAATGCTTCCTTCATCCAAGGTGCTCAGTACAGAATTAATACTTCAACTCGCATCAGGTGATGGAACACATGACTATTTAAAGAGAAGGCGAGTGGTCACAAATCGGCATCACTTGACCCAGACACTTCCAGCAAGAAAAGATTCCTTAACCCTTGCTGTACCTAAAGAAAGCAAGTATGTTTAAAATCAAGAGTCCCACAAGACTATTATTATTATTAAGTATTTATATAGCGCCATTAGGTTACAAGACAATGTGAGACTCGAATTCCAAACCTGTCACAAGTCTCCAAAGGACAGGAGACCCACACGACACTGTGTTGTTCAAAGTTGCCAGGTACCCTAGCCTTAAAAGTCTAATGTTTGGTGCCTACAATTTCTATGCTCGACTTCCTCTGGCCCATTTTGCTTGCTAATCTACAGACAGAAAAGCGAAAAGACAGCAAATGGAAGAAACTAATACATGGCCGCTAGGCTCAGACTACGAAGTGTTTGTAGTCTGTTGCCATGGAAATACATAGGTCTGCAGAGGAACTACAGATAAAAAAAGTTAGGATATTGTTAATCATCTTAGGCCCCTTTCACATCAGCGTTTTTTGCAGATTGCGGTAGATCCGGCAGATTTACCGCATCTGCTGCCTAACGGGAGCACTTGTACTGACCCCATGCATTGCCGCGATCCAGCACTTGTGGCCGCGGAAAAAAACGTGGTCAGCTGTGGTTATTTTGCACGGCCGCAACAAGTGCCGGATAGCGGCAATACCGCGCTTGCCGCAAGCCCCATAGACAATGCATGGGGCCTGGCACAAGTGCGGCTGTTAGGCAGCAGATGCAGTAAATCCGGATCTGCCGCAATCAGCGAAAAACGCTGATGTGAAAGGGGCCTTACAAAGTTGATATATTTTTCTTTCACAAAAAAAAAAAAGTACTAGCAAAAGTATACACCCCTAGAAAAAACCTTTTCAATTATCTATTTGCAGTATCTCTATCCTTGCTAGTGGTCCCAGGGGGGCGAAAAGGAGACAATTCTAATCATATGTGATATTTTGCACAATAGGTATGAGAGAACCACCCAGTCATCCAGAATCCCCCCTCATCGGTTATGAGCTGATCAGTGTTTTCCTGTGCTGACAGTACAATGTGATGTTGGGAAAGTTTATTCTATCGAAACATTCGACATGTGGCTCTAAAAAGAGCAAAATTAGTCAAGCTTGAAATGTTTGCCCAAAAATGTTGCTTTCTCCAGGGCATTTTAATATATTTAGAAGCTGCTCCTTGCATGGTATAGCTGAAGCAATCTGTGCCGCTCGCTTTCTCTCGCAGCATTCCTTCCACCTCTCCATACAACAACAGCAACAAGGCGCCCGGATTCCGGTTTTCTGGCAGACAGAACCCTAGATGCATTATTGTATTAAAGATTTAGGCATCTGCTGTAGATTCTCTACATGGGAGATGAAAACTTATGAAAACAACAAGTAGGTGCTGAGCTCCATAATTGAAAACATGGGGGACTCAATTAGGAGGAAGACATGAAATGCACCAAAATCCACGATGAATAATTAAAGGCAGTAAAAGCATTGCAGAACTTTCTACACGGGTAGATGTGCGGGACAGATGGCTGACAAGATGAGAATAATATCGTCAAGAAAAGCTCTACACTACTTAAATATACACATTTGGTACTCTTTTCTACACTTTATGATTTAAGTACACAGCTGTCCACCATGCTGCACCTTCCTACATCTCTCTATTTGCTGTATTTAGTTACAGGACTATGGATCCAATTAACATATCTTTGCCCTGGATGAAGGAAAGCCTAGCTATGACTGTGGCTTGACAAAGGTGGCATTTTCCCAAAAGGTTATCGTCACACTAGCTACCTATTGGGGAACACCTTTTCCATTCTCCTGATACTTATGGACAATACTGGATTATTATGTCTTGGCCTTCAACAAAGTGGGCCCCATACTCTGTAAAGTGGATAAATATTTTACAACAATAATTTACACAATTACCAGTATCATTCAGCTTCTCATGCCACCATACAATGCACAAAAGTAATGCTACCACAATATCCAAACAACAAAGCAATGGTGACCCTAGTTACTTCTCACGGGCTAGCCATCAGGCTGGGTAGTTGTGAGAGGTCTGGGATCAGATACCAAGAGGGCTGATCATAAACAAAAGGTGTAAGGCAAAGGCGTAATCAGATCATGGTCCAAAGTAAAAATTCTGGGAAGGTAGCAGATAAAGACAGAAGGGCTAGGCAAATGGATAGTCAGAAGAAAGGTCCAAGTTCAGGTAGGAATAGATCAGAGGCTAAGCACAGGAGAACAAGGCACGCAGACACCACCGAGCATAAGTCACAACTGGCAGTAATTGGAGGCAGAGAGCCAGCTAATAGCCAGATAATCACTCCAAACAGGAAACACATGGAGGAAACCCAGCATGCCCCAATGTCCAATTGAACAGTTGAGCTGTCTATGACCATACTGACAGCTCAGCACACCCCAGCCTCCAACTGGATGACTGAATTGACAGCTCAGCAAGTTCCTGCCCAAGATTGGGCTGCTAAACTATCCATCACCATACTGACAGTTTAGCACGCCCTTTCCCAAGATTGGGCCACTAAACTGTTCTTCACCATACTGACAGCTCGGCACGCCCCTGCCTAAAATTGGATGGCTGAACTGTCAATCACCATACTGACAGTGTGGCGCCCCTGCGACCAGGGTGGCCACATAGGGAACTGCAGCCAGGTAGAAGGCAGACAGTTTGTGCATCAAACACCCTCACAGCACACACACCCACAAGAGCACAACACCCAACCCAGAGCCTGGGACTCTGGGCAGGCAAGGGGTGGTGGGGATTAGATGAAAGTGGGTGGGAAGGTAGGTCAGGTGGTAGACCAGTACAAAAGGGAGAAACAAGGAGGAGTTAGACAGTAGGCCAGAGTGAGCCGAGCAGCCAAGACAAGTAGGCCTTAGTCTGAGAGGAAAAGACCATGCAGATAGAAAGTGACACTTCCCCGATGGGATAGGGCTCCCTGGAGACGCAGAATCCAAAGAGACACAGATCCATGAAGAGAAAGCTCATCCATAGCCAGCAGCCCACGGAGAAGTGAGGTCAGAGACTGGACTGATACCACCGGGTCTGAGAAGTACGGCAGCGTTAGTCAATTACAGGCAGTTTACCTGGAAGTACCTGGATAACCACATGGGTGGGAAAGAGCCAGAGATCCCTTGCAAGACAGGGACACCTAAGCTAGGCTAAAACCAGAGTGTTGGCTCTGAGGGGTACTGCAGCTACACGCCGGCTCCTCAGACAAACCGATGGGGAATACAGATTCCAGATCGGTGTTCCTATCACACGGGTTGGGGGCTCAGCAACATTCAAGAGGACCCGGCTTGCTGCCCATACACATAGGGGAAGCCATATTAAGGGACCGAGTTGCCGCCATACAACACACTAGGAAGAGCAGAGGAAGAACAAGCCGGAAAGGTAATAGAAAGAGTGAGAGGTCTCAGAGCGACAGCCTGGCTGCAGAGGGTTTAAAGTGTCCGGAGTAGACTGAGAATAAGAACTGAACTGCGTTGTAAATTGTTTGACTTGGAAGAGCTTGCAAGTAAACCCGGTGAACCCTGCTTCAGTCTCCCGTGTCTAATTCCAGGTATACAGAACTGTTATTGCACTCTACACCCTGTCAGGAGCTGCCCTGACCCGCGACGGGCTCATCCACCTTGCTGCAGCATCCATCCATCCTCCTGACAGAAGTACACTGCAGCGGTGGTCCCCTTACTGACCACAACCCGTGGGTGGCGTCACGGCAAAACAATCCCCTGTAAAGATCTCCCCTTTTACTTGTGAAAACTCGGGACACGGTCCGGACCAAGACCGCCGTGATATCCCCAGCAGTACCCCGGTCCGGTACCGAGTACCCCATCCCAGTGGGCTCCACAACAGCTCAGCATGCCCCTACCCAAGATTGGACTGCTGAACTGTTCCAGACACACTGCTAGGAAGAATCATGACACCTACATATTAATGCATTACGTTATACTGTCCTAATAATACTGAAATACATACACTGTCAGTAGACACTACCTATATAACAGCCAAATAATAATACCCAGGTCCAGTGATTTCAAGCATCGAAACCTGTTAGCTGCTGTGATTTGCCCCAAGATGGGTAGCAGAGCCACTAGAATGGTGGAGATCGTAAGGGGAATACAGGTGATTGTCAATGAATTATATTAGAATATTATCAAAAAGTTAATTTATTTAAGTAATTCAATATGTAAAGTAAAACACATTATATAGAGTCATTACAAAGTGATCTATTTCAAGTGTTTATTTCTGTAAATGTTGATGATTACGGCTTACCGCCAATGAAAACCCAAAGGTCATTATCCTAGAAAATTAAACTAGGGAGTATGAAGGGTCTGAGAGATAAAATATTACCTAACTAGGTATCAGAGGCTTCACTGTGTGTGGTTGTGAGAGTCACAACCACTATAAAAGCAGATCACGGCTGCTGCAGTCCCCAGCGTGGTACATATCGTGTAGGGAGTATAAAGGGTTAAACACTGCGCTGCCGTATTCCACGAGATATCAAAGGGTGAATATAATATTGATTTATTAGTCAATGTGTTTCAGGGCTTCCTGGCCCCTTCCTCAGGACAAATCAATGTCATATTGCTGTATTTGAGGGAGTCCTGACACGTGTTGACTAATAAATCAATACTATATTCGTCCTTTGATGTCTTGTGGAATATTTCAGCGCGGTTTTTAACCCTTCATTCTCCTTACTATAATTTTCTGAGATAATAACCTTTGGTTTCTCATTGGCTGTAAGCCATAATCATCAACATTAACAGAAATAAACACTTAAAATAGATCACTCTGTTTGTAATGACTCTATATAATATATGCGTTTCACTTTTTGTATTAAATTACTGAAATAAAATTAACTTTTTGATGATCTTCTAATTCATTGAGAAGCTCCTGTAGATGATGGAGATCGTAAGGGGATTATTGGTCCTCTCTATAATCCACTCCTCTGTCTTCAATCTCACTAGAGTCATGGTTGGTGCTCATTATCAATTAGCGATTTACATTAGATGTTCCTGTTTTCGGAGAGGTCAACATGACGAGTCCCAGAGCAGCTTCCGTCCTCTCTGGTCACATGACAAGGACTTTGAAGTGGCAGGAAACTTTTTCATCATGGGACACATGTTTTTCCTGGCTGCAGGAGCTTCAGTGTTTCCATTACATGCAAGGTCTATTTCATGTCTATGTGATCCCGCTGGGCTCATAAACATTAGTGAATCACATCCAGGTGCTACCAGTTTACATTATCCCCAAGGAAGGAATTCTGTAAAAGGTTGCAGGGTGCCACGTGGACTCCAGTCATTGACTTTCCAGTGCGCTGCACCTTTAAACTCATTTTTGATATCTTATACAATACTTTTTTAGTTAAATATGTAACAGTGGATTAGAATAATTTGTGGGTAAATCCCATTAAATGCAGCTGGGGGACATTTTAAGACGACTTAATTAGAGAGGTTTCCATCCTTTTAAACATTTGCTCAGAGCAGTTTAATGTCTTTTTTTCTATATTCATAATCTACTGATGCTCTGGCCCGCAGACACAATGGATGCAAAATGGGGCAATTTACTAAATTGTTCTGAACTTTAATTTATAACGGTGTATATGTAGGGCAAACATTCTGCTTTGTCTCCAATATGACGACCGGAAGGAAATATTGATGTAACTGAACATTGCGAAAATTAAGGCTGTAATTAGGGAAAAAATGCCAATGAACTCCAATTTGTGCTCCTTCTCTATCCATTTTTTTTAGCAAAGCTGGATAAGGCTGGAAACAGACAGGGTTGGTTTCAATGGAGTTTTTAATAACTTTTTTTTTCACTGCGGGGGACTTAAAAATGCTTTGAACAGATGTCACCGTATACTGCAAATCACTCAATAGGCAAAATACCATACACAGTTTTTTTTTAATGTTTGTGGTGTTTTGTTCAATGTATATGTAATTTATATATATAAATATCTATCTATATCACACACACACACAAATAGATTTCTATATTGTGGAGCAGTGACAGTTGTCATAGTAAAGGTCGCTATGCATCCCCCCGAATGTGCGGGGAAACCTGCTGAACCTCTGGAGTGTTTTCTTGTATTAACAGCTACTGCTATGAGTGCAACCCAAAATAAAAGTAAGCGTGAACTGGGTCAAGCTATTTGTCCAAGTCTTTAATTAACCCATTGCGGCTTTTATTTTGGAGAGATCTGTAGGATGGTAGTGGGACCGATCTCTCCCTCCAGCCCAGTTCTTGCAAATGGCCCATGGCCACGATTTCTAGTTAATCCTGCATCAAAGTATTATATAGGGGCTCCAGGAATCAAAGGGTGAGATTAAAAGGGCTCCATGCTCATCCTACATTCCAGCCCCCTCATACTTCTAGTTAGTGTACAAACAGGGGGCATGGCCCCAGCCCCATGCTCTCACACTATGCCACCCACACTTTATATTCCTGCTGTATGTGTTACATAGCTCTCCTGAGCTGAGTGGACAGTGTGTATGTTTGTGCAGCTGTCACTGTCAGCTCAGGAGAGTACAGCAATACGTAAAGCAGACATATAAAGTGGGGGCTGGCATGCGGTGAGAGCAGGGGGCATGGGCACCATAACTCCCGGAGCAACTTTTGTCCTTCTCTCTGGTCACATGACAAGACCTTTGAAGTGACAGGAAACATTTTAATCATGGGACACATGTTTTTCCTGGCTGCAGGAGCTTCAGTTACCTATTGTCCCATGAGGGAGGGTCAGAGCTGAGGAGCAGATATGATTTTATTGACGTATAAGTGATCTAAACATCCTAGAACTGTAGTGCTCATCTCAGCTTCATCATGTAGGAGGGCAGGGACACTACAATATTATTTTTACCTCCCCCGAGTTTCCCTTTAAGGTTGAGAAGCAGGTGCTGTGCGAGCAGATCTGTGTGAGGCTAACACAGACAAGAACTGGAGACCTGGACAAGTGTTAAGCAGACCATGTAAGAAGGAGTCAAACAGACTTTAACAGGACGATATATGCACTCTGGATATCCAGGTCTGTAAAGAGTGTTGTGTGACTACAAAAACTGTTGGTGTGAACTCCTGCGTCACTGCCTCATGGTTTTGGCTATCCAAAGCCGCTGCCTCACAATCAATATAAAAAAGTCCATCTGGGTAAGGCCTCATTATCATTATAGCCAATCAACCTGGCTCAGTCCACCTATTCACTTAAAATAATATATATTTTTTTATTTAGCTTTTTTCTAACTTTTAATGCTCTCTATACAATTTTGAAAAATGGCAAAGAAAGTAAAACGTGTCACAAACAAAAACTTGTAAAAACAGCTATGAAAAATACTGTACTTTAATGGATTTGGACACATTCAGGCAATCATATTAAATGCATTTGATAGCAGAAGGAGTTAACAGATAATCTATCAGGGAGCGTGTTTTGATGATATAGATTGTAATACTTAAAGAAGATCTGTCACCAGGTCTAAGGTGCACAGTCTTGGTTCTCATTTTATACCCTCTGCTCTACTAAGTATTTCTTTTTTTTTCCCTGAAATCTGCCATATGCATCCACAGATATGGGGTTTGCAATTTAGTGCTGATTTTTATGATCCTTACTAAGAGGGCGTGGCTCACAGGGTAATAATGCAGAGCAGCCTAAAGACACGCCCTAGAGGATCCAGTGAGCCACGCCACATCCTTAAAGACAATAAAACACAGAACTAAATAAAAAAGACTCATATCTCTGGAACCGTATGACTGATTTTTAAAAAGAAAACAAAAGAGCGGGAGTAAAAGAAGACCGAAAACTGGAAGCTCTTATTCTCTTATTTACATCCTCTTTAAGATGTATTTACACTGCACAATTATTAGTTCACAGTCTAAACAGGCTGTCGATCATCTGATGAATGAGACAAGAGCTCGATTGAAAGGGTAAAATAATATTTAGACTTGCCTTAAAGATCATCAGACTCGGCAGCACAACGTCCATTGTAAACAGGTAATGTGCTGCTGAGAACAATGGCAGCCTATGAACACCGAGTGATCAATTACAGATCTCCTACAGATTATTGCCTGCACATCTGAAGCATGGTCTAAAGGTACTGTCACACCAGGTGACATCTCCGGAGATATCGCAGGCGACGCACGGGAGCGCGCATGTTTTTGCCATCCCGCAAGCGTCGCCGTCGCGTGTTTACATGCGGCAATACCTCCGGCGATGCTTTGCCGATGTTACAGGCGATGTCGCTGTTGGGGTGTCTAGAAACCCCAGCAGGGACCCTGTAACATGGGAGCCTATTGCTCCCATCGCCTGTAACATCGCCAATCGCGATGTTACACGGGGCAATGCATACACATCGCCTGAGTGTGGTTGCTTGGTTTCACAGCAGCGCTCTGAAACCAGACGACCACTCTCAGCTGATTTTTAGGCGCAAAATCGCCACGCTACACAGGGCGACTCGCCGCCAAGGACGCTGACAATAGGCCACGCCCGTGCATGGCCTGTGAAATCGGTGGCGGTGACGGTACCCTAACAGGCTATTAAACGACCGCCGCACAGCAATCACTGCCTTGCTACTTCTTTCCTTTTTCTAAGTTGATTACAGACTATATCTTCATATATCATGTTAAATGTTCTTAAAAAGAAAAGAGTTACTAGTTCTGCTTCCAGATGATTTTCTGGGCACCATAAAGCCAAGAGAGTGTATGCTGTGTATACTTTTGGGAAGTTGGTTGTCCAGTGCAGATGCATGGTAGTAGACACGCTGCAGAGATAGGTGGTCTGTGATAGGAGGAAACTATTTGGTCAAAGAGCTTTGGGGAGGAATCTGAGGATGCAAGGTGTCAAACAACAGCCAGGAAGAGGAATCCTGGGTCCATATGTTGGGTTAGGGGGGGACAAGGCGGCAGGCAGAGCAATGGTCAGAAAAAGACATGTTATTCTTATCCTTTTGTGCCAGCACGGTTACACTAACTGTATGAGTGGTGGGTCCCATTGTGTTGGTGGCTCAGTGCCAAATTACAGTAGGCAGCTAGACCCCTAATCGAGACTGTTCTGTCCAGTTGGCTGCCCTCCATCGGATTATTGGAATTTACTGCCAAGCAGCTTTATATGAAGTCAATTCAAGGGCATAAGGCATCATGGCCCGCCAGCTAGAATGAGAAGGAATCAATGGTTACACACATACAGATAATTCTTATGGGAATCAAGACATATAGGCAAACCCTATAAAAAGAACTGGATCATTATATATGACCTTGACACACGGCAGATGACATATGTTAAAAATAGCTGTGCACGTGTTATTTGAGAAAGTGTCAGATCAGCTTTCTACGCCATGATCAGAAAGTAAACATCCGGCCTTCTTCGTCCTATTTTTTGCTGCAGTTAGTGGCCATTGTGTAAGAAATATATCCTATTAAGCTCTTGTATGTGATATGCCTGCTCAGACTCGTATCCTCAGGCCACCTATACAGGAGAATAGAAGCCATTTAGTTTGTGTGGCATAATATGAACACATAAGCTGCTGCTATTCACTGAGGGACTAAAGGGTGGATGAATCGTGATGATCTCCATGAAAAAACAGGACAGACTTGGTAGGACCCATAGTTGGGGCACAGTATAGTTATTTACTCTGTATACTTGGAACGTGATTTCACTAAAATTCAACGTGACTAGGAGAGATGCCTGCACCTTCTGAGAATGACACAATCTGCATGATGTTGTCATTAGGTTATAGCAGTTGCATAAAACATTATATGATGTCCGTGCCCTGAGGACGGACAACAGCACTTCTACAGGTGCACGTCACTCAAGATCTTTCTACCATAGATCGTTCAGACACAATCTACATGTTAGAGATATCAATTCAGAGAACTCTTTGTTTGGAAATGTTATTTACTATACTTTAATGTTAATCAGACACTAAAACAAAAGTTTCGGACAATATCATGTCCTTCAAGCCTAGTCTTAAATACCGTACATTATGTATGGAATTAGGGTGGCTGCAATTATTCATGACATACAAGGGCCCAACTCAAAAGGTTTCACTAACTTAAGGCCCCATTACACATAGCGATGTTCCAGTGATCCCACCAACGATCCAACGTGGCCAGGATCGCTGGAACATCGCTATGTGATCACTGGTGAGCAGTGACACTGGACGATCAACTTACCAATTCTGCGCCCCCGACCGTCGCTGGGATCGCTCACTGTCTCGGGCGCAGCATGGGAATTGTTGTTCGTTGCCCCGGTCACATATGCCGATGCATTCTGGGCAGCGGGAGACCAACGATGGAAAAATGGTCCCGGCTATTCTGCAACTATCAGCAATAAGCGAGTCATCGCTGGTCGTTGCTACATGTCACACGCAGCGACTTCGCTGGGGAGGTGGCTGCAAAGTCACAAAACCTGTGACGTTGCGGCAATATCGTTAATGATATCGCTGTGTATAACGGGGCCTTTAGACAGCTCTTTCGGCCAACATCTCTCTCTCACAACTTCCCTGTATGTATGTATGCTTAGTTTGGCCATGCAAATACATTTTTTCATTGAGAGAAGGGAGGAAGCCATCTCCAGGCACCTTTAGTAGAGGCGTATCTCTTGAGAGGACAAAACGATCACTTGCCTTAATTTTACTTGCCTGAACTTAGCTTATGGATGAGTCAGGAGATATATTTCCTAGAAAATCAAAAGGATCAGTGGATGAAATTCAACAGGTCAGATCCTTCTCTCCAACATCATCTGTCAAAAGTGTTGGGATGCCCCATGTATAGGGGATAAACATTAGTCTAATGTTGGCCGCACCAGCTGATATTGACCGCTTCGATCAACACTCTAATATGTAGTGAAAAAGAACAGAAAACGTGTTCACTCTGTGCTGCTGAAGACTTTCCAAAGGAAGATCCAGGACACCAGAGGAGATAAGTGATTTTTATTCAATGTGTTTCAAAGACATTTCAAGTTTCTTCTTCAGAAAAGGAACCATTGTAATCCCTTTGAATCAGGTTAACCACTTAACTCCACTGGTGTGTTGTGGATCTACCGTTGGAAAGTCTTCAGCAGCAGTGTGGAGTGGACACGTCTTCTGTGCTTTATCTGCACTGTCCTGTGCTCTCATGTATCTACAGCAGCTGCTCCATTATTAAGCATGTCTTGTGTTGTGTGTCATACAACTTGAAAAGCTTAGCATTCCTCTTTTATTCTGTTTATATCAGAAAATATCTTATTTTGCACCTTTACGCCTTAGTATTTTTTGTTAATGTGTAGGTGGGCGCTGGCCAACTAATCATTGGAGAAGATGTCCATCAGGCATGTCCGATTTCAGACTGTCCGATATAGGTCAACTTTTTCATGGAGAACATATAGTGTGGCGCCCCCCTGGTCTGGCCGCCACTAGGGGTACTGCACGCCTCCATAAGTGGGAGAGTAGTACCCCTATTCTCCAGAATCTGGGATGGTGAAATAGAGACCCCACAGCAGCAACACACACGCAAGACCCCGGGCAGGGACGGTGGGAGGACCCGGGAGGAAGGGCCCAGTCTCAGTGAGGGGGACAAGGTAGAGTAGATGAAGTCGGGAGGAAGACAGAGAAGGGGTAGGAGGTTGGAGTTGGGAGTCGAGAGGTGGTGTGTGGTATTAGCTTCCACGGGCTTCCACGGCTCACCTCTGGAGGGAAAGAGACCGGAAAGTGTAGAAGATGGAAGGAGCCCTTGGGGTGCGTAAGAAGACAGAGATCACCTGTACGCCCGTATCTGGCAGAGGAACAGAGGGGCTGGTGTACGAAACAGGGAACCAGCCTGAACACGGCGCGGCAGCTGTAGGCCCGAACCGTTGAACCGGAGGCCATGAGATCTTTGGACCATTGGAGGCAGCAGGAGGAGGTCAACCTCGAGGAGAAAGACTGAGTGTGGAAGACACCTGCACCCGACTCGGCAGAACGGCGCCGGAGTAGTCGTGGACTTACACCTTCGGAATTGTTGGGGGTTCATTCAGGAGTACGGTGTGGAGAAGGAGATTTTCGACAGCCAACGAGATGTAGAGTCGTATCTCCTCAAGGGATACCCCGGTCGAGATCTGTGCCCCAGAGACGAGGTCGGTTACACCCGGCATATGGGATGTTGAGGCTGGTACGCGTTGCATGTGCACAAGATTCTACTACCGAGAGCCACATGTGCAGAGCTGACTGAACTTTCGAATGGTGAGGACGGTTTGCGGGCAAGCAGACTTCGCCCGTAAAGTAAGACCTAGAAAGTCAGTTTGTAGATAGCAGTTTGTTGCATTGTAAATGTTATGTACAGTTGTATAGCTAGTTAGGTACCCGGAATTATAGAACTGTTTATAGCAGGGGCGTAACTAGAACTGGCAGGGCCCCATAGCAAACTTTTGAACGGGGCCCCCTCCAAGACACGCCCCCAATGACACGCCCCCTTCAAGACACACCCTCTTACAGGCCCCAGCAGTATATACAGCAGCCTCCACAGTGGTATATACAGGCCCCAGCAGTATATACAGCAGCCTCCCAAGTGGTATATACAGGCCCCAGCAGTATTACAGCAGCCTCCCCAGTGGTATATACAGGCCCCAGCAGTATATACAGCAGCCCCAGTGGTATATACAGGCCCCAGTGGTATACAGCAGCCTCCCCAGTGGTATATACAGGCCTCAGCAGTATTACAGCAGCTGCCCCAGTGGTGGTATACACAGGCCCCAGTGGTGGTATATACAGGCCCCAGTGGTGGTATACAGGGCCCCCCCTTGCTGCTGCTGCACACCTGTAAAGGAATACATCATTATACTTACTTATCCCTGCCGCTGTCGCCGCTCTGACACCGTGCTCCTCCGGGTCTTCATGCTTCCTCCTCCGGCGCACAGGCTCCCAGCACAGGGTATACAGCTCCCAGAGTCCCAGCATAGGGTTTATACAGCTCCCGGCACAGGGTTTATACAGCTCCCGGCACAGGGTTTATACAGCTCCCGGCACAGGGTTTATACAGCTCCTGGCACACACAGGGTGTATACAACTCCCGGCACAGGGTTTATACAGCTCCCGGCACACACAGGGTTTATACAGCTCCCGGCACACACAGGGTGTATACAGGAGTCCCGGCACAGGGTATACAGCTCCCGGCAGCACACACAGGGTGTATACAGCTCCCTGCAGCACACACATGGAGGTATACAGCTCCCAGCAGCACACACAGGGAGGTATACAGCTCCCAGCAGCACACACAGGGAGGTATACAGCTCCCAGCAGCACACACAGGGAGGTATACAGCTCCCAGCAGCACACACAGGGTGTATACAGCTCCCAGCAGCACACACAGGGTGTATACAGCTCCCGACACACACAGGGTGTATACAGGAGTCCCGGCACAGGGTATACAGCTCCCGGCAGCACACACAGGGTGTATACAGGAGTCCCGGCACAGGGTATACAGCTCCCGGCAGCACACACAGGGTGTATACAGCTCCCGGCAGCACACACAGGGAGGTATACAGCTCCCAGCAGCACACACAGGGAGGTATACAGCTCCCAGCAGCACACACAGGGAGGTATACAGCTCCCAGCAGCACACACAGGGAGGTATACAGCTCCCAGCAGCACACACAGGGAGGTATACAGCTCCCAGCAGCACACACAGGGATGTATACAGCTCCCAGCAGCACACACAGGGATGTATACAGCTCCCAGCAGCACACACAGGGAGGTATACAGCTCCCAGCAGCACACACAGGGAGGTATACAGCTCCCAGCAGCACACACAGGGAGGTATACAGCTCCCAGCAGCACACACAGGGAGGTATACAGCTCCCAGCAGCACACACAGGGAGGTATACAGCTCCCAGCAGCACACACAGGGTGTATACAGCTCCCAGCAGCACACACAGGGTGTATACAGCTCCCAGCAGCACACACAGGGTGTATACAGCTCCCGACACACACAGGGTGTATACAGGAGTCCCGGCACAGGGTATACAGCTCCCGGCAGCACACACAGGGTGTATACAGCTCCCGGCACACACAGGGTGTATACAGGAGTCCCGGCACAGGGTATACAGCTCCCGGCAGCACACACAGGGTGTATACAGCTCCCGGCACACACAGGGTGTATACAGGAGTCCCGGCACAGGGTATACAGCTCCCGGCAGCACACACAGGGTGTATACAGCTCCCAGCAGCACACACACGGTGTATACAGCTCCCAGCAGCACACACACGGTGTATACAGCTCCCAGCAGCACACACAGGGAGGTATACAGCTCCCAGCAGCACACACAGGGAGGTATACAGCTCCCAGCAGCACACACAGGGAGGTATACAGCTCCCAGCAGCACACACAGGGAGGTATACAGCTCCCAGCAGCACACACAGGGAGGTATACAGCTCCCAGCAGCACACACAGGGTGTATACAGCTCCCAGCAGCACACACAGGGTGTATACAGTTCCCAGCAGCACACACAGGGTGTATACAGCTCCCAGCAGCACACACAGGGTGTATACAGCTCCCGGCACACACAGGGTGTATACAGGAGTCCCGGCACAGGGTATACAGCTCCCGGCAGCACACACAGGGTGTATACAGCTCCCGGCACACACAGGGTGTATACAGGAGTCCCGGCACAGGGTATACAGCTCCCGGCAGCACACACAGGGTGTATACAGCTCCCAGCAGCACACACACAGTGTATACAGCTCCCAGCAGCACACACACGGTGTATACAGCTCCCGACACACACAGGGTGTATACAGGAGTCCCGGCACAGGGTATACAGCTCCCGGCAGCACACACAGGGTGTATACAGCTCCCGGCACACACAGGGTGTATACAGGAGTCCCGGCACAGGGTATACAGCTCCCGGCAGCACACACAGGGTGTATACAGCTCCCGGCACACACAGGGTGTATACAGGAGTTCCGGCACAGGGTATACAGCTCCCGGCAGCACACACAGGGTGTATACAGCTCCCAGCAGCACACACACGGTGTATACAGCTCCCAGCAGCACACACACGGTGTATACAGCTCCCAGCAGCACACACACGGTGTATACAGCTCCCGACACACACAGGGTGTATACAGGAGTCCCGGCACAGGGTATACAGCTCCCGGCAGCACACACAGGGTGTATACAGCTCCCGGCACACACAGGGTGTATACAGGAGTCCCGGCACAGGGTATACAGCTCCCGGCAGCACACACAGGGTGTATACAGCTCCCGGCACACACAGGGTGTATACAGGAGTCCGGCACAGGGTATACAGCTCCCGGCAGCACACACAGGGTGTATACAGCTCCCGGCACACACAGGGTGTATACAGGAGTCCCGGCACAGGGTATACAGCTCCCGGCAGCACACACAGGGTGTATACAGCTCCCAGCAGCACACACACGGTGTATACAGCTCCCAGCAGCACACACAGGGTGTATACAGCTCCCAGCAGCACACACAGGGAGGTATACAGCTCCCAGCAGCACACACAGGGAGGTATACAGCTTCCAGCAGCACACAAAGGGAGGTATACAGCTCCCAGCAGCACACACAGGGAGGTATACAGCTCCCAGCAGCACACACAGGGAGGTATACAGCTCCCAGCAGCACACACAGGGAGGTATACAGCTCCCAGCAGCACACACAGGGAGGTATACAGCTCCCAGCAGCACACACAGGGAGGTATACAGCTCCCAGAGTCCCAGCAGCACACACAGGGTATACAGGCCCCCACCCACCCCCCCTCACAGTAAGGCCTCCCCATGCTGCCGCTGCTCACTGTCAGTAAAGTGTTAATAATAGCCGGCCTCTCTCTCACCCTCTCTCCGGGCAGTGCAGCAGCTCCTTCCTCTTCCTGCTTGTCTGCTGTGAGGGACTTAGTAAGGAGTCGGACTTAGGACTCACGGGGGTCACAGGCCGGCCAGGGGGCAGGTGACCAACTCCACAGACTGCGCAGTGCGCAGAGAACACACAGGGTCACAGGCAGGCAGCAGATTACAACAGTCTGGCGGCGGCAGCCCGGCCTTTGATCTCTGTGTGCGGCGCCTGCGTCCGCTTTGAATAGAAGCGGCATCCACCTCACCAGGGGGGCCCCGTCGGGCGCGGGCGCCCCCCGCCGGGCCCCCACCCCCACGGCCACACAACAACAGGTATCGCAGCTGCCGGTATAGCAGCGTAGCGGCGCTGGGTCCGGGCCCCCCACAAGCGCCGGGCCCCAAAGCGACTGCTACGTCTGCTATGCCGGTAGTTACGCTACTGGTTTATAGTGTGAATAGTTAAGCCACCATAATCATTGAGCAAAATGGATGGTGGAGAATGTCTAGCCCGGTGGAGGATGCTGCACTTGAGCAAGAACTGCGTTGGGCCCCGGCAGGGAATAACGTGTGCTGCGACCCGCAGGACTGAGAACTTTGCACTTTATTTATATTTTTATATCCTTATTTTTATTTTTCTACCCTGGGACTTTAAGCAGTAGTGTGTTTTTGTTATTGTAACGTTCAAGTATGTGCCTTCCAAAAGGGATGAAAATAAAGCTTATGTTCAACTGTTATGAGAGAGTGCATACTGAAAAAAAATGTGAGTTTTATGCCTTATTTGAGGTTGCTTGAGGACAAGCTAACCTTTGCCAAGGGGGAATATGGTGCCCCCCTAGTCTGGCCGCCACCAGGGGTAGTGCACTCCTCCATTAGCGGGAGAGTAGTGCCCCTGTTCTCCAGAATCTGGGATGGTGAAATCAAGATCCCACAAACGCAACACACACGTAAGACCCCAAACAGGGACGGTGGGTGGACCCGGGAGGAAGCGCCCAGTCTCAGTGAGGAGGACAAGGTAAAGTAGATGGAGTCGGGAGGAAGGCAGACAAGGGGTAGAAATTTGGAGTTGGAGTCGAGAGGTGGCGTTAGCTTCCACAGGCTGGAGCGCGGTCACGCTCACCCCGGGAGGGAAAGAGACAATAAAGTGTAGAAGAAGGAAGGAGCCCTTGGGGTGCGGAAGAAGACAGATCACCCATACGCCCGTATCTGGCAGAGGAACAGAGGGGCTGGTGGACGAAACAGGGAACTGGCCCTGAACACGGTGCGGCAGCTGTAGGCCCGAACCGATGAACCGGAGGCCATGAGATCTTAAGGGAACTGTGGTCACACACCTGGCACATCTCGGAGAAGGCAGCCATACTAAGGCGCGGCACTAGGAAGTGGTGCCAATTAATGCCTGTGGCTGTCGGCACCCAGGCGCTGTGTGCGGAGGCACAGACAGGAAAGGCGAGGCAAGTTAGAGGCGCTGAGAGTACCGCCAGTGAAAGGAACACTGAAAGTGAAAGGATCACCGAAAGCGAAAGGAACACCAAAGTTGGTCTTGACGACACTGTCCCAGTTCTTGAGAAACAGCTGGACCAGGGATTGGCAGAGGGAAGCACCTGGCGGCCTGGTCAGAACGTCGAAGTAAAGGTACAAAACTCCGCCTGCGGGGAACGAAACCATCCAAGCTGCCGGTCATCATCCCCACAGGTTCTGCATCAGCAGCTGTTCCTCATAGCCGCACACCGCGGGTGGCGTCATGAATACTGCTTTCCCATTTCCCCCGTCATCAAAACCCTGCATCCCCTTTTCATGACACCACCAGGGCCACGGAGCCGGGTCACCGCCATGACATCCCCTGAACGCAAAAGGAACGCAACAACCAGCTCGGTTCAGAGTATCCCCATTGCCCTGGAGTGGGCGTGTCAATAGGAACACGCATGTTCCTGTGTATGGGAGAGATGGCCAAGAGGGCTTCAGACTGTTGGCTGATCTTGCCGAAATCTGGAGTTTCGGCTGATTTTATTCTAGTGTGCACTTGCATACATTCATTGCATGCTCTCTACTTATTACCAGAAACATATTAATACATGTGAATATTCAATGAGAACTTCTCTGCCTGTAATTGCTCTGGATTTCCCTGACAAAAGGTAAGGCTCAACAGATGTCAATAATTAAAGCAAATTAATTAGTACCGGTCAGACAAGCCCAAGCTCTGAATTTTCCTTCTCATTACTTGAAAACCTGCGTCTCATTATATTAACTGTTCTTTGTCTAATGAGCACCTTCACAGAGAATGGAAAATTGCCAAATGTCAAGAATCCTCAAGAAAAGTGGTTATCACAGCGGCTAAAAGTTGAAGAAGACAAAACAATGAACACATTGCTGGGAATTAAGGTTAACAAGTTTGAGAAATGTATCTGGTTATTAAGGCAATAGGTAAAAAACATTGTCGGAAGGAAAGTTTCCATGCAAGGTTTTTTTTCCAAACCATTTCCGACAAGTGATGAAAGAGATTTCTTCAAGGAATGAAGAGTCGCAAATTCATAGAATTTTCACCTAATAAAACAGATGGCTGGGTTAATTTAGTCTGGATATTAAATTGTCACTTTCACGCGAGTATAATTGGAACACTTTTTAGCATCCCTTCTTTTCTGCTACTGAACATAACCTGTGACCCGCCCGTAATACAGCCATATTTGTTGCAGTGGTTTGCCAAGTGCAGTCATCTAAAATATAGAAATGCTATTGGATGAAGAATGAATGACAACTTTCTCCATACAGGTAATGAAAAATGTAATCAGGGTAAACGCACCTCGAGTGGGCAAGAATTTGTGTGTGAAACATTGGTTAAAAAAAAGTTATTAGGCAGAACTTCACACAGTGAAGGAAATAAGTATTTGATCCTTTTATGATTTTGTAACTGACAAAGGCATGAACAGCCTATAATTTTAAGGGTAGGTTAATTATAACAGTGAGAGATAGAATATTAAAAATAAAATCCAGAAAATCACATTGTTTAAATTACATAACTGTATTTGCATTTTGAAGAGAGAAATAAGTATTTGATCCCCTACCAACCATTAGGAGTTCTGGCTCTACAGACCAGTTAGACGCTCCTAATCAACTTGTTGCCTGCATTAAAGACAGCTGTCTTAAAATGTCACCTGTATAAAAGACTCCTGTCCACACAATCAATTAACCCTGCTGTTCTGTTCGGGTCTACTATACACTTATAATGTTCCCGTCATTTTTTACCAGACATAGCTGAAAGTCTTTATTTTCATCTAATTTAAGTGTTTTATTTGAATACCATAAGGAAGATCCTGGGTGAGAAGACAACTGTTGGTGCAATACTAAGAAAATGGAAGAAATACAAAATGAGTGTCAATTGACATCGATCTGGGGCTCCATGTAAAATCTCACCACGTGGGGCATCCAGTATCATGAGGAAGGTGAGAGATCATACTAAAACTACATGGGGGGAACATGTTAATGATCTCAAGGCAGTTGGGACCACTGTCACCAAGAAAACCATTGGTAACACATTATGCCATGATGCAGTGCAATCTTGCAGTGCCCGCAAAGTCCCACTGCTCAAGAAGGCACAAGTACAGGCCCGTCTGAAGTTTGCCAATGAACACATTGGTGATTCTGAGAGTGATTGGGAGAAGGTGTTGTGGTCAGAGGAGACAATAATACAGCTCTTTGGCATTAACTCGCCATGTTTGGAGGAAGAGTAATGGTGCCAGGACCCAAAGAACACCATCCCCACAGTCAAGCATGGCGGTGGAAACATTATGTTTTGGGGGTGTTTTTCTGCTAAGGGCGCATCCATGGGACAATGGATGAAGACGAGTACCGTAAAATCCTGAGTGACAACCTCCTTAACTCCATCAGTACATTAAAAATGGGCCGTGCCTGAGTCTTTCAGCATGACAATGACCCAAAACATACATCCAAGGCAACAAAGTAGTGGCTCAAAAGAAGCACATTAAGGTCATGGAGTGGCCTAGCCAGTCTCCAGGCCTTAATCCCATAGAAAACATATAGAGAGAGCAGAAGCTCCAAGTTGCCAAGCGACATCCTCAAAATCTTAATGATTTAGAGATGATCTTCATAGAGGAGTGGACCAAAATTCCTCCTGACATGTGCGCAAACCTCATCATCTACAAAAAAAAAAAATCTGTCTGCTGTGCTTGCCAACAAGGGTTTTGAAGTTTTGTTTGCCAGAGGGATCAAATACTTATTTTGTTCATTAAAACACAAATACATTTCTATAATTTAGACAATGTGATTTTCTGGATTTTGTTGGATATTCTATGTCTCACTGCTAAAATTAATCTACCCTTAAAATTATAGACTGTTCATATCTTTTTCAGTGGGCAAATGTACAAAATCAGCAAGAAATGAAATAATTATTTCCTTCACTGTATGATACAATAATTAATATCAATATTTTATGGATAGATCATTAGCAATTATCATTGCGTGTACAATTATTCTATATTATTGTTGCGTGTGAACTTTTATCCTTACAAAATAGATCACACTATATAGAGATACAGTAGTACCTTGACTTAAGAGCGCACCAAATTACAAAGGTTTTTGAGATAAGAGCTGTCTCTCTTCATCTTTTGTTGCTTTATGATGCGAGCACAAATGTGAGTTACGAGCAGCTGCAGCATTATCACATGTTCCCACTCATTTAGCAACTGAATATTCCCTGCTCTCCCTGTCCGTCATTCCAGGCATGGAGAGCAGCAAATACAATATCCCGCAGCTAAGCTGCATGTGGGAGTGTGGTGCTCCCATACGCTGATTAGTTGTCTACATCACGGCGCACACTTTAAAAAACAAAACAAAACAAAACAAAACAAAAAAATTTATACTCACTCTCCCTCTGGTCCCCCGCAGTATGGCATTCTCACCATAGGCAGTTAACTGAGTGTGTGAATGTGTGAGTGGGTCAGCTCATCAGCATGTGAGCGCTGCACTCTCCGACACGGTTACTGCAGCGGACTGGAGGAGGAGTTAGTATAAGTATTTTTTTTTTAAGTGTGCAGCGTGTTGGGGACCATGAACCAAGATGAGAAGGCTTATACCAGGATGGGGTGCCATGTACCAGGATGGCGTGCGCCCATGTAATCGGATGGAGAAGCGCACATGTACCAGGATGGGGGAGTGCCCATGTACTGGGATGGGGTGGTGCCCATTTACCAGGATGGGGATGCACCCATTTACAAGGATGGGGGGCACCCATTTACCACGATGGGGGGGCACTCATTTAACAGGATGGGGGGCACCCATTTAACAGGATGGGGGGGCGCCCATGTACCAGGATGGGGGGGCACCCATGTACCAGGATGGGGGGTGCCCATGCACCAGGAAGGGGGGTGCCCAAGCACCAGGAAGGGGGGTGCCCAAGCACCAATATAGGGGATATATGGGGATACCATATACCAGGATGGGGTACCATGTATCAGGATGGAGTACCATGTACCAAGATGGGGGAACATATATACCAGGATCGGGAATCCTGTATACCAAAATGGGGGCCATGTACCAGGTTGGGGGATCATATACACAGTACCAGGTTGAGGGTCATATACCATGATTGGGGGCCATAAGTAGGTGCTGGAACAGATTAATAACAATTCAATTAATTTTAATGGAGAAATTTAATTTGACATAAGAGCAAACTGAGTTAACAGCTCAGTCACAGAACAATTTAAACTGGTAAGTCAAGGTATTACTTACTATGTACACATTGTAGGTTTCAGCAAAAGTATTTCAATTCAGCGATGGATTCACAGCAACACAGGTCAGTACAGTTATATTATGTCCTCCGTGCCTATGCTTTTGTTTATGTGGTAGGGAGAGGAGTGGCAAGAATCAATTTATTTCTGTGTAGTGTATGGGAGACAACATAGCAACTAGTCTACTCACCAGCTCAGAGAAAACTGAAAATCAAAGATGAAACTGGAAGAAGAGAAATCTGGTGAAAACTGAAGGGTGCAAGCCATATAATGACCAGAGCTAACTTCAGATTCTTATGAAATTGACTAGACATGGACCTATCATTTAAAGGGATCCTGTCACCTCCAAAACGCCTCCTAAGCTAGCAAAACTTGTCCCTGCACCATCCATTCACTAATCTCACACTTCTTTTGTCTCCTAAAAGCATCCTGTGAAAGTGGAGAAAAACGTTTTAATACTTACTCATTAGTGATTATAATTAGCAGGGGCTATATTCTTTAGTCACCAGGGCGGGCTGTTTTCCAGCTCCAGGATCCACCCTTTCTCTGTCTGTTTGTTCTGCTTGTGCAGGCTTTACCCTCCCCCCTCTCTCTCACAGAATGCAAATCATTAGTCCTGCCTTCAGTTTCAGTTTCACAGCAGCACAGACAGAGAGAGGCTGGATCCTGGAGCTGCAAAAGAACACCCCCTGGTGACCAAAGAATATGGCCCCTGCTAATTATAATTGTGGAGCCCACTGGGACGGGGTACTCGGTGCCAGACCGGTGTACTGCTGGGGGATGTCACGGCGGTCCTGGTCCGGACCGTGTCCCGAGCCCGCACAATAAAATGGGGGTTATTTACAGAGAATTTGTCACTCGTGACGCCACCCACTATATGCAGCCAGTAATGGGGCCGCCGCTGCTGCAGAACCTCCGGGGATGATGGGATAGCAGCTTGGATAGAATAGTTCCTGTGGGCAGAACTGGGTTCCCTGGGGCAGTGGTAGTAGTAGTTAAAGTCTGTGAGGATAGTTATTGATGCTGCAGGAGAGTAGGGGTAGCAGTAGAGATGATGAGAGTAGAGGTAATCGCAGTATATGAGGGCAAGTGGGGCCTCAGTATAAGGATCACACACACTCACGGTTTCTGTTGTCTTCCAAGTCTTTACTTGCAGATGGTATAACACAGTATTGTCCACGGAGTCTGTACCGGGTTGCTCTCACCCTGCCTGGGTCCTTGGCTTCCTACTTAAGCGCTGTGTGTGGCCCTGCTGCTGCTTGTAGCTGAACTGCTGGCCCTGTCTCTGCTCACGGGTACCAATCTGCTGGGCAACTTGAGTCCTCTGTGTCACTGACCCCTCCGTGTTGCTTTGCTATGGTACAGTGAAGATGGTGGACCTTCACTATGCCGGTGTTTACTGTCCTGTCTGTCTCAGGCACAGCCTCGGATCCGGTATACGTCTTAAGCGCCTCTCCGGGGTTAAGTTTGGGGTAACTCTTTATCCCGTGTATGTTCCTCTGTCTCCTCTCCTCAGACCTCTCAGGACCTCCACCTCTACTTGGCTCTGCTCCTGCTCCAGACTAGACTGAACTAACTGTCACTCTTGCTCTGTGGTAAACAACTTAGTTCCTCCCACTAGTGGAGGTGCCACCTAAACTCCTTCCACTTTCTAGTGTAGTGTTGTGTGGGGAGTGAACCTGTGTTGATGTTTCTGTGGCACATTAACCCTTGGGGTGCCACATAATCACTAATGAGTGAGTATTAAAACGTTTTTCTCCACTTTCACAGGATGCTTTTAGGAGACAAAAGAAGTGTGAGATTAGTGAATAGATGCTGCAGGGACATGTTTTGATATCTTAGGAGGCGTTTTGGAGGTGACAGGATCACTTTAAATTGCACGTGTCCGTTTAATGACATAAGGGTCTAACTTTCCCATACACAACCCAAAAATGACCCAGTGATTAAAATGGGTTGTTTGGCTTAGAGAACCCGTTTTGAAGAATCCTATATTTAGGCATTATTAGAAAAATATCCTAATTTGGGACCTTTAAGCAGCCAAAATAAAAATAAAAAACTGCTACAAAGACCACCTCTGCCTTTGAAGGACCAGGTCCATCCACAGAAGTGTTTGATGACCCTCTAGCGCTACTGCAGGTTAACTGAAGAATTACATTGTGCTCATTGAAATCAATAGGCTTTTCAATGAGCACAATGTAATTCTTCAGTTAACCTGCAGTGGCGCTACAGGGACATCAAACACTTATGTTAAATACTCCTTGGGTTTATCTGTTTGTTGGCGTCCCAGTACAACAAGAGACTCCAGTGAATTGCGTCTTATCTTGTAATGATTTCCCATTCTTATGGGTTTAGCGCCCACGTTACAATCGGATGTCTTCATTCTAAAAATCTAGGATTTACTGAGCATGGATTATGTTTTTAATCTCTTACAGTCAGTCGCGCACAGATTGACCTCCCCAGTCGTTCTCTGCACTGGTTCGTTTCCAATCTAGGTGCGTTGGCAGTCGGAAGATGACGTTCTGGACGGAAACATTGCCGCTTCCTAGCACAAGCCTCATCTTTTCCTGTAACCTTTTAATTACAGAAGGAAAATCATTTTCTCTCTTAATTGTGATTTCTAAATTAATCCCTGTGTTACTGAAATTACAGGCTTCTTTAAAAACACAATCACATTAATAATAGAAAATGTTCTGCTGCTCAGCGGGAAGCAATTTAGCAATATTTGCCTGAAGACCCATCAACATACATTACCCAGGAACATTTATCTTCAGGCCACTTCTGTTAACGGGAAGAGAGCTGTAATCTCGCTGTGAAATCTAGTAAAATCTCAGGCATTCAGCAGATTACATTTACTGAGTGTTATTATAGAAGAACAACTACAGAAGTATAAATTCTCTTAGCTAATGAAATATGTTGGGTTACAGGCTACATTGGTCATCCTCCATTCACATCTAGCCCTGACGCCAGTGCATAATAATAATAATAATAATTGAGAAGTGTCCGACTAGTGATTTAATACACAATCCAGCATAATGATTTTATTTGCTGTGTGTAACTGTTGTATACAGTATGCATAATAATAAAATCTATCCACATATATTATGATCCCATTATAACAATGTTATCTCTGTGTGACTACTTGTGAACAGATCTATACAAAATGCTTGAAAAATACAATCGATTCATTCCATTATCCTTTATTTCCTATAAGGGACCTTTCACATCAACGGTTTTTGAATTTCGGGCAGATCCGGCACATTAACCGCATCTACCGTGCAACGGCCAACTTGCGGCAAGCCCCGTTCATCCTCTATGGGTCTGGTGACAGGTGTGGCAAGTGCGGTTTTGCTGCAATTCAGCACTTGCGGCAAGTCAAAAATCTGCGGTTAACTGAGTTTTTTTTGCGCTGCCGCAAGTGCCGGATTGTGGCAAAACCGCACTTGCCGCAAGTCCCATGAATGAATGGGGGCATGCCGCAAGTCGGCCGTTACGCAGCAGATGCGGTAAATCTGCCACAAAATTAAAAAAACGCTGATGTGAAAGCAGCCTAACTTGTATCGCTCCAAAATATTCTGTGACGCTGCACCAGGTTGGTTACGAAACACAGATGACAATCTCACATACAGAAAAGGGCCAATCTTAGGTGAAGTCTATGAACAGATGAGCGAATCTGCTGGGATTCAAATTTAGCAGACACACTCGCATTTGGTCCAGAAATGCAATTTTTATTGAAGGTAAAATCAAGCTCGCCATTGGAGACTTTGGGGCCAAATTCAATAAGACTGCCATTGCGCCCAGGAGTCTTAAAACACCACTTTAGCGTTTTTTATTGCGCAGCTGGAGTGATACTTTAAATGTAAGTCCCTGCCCCATCTCATACTCCCCTTCCCTTGGGTTCACCTATTATTGCCGCCACTCTGATCGGTCAATGACAATTTGTGACCTGTTGGCAACTCTAATGTTTCATGGAGCATGCCAGAAGTCACAACTCAATACATCTCTATAGGAGCTTCATTCTGGCATTAATCGGGCTCTCATAAAGATGTATTGAGACCTTGAGACGTAACTTCTGACTTCCAGACAGGCAGAAGTTACTGTCACAAGATGGCGCTGCGGAACTGAAGTGGCATTGGTAAGAGGTGAAGAAGCGTGAAGGTGAGTATAAGACCGGGGGCTAGGGACTTAGGCTGGCTTCACACTATGGCAGAGTCCGGTCTGGGGCTGTCCGGTGTAAACCAGACAGCCCCAGACCGGATTTTGGCCCCATAGTATCCTATGGAGCTGGATGGCAGCTATCTGCCATCCGGTTTCCATCTCTCCGGAAGAATCCGGGAGAAATCGGATTTTTCTCACCGTACACAAAAACGTTGCTTGCAAAGTTTTTGTGTCCGGGGAGAAAAATCTCCCCAAATTGCCGTATCCCGGATTCTCCCGGATCCGGGGCAATCCGATGCTCTTTAACATGGGAGCTGGAGCGCAACGACCAAAAAATGGTCCAGAACTATTTGTAACAATCAGCGATCTCACAGCGGGGGCCTGATCGCTGTGACGTGTCACACAAAGCGAGATCGCTGTTGAGGTCGCTGTTGTGTCACAAAACTTGTGACTCAGCAGCGATCTCACTTAGTGTGACGGGGGCTTAGATCTATAATCTACATGACTGTAAATAAATAAGACATACCTTTTTGGATTTTGCGATGAAAATTAATGGCATCTACTGAAGCTGTAACAATATTTGTTTTACAATGCCGAGCTGCTACAATCCCGGCCACTTCATCCATTAATTTCATTGTAACACCTAAAAAAGAAGAAAAAGAAAACTAAAAATAATAGAACCTCGTAGATGCAAGATAAAATGTAAAATTAAAGGAGCAAAAAGAGACATCATCTTCATGCGTGCTCTGTTCTTTAGTCCCGGCATATGTATAACTCAGTGTACTGTATATTATACAAACATGGCCGCTTTATTTCAAAAGCAGCGCCCCTCTGTCCACAGCTTGTTTGTGCTTCTGTAGGCTTCACAAAGGTGCCACCTACAGAACCAGACACAACCCATAGAAAGGCATGGTGCCAATTCTCGAATAAGTCAGCCATGATTTTCTATTATTGTGCAATTTCTTTGAGGCTATGATCATATGACCATTGTTATTTTCACAAGATCGAATGTCCACATGAAAATATATATATATATATCTGGAGAACGCACTCTGCTCTTCCATACTTCAGATGAGACTCGCCTGTTTAAGTCTATGGGTGCACAAAAAAATAAATGGGTGCCATATGGATCACATGCATGAGGATGAGAAATACTCCCACACAGTGGCGTAACTTGAAGCTTGTGGGCCCCAATGCAAATTCTCCAACAGGGCCCAATTATTGCAAGTCTTTACTGACATTGGTCTTTTTCTATGGCCCAAAGAGACTTTTTGGGCCCCCTAGTCTCAGGGCCCAGGTGTGACTGCAACCCCTAGACCTATTGCAGTTACACCCCAGCTCCCACATGTTGCACTCACAAAGAGAACAATGATTAGATCTGATCTATAAAATTATGTTCTAAAATTTCCAAATCCTACTATCAAAATAATCTCCCAAAGAGGTCACTGATGTAAAGTTTAAAAAAACAACTTGGAAGTCCATTAGGTCAATCTTGCCTCCTCATATCTTGGCCCACAGTAAAATAGTTTTCTATTTTCTATCACATGCAGTCTAAACTCCAAGTTTAGGAAAGATATTCCAGCTGCCTTTATCACACAGGAATGTATAGCCAGATCACAAGTATTAGAAGTTACACATTATCTGAAATTGTGCGGGGAAGATACTGGTTTCTGCAGATGCAGGTGTAAGGCACAGGAGAGGCTGCTGACTGTTCTGCGCAGCAGCACTCATCACACAGGCAGCATTGAATCTACAACCTTCTGAATGGTGGTGCTACGAGTGTAACGCAGCCTGATGAGACCCCTGGGGGATCTGGGATCAGAAGATCACAGTGTTTAGTTGATCGCAGTTCCTCTTTAAAACCCGCTGAGAGTCAGTATAAACTAAGAGCTTATTTAATTCTGTTCCGGTTAATGTTTCTTTTCTATCTTGCTGTGAGTAGCATGTAGTTGTAATCTCAGCTGGTGTCACTCCCTTCCACTATATAAAACCACTCCTTTGCCAGCTCTAGTTCAATCAATGCTGATCTGTAACGATGCTATGTTTGGATAAAACGGAGATTATCTTTCCGCCGGATGCGGTGAATTTCCTCTCTGGAGAAGGATTGGAGTTCTTTTGTTGCTTCTATCTCCCTTGTTTGTCCTCCTTCCTCATGTTGTCTTTATATTACTTGTCAGACTAGTGTCTTGCTGGCCTGCTCACTAATCAGGGCTCGACCAGGGTCAGCCAGAGTTTAGGTACATGATAGTGCACTGTGGGAAGGAACTGTCTAGGGACGTTAGGCATCTCAGGGATCAGTCACAGGTGAGTTCAGGTGGTGACCTCTCTCGTCAGGGCCTTCCTTTACATCTCCCCTTGTAGACCCCTCCTGTTGCTCGACACGTTAACTCGCCCCGGCGTGACAGGTGGCTATATAATTGGTCGACAGGAGCTTTACATAACCAATGTCAACATCAGAATACACAGGACTGAGACAATATATTGTTGTTATCCAATACATTGATTGATTAATGATTTTTGCATTGTAATTACACAGGAGCACTTACAAGACACAATATTTCAGTGCCGGACACAAATAGAAGAGGTTCCTGTGCAACAACAATATATTGACCTGTTGCAGCCTCACAGTTCCTCCAACTGTAAAAATCCATGTACTATGGAGATGGAAGTGGCCCACTTTCCTTCTGGATCCCTGCACCAATAAAAAGTCCACCCCTTCTATATTTTATCACCAAGAAAACCACAAGAGGTAGGAATGCATGGGAAGTGATCACAGAAGGAAATCCACATGGGAAAGTATGGTTCCTCTCGGAATGTTCGGTTAATGGGAAAACCAAAGTAGAATAGAAAGAAAAATAAGAAGAACAAGTTCCGTATTTCTAACTTTGGACAAATCTTTCATCTTTCCAGCAGAAAAAGTACACAATTAAAGTAGGACTGTGGCTCTCTAAACATCAGAGAGTAAAATAACACTAATATTCCAATTAGAATGTAATTGGTAGCAACTAAATGTCAGTAATTCTACGAGTTCTCCAAGGATCATATGGGCAGATTGGATGGGCCGGTGTGCGGATCCAAGTCACACTTCAGATAATCACAGGTAAGGTGTAAATACAGACCTTCCAAAAACACCTTCACAAACCGCTCAAAGCGCCATGAATATTAACCCCTTCCTAGAAGAGCCCTCTCACAACAAAATTATAAATGAAATTGTCTCCGGTACGGCCGCACATTATCATAGAAGATGGAAAAAACGCATGTTTATTTAATGTGGTCCACATAATTCAGATGGATTTATGGATGATATTTACATATGATGCAAGTAAAGCCTCCCCCCACATCGGGTCTTGAAAGAATAAGATGCGCTAAAGCAACAACAAAAAAAACTTCCCTTAGGGCCCTTTCACATCAGCGTTTTTCGTAATTCGCGGCAGATGCGGTGAAAAAACCGCATCTGCCGCGTTTGCCGCATAACGGTTCCACTTGCGGCACGGTTGCGGTTTTTTCCATAGGAAGTATAGGGGGACTTGCGGCAGATGCGGCAAGTGCGGTATTGCACTTGCGGCAGGTGCGGCAGAGAAAAAAAACGCGGCTTACTGCGTTTTTTTTCGCTGCCGCACCTGCCGCAAGTGCAATACCGCACTTGCCGCATCTGCCGCAAGTCCCCCTATACTTCCTATGGAAAAAACCGCAACCGTGCCGCAAGTGGAACCGTTATGCGGCAAACGTGGCAGATGCGGTTTTTTCACCGCATCTGCCGCGAATTACGAAAAACGCTGATGTGAAAGCACCCTTAATCTGTAATTCTATTGGATTTTTCTTTCTTTGAGAGGACCACAGCTCTATAAGAGATATCAACACTCATTATATAATGAAATTCTATACCCGTGTCAGATTCAATAATATTCTGAATCATCAACAGTAAATGAGTACATGATTATTGTATATGCAGGGGTTCTATCTATTATATGAGTGGTGCAGAAGGGTTGTACCATTTGGTCACTAAACCCTATCTGTAGTACCTATATCCCTACCACATCATCCATATTATGTGTCTGCATTGTGAACACTAGATCACTATTCCTAAATCTGCTGACCATATATTATATTTGAGGTAATAACCGATAATCCCATATCTTAACAATAGGCTAATCACCAAGTATCGCTCCAAGATCAACCATAATATGTGCGAAAACCTGGCTGTAAGTGTTGGATGACCCTACAGCACCACCATAGGGCAAATCGGGTATTACACAATGTCCATTAATGCTTATGAGTTATGTAATGCAGGACAGGTCCTTTTTTGAACAGATTTCTACTATGTCCAATTGATGAAGATCCTGAACAAACCATTGCCTCTTAACTCAGAGTGTATGAAAGTTAGATTTCTAAACTAGACAAACCATTTAGTTGAAGCAAAATGACAGGATACCATAGGAGACCCATTCACTATAGAAAATCCCACTTATTATATGTACAGAAGAATCTAGGAAGATGTGGGAGTGTGTTGGCCTCCCTCCTTAGTATGAGGAGTCCTCTGAACCTCTGGGAGTTGTAGTAGATGTATAATTATGTATAGTAAATGAGTGTAACCATGTGTTGGCGACCCTCTAGTGGCCAAAGTGAAAACTGCTCCCCGGTGTCTGAGTTATTAGTAACTATAAACTATGAACTATAAAAAAGCCTACACAGTAGTTTGTCTGGAGAGTCCCCAGAAGGAGAAAAAAGGAGTCGAACGAACATTAGTCAGTGTATTTATTCAGCTTTGCCACTGACTCTCCTGTTGGTGGACATTAGCATGGACCCGAATGAACAGGTGGAAATGGTACTGGCAGTAGAGGATCATTGTCCTAACGGACAGCTCTGACCGTTTTTTAGTACAGATCCCTACGGGAGGTACAGGGTTGGAGTCAGCGGTGACTTGATGAGCATACAGCCAGGTACTGGGATGCTGGATATAGCGGGTAGAAGCCCGGAGGTGCTGGAACAGGGGAAAACAGTCTGCATATAAGATAATAACTGTGAATAGCCCAAAAACTGTAATGTTTAAAGGGAACCTGTCACCCCCTTTGGTCATTTCAAACTGTGGCCACCAACTTACACATAATGTAAATGGGGTTCTTATAACCCCTCTATATGTCCAGACGTGCCCCTCATACCTGAGATATAAACTTATATTCTGTCCAGCGCTGCCTCCAGCGGCTCCACTGCGCAGGCATGAGTGCTCCTGTCACTCAAGCGCCGGCCAGAGGAGGGGCGGAACTTTTCAAATTGAATGGCGGGTTTTGCAACCAGGGGGGTGGCAAGGAAGTTATACATCTGGACCATATAGCTTGCCTCCTGGACTTAATAGGAGGCGGCACTGGACAAAATATAAGTTCATATCTCAGGTATGAGGGGCACGTCTGGACATATAGAGGGGTTACAAGAACCCCATTTACATTATGTGTAAGCTGGTGGCACAGTTTAAAATGCCCAAAGAGGGTGACAGGTTCCCTTCGAGGATTGTGTCCATATTTCAAGAGACTGATTCAGCAAAGAACTATTGTTGGACTTGATTGGCTCATTCTGTGTTTTCACCATCATCGAAAGTAACAGTAAACTGAACTTTTTCATTGGGGAGTCGGCTGGAGTGTGTGCTGCTGCGGGCCTGGACCTGCTTCACGGCCTGGGCCCAGGCACTAGCCTAACTATCTGGCTACCGTTTCTTTGGCAAATGGACAAGAAGACCACACCATACTATTAGTCTATGATTACCATACATAGGATAACTCTGTGTGGGGTCCACGAGATGTATCTGACCCACCTCCCCAATATCAGCTCAGACCTTTGCTTTCATATATATTTTAAAGTCTTTTCAGTAGCAGCTTTAAAGTTCAATATAAAGGGAACCATCCTGGGAATGTGTGCATGGAATTTAATAAAATATTTAGCCAATGTCATTTACAGAATGTTAAAGTTTATACAGGCAATAAATCTATCATTTCTAAGCCGAGTGACTGGGTCAACGACCTAGAAGATATTTATTAGGAAAATGCCACACAGAACCTAAACTTTTTCCATTCAGGCTCCAGTTTAGAAACCTTCCACCTAATAGAGTTTTTAAGATTGTTTTCATATAGCATTTACAATATAAAAACCAGCACAGTCCTATATTACAGTGCACATAGGGGCCATGACGTCTACTGGACCTCATTAAATACTGCCACCTCGATGGGAACTATTTGAAGGGTCACCCCCCAACCCAGACTATATGTGCATCTCGCTCTTGCAGAAATAAGGTCATCAATATGTTTAGCTAGAATGTTCCAAGAAATTGCTTTTTGAATCAATATGCAAATGAGGCTGAAGTGCTTTGGGTGTTTCCCGAGCCTCCGTCTACCCACCTAGCACCACCTTTACTGACAGCTCATTTGTGATGTGACCTTAAAGGGAACCAACCACCCCAAATGACCCCCACGGACTGTTAATATGTGTCCCTACACCCAGCACACACATTTGGGGCAATCGTTTTTGCTAAAAAAACTGTTTAGTAGAAGCTAAGATATAGCTTTATGAAGTTTAATAAATTCAGCCGACTGGGTGTTACCTAGCTTTGTCCTCCGTGCCTGTCAGCCTCCTCTCCCCTCCTCCCTTCAGTGAAGCCCTTCTGTGCAAGCCGAAAATGCCCCGCCTGTCTGCTGCTGGCTGATAAATTATGCACGCCCATCTCTGCAGCTAAGAGCCTGGCGCGTCATGAAGGGGGCGGGGCTAGATCGCGTCATGAAAGGGGGCGGGGCTAGATCGCATCATGCCGGAGCCCCACCCCCTTTCATGACGCTATGTAGCCCTGCCCCCTTCATGACGCGGCCAGGCTCAGCTGCAGAGATGGGTGTGCATAATTTATCAGGCAGCAGCAGACAGGCGGGGCATTTTCGGCTTGCACAGAAGGGCTTCACTGAAGGGAGGAGGGGAGAGGAGGCTGACAGGCACGAAGAAATGCACGAGGACAAAGCTAGGTAACACCCAGTCGGCTGAATTTATTAAACTTCATAAAGCTATATCTTAGCTTCTACTAAACAGTTTTTTTAGCAAAAACGATTGCCCCAAATGTGTGTGCTGGGTGTAGGGACACATATTAACAGTCCGGGGGGGTCATTTGGGGTGGTTGGTTCCCTTTAAAAAGGTGCTATACAGAAGTTTTAATATTTTTACATATAAGGCTAAGAATTAAGAGGCAAGTAGTTACTACCCACCTGGTCTGCATGGGGACGATCTGTCCACACAACTGACAATTCCTCTGCTTCATTGCAATCCTCGTCAACAGAGCAGCATCTTCTCCTGGTGTCTACCCTGTCGATGAGACAGATTTACTGCAGACCTCATCGTGATTGATAGCCGGCTCCCCGCAGTTAGGCAGCAGGGAGCTGTTTGTCAATCAGCAAGACATGGACCATGACACCTCAGCAACAGAGCAGAGCGGAAAAGAAGATTGTTGCTCTGTCAATGTGACGTCAGCGGAAGTCACAGAATCGCCGGCATTAGTGATCAGTTACAATCAGAGATTAACTTTGTGCAAAACAGAAGGTAGGCAGCTGTCTGCCTGTTAGTTCTTAGCCCCATAAGCAAAAAATATTAAAAGTCCCAGATAACACGTTTAAGCACAGGATCTACCAATCAACCAAAGGAAGGTAGCGGTTGGCGATGAATAGTGCTGGGGAGTGAAAGGTTTGAGACGTGCTTTGCCACACCCAAAGCACTTATGCCTCATCTGCATGGTGATTAATGGAGGAACGGACATGCTTGATTAAGGTAGGAATGGGCATCTATTTGCAAGTGCCAGATGTGCATATAAACAGTTTTGGGTGGGTGAAATCAAGTTGACAAATTCCTTTTAAAGAGAGTTTCCATGATTTTTCAGTAAGTATTAACTCCAGTCCTCTGCTGCTCCAGCACCATCTCTCTGGTTAGCGCTTCTGAGTCCATTAAGTCTACTGATCACTGAGTCTACAGGATCTTGGACGGACAGATGGGATGTTATTATTTCCGTTCCTGGTGGAGATCACTCTAGCAGGAGGAGACTGAATGGAAATTAACATTTATTTTACAACAATCCTTTATCCAGAAAAAGCTTTTAAGAGCAAAGAATGCCTAGAAAGAGCGTCTGTATCTCTGGAGGACCCTACTCAACCGTGCATTACATTGATAGATAACGGATGTGAATGGACCGGTGTAATTCTGAGTTTGTACTCTGCGGTCACTGCAGAGAAACTAAACAACTGTAGACAAATTCTCCTACAGACGAGTGCTAGAATTCTTATACAGAGAATAGCAAAAATAACACAGGCAAGATCAAAGAATGTCTCTAACAAAAAGATATCCAAGAAGTAGAGTCTTCTTTCAATGAGAAGATGATTACGTTTGGATCAATTAGCCACAATTCACCTTTAATTGCAATCTATGGTGGTTTACAAGTTCATCGTGCAGGACACCCATCCATACCAGTGCCCCCATAAATTTCTCCACTAGTTGGTGCCAGTCTCAGTGCCCAAAACATATTACAAATTTAGGGACCTCTGGAGATGCCACATATTGGCCGGATCAGAAAGCGCCATATATTGTTGTTGGAATATGTATACCGCTACTGCACCCAGATAAAGTGAATCACCAGCAGCTGCGTTAGTTCTGGCGGGGGTGGAGCGCCCCACAACTTAACACAGCAGAACGTTATGTTGCCTTCTGTATCACAATCAGTAAGCTTTATTACTTCCAGAAATGTCCCAGATGTGTGCTGCAGCGGATATGCCCACAGATGTGTTTCGTTCTGGGATTACATTGAGCCAACTGTGTCAGGAGAGTAAAGAAAAAGAGGAAAAAGGCTGAAATGTCATATAAACGACCGGATCTAAATAATCAGTAGAACATGGGAAGATATAACAAGGCTAAAACAATCAAAGACATCTAATAAACAGACAAGAATTCTTAAAGTTGTCGTCCAGTATAAGAAAAGGAGTTTATCCAGGAACAGCGCTACTCCTATTTATAGGTCATGTGTGGTACTGCAGCTCATCCTCATCAAACTGAAAACATATCCTCCATCTATAAGGTGTCCGAGTATGAAGGGGGATGATGTGTATAACAGTGAATGCAAGAAAGTAGCCGCCAAATAACTTGGGTGACATATCCTCAGTGCTGCGCCATTCATTCTTTAAGAGACTGATCGAAATAGCCGAGAACATCACATGGCCATTTCTATCCCCATAGACAATGACTACAGCAGCATGCTATCGTCACCATTGCACGGACTGGACTCTATACATTCATAAACATATCACCTATTCTGTCAATTTTGTGACAACCCATTAGCGAGCTACAAATAAAAGTCACTGCTTAAGGAAAGTAATGGCAGACCTTCTTGTAGCCCAACCCTTTAACCCCTTAGTGACGGAGCCAATTTCCACCTTAATGACCAGACCGTCTTTTATAATTCTGACCTGTGTCCCTTTATGAGGTTATAACTCTGGAACGCTTCAACGGATCCTAGCGATTCTGAGACTGTTTTTTTCATGACATATTGGGCTTCATGCTAGTGGTAAATTTAGGTCGATAATTTTTGCGTTTATTTGTGGGAAAAAAAAAAAATTTGGCAAAAATGTTGAAAATTTTGAAATTTTCAAATTTTTTATTTTTATTCTGTTAAACCAGAGAGCTATGTGACTAATATAATCACATTTCCCACATGTCTACTTCAAATCAGCACAATTTTGTAAAAAAAATTTTTGGGTTAGGAAGTTATAAGGGTTCAAAGTTCATCAGCGATTTCTCATTTTTCCAGCAAAATTTACAAAACCATTTTTTTAGTGACCACATCACATTTGAAGTCCCTTTGAGGGGTGTACATAACAGAAAACACCCAAAAGTGACACCATTCCAAAAACTGCACCCCTCAAGCTCAAAATTACATTCAAGATTATTAACCCTTCAGGTGCTTCACAGGAACTAAAGCAACATGGAAGGAAAAAAATGGACATTTTAATTTTTCGAACAAAAATGTTCTTTTAGCCTCATTTTTTTTCATTTTCACATGGGCAACAAGATAAAATGGATCCTAAAATTTGTTGGGCAATTTCTCCTGAGTACACAGATACCTCATATGTGGTCATAAACCACTGTTTGGGCGCACGGCAGGGCTCAGAAGGGAAAGAGCGCCATTTGACTTTTGGAGCTAATTTTTCATTCAAAAAGTGAAATGGCGCTCCTTGACTTTTGAGCCCTGCTGTGCGCCCAAACAGTGGTTTATGACCACATATGCAGTATCGGTGTACTCAGGAGAAATTTCCCAACAAATTTTAGGATCCATTTTATCCTGTTGCCCATGTGAAAATGGAAAAAAAAATGAGGCTTAAAGAAAGTTTGTGAAAATAAAGTACTTTTTCATTTTTACGGATCAATTTGTGAAGCACCTGGGGGTTGTAAGTGCTCACTATGCATCTAGATAAGTTCCTTGGGGGGTCTAGTTTCCAAAATGGGGTCACTTGTGGGGGCGCCCCAATGTTTAGGCACACAGGGGCTCTCCAAACGTGACATGGTATCCGCCAACAATGTGAATAGAAAATCAGCTCTAATTGTTAGAAGACACCATGTCGTGTATGGAGAACATCTGTGTGCCTAAACATTGGGAACGTCGGTGAGGAGCGAGGGGGGAGGGTGCTAGTGGGTGTCGGTGAGGTGCGGGGGGGCATTTATGGGTGATGCGGCTCCCCTACCTGCGCTGAGCCGCCAAATGCAGTCCTGGGGGCCAGGGCGGCAGAGGAGAGAGGGGGCGGGATCAGCCAAGGGAAGCAGGAAGCTTCCCTTAATTGCCCTCCTCTCCTTTGACATTGGGTTACTGGGGTCGGCTGGGGGCCCCCCTACAGGCTTGAGGGGCCCCCTAGTCAGTCAGGGCCCTGGTGCAGCTAAACCAGCTGCACCACGGTAGGTCCGCCCTTGTTTCAGGGCATTTGTGCTGCAGCAGTGATCAATTTGAGGTCTTAATATGCGGGAGTTGTAATTTTGGTCAAATATTACCCCACAAAAATTGATGTGGATACCAACCCTGGTCTAAAGAGACGCATCCAATTGTTATCACATCTAAAGAGAAGATCTCTAGTTACTATGGTTATATGAATTCCGCAATCCCAAAGATAGAAGATCAGAGCAGAACAAGGTGTCAGGAACAAGACATTCTGAGAAGATGTAACAACTGCCTTGAAAGATGGGAGACATGTCTAGGATACAAACTGGAATCTTATATATAGAAAGTTTGGGCTCCCTTAATATAAGATGTCTCGAAAAAAATCTCAATTCCTTGGAGCCAACACATCAATATTAGATGATGACAATTTTACTGCCATCAAAGGCATGGGTCTGACTGTCGCATGTGTCAGGTGGAATCTGCTGCTAATGACCAGTATGTCAGACTGTGAATGTGTCAATGTTACTTCTTTTTCTTTCTCACTTATGTTCTTTTTTTTTGTACTTTGCAGTTTTAACATTTACAATTAAAAATTCTATAGAGCCAGAACGTAGGATCCTCTATCATAGTTACATAAATTGAAAAAAATGTCCTAGGTCCATCAAGTTAACCTTCCACCAAATTTACATTTTGTCACTAAATTATCTATAACCCACAATGTTATGTGCACGGAGGGAATCATCCAGCCCTGTATAAAAGCTGTTATAGTGTCGGCCATCACTACCTCTTGGGGTCGGCGTTCCACAGTCTGACTGCTCTAACTGTAAAGAACACTTTCTTTCACAAGTCCCTTTGGGCTATAGAAAAAGACTAATACTATTAAAGATTTGCAAAAATTTGGGGGCCCCGTTGGAGCTTTCCCATCGGCGCCCCTGGGCCTGAAGTTACGCCACTGGTTAAAAGCGAGTTATGACTGCAAGACTGAGGATATCAACATTGTTGATGAGTGGACAACTGGCTCACATCATCTCCAAGTGGAAATTATCATTGGATGGGGTTCCCTGACAGGTAGTGGTTAGCACCAGTGGCGGCCCAAGGAAGGATATGGTCAACAATGCCTATCTCTTGCTAGTAAAAAGAATGGCTGAAAACAGCTTCTGTTGGCTGTGATGATCCCTGTCCGCCATCGAAACCTCTTATTTTGAGTGTGAAAAATGTTACTTGATAGTAATGAAAGAAGATGACCTGCTCTGATAACTCACCTTTGGATTTGTCAGTACAATGAAGTAGTTTCCATATGAGGCAGGTTATATTTTAGATGTACTGTCCCTTTAACAGTTTCTGAACTACTAGCTAGAGTAAAGGGTTACTGAATACAGCTGGAGAACAAGGTACATTCTACTGGCATGAGAACTTAAAAAAACTGAAAAAAAAGCAAACAAAAAAATACAGCTAATTGAAAAGGTATGGCCACAAAATGACTAGAACAGCGCTCATATCAAAAACATGTGCCGCATACCTAAAGGGGTCGTTCTGTAGAAACAGCTTATACGGCATGATATGGTTCCCACCCTTTTATGGTTTTAGAACCTTTGAAAGGGAAACCCATTGTTTTAGGCAGCTAGAAAAGACGCTGAGATATCATAGCATTGTCAGAAATTGAGTGCAACTTGCATATTTGGATCTTTCTGCATAATGAAGGTATCAGCTTTTCTAACAACTTTTTACAATGGGAATACTCATGCTCTCACATGGATCCTGACTAATAGTAATATAATAATAATAAATATTATATTATTATTTATATAGCGCCAACATATTCTGCAGCGCTTTAGAATACAATGTAAGTAATCACAGTGGAGAAAAAATACAGTACAGTAATTACATACAATACAGTAAGCATATAATCAATATAGAAAATACAATAAATAAGGCAAAAAATAAAGGTGACCCAGCTCAAAGGAGCTTACAATCCTTATTGTAAGAAGCTTATTACAGTGATGGTCCAGGCATCTTGAGGAAGAGGGGGATAGAAATAAAGTTACATGAATGGTCATCAGACAGTCTGTGCAGACCTTTTGGGTTTGGTGGAGTTGGAGAAGTTATATCAAGAGAGATAGTGAGTGTGGCCTATATACAGTATAAAGGACTTCTATTAGGGAGCATGATAGGCCACCTGAAAAAGATGTGTTTTTAGGAAGTGTCTGAAGCCATGCAAGTTGTGGATAGTCCTGATTTCTTGGGGTAGAGCATTCCAGAGAATTGGTGCAGCTCAGTAGAAGTCTTGGAGCGGGAGTGGGAGGATCGGATTAGTGCAGATGTTAGTCAAAGTTCATTTGTAGAACGTAGAGAACGGGTGGGGTGATAGACAGAGATGAGGGAGGAGATGTAGGGTGGTGCTGCACCGTGAAGAGCTTTGTGGGTGAGAACCAGCACTTTGAATTTGATCCTGTAGTGTACAGGCAGCCAGTGCAGTGACGGACACAGAGCAGAAGCATCCGAGTAACGGTTAGCTAGATAGGTGATCCTGGCTGCTGCATTAAAGATGGACTGGAAGGGGGAAAGTTTAGAGAAGGTGAGATCAATTAATAGAGAATTGCAGTAGTCAAGGCGGGAATGGATTAGGGCCACAGTGAGGGTTTTTGTTGTTTCCATGGTGAGAAAAGGGCAGACTCTAGAGATGTTCTTCAGGTGCAAGCGACAAGAGCGGACGAGAGATTGTGTATAGGAGGTGAAGGAGAGATCGTTTTCAAACATAACACCTAGACAGCGAGCCTGCTACCTAGGCTATTGTGATGCCGCACACAGAGAGAGATGTCAGATTTAGGGAGGTTAGTGGAGGGTGAGAGCAGGAGAAGTTCAGTTTTGGAAAGGTTGAGTTTCAAATAGAGAGCGGACATGATGTTGGAAACTGAAGCTAGACAGTCGTTCGTGTTTTTTTTTTGTTTGCTTTTTTTAACTCTGCAGGAGTAAGGTCAGTGGCTGAAGTGTATAATTGTGTGTCATCAGCATAGAGATGGTACTGGAAGCCAAATCTGCTGATGTTGTGTCCAATTTGGACCGTGTAGAGAGAGAAGAGAAGAGGTCCGAGGACTGAACCCTGAGGGATCCCAATAGTGAGAGGAAGAGGGCAGGAAGTGGAGCCAACAAATGATATACTGAAGTAGCGGTCAGAAAGATAGGAAGAGAACCAGGAGAGAGGGGTGTTCTTTATGCCGATGGAGTGCAGCATAGGAGATGGTGGTCAACTGTGTCAAAAGCTGCAGAGAGGTCAAGAAGAATAAGCAAAGAGTGTTCACCTTTACGTTTTGCTGTTAGAAGGTCATTGATCACTTTGATAAGGGCAGTTTCTGTAGAGTGAAGAGGTTGGAAACCAGAATGTAATGGATCTAGAAGAGAGTGAGCGGAGAGGTAACGGGTGAGGCGGGTGTAGACCAGGCGCTCCAAGAGTTTAGAGATGAAGGGGAGATTGGAGACTGGTCTGTAGTTATTAGTGCAAGATGGGTCAAGAAAAGATTTCTTTAATAATGGGGTAATGATAGAGTGTTTGAAGGAGGAGGGAAATATGCCAGAAGAGAGGGAGAGGTTGAAGATTTTGGTTAGGTGAGTGGTGACGACCGGAGAGAGGGACATGAGTAGGTGTGAGGGAATGGGGTCAGTGGTACATGTAGTGGTACGGGAGGAAGAGAGGAGCCTGGTGACTTCTGTGACTGGATCAAATATAGAGAGTGAGCCGGAGGAGATGTGAGGAAGAGTTGGAGTGACAGAGCTTGGAGGCTGGGAGCTGATTTCCTGCGGATGTTGTTTATTTTCTCCATAAAGTAAGTGGCTAGATCATCAGCACAGAGGTCAGTGATGGGGACCTGTGCTTTAGGACTGAGGAGAGAGTGAAAGGTGTCTAAGAGGTTTTTTTGGATTGTTGGATAGTGAGGAGATCAGGGTGGTGAAGTAGGTTTGTTTGGCAAGATGAAAGGCAGAATTGTAGGTTTTTAGCATGAATTTGTAATGGATAAAGTCTTCTGGTGAGCAAAATTTCCTCCATAGGCGTTCAGCACTCCTAGAGCATCGTTGGAGGAATCGAGTTTGTGATGTGAGCCAAGGCTGTTTTGTTCTATGTTTGGAGGTTCTGAGGATGAGGGGCGCTACTTGGTCCAGGGTGCTTCTGAGAGTGTCATTGTAGCGATTTACTGCCAGATCTGGACAGGAGAGTAAAGAGATTGGGGACAATGATGAGATGAGAGAGTCTGTGAGTGTATGAGGGTTGATGGTCTGTAGGTTTCTGGATGTGTGGTAAGTGGTGGGCATACAAACTTGTCAGGATTCGTCCTGGAGACAAGTGGAAGATCGCCTTCATCACCCGCGACAGTCACTACGAGTACCGGGTAATGCCTTTTGGTTTAAGTAACGTACCTGCAGTATTTCAGGAGTTTGTCAACTATGTCTTTCATGACCTGCTCTACGTATGTGTAGTCATGTACCTGGACGATATCTTAGTATTCTCCCCAGACCTCCCTACGCATAGAAGAAATGTCCGATAGGTTCTTCAACAGTTACGAGAGAATCGTTTATATGCCAAGTTCGAGAAGTAGCTATTCGAGTGGAACTCTCTGCCCTTCTTGGGGTATGTCATCTCTGATACAAGTCTTGAAATGGATCCTGAGAAGACGTCTGCCGTCATCAAGTGGCCACGTCCTGTAGGAGTCAAGACCATCCAATGATTCCTAGGATTCGCCAATTACTACAGGCAGTTTATCCCTCCCTTTTTGGACCTGACCAAACCACTCACTGCTTTGACTCAAAAGGGATCTGACCCCAAGGAATGGACCCCGGAGGTGGAGTCTTCCTTTCAGTCCCTCAAACAAGCCTTCACACCACCACTCCAGCTCTTCATAGACCTATGGTGAATAAACAATTCTTTGTGGAAGTGGACGCGTCCTCTTTTGGGTCCGGAGCCGTATTCTCGCAGAAGCTTCCCTCCGGAAGAGTGGTGACCTGTGGGTTCTTCTCTAAGGGCTTCTCACCCTGTGAGCACAATTACTCCATTGGCAACAGAGTTGTTGGCTGTCAAGTTGGCCTTAGAGGAGTGGCGCTAGCTATCATCCAGTGGTGATCTACACCGATCATAAGAACCTGTCCTATCTGCAGTCTGCTCACAGGCTTAACCCTTGTCAAGCTCGATAGTCTCTGTTCTTCGCTCGATTCGACTTCTGTCTCCATTTCCATCCGGCCGAGAATAACATCAAGGCAGATGCATTGTCCAGGTCCTTCGTCTCTGATGACCATGAGGAGGAACCACGTCCTATCAACGATCCATCCCAGATAGTCACGGTAGCACCGGTCCAGCTGATGCAGCCACCTCCGAGTAATACGTTTGTTCCCGATCCCGACAGGAGACGTGTACTTCAGTGGGGTCATTTGTCTAAGCTAGCTGGCCATGCGGCACTGATGAAATCCCTACTATTAGTTGCACGGCATTATTGGTGGCCCAAGATGCGCCGGGAGATCAGAGTTTGTCTCTGCCGGTCCATCCTGTGCCCTTAACAAGACACCCAAGTTACCCTTGGATCATCTCCTACCCCTACCAGCACCGTCTGTGCCATGGAAGCATACTGCAATGGAATTCATCACCGACCTACCAGTGTCCTCTGGCTGTACCGTCATATGGGTGGTGGTAGACCGGTTCTCCAAGATGGGTCACTTCATTCCTTTGTCTGGGTTTCCCTCTGTGCCCAAGCTGGCGGAGCTGTTTGTCCAGCATGTTCTCAGTCTTCATGGTTTGCCTCTTCATATTGTGTCCGACAGGGGAGTGCAGTTCATGTCCAGGTTCTGGTGTTCCCTCTGCAAGAAGTTGGATGTCTCCCTGCATTTCTCTTCGGCATACCATCAGCAATCCAATGGGCAAGTTGAAAGGGTGAATCAGGTATTGACCAACCACCTGCGCCACTTCATCAATGCACACCATGATGACAGGGTAACTTTATTGCCTTGGGCGGAATGTTCCTATAACAACCATGTCGGTGAGTCCTCTTCTAACACTCCGTTTTTTATCGTTTATGGGTGCCACCTTAGGATCCCGTCTCCATTGGATATCACGACAGACAACCCAGCAGCCGAGACGCTGTCTAGAGACTTCTCTAAAATCTGGTCTGAGACAAAGGCATCCCTGGAACGGGCATCCAGGCAGATGAAGAACCATACCGACAAGAGACGACTGGACTCACCTCCATTCCAGCCCAGGACAAGGGACAAGGTATGGCTCTCTTCCAGGTTCATCCGCCTCATGGTTCCCTCCAACAAGTTCGCTCCTCGGTACATCGGTCCCTTTAAGATCCTCCGGAGGATCAACGAGGTATGCTAACAGTTGAAATTGCCATCTTCGTTGCGGATCCACAACTCATTTCATGTGTCTCTCCTTAAGCCAGTCATTCTCGGACGCTACTCCCGGGATCCAAGTTCACATCCCTCTCCCGTTTCTGCTGGCAATGTCTTCGAGGTCAAGGCCGTTCTGGGTGTCAAGCGGAGAGGAAACAAGACATTATACTTGGCTGATTGAAAAGGGATCGGTCCAGAAGAACAGTCTTGTGAACCGACAGAGAATATCAACACTCCTCATTTTATGCATAGGTTTCTTGGCGGCTTGAGACAGGGGGAGCGTAGGGGGGGGGGAAGATACTGTCACCCTGCGGCCAGCGGAACCCGTCCTATGGGTGCTGGGGGATCAGGTCCCATCTGGCCACTGGCACCACCCTGTGCACCGCAGACATACTTACCAGGTCCACACTCCCGCGCTGCCCGCTCTGTCTTCAGCGGCTCCCCGGCGTGTCTTTCCTGCCTCCTCACTTCCTGGTTTCCTGGGGAACGCGCATAGGGTGCGCACGCGTGCCGCTCTTTCCAAATTTAAAGGGGCATAACGCCTTTTTCTGACACCACCTCTCAGCCAATCGCTGAGAGGCTGGTGGGTATTTATGGCTCCCACTTCCTATGGAGGTGCATGGGCAACTTCGTAGTTAGTCTAAGTTGCCAGCTCAGGTCCCTAGCAGCACATGCAGTTTCCTGTGTCCTCTGAGAGCCTAACGTGTTTTCTCTTGATTTCAGTGCCGGATGCCTCCTGTCTGTTCACCTGCAGACCCGTACCACTCTCGCTGGTCCCTGGCTACCTCCCGGACCCCTTCGGCTCCCCGACCCACAGGTTGACTGGTTCATTGGAACCTCTCTGGCTGCACTTGCAGGAATCCCTGCATAGGGGTAACCCTTCTTGTGCTCCCTTACAGGGACCCCGATGCTCTGGCCCTGTGGACCACCCTTAGAGATCTATCCCTTATTGTACTTAATAAACCCTCTTCATTATCGGACTCTCTTGTCCAGCTCATTTCTGGTATCAGCCTCCACAGTATCTCCGTGGTCTTGTGGGTCCACTAGTCAGCTACGCCTGTGGTGGCGTGACAGGCAGACAGATACTGTAGATACAATATATAGTTAGCTAAATAACTCAGCGTCTCTACATAGTGTTTGAAAACTTTCATTTTTAACATTACTTTCCTGGCAAAGTCTCAATCGTAGCTGAACTGAATAAAACAAGCTGCTTGGTTGCAGTTAGCGGAGCTTAGAAGTGTTCCATTAGAGCAGATGCCGGCCATGTGGTTTCACTTATGTGACATAGATTTCTTTTTTTGTTTCAAAAGGTCAAATTTTGTCCAGCAATGGAAAATATGATTATTCCGATGACTAAAACGGAATATTGTTTTAATTTGGCCTTATCATTCCCAGTAGTCAAGATAAGCTTATAATGTGATAATTATTAGGAGAAACCATTTATTGCACATAGTAGGGGGGATAGAGGGGTTCAAGGAGGGGTTGAATGGTTTAGACATTAATTTTGTCCCACTGAAGTAGAATGCTACTAGCGTGAATATACAGAAATTCCATTAAACACACCATTAACACCCTGAACAGCAGCACACACAGTCTCTGTGGTTCCATATTATATAGACACCCCATATACTTGTTGAGTCGCCAGCAGCAGCGTCCTATGGTAGCTGAGGGCGAGGTAGAACCGTGGCCACGGCGCAGTCCCGGCCTGCTGAACCTGCCACAGCCGACTCCTCAGTGCAACGATTTGCAATATTTCAGTTCTTTGATATCCTCGTCGAGGGCCTAACTATTCACATATACAATAAAAGTAAAAACTTTTATTGTATATGTGAATAGTTAGGCCCTCGACGACTAGACTAGAACAGATGAACTTGAGAGTTTGGGGTGGGCTATTTACAATGACATGATTGGCTGTTGGCTGCTCCGTTCATCCTGATACCTCTTGACTCATGTGCCTTAGCTCAAAACAGGAATGGTTTCCATGGTCCGCGCTGCTGCTTTAATAAATGTACTCCAAAAGGATTGTTTCCTCCATCTCTCTCTTTATTCCACCATAAACCAACGCGTTTCGGTGCAAACCTTGCACCTTCCTAGGTGTACTTCCAAGACCTTGCAATCTGGCCAATCAGGTGGCCGCTAGCGATCACCATCAGATTGGCTGGAAATCACAGGTCCTTGTCCGGTGATCGCAGGTCTTCTGGGACGGTCCCGATGCAGGCATCGGAAAGGGGAGTATGTAATTTTATTATTTTTAACAACTTTTATTCACTTTTAGGGTACTTTCGCAGTGTATCTATAGATACACTGCGAAAGTAATTGGACTCGCTATACTCGCAATGAGTACCGAGTACCGGTACCTACTCGTTGCGAGTATAGCGAGTCCGAATATTACGGTACTCGCTCATCCCTACTTCTGACCAACATGCAGGTGGGGGTCCAGATCCAAGTTTTGCTCCTGGGTTTAATGGACTCTAGTTACTCCATGGAATAGAGCCCAAACTGTAGCGTAAAATAGAAACTTAAAGATGAATCTTTGTGGTACAATAACTTCAGAATAAAGAAATTCACACTCATGGTGGAATATACATTTTAAATCAGCTGAAGAAAATTTATACATACTTGCTTCCTAGAAAAGAAGTGCTACAACCCCTTAAAGAGAACCTGTCAGCAAGTTTTTTCCATCCCATCTGAGAACAGCATAATGTAGAAACAGAGACCCTGATTCCAGAGATGTGTCACTTAGGCTGCCTTCACACTGCGGTCAGGTCCAATCCGGGGCTGTCAGGGGTGAACCTGACAGTCACGGACCAGATCAGCACACAGAACCGGAGGGCTAATATGCCTTCTGGTCCGGTGTGCAGCCTGACGCAGCTGCCGCTGCTGATGATTCAGGACCGCGGCTCACAGGGTGCTAGCCGCGGTCCTGAAATAACAGCGGCGTGCAGCCACAGGTGTCCGGTTCCCGGATCCTCCCGGATTGGGGCAATCCGGCCCCACAGGCTCCCATGTTAAGGGAGCGCTGGATTGCCCCGGGAGGATCCGGGGGAATCCAGGAGACGCCAATTTAGGGGAGATTGTTCTCCCCGGACACAAAAACATTGCGAGCAACGTTTTTGTGTCCGGGAGAAAAATCCCACTTCTCCCGGATTCTTCTGGAGAGATGGAAGCCGGATGGCAGATAGTATCCTATGGGGCCTGATGGCAGCTATGGGGCCAAAATCCGGTCCGGGGCTGTCACCCCTGACAGCCCCGGATTGGACCTGACTGCAGTGTGAAGGCACCCTTACTGAGCTGCTTGCTGTCATATTGATAAAACTAGTGTTTTCTCTGTTGCAGATTTAGGCTGCGTTCACACATTTGCGTATTTTGCTGCGCTTTTTGACGCGTTTTTCGGCCGCGCAAAAAAGCGCAACAAAATACGCAGGGGCTTTCACATACTGCGCTTTCTTTACTCCAGAAAGCGCAGTGATGTCACAGAGGGGAGGAAGAATCCTGCTTCCTCCTCCCCTCTGTGACCGCCCATTAGATTTCACAGTGTATTAATATACACTGTGAAATCTAAATTAAACAAAAGCAAGTGAATGAAAAATAAAAAAGAATCAATACTTCACCTGTCCGACGCCTTCTCTCGCTGTCTGGTCTTCGGTTCTAAGTGAGAGATATACTGACAGGACCTGTGGTGACGTCAGAGGGGGGCGTTCCAGGCGCTGATTGGCTGTTCGCGGTCATGTGATATGTATCACATGACCGCGAGTGCCCAGGAACGCCCCTCTGACATCACCACAGGTCCTGTCAGTACATCTCTCACTTAGAACCGGAGACCAGACAGCGGGAGAAGGCGTCGGACAGGTGAAGTATTGATTCTTTTTTATTTTTCATTCACTTGCTTTTGTTTAATTTAGATTTCACAGTGTATATTAATACACTGTTAAATCTAATGGGCGGCCACAGCTGTCACAGAGGGGAGGAGGAAGCAGGATTCTTCCTCCCCTCTGGGAGAATACGCAGGAGCAGCTGCGTAAACAATTGACATATCAATTGTTTACGGAGCTGCGCTTTCTCCCGGAAAATGCAGTGCGTATTTTTGCGCAATGTCTGCACTGCAAAGTGAATTTCACATTCACTTTGCTGGCAGACAAAAGGCACATTGCGTATTTTGAAAAGCGCGCGTAAAAAAGCGCAGCAAAATACGCAATGTGTGAACGTAGCCTAAGCAGTCTGTGAATATGCCAGACTACTTGGTAGCAGGCAGAGGAGACTGCTGATGATAATCTCCAGCTGATTAAACAGTGATCTTATCAAAACTACACTGAACAGCCCAGTAAGTGACACATCGCTGGAATCAGGATCTCGGGTCCTATATTATGCTATTATCAGATTAGGTTGCAAAAACCTGGTGACAGGTTCCCTTTAAAATGGTAATAAATGGCTTGCATTATGACTGTAATGGATGTGAATCACTGAATGAGAGGTATCCACACACAACCTCTGCGCAATTATATCAATTACTGCAGGTAGTGACTGATACCAAAATAAGGAAGCCAATAATGGCATCTGCAGTAATAATTATAGGTAATTAGGGTCAGTAAATAGTAATTTCACATAATGTGGCTACGTATTCTATAGCAAAAGGCCATTAGGTGAACCAGTGACCCTGATGCTTAAAAGCCATGTTGGCTTACCGTAATGTCGTGTTAAGTCTGAAAGACTACATGGAATAGTATGGGGGCGGCAAAATATTACCCCACGTAACCAATTATCCCCAGTAACTGCCCTAATTAGCAGACGGTCCTCGTGTCTATATAACGTCCCAAAACAAAGTCTACACTCGTCCTGTAATAATGGATTGTGGTAATGACTCATTGTCAATTATTCGTCCTACAGAAGAAGCAAGGAGAAAAAAATACTTATATAAAAATTGGAAAATAGATAATAAAAAAAAACCCATTGAGATTTCTAAAACGGAATACCTCCCTAATAGAGAGTGGAAAGGATTCTATTAGAGATCACCAACATGTTCTATATATAAACCCGCAAATCTATTCCATTTTGAAAAGTGGCTTTTTTTTTTTGTCTGGAACTGTGTAATTAAAGCAGAGTAACGGCCCAATAATGAAGGGTTACTATGGAAACGGATTTTATTTTCACCATAAGGAGCGCCGAAGCTTTGATTGTAGGTGCTCATGTGAAAACAAAATTATGTCATTATATTAGCTAGAAAGAATAATAATAAAATAAAATAAAGACGTTTTAGTAAAAAGCATCGAGTTTTCCTTTACATAATTCTATTAAGGTCTGGGAGGACAATAAAAATGATTTACAGGAATATAAAAATATGATATAAAAATTACATTTTTATAATACACAGTAAAAAAATGATCAGAAATTACATCTATTTCAGGAGCAGGGGATTTTTTTTTCAGTTACCGTAACTTTGGTTATTGAAATAATTTTTGTATCATTATTTTCATGACTAAAGCTTTTTTTTTTATATTGGGGTACTATTGCTAAAGACATACGTACTTATACAAGTGTATGTTCTTTAACCCCTTCCGGACCCAGCCTATTTTGACCCTAAAGAGCTTGGCATTTTTGTCAATTCTGACCAGTGTCCCTTTATGAGGTTATATTCTGGAACGCTTCAACGGATCCTAGCGATTCTGAGACATATTGGGCTTCATGTTAGTGTTACATTTAGGTTGATGATTTTTGCGTTTATTTGTGAAGAAATCAAACATTTGGCAAAAATGTTGAAAATTTCGCAATTTTCAAATTTTGAATTTTTATTCTGCTAAACCAGAGAGTTATGTGATACTAAATAGTTAATAAATAACATTTCCCACATGTCTACTTTACATCAGCACAATTTTGGAAAAAAAAATATTTTTTTTTTGTTCAAAGTTTAAGTTCATCAGCGATTTCTCATTTTTCCAGCAAAATTTACAAAACATTTTTTTAGTGACCACATCACATTTGAAGTCCCTTAGAGGGGGTACATGACAGAAAACACCCAAAAGTGACACCATTCCAAAAACTGCACCCCTCAAGCTACTCAAAACTACATTCAAGAAGATTATTAACCCTTCAGATGCTTCACAGGAACTAAAGCAACATGGAAGGAAAAAAATGGATATTTTTATTTTTTTTAACAAAAATGTTCTTTAGCCTCATTTCTTTCATTTTCACATGGGCAACAGGATAAAATGGACCGTAAAATTAGTTGGGCAATTTCTCCTGAGTACATCGATACCTCATATGTGGTCATAAACCACTGTTTGGGCGTACAAAGGGCTCAGAAGGGAAGGAGTGCAATTTGACTTTTGGAGCTAATTTTCCATTCAAAAAGTGAAATGGCGCTCCTTCCCTTCTAAGCCCTGCAGTGCGCCCAAACAGTGGTTTATGACCACATATGAGATATCGATGTACTCAGGAGAAATTACCCAACTAATTTTAGGATGCATTTTATCCTGTTGCCTATGTGAAAATGAAAAGAAAATGAAATATTTTTTTTGCGAAAAAAAAAGTACTTTTTCATTTTTACAGATCAAGTTGTGAAACATCTGGGGCTCAAAGCGCTCACCACCCATCTAGATACGCTCCTTGGGGGGTCTAGTTTCCAACATGGGGTCACTTGTGGGTGAGCTCCAATGTTTAGGCACACACACAGGGGCTTTCTAAACGTGACATGGTGTCCGCTAACAATTTGAATGGAAAATCAGCTCAAATTGTTAGCGGACAACATGTCGCATTTGGAGAGCCCCTGTGTGCCTAAACATTGGAGCTCCCCACAAGTGACCCCATTTTGGAAACTAGACCCCCCAAGGAACGTATCTAGATGCATAGTGAGCAATTTGAACCCCCAAGGAGCTTCACAAATTGATCTGTAAATATTAAAAAGTACTTTTTCTTCCACAAAAATCTTTTTTCCCCCTGTACTGGTACATAGCCCCCCTGCGATGGCACGTGTCCCCCTGCGATGGCACATGTGCCCCTGTGCTGGCAAATGTCTGCTGGCACATACAGGCCCCATTGCCCCACATGTGGCCTCCCCCCTGTCACGCTAAATGGCCCCTGCTGGCGTGCACACTGTAAAAAAACAAACATGGTTACTCACCTCCCCATTGATTGCTCCGTGCTTCCAGCTGAGTGGTGACTTGCAGCGTTAATACCAGGCATTGGATCATGTGACCGGGGCGCACAATAATGACATTACCTGTCAGCACTGAGGAGGTGGAAGCGGGTGCAGTGATTATTAAAAATCGGGAGCACGTGACCTCCTGCAGCCTGCGCCAACCCCCAGGCACCGCTCCAAAGCACCTCCCCTTTCTCCACTACAGCACAGCACATAGATAGTAGATTTGGATTATAAAATGCACCCCCCAGTTTCCCCCAAAATTTGGGGGAACAAAAGTGTGTCTTATAATCTGAAAAATACGGTAGTTATATAGGTTGAAAAAAGACTTTCCATCAATTCTACATTATGCTCTATTGCTAGTTTACTTATAACTTACAATGCCATTTATTTTGAGAAATGCATCAAGCACTTTTTAAATGCTGATATATTATTTGCCATTGCAATTCCTTGTGGTCGGTATTCCAGGGTCTGACTGCTCTACCAATAAAGTACCCTTTCCTAAGTAGCTGTCAGAATCATCTTTCTTCCACCTGCAGTGAGTGCTCCCTGGTCCTTTGTGAGGTCTTTGGAAGGAATAAGTCATGAGTTGTCTTTTATACACTGAACAGAGCTAAAAATTTGTTTTTGCTCCCATTGTTCTTGTGCTGAACTCTAAGATCGCAGTAAGCCTTTTTCTATGTACACAAAAGGCCTTTCTCCTCGCAAACACTGTTCACAAATCTGTCTAAATCTGTGTTCGTGAGCAGATAATCCATCCCCTCACAGGTGTGGCATAACAGGATAATGAGTAGACACATTATTATCATACAGGTGTGCCTTAGGCTGGCCACGCTAAAAGGCCAATGTAAAACGTGGAGGTTTATCACACAGCACAATGCCACAGATGTCGCAAGTGTTGAGGGAGTGTGCAATTGGCATGGTGAATATCCACCAGAGCTGTTGACCATGAGCTGAATATTGATTTCTCTACCATAAGCCATCCACAAAGGCATCTTAGAGAATTTATCAGTACATTCTACCTGCCACACAACCGCACACAAAGTATAACCACACCAGCAGGACCGCTACATCCAGCATCTTCACCTCAAGATCACCTGAGACCAGTCACTGGGATAAAAGCTACAATAATCGGTTTGCATGACTAAGAATTTCTGCTCAAATTGTCAGAAATAGTCTCAGGGAAGCTCATGTGCAGCTTGTGGTCCTCATAGGGGTCTCCACCTAACTGCAGCTTGTCATCCTCATTGGGGTCTCCACCTCATTGTAGCTCATCATTCTCATCAGGGTCTCCTTCTGACTGCTGCTCGTCATCCTCATCGGGGTCTCCACCTGACTGCAGCTCATTATCCTCATTAGTGTCCCCACCTGACTGCAGCTCGTCAACCTCATTGGGGTCTCCTCCTGACTACAGCTCATTGTCCTCATCGACGTCTTCACCTGACTGCAGCTTGTCATCCTCATTGGGGTCTCCTCCTGACTGCAGCTCATTGTCCTCATCGGGGTCTCCACCTGACTGCAGCTTGTCATCCTCATCGGGGTCTCCACCTGACTGCAGCTTGTCATCCTCATCAGGGCTCCACCTGACTGCAGCTTGTCATCCTCTTCGGGGTTCCACCTGACTGCAGCTTGTCATCCTCTTCGGGGTTCCACCCGACTGCAGCTTGTCATCTTCATCAGGGTCTCCACTTGACTTCAGCTTTTTGCCCTCGTAGGGGAATCCACCTGACTGCAGCTCGTCGTCCATATGGGGGTCTCCACCTGACTGCAGTTTGTCGTCATAATCGACTTGAGCGGGCAAATGCTCACATTTGATGGTGTCTGGCACGTTGAAGAGGTGAATCTCTTTTTCACTGTTCAAAGTAGATGGCAGATGGACAAATGGTGGTCACACCAGATACTGACTGGTAATATGAACCCCCTCAGACCCCTTAATGCAGTAAAACTGCACATTTTAGAAATGTCTTTTATTGTGTTCAGCCTAAGGCACATCTGTGCAATAATCATGTGTATAATCAGCATCTTGATATGTCACACCTGTGAGGTGGAGGGATTACCTCTCCAACGGAGAAGGGCTCACTAATGGTACCTTCACACGCCGCAATCTTGCCTGGGAATCCTAAAGGCGATATGTCGCCCCGGAGCAATTGCCGTGAAATTGCCTCACAGTTGCGGCGTGTGATTGGGGAATTTTGCTGCGATAAATCGCCTGTCGCCCGTCGCCTGATTCCTGAGCACTGCTCTGAAATCAGAGGCAATCATGAAGGTGAGATTTTCGTGTTGTGGGTGTGATAGGCGACGCTGATTCCATTACTATCGCCCGATGATTTCCCGTAGGCGTGCCACAGCATGCTGTAGTCCGCGCCCCATGTGAACTGATTGTTGTGGGCTTCTGTGTTTCCCACTGGCTATCAATTGACACCGCGCCATATGTGAAGAGCTGTCTGTCCAGCACCACACAATGGCAATGGCGTTATGTATTAGCCAGTCTTCCAGAGCAGGCTGACCAATCGTAACGCTGTTGTGTTGTCCAATGAGAGCGTATGGGGCGCGGTGTAAACCACTGTGGCACGCCTATGTCCCCTCCATGCTGAACATGTACGCCCACATTGCCTTTGAGATTGCGGCGTGTGAAGCGGCGAGGCAATTCGAACGGATTGCTTCCGCTGTGGGTGAGGCGATTTCCAGCGCAACACATTGCCTTTCTTTCAGGGAGAGATTGCGGCGTGTGATGCCGCCATCGGTGATCTGAGGTGAGCATGAAAAATGTGCACGCGCATGTTAGATCGCCTCATATCGCCAGCAGATATTGCACCGTGTGAAGGTACCATTACGCAGATTCAGCCAAATTTGTTTTCAATATTTGAGAGAAAAAAAGCCTTCTGTGTACATTGAAGAAGACTTAGATTTTTGAGTTCAGCTCATGAAAAATGGGAGCAAAAACAAAAAAAAAATGGTTGCCTTTATATTTTTGTTCAGAGTAGATATTAATGAGATCTCCTCCTATAGCATCATCTTTACACTAGACACTGTGTGGTCATCTGATGTGGGAAAGAGTAACAATCGATGTCTAGGTGTGACTCTTTCGGACTGTTTTCAATAGACATGTAACAAGGCTCCAAATGATATAGTCATTGAGTAGTCCCATGTTTAAATACATCGGGCAGACAGCAAGTGGTTAATAATAATCACCAAATCATATCATGTAGACATTCTTTTTCTCAAACCAATGCAGATACTTTCAGGTTCCAGGGCGAAGGTGGAAACAATTGTCCACAATGATATAGTATTACCGCAGACCAGTAATCTCACCCATCTAATGACAACCTCAGCAGAACTGACAAGTCCAACACAGTGTGATTCTCATAGAAGTCAAGAGAACGTGACTGTGAAGTGGATGTGATAAAATGATAAAACATGTTAACAGACATTAAATGACAAGGTATAGAAAAGTGAGAACCAACTACATGACTCAGACACAAACCTGAAAGAATAATAAAAAAAATTGTTAAGAAACTATAGCAATGGAATATTTTTATTCCATAATGTATTTAATGCACATACAGAAGTTTACATATAATACATTTTTTTAAAGCAATCTGGAAGCACTGGCTATCACATAGAATGAGTGTTTTGTTTTTTTTCTTTCTTTAGCATAAGGACAGTCCCAGAAGAATCATGTAGAAAGAAAGAGCCCATATTCTGGATTATGATTGGCAATTCTGGACAGGTGCTAGTGCCCTTAAAACATTGATAAAACATGCCCCACTATATTGGGGCAGACGCTAAACTCTGTGCTCACATACATCTGGATATACCTCGGGGGTTGGACTCCATTAAATAATTCCTCGCTACCCAATGGCTATTCAAGGAGCAACAACAGATGACCGAGTGACCTCAGGGCTATAGAAGGAAATTTATACTACCCTATGTGAGGTCTCTATTTTGTACCCCCCCAACTTGAGGACTCATGCTCCAGCAGTAAGATCATGTTATAGGCGTTACAGGATGGTCAAAAATACAACATAGATGTCCACTATATACAGCGCCCACCTTTATAATATGACCCTAGCAGGCAATCCAGCCCAATTGGGAGAGGTGCAAGCAGGCTCTAATGCCTGGTCCAGCCTTGCACTCTTTGCTGGATACCAGGCACACTGGATCTGCAGGGTGGTCAATTATGTGGGTAACTAGCAGTCAACTATCAAATTAAAAATCCCTCTGTTGCTTCTCTTTCAAAACGCTTTGCAGTGTTACTCATCTACAAATTGGTGCAACTCTTAGGCCCTTTCACATCAGTGTGCTTGTCCGATCTAGACAAAAAAAACACATCTGCCGCCTAACAGCCGCACTTGTGGTACACTTGCGGCAAGCCCCATGCATTTTCTATGGGGCTTGCGGCAAGTCCGGTATTGCCGCGATCCGGCACTTGCGGCAGTGAAAAAAAACACGGTCGGCTGCGGTTATGTTGCACCGCCGCACCTGCTGCAAGTGTCGGATCGCAGCAATACCATATTTGTCGCAAGCCCCGTAGACGATGCATGGGGCTTGCCGAAAGTGTACCACAAATGCTGGATCGCGTCAATACTGCCGCACCTGCTGCAAGTGTCGGATCGCGGCAATACCATACTTGCCGCAAGCCCTGTAGACAATGCACGGGACTTGCCGCAAGTGTGGCCGTTAGGCGGCACATGCGTTTTTTTGTCCGGATCAGCCAAATCCAGACAAAAACGTGATGTGAAAATGGCCTTAATTGTAATAATTTTAAAAGGTCCTTTTAAAATTAACAGTCATTTTCCAATCCTCATTATCACTAGATAGTAATTTACAGTTTACTGCCTGTCCCTGTATGTTACCGCTACGTCAATATGTCCAGCGGATCGTTACATCACATACATCTGCCATCCATCCTTTTGATAAGTGTCAGCACTTGAATTACACCTTATGGTAACATTATCGTCACTATGTAGCTCTGCAAGTTCTTTGCTTTTTCCAATTTACAGCTGCTTCACATAGACATGGTTCGGACAAGCTCTTGAAGATTTGTCTAGAGCAGCGGGATTCCAAGTGTTCACAAAGATATAGGGAATAGCGGTGAGGAGGAGCGGGCTGCTACGCGTCCTACTGTCTCCATTCTAACACACAATAATGTGCTCTAATTAGGTCCGTGTGAGACAATTACCATTGTATCGGTATGAAGAACTAGTGGAAAAATTCTGACAACATTAAAAAAAAGTAGATTTCCATGTATACTGAAATGAATCAAGGATAGGGGTGGTCTGCACATTTAGGCCGTGCATAAGGGCCTGTGCCAAGAACATAGGGTTAGTAACCCTAAAAGAAAAATTAAGGATTGATTGAAAGCAGACAATAGTTTAAAGGGACCAATCAACTTTAATGCTTGAGCCAAGACTAAACATACCCAATGTTTTTTATTGTTCGTAATGGTAGTTGAACCTGAGAAAACGTTTTATTCCATCTCAGAACGTGTCCTCATGGCATTGCATAAAGGAGCAAACAAAAAAAGTTGTGTAGACTCCAGCACTGAGATATATGTAAAAATACAAAAGTCAAAATGACTTAAGACTGAAGATACAGGCATCTTACGCGTTTTAGACTTATAAAACATCCTTAGTCTTGACCTATGGCTAAGGATGTTTTACAAATCCAAAAGGCATAAGATGCCTGTATCTTCAATCCTATGGATTTTTGACTTTTGTAATTTTAATATTCCTCAATAAAATGCGATTTTTCATACCGTATTTTTCGGATTATAAAACACACTTTTGTTACCGCAAATTTGGGGGGATAGTGGGGAATGTGTCTTATAATCCGAATCTACTGTACTGTGGGGGGGGCTCTGGAGCAGTGTCCGGGGGCTGGAGCGGGCTGGCTGCAGGCTGCAGAGACAGCGGGAGGTCACGTGACCCCACTCACTATACTCATATTATATTCGCTGCACCCGCCGCTGTCCACCTCTCAGTGCTGATGTTGCACTGGGAGATGGCCGGGGGGAGCGGCTCATGTTATATGAGCCTACTCTCACCCCCCACCCCATCCTGCACTGACCACCTCCATTCGGGATATGCCCTTCGTCACTCTATATGTCCCCATGCTAGCATGGACACAGTAAAATAATAAACAGCTGATATCTTATCCTCTGTAGCTCCGTGCTCACAGCTGCTTTCATTCTGTCTCTGGGCTGCTCGGTATCCGATCATGTGACCAGGGCTCACAGTAATCACATTATTGCTGTGGGCCCCGGTCACATGATCGGAAGATGCCGGGCACAGAGACTGTATGAAAGCTGCGAGCTGTGAGCACGGAGCTACAGAAGGTAAGTTATCAGCTGTTTATTATTTTACTGTTGTGAGTGCTAGCATGGGGACATTTAGAATGACAGGGGGGCATATCAAGAATGGAGGGGGTTAACAGAGTTCCAACAAACTGATACTTGAAATGAATTTACTAAAGTCTTTTGAAAGTCCGACCTTCTTACAACCGATGCTGACTTTGACACAAATTTGGCGACAGAACTCCCACTCACTACTTACTTTCCTTCTAAAATCTGTGTCTATTCGAGCGATTGAAACATTAGTGGGATCTCACTCTCTTCATCATTGGCGATCTAGGGGCATTATTTACCTTCATCAAATTCTGGATGATTCCTCTATGAAGTCTTTTGCTGAGCTGACGGACAGATATTCCATCCCTAAATCCACATTTTATCAATACGTACAAGTACGTCATTTTGTAAATTCAATATCATGGGTCCCGCTAGACTTGACCAGGGTTGATGGCTTGGCACAGAGATTTTTTAAATCATCCCCTCCAGGCCTGCGTGGGGTTTCCATCATGTACGGAGCCCTCTCCCGACTGCAGTCCCCAGAGAAACTGCCATACATGACTAAATGGGAAACAGCCTTAAAAGAGGAATTCACATTGATTCAATGGCAAGATGCATCAGGAATAAACACGAAATACACAAGCTGTGTAAACCACCACGAACAGATCAAAAAAGTACACTTTGAGTGGTATGTCACCCCACAATCCATGGCAAGGTATGGGAGAGTCAATCCTAGTCCGCCCCTAACATGCTGGAGAGGCTGTGATCAAACAGGGTCTTCCCTCCACATGTGGTGGGACTGCAGTTCTTTACAGGGGTTCTGGCAAGAGGTGTCCGCTCTCCTAGTTTCCTTAACAGGTGTCTCTTTTCAATTACGACCTTCACTGGCGATCCTGGGATTGGGGTTGGAAGATTGGCCGTCACCATTACGACCCACAGTAGCAAATGTTTTGTTAGCAGCTAGATTATGTATTGCTAGATATTGGAAATCAAAGTCATTACCATCTATACGAGAACTACTTACAACCCTTAACCTCCATCTCCAACATGAGATTATGTTGGCACACGATGCCTCTCAGCGAAACAGAGTTCTTACTTGGTGGGACTTATGGATAACGTCACTTCATAACACTGTTCTGATTCCTTCTTAACTGTATGTCTCTTTGAATTAGAGGTTTTACTTCAATACCTATCCATGGGCCAACTATAGAGAAGTGGTCTTTGTACGGAAAATAACTCCCCCCCCCCCCCCTCACCCTCCCTACCCCCCTTACCCTCCTCTTTTATCCCCTTTCTGTTACATCCCCCTCGGGTCTTTCCCCATCGTTACTTGTTAACTATGATCATACGTATAACTTTTTGATACTAGTTATTTGAATATCTTACATATTATGCAGAATTTAATACTTTGAAGATTACATACCTTACAACCCTGAAATTAGTTATGAACAGTATTACTTGTACGCTGCCATTTTTGTAAAATGTTTGTCTTTTGTATTTTGACTAAACTTTCAATAAAAATCTATTGTTTCAAAAAAAAAAAAAAAAAAAAAAAGAATGGAGGGGGTCAGTGCAGGAGGGGGGTTCATATCCAAGGGGGTTGGGCTATGTACCATCACTGGGGTCCATATCCAAGGTGGGGGGCTATGTACCATCACTGGGGGCCATAGCCAGGATGGGGGACTATGTACCATCACTGGGAGCCATATGCAGGATGGGGGGGTCTATGTACCATCACTGGGGACCACAGCCAGGATGTGGGGGCTATGTACCATCACTGGGGACCACAGCCAGGATGGGGGGCTATGTACCATCACTGGGGACCACAGCCAGGATGGGGGGCTATGTACCATCACTGGGGGCCATAGCCAGGATGGGGGACTATGTACCATCACTGGGAGCCATATGCAGGATGGGGGGGGCTATGTACCATCACTGGGGACCACAGCCAGGATGGGGGGACTATGTACCATCACTGGGGACCACAGCCAGGATGGGGGGCTATGTACCATCACTGAGGGCCATATGCAGGATGGGGGGCTTAGTGCAATCACTGGGGGCTATATGCAGGATAGAGGGCTATGTACCATCACTGAGAGCCATATGCAGGATGGGGGACTATGTACCATCACTGGGGGCCATATCCAGGATGGGCGGCTATGTACTTTCACTGGGGGCTATGTATAGTCATTGGGGGCTATGCCATATCCAGCTTGGGGGGCATGTACTAGGATAGGGATATATATCTATCAGGATGGGATACATATATATTATATATACACACACATATACATACACACACAAGGATGAGACACATATATACTGATTGTAAGATGGACACTGGCATTATACGATGGAACCCATTTAACATTAAAAAAAATATTTCTTTTTTCTTTTCCTTCACCAAACCTGGGGGTGCGTCTTATAATCAGGTGCGTCTTATAAAGCAAAAATTACGGTACATCTCAGTGCTGGAGTTCAGACAACTTTTTTGTGTTTGTTCCATGATGTATCCAGCCTAGCCACCCTGGAAGGCTCTGGCCATCAGAAATATACCTATTTTACTAGTGCACCCTGTGCGATAAAATGTAGTTACCGTAGTTGTATTTTTCCCATAAATTGCTTCAAGGGGTTGCCCGGTCTAAATCCACAAGTCTGCAGTCTATATGTCACTCTAGGTGACTGCAGACTTATGAATCCTCACACTGTGTGTCATGAGGACTTGCCAGTGTCATTCCTATCTGCCTCTTTCTAGTGTTGTGATCAGTTTTGGTGGGATAACAAGTGCTAACTAAACTCACTTTAAAGGAATTATATGTTTTTAGACAACCCCTATTCATAGCCATATTAAGGTAATAGCGTAGAGCCCCCCCACTCGAGCCCCCCTGTATTGGGTAGTGAGGGAAACCAGCAGTAGGCGTCACTTACTGTTGGGGAACCAGCATTTCCGCACATTACCTGGACAGCCCATTCATTTCAATGGATGCTGTGTTATGCCTCATTCCTTGCTCAGTTTTAAACCATGGAGGAGTAGGAGTGTAGGGTGTATTGTATCACTGCCTGGAAAGAACATCTGTTGGCCAAACTAACAGGTTACATACAGATCAACTATTTCCAGAACATCACGTTTCATTTCTTATGTGGCAATCTTGTGACCCATGCCAAGAGTAGATTAGGAGCGGAGTACTTGTACTGGATCCACCAGGTGGAGTGAACCGAGGATAATACTGCTAAAATATTAACGGAATAACTAAGGTCCAAAAGATCTTGGAGGCAAAAACCTTTTAACACTTTCTTCCAAATGTCGCATCTCACGGGAATCCTATTCTTTGTAAGCAAGAAGATAGAAGACTTGGCAGGAAACGTTCCATAGATTTCTGCAGAACATACTTCATGAAGTGGAGGCAGAGCAGGAGTAAGAGTGGAACATAGTGCGTTATCTCTCGAAAAGTAGTGATTTTCCTTGTTATTAGGCAATGGCCAAAAACAGTGGACATCTCTAACTTGGCATCTAAGTCAAGCCCATTGAAGAATTAGACTGGACGTACAGAGCTGGAGGCAGATGGGCAGGAGCCGGGCAGATTTCAAATGCTATTAACCTGCAGATTAACTGTATATCTGCAGATCTGTAGCGGTTTTGCACGTGAAAGGTTCACTTTAAAGAGTAACCATTATTGTAATTTTTATTTCATAAATTAATTGTACACATGAAAATAAGCAACTTTGCAATATATCTTATCAGATAAGGTTGCCTTCACACTATGGATTTTTAAGTTCCGATGCTGTCCGATAAAAATCGGACAGCATCGGAACGATTTTTGCCCCCATGCAGCCCTATGGGCATCGGACCGAATCGGATGTGCACTAAATGCCATCCGATTTGGTCCGATCCGATTCTGTCCGATTTTTTTATCGGTGCAAAAATTGGAGCATGCTCCGATTTTTGCACCGAAAATAAAATCGGACAAAATCGGATCGGACCAAATCGAATGGCATTTAGTGCACATCCGATTCGGTCCGATCTTTTTAGCATGGGGCCCTATGGAGCAGGGTCCGAGGATACATCTGATGTGTCCTCGGACCCGATTTTACCGTACTGAGCATGCTCAGTACAGTATAAATGCTCCCTAAACATCTAATTTTACTTCCGCAATGTATGTATATACATTGCGGAAGTAAAATTAAGTAAGGCAGGGGTTAAAAATAATAAGCCATTTATGCTCACCTGTCCACGATCCACCCGGCGTCTCCAGCATCTCCTGCTTGTGTAGGACCTAACGTGATGTCAGAGTCACATGACCGGTTACCTCGATAACCGGTCATGTGACTCTGACATCACGAGAGGTCCTAGGATCAGAAGATGATCGCTGGAAGCGCCGCTGGACTCGTGGATAGGCGAGCATAACATTTTTTTTATTTTATATTCCGGAGGACAGGGGAAAGGAGGGGGAGCACTGAGGGGCATGAGGGGCCACACAGGGGACATGAGGGGACCACACAGGGGAGAAGAGGGGGGGACACGCAGGGGTGAAGATGGCTAAAAAGAGGGGGAAACAGAAGGGAGAAGAGGGAGGACACACAGGGGAGATGAGGGGGACACACAGGGGAGATGAGGGGGACACACAGGGGAGATGAGGGGGACACACAGGGGAGATGAGGGGGACACACAGGGGTGATGAGGGGGACACACAGGGGAGAACAGCTCTGACAGCTGACAGCAACTGATCCTGCAGAATATCGGATCGGATGCCCATTTGGCATCCGACTGCATGGATCAGTTTAGATCCGATGCTGTCCGATTTATATCGGACAGCATCGGATTTAACAAAATCGTTATGTGAAAGTAGCCTAAGTCTGCTTCTCTCTTAGCCTGGACTGATCATTCATTAGTAAAACTCTCAATTCAAGGGTAACAATCTGTATTCAGTGAAGACAGATTTTCACATTAATGGGATAGGAGATGACAGTTGGTGCTGATAAGATCCTATGAAGAGTGGGGGGAGAGCTAGAAGCAGGCACAGACGATCTGTTGTCAGTTCTCCTGAAATGACAATTACACTTTACCAATTGTTTTTCTATCATAGATTCAAAGTGTAAATGTCTTTATAGGAAAACCTGCAGGAAACGTTCTGTGTCTCTGCCTCTAGCTCCTCCCTCTACATAGAATCTTAGAAGCACTAACTTATCTCCTATCTCAGTAATGTAAAAGTCACAGATTTTACAGCTTATGAATACATAAATTAAGATCAACCCAGGAAGAGGAAGAACCAAATATCTCTAACATACATCACAAAGTTGCTTATTTTCATATGTATGATTCATTTATAAATTATTTTTTTTTAAACGTGGTTTATACTTTAAAATTTTGTTACCCTTTAAAGGGAACCTGTCAGCTGTTTATACCCCTCCAGCTATCACTGTCTGTACCGGTAGCTTCATAATACCAGTCTAATCATCCCTGTCTGAGCTCAGAGTGTAATGTGAAAGGTGATAAAAAGAGCATTTATACACTTCCATTTCCTTATAGAAATGAGGGAGTGACAAACACCGTGGAGAATGTAGTCACTCTGGCAGGTTAATAGTTAACTCACTGCCAACTTGTCTGTGTAAGGACCTGTGTGATGTAACGATCATGTGTCCATAGTGAGTGGAGCTAAGTGAGCAAAATCATTATGGGCTATGGAGACTTAGCTCCACCTATTATAGTCAAATGCTGGAAAATCTACTACACTCCTTGTTTACTATATACCTTTTTTTGTGTGCCGAAGTACGAATAGAAATTATTATAGTCATATGGTCGTGACATCACACAGGTCTCATCAGCAATGATAATAAGCAGCTGCAATGTTAGCTATTAACCCGCCTGAGTGACTATATCCTTCAAGGTGTAATCACTGCCTAATTTACATAACAAAATGTAAATGTATAAATGTGTTTTTTCACCTTTAACATTAAGCATCCCTGTTTGAGCTAATAGTGTAGAGTAGTACTATGAAGCTGCAGGTACACTCAGTGATGGCTGGGGGGCATAAACAAGCTCAAAGGTTCCCTTTAAACTACCATTAGTAGAAAATACTGTATGTTTGCTCCAATAACATAGATGTTTTGTTTGTTAAAGGGATTGTCTGGTTTAAAATGATAATTCTGCAGTCATACAATCCTCCTAACGCCTGCGCTGAATGCTGCATCGATCTGCGGTTTCTAAACCAGGAACAGACTGCAATTATGCGATATACATGTTTCCGGCCAGAACCCGACTAATGGGTGCGACCTCACTCAATACAAGTGTATGGAGTAAGGCTGCAGGTGCTGACAGGATTGATAAGTCTACTGTCACACAAAGTGACTACAGAATTATCATGTTACACTGGATAATCCCCTAATACAATCGGGGTAGTAGAAGGGGATAAAGAGAGCTAACAACTGACAGCTGTCATCAAGCCCTGGATTGGGGATGTTTAGGTCTCTATGGGCCACGTCACACGCATCAATTTACTGAACGATACTGTTAGCGATCACGTGCACGCGCGATCGCTAACAATATCATTCACATCGCTGGTGAGCTGTCACACAGGCAGACTCACCAATGATGTGGACCAGCGAGAACGCTGGTAACCATGGTAAACATCGGGTTACTAGGCGCCGCGCGGCGCTTAGTAACCCGATGTTTACCATGGATACAAGCTCCCAGCATAGGCAGCGAGGCGCTGGGAGCTCGTTCATTGATGCTGCGTGTCCACCGGCCAACCAACAATAGATTGGTGTACATGTTCACAAATCTGCAATTAAACAATCAAACGATTTTTCCAAAAACAATCGTTTGATTACACGCAGCGACTGACAAACAATATCGCTTAAGCAATCAAAAAAGCAGGTCGCTTAAACGATATTGTTCAGTAAATTGATGCGTTTGACGCGGCCTTATGAGATCCCTACATTACCTATCCTGTATGGGGCTGGGGCTGCAAAGTCATTTGGACTCAGGCAGTGGCGTAACTTCAGGCCCAGGGGCCCTGGTGCGGAAGCTCCAATGGGGCCCCCAATTATTGCAAATCTTTAATAGTATTAGTCTTTATCTATAAGCCAAAGGGACTTTTGTGACCCTCTAGGCTGCAGGGCCCGGGTGCGATCGCAACCCCTGCACCTGTTGTAGTTACACCCCTGGACTCAGGTAAGCAGAAGTCTAGGAGGTTTTCAGTTTTCACAAGAGAGAATTTTCTATTAGGCAGCAGAGTCCTCGGTATATAGATGGCTCTAATGTAAAGGGTCATAAGTCCTCAGTGACAACATACAGCATCAGAAGCGTCCCCCAGGCTCATGGCCAGAATATAGTGTATACAATCAGTGCTGCTGCAGTAATCTCCACCTAATGGCCAACGTCTATGGGCAGCTTTACAAGACACCTGGGTTACATTACCGGGGAAGATCCAACAAGGGAGCAGTTTCCTATTTAAGAGACAAACAAAATCCATTCAACCAACTCCGAATCAAGGCTGATAACACAAGATGAATATGCTAACGAGCTGGTAATTAGCACACCTGCATTCAGAACAGCAACCCCCAGCTCATTTAATATCTCAGCATTATCTACACAATGACTGGGATGGTGTTAAAGACAAGTCACATGACCATTTCATGGCAGAGAGATCAAACCCGGTCCATTTGTTTTACCCCAGAGAACAAAAAACAGGGATTTTAAAGGGAATCTGTCACCATGTTTTTGCTACCCCATCTAAGAACAACATAATGCAGAGACCCTGATTCCAGCAATGTGTCTCTTTAGTGGACTATTTGCTGCAGATATTATAACAATCCTGTTTTACCAATTGCAGATCTACCGGATGTCTGACTGCTGAGCTCCATATACCCAGTGATTGGTAACATTTTGTGAACACTGTGCATAGGCAGAAAGCTGCCAATCAGTGGTGGGATGATGTTATACAAAGCTCATGAGTATGGAGGACTACATGGTAGCAGGCTTACTAGTCTTCTAGCGATAATCTGCTGCTGATAAAACCGTGATTTTATCAAAACTACATCAAAAAGACAAGGAAGTGGTACATCACTGGAATCAGGGTCTCTATCTCTACATCAGATTGCTCTCACTTTAGATCGCAAAAATATGGTGATATGTTTACTTTAAGTGACCACATCAAGGGGGTAGATAATGTGGGTGTATAAGGCTTAATAAACCACACCAATATTATAAAAAGAACATGGTAAGGAGCTGGCTCTGCACTGGCGCAAAGGACTCATGTGATTCCTTTGTTGCAGAATCTGCCAAGACCCAACTTTCCCCAAATGATGGTGCACGAAGCCATGTAACTCTGTAGAAGTTGGCTACAATGTAGTGTGCGGAGGTGATCACACTGGTTACCACATTTCAAGTTCTGCCATTTTACTCCAAGCCTGCCTTCCTGATACAACGGTGTAAAGGAAATGAATGCATTGTATTTAATAAATCGGTGTTTTAACAGGTTGGTTGCATTGAGAGGATCGATCACATCACCTATGTAAAAAGGAGAAATTGAGTCTCCTCATGTACATATTGAGTGTGAGACGATACTAGTGTAAAAGTAATGCAATGTATTTACAAGGCTGCACTATGTAGAAGATGTCAGACATTTTTTCTAAACCACTTTTATTTATGACTATAATATGCATATTAAAATACCCAAGAACTCACCTCCATGGACATAACCGTGCAGAGTGCAATCCGATGGTCCCACCAAATGAATAAGACTGGACTGACTATATCCAACGGTGTATTGCTCTAAAAATAACCAAAAACAATGAGAACAATTAAATCTTTTTTAAATAGAACTAGGAGTTAACATGCTGCTTGTCAGTTACAGAATATCTACAACTAAAACTGGATTAGTAATACTATCAATGTATGATCAATGACATTCAAGACGTAGAGTAGTCGTAAATCTCTGCTACACGCAACACCTCAAAAAATAGGCCATTGCAGTATTTTGAAAAAATAGTGGGGCAAGGGTGTAAGCACCAGGGTAAAGGCCGGTTTAGAAGTAGCGACATTGCTAACAATGTCGCTGCAACTTGTGACGTTACAGCGACCTCGTAGCGATGTCGCTACGTGTGACATACTGCCACGATCAGCAATCAGCTCGCTGTCAGCTGATTGTTGGTATTATGGCCAGGGCCATTTTTCGATCGTTGGTCTCCCGCTGTGCGACCAGCATTGCTGTGTGTGAGACAGTGGAAGACCAGCGATCAATGTGGTAACCATGGTAAACACCAGGTTACAAAACGCCACACTCTGCTTAGTTACTCGCTGTTTACCCTGTTACCAAGCACAGCGCGCTGGTAAGCACGGTAAACACCGGGTGCAGCGCTCTGCTTAGTTATCCAGTGTTTACCGTGGTTACCAGTGTGCTGTGCTTGGTAACCAGGGTAAACAGCGGGTAACTAAGCAGAGTGCTGCACTTAGTAACCCGGTGTTTACCGTGGTTAACAGCGTTTTCCCACTTACCCCAGAGTAGCAGGACCTCCACATCGTGGAAACGAATATTCTATATTCTTTTCCACGATGTAGAAATCATTGCAGCGGTCGCTGATCACTGGTGAGTCTGCCTGTGTGACAGCTTACCAGCGATCAGATAACGATATCTCAGCGATCCTCATCGTTGGTGGGGTCGCTGGGACATTGTTGTGTAAATCTACGCAAATGGGCACAGAGGCAGCAATGGGGTCTAGAAAGTCCTTTGCAGCTCCATTGTTAAATCAGACTAGTAGATGAAGATCAGTGATCATTGAGGGTGATAGAGAATGGGGAAACAGGAGAATGATAGTCGATAATGTAGCATGACCTATGAGACCAAGAAAAGGATGAATGAAGATCTTATAATAGAAACAACTCATTTTCTCTAAGTAGAGTCTTGGATGACTTCCAAAATTCACTAAGGCCCTCTAAAATTACTTGTTATGATATATCAAGAAATTCAGGGAAGGAAGGTGAGTGGAGCCGGTGGAGGTCCAGCAGCTGCCATCAGGATATTATTCCATGAGCCTTCAAGCCAGTTGTGGGTCACACAACTGGAGTAGGTGAGTGAATTGTCTTTTTCACCACTATACGAACTAGTGTCTAGTGATAAGGGCACTATTGCGCCTCTTGTCCCCCTCCCCTCTCTCTTTTATCATTGTTATGATATATGGAGTCCTTCAGCTGGGTCACAACTAGAGATGGGCTAACCCACAGATGTTTGGGTTTGGCGAATCCGCCCAGACTTTGATAAAAGTCCAGGTTTGGGACCGGACTGGACCTGAACCCAATATAAGTCTATTGGGCCCGGACTTTAGTGCTATAAAAGGGGAGCAATAAGGGCCAGAGGGGGCTTTAAGAGAAAGCTAAATGGGCATTAAAGCAGGAGAAATATACTTACTGATGAAGACCACGCACCACTTCCGGGTCCGCTCATTAATACTCATGTTTATTGATTTCATCTCCCGCCCAAACTTTGTAACAGTGTTGGTGATTGGCTGTTGCAGTCAGACTGTAGGGGCGCTGTCATTGTACCGGTGCCTGATAAGTTGCCTTTGGCAATGAACCTGCAGTCAGGTGTGTGTAAAAATATATAAATTAAAAATGCATGGAATCCTCCATCTTATTGATTCTCAACGCAGATAAAGTGGACAACTGCGGCCTCCAGCGCCAAGCTGTGCACTTTATATTGGTTGAGTATCAAAATACAGGAGAGACCCCAAGTGTTTTTGTTTTTAATTTAAATAAATAATTAAAAACAAAACAGTGTGGGGGTCCCCCTCAGTTTGATACTCCACTAAAATAAAGCACACAGCTGGAAGTTTTTATTCTCACCCTGGGGAGACACATAGTTATTGGGCCACCCGGGTTTAGAATAGCAGCCCGTACCTGCCCCCGTATTTGGCACATACAATAGATTTGTCATATTGTGGCGCTTTACCTGGCTCATCCTGATTGCCCTGGCATGGTTATAATTTGAGTAATTGACAAGGTAAATGACTGCTGAGAATTGACAGGTGTCATCAAGCCCTGGATTGGCGATATTCAGGTCTCTATGAGACCCCTACATTGCCAAACCTGTAACCTAATAGTTAAAAACACAGCCAAAAATCCTTTATTTAAAATAAAACACACGGACATCCTCATTTAGCCATTTATTAACCCCAAACATACCAAGCTCTGATGGTAAATCCACAACATGATGTCCCTCAATGATGCCAGCTCGCTCTGCTACCTGGAGGTGAGTGGTTACATTACTGTGACTGTTCAGTGCAAGCACTCTCACAGTGATGGCCCCGGAAGACACACCAGTGACAGCGGTGACATCAGAGAGTTCATCTGAGGTCACAGTTGGGGTACAGTGAGAATCGTGTCAGCTGTAATCTCAGATAAACTCTGACGTCACTGCTCTCTCAGCTGTAGCTGTCAGAGCCGTCAGTGTGAGAGTGCTGCTAGTGCTGAATGGTCACTGTAATGTAACTGCTCACCGTGAGTAACAAAGCCAGGAAGCTTCACTGGACATCGTGTTGTGGATCTACCATCGGAGCTGGGTATGTTTGGGGTTAATAAACAGGCAAAAGAGGGTGTCTGTGTGTTTTATTTAAAAAAAAGGATTTTCCTTAGTGTCTGTGTTTTTTAACCATTTACGTCTAAAATTGGTGATGTGGGGGGGGGGGGGGGGGTCTCAGAGAGCTGAACATCACCAATCCAGAGCTTGATGACAGCTGTCAATTCTCAGCTGTCACTAACCCCTTCTACTAACCCAATTGCCATCGCATCAAGACAATCAAGATGAGCTGTGAAAAGCGCCATTGGATCCAGCAAATTCTGGGGTGGCTGTGGGCTGCTATTCTTAGGCTGGGGGGAGACCAATAACTATGTGCCTTGCCAGGGTGAGAATATCAACCCCAAGCTGTGTGTGTTATCTTGGCCGAGTATCAAAGTGGGGGGGGGGACCACACAACATTTTTTTTAAATGAGTTATTTAAATAATTAAAAAACTTGCATGGAGTCCTTCTATTTTGATACGCAGGCCGTGGCTGTCCGCTTTATCTGCGCTTAGAATAAAAAATATGGGGTCCCCATGCATTTTTTCTTTCAGTTATTTATTTTAGATACAAATGATGGCAGGTTCAATGCCAATAGTAACCAATCACAGACACCTGTACAATGGGTGGGGGTGCAGTCGGACTGTAAAGGCCAATCACAAACATTGTCACAGAGCGTGGCGGGGAGATGAAGTGAATAAACATGAGGCTTAATAAGAGAGCCCGAAGTGGTGTTACAAGTGTGCGGTAATTGGCAAGTATAATTCTGATGCTTTAAATGCCATATGGGTTTCCTTTACTGTTCAGGTTCTGCCGGGTGGACTGTAACACAAACGTCTCAGGCAAGTCAGTGTAAGGACACTAGGTTTCAGTACGGATCCTGAACTTTACAGTTTAGGTTCGCCCATCATTAGTCAACTCAACAGTGCAAAGCAAGACATCTGATTTATGTGGGTGAGAGGCCTCTGGGGGGTCTAAAGGGTTACATCTGTACTCAGAGAGTGCCAATGGAGAGTGCCAGTGGATTTATAATCCATGAAATGCTCTTTTGGGAAATTAAATTTGCAAATTGTCTTCTCACAGAGGTAGAGAACCTGAACTACAGTGTCACTCAGTGGAAGTAGCAATATTAAAATTACAATATTGACCCATTAACATGATAGTGATTCTGGTTTGACTTTAATCCTATTTGAAGACATGTGTTTCTGGGTGTTGTACTTCCTCAGTACAGAGCTAGAGATCCGATTTGCCTGTACGAGATTTCTTGCTTTGTGCTGATGAGGGGCAAAACCCTGAAACACATCTGTGTACATACAGTGTATGGTTTGGCCTTTATCCCAAGTAATGTGGCAAGACTCGTTACAGAGTTGATATGGACTTTTAGGATTGCTCCTTCCAATATGTAACTCTAGAGTTCTAGTTGTCTTCCTCACTGAAAAAAAAATGTGCATATTTAATTGCCTAAAGGAGCATTGCATGGCTTATAAAGCTCCTTAAACTGGTTTAGCTTTCTCCACAAGCAGTGATGTTACCCCTTAGACCTACACAGTCTGACTGTAAGCACTAATTCTCGATTGTATCAGTTTATAAGGACATATTGCTCAGTTGTCAATAAATTGACACATTTCCAAAAAGAAGAAAGGGAGAAAAGGGATAAGTGCAAAGTTTCATTCATGAACTAACATGTTGGGAAAGTTACCTGAGCATCGAAGACCGGGGGGTTATTAAAGTGATTAGGCCTAATGTCCAAGGAGTATGTATAAGGTTGACAGAACAGCCAAACAGTGATGGAAGACCTGGAAGCTGATGGGATCATGGTTTCCAATTTCCCTATACGACTTGAGACTAAACCACTGACAATCGGCTTGGAAGTAGCCAAATTGGCAGATGTTGAGCTACTACGATGTTGTAGAGCAGGTGTGGGAAACTCCAGGCCTCGAGAGACACCAACAGTGCAGGTTTTTAGGATTTCCTTAGTATTGCACAGGGGTCTGAACTATCACCAGTTCAGGTGATTCTACAGGGTGGGCCATTTATATGGATGCACCTAAATAAAATGGGAATGGTTGGTGATATCAACTTCCTGTTTGTGGCACATTAGTATGTGGAAGGGGTAACTTTTCCAGATAGGTGGTGACCATGGCGGCCATTTTGAAGTCGGCCACTTTGGATCCAACTATTTTTTCAATGGGAAGAGGGTCATGTGACACATCAAACCTATTGAGAATTTCATGAGAAAAACAATGGTGTGCTTGGTTTTAACAGAACTTTATTCTTTCATGAGTTATTTACAAGTTTATGACCACTTATAAAATGTGTTCAAAGTGCTGCCCATTGTGTTGGATTGTCAATGCAACCCTCTTCTCCCACTCTGGACACACTGATAGCAACACCGCAGAAGAAATGCTAGCACAGGCTTCCAGGATCCGTTGTTTCATTTCAGATGCTGCACATCTCGCATCTTCACAGCATAGACAATTGCCTTCAGATGACCCCAAAGATAAAAGCCTAAGGGGGTCAGATCGGGAGACCTTGGTGTCCATTCAACTGGCCCACAACGACCAATCCACTTGCCAGGAAACTGTTCATGTAGGAATGCTCGGACCTGACGCCCATAATGTGGTGGTGCACCATCTTGTTTTTCCCCTCCCATAAACTAATGTGCCACAAACAGGAAGTTGATATCACCAACCATTCCCATTTTAATTTAGGTGCATCCATATAAATGGGCCACCCTGTATTATCAACTGTGCAATACTAAGGAAATCCTAAAAACCTGCACTGCTGGCGGCTCTCGAGGCCTGGAATTCCCTACTCCTGATGTAGAGTAAACACTCCTTCGACCCAAAGTTCTCTTTCTTCCATCTTCGGTGGGCACCGGTCTCAGGCCAGGAGTACATTATGCCCAGTGCACCCATATTAAACACTAGGTGTATCACACTGAATGAGGCTGAGCTTTATTGTGGTTTGCCTTCATTTGCAGTGTTAAGGATATTGAAGGCACCTGATCTACCCGATGGCAGCCCTAGGTGATAGCAGTGGTGACTGGATAAATTGCTGTAATCACTCGGAGGAGCTGCCTGTCAGGTCTGGATTTCATCCTTTGTTGGAATTGTCTTCTTTTCATGCTAAACCTGGCAGCCTAATATCATCAGAGAGCAGCGTTTGATACTGCGGCCATTTACAGGAGTATGATTCACCTGAATCAATTAAAGTGCATGCACCGTGGAGAGTGGCGAGGGATGAATCGGGGTTTACATGGGTAAAGTGACATCACGCCTGAAGTCCCAGGGCACAGATAGCGTTTGTCTGTTGTACTAAGGATTGATCACTACAAAGCAGAGGAGATAATGGTCACATTAAATTTGGTAATTTGTAATACAAGGATTTCTGTGCAGGAAGATAATGAGAGAGGAGAGATTTCTCTATAACCAAACCATTATTTGGATGATCTGCTATCAATATAGTGTAGACAATTGTAAGGAAAAATCCTGTTAGCACTAACCAGGACTAACTTTATCTGTTACATTCAGAACCTTTAAAGGGATCCTGTCACCCCCAAAACACCTGTAAACCTATTAAAAGCTGTCCCTACAGCATAGTAACACTTTCCCTACACTCCTTTTACCTCCTAAATGCAGCAAGTGACATTGAAGAAAAACATTATAATAGTACCTCATTAGTGATGATAATGAGTGACTATGCTATTCATAGTCACTCATCCAGGCTGCCCCTCTTCTTCATATCACGCCTGAATAGGCGTGATCTTCCTCATGGATTCAAATTGCCGCCTCCCTGCGCGCCTCCGATCTCTCCCATTGCGTACGGGCATGGGCATGGGCATGCGCAGTGCGCATTTTGAAGCTGACAGCGCGGCGCCGGTGTAAATACGTCACCCGGCGCCGGGAATGACGCGGATCGCGTCATAGAGCCCCACACTGAAGCCCGCACGCAATGGGAGAGATCGGAGGCGCGCAGGGAGGCAGCAATTTGAATCCATGAGGAAGATCACGCCTATTCAGGCGTGATATGAAGAAGAGGGGCAGCCTGGATGAGTGACTATGAATAGCATAGTCACTCATTATCATCACTAATGAGGTACTATTATAACGTTTTTCTTCAATGTCACTTGCTGCATTTAGGAGGTAAAAGGAGTGTAGGGAAAGTGTGACTATGCTGTAGGGACAGCTTTTAATAGGTTTACAGGTGTTTTGGGGGTGACAGGATCCCTTTAAGGGGTTATTTCCAAAATAGTAACTTTTCCATTATCTGCAGCATAGGGAATAAATGATAGCTGAGGGTCAAAATGCTGAGGGTCCAGGAAATGAACTCTGGAGAGCTACATCTTGAATGGAGAAGTGGAGGTTCTCAAGCTCAACCTCTGCTTCATTCATTGTGTATGAGACTGCCAGATGTAGTAAAGTGCCGTGCTTGGCTTTCTCCAACAGTCTCATCAACAATGAATGGATGTTAAGATTGCACACCTTCACTGTATTTAAGATGCAGCACTGCATACCTTGAGCAATGTTCTTGGGATCCTGTGGGTCCAACTTCTAGATAGTAAGTCATCACCTATTTAACCCTATTTTAGGGTAACTGTTAAACTTAGAGTATTGAGCAGACTGACTAGGGTTTCTTGAATAAACCAGAGGAAATAGATCTATGGGTTACCCTGCATCTATTCAATATATGTCATCATCCATCCATAACTGCCTCCTGATCCTTACTGTCCCCTTACCATACCTATAGATATCATTCATGAGGTCTTGTCAAGCTGCCACTTCAGGGTTTGATCTGGTAACCTTTTGCTACGTGGTCGGTTTCCTTTTCTGCTGAGCCACAGCCTGGTCAATCTCTATACAACTGCTGATGGTTCTCCAATCTTTGCTTTTCTTCCCTTGCTTTGCTGCTAGTCACATGTTTCTTACTTTCTTATTTTGCGTCAGTCCTATCACAGCTTGGGTGTGGCTATTTATACTCATCTTGCACCAGCCTTACTTGCTGTTTGTAGGGGGATTACAACTAAGGAGTTTCAGCCCTGCAACCAACAGATTTTGACTGGTAGGCAGAGACCAGTTGTGTTACTTTTCTGTGTTTGCTCCTTTACCTTCTCAAAACCTTTCCTCTGTCCTCTTTTAGGTTGGTGGGAGGTTTCCCTTGTTTTCATTTATTATTATTCTTTTTTCCCCATTTCTGCGTGTGCTTTAATTTTCCTCCCCTTGGGTTCCCATCTTCGTCTGCACACTCTCCATTATCTTGGCAAGTTGTGTGTAGTGGCCTCTTTTCAGGTTCCTCAGGAGGTACGAGAAAGCACTTCAAGGCCTTTTGGGTAGCCAGGTCTGAGCTAGTGTTATTACTTGTGTGGCTAGGAGTCTTCTAGTCTGTACAGAAACCATTAGAGAGTGGGTGCGGTTGTTGGGTTGTACACTTTATTTCTCCATTTACCCTTACTTAAGTTAGGAACATGCATATCAGGTCTAGAATGTTATTTGTAAATCATCTTCAAAGAATTAGACTTTGCTGGTAAATTATTAGCTCCAAAGTCACCATCAAACTGGGTGGCTATCAAGCATGAAGTACTTAAATCATGTTAGATTTGTGGGGGTCTGCCCAGCGTAATCCCTTTGAATTACTGGAATGATGAACTGTACTCTTGATAAATAAGCCTGTGTCAACAAGTCATATTGTCATTTTAACCTAATGGGTGGCATTTTTCCAAGTTGCAATATTGTGCTATTTAGGGACAACAATGCAAGAGGGTACAAAAATCGTAGTCAATCTGGAGTGTGGACGGTGACTGAGGTCTGAATAATTCCCAGGGATCCTGGCTGCAGCTTGACCTCGCGGTAATGAATAAACATAATAGATCCTTATTTGCAGAAAGTATACAATTGTGGCCAAAAGTAATGACACCCCTGCAATTCTGTCAGATAATACTCAGTTTCTTCCTGAAAATGATTGCAATCACAAATTCTTTGGTATTATTATCTTCATTTAATTTGTCTTCAATGAAAAAACACAAAAGAGAATGAAGCAAAAAGCAAAACATTGATCATTTCACACAAAACTCCAAAAATGGGCCAGACAAAAGTATTGGCACCCTCAGCCTAATACTTGGTTGCACAACCTTTAGCCAAAATAACTGCGATCAACCGCTTCCGGTAACCATCAATGAGTTTCTTACAATGCTCTGATGGAATTTTAGACCATTCTTCTTCGGCAAACTGCTCCAGGTCCCTGATATTTGAAGGGTGCCTTCTCCAAACTACAATTTTTAGATCTCTCCACAGGTGTTCTATGGGATTCAGGTCTGGACTCATTGCTGGCCACCTTAGAAGTCTCCAGTGCTTTCTCTCAAAACATTTTCTAGTGCTTTTTGAAGTGTATTTTGGGTCATTGTCTTGCTGGAAAACCCATGACCTCTGAGCGAGACCCAGCTTTCTCACACTGGGCCCTACATTATGCTGCAAAATTTGTTGGTAGTCTTCAGACTTCATAATGCCATGCACACTGTCAAGCAGTCCAGGGCCAGAGGCAGCAAAGCAACCCCAAAACATCAGGGAACCTCCACCATGTTTGACTGTAGGGACCATGTTCTTTTCTTTGAATGCCTCTTTTTTTCTCCTGTAAACTCCATGTTGATGCCTTTGCCCAAAAATCTCTACTTTTGTCTCATCTGACCAGAGAACATTCTTCCAAAATGTTTTAGGCTTTCTCAGGTAAGTTTTGGAAAACTCCAGCCTGGCTTTTTTATGTCTCGGGGTAAGAAGTGGGGTCTTCCTGGGTATCCTACCATACAGTCCCTTTTCATTCAGACGCCGACGGATAGTACGGGTTGACACTGGTGTACCCTCGGACTGCAGGGCAGCTTGAACTTGTTTGGATGTTAGTCGAGGTTCTTTATCCACCACCGCACAATCTTACGTTGAAATCTCTCGTCAATTTTTCTTTTCCGTCCACATCTAGGGAGGTTAGCCACAGTGCCATGGGCTTTAAACTTCTTGATGACACTGCGCACGGTAGACACAGGAACATTCAGGTCTTTGGAGATGGACTTGTAGCCTTGAGATTGCTCATGCTTCCTCACAATTTGGTTTCTCAAGTCCTCAGACAGTTCTTTGGTCTTCTTTCTTTTCTCCATGCTCAATGTGGTACACACAAGGACACAGGACAGAGGTTCAAGTCAACTTTAATCCATGTCAACTGGCATGCAAGTGTGATTTAGTATTGCCAAACTTTTAGGTGCCACAGGTAAGTTACAGGTGCTGTTAATTACACAAATTAGAGAAGCATAAATGATTTTTCTAACCAGTGCCAATACTTTTGTCCACCCCTTTTTTAGGTTTGGTGTGGAATTATATCCAATTTGGCTTTAGGACAATTCTTTTTGTGCTTTTTCATTGAAGACAATTAAATGAAGATAATAATACCAAAGAATTTGTGATTGCAATCATTTTCAGGAAGAAACAGAGTATTATCTGACAGAATTGCAGGGGTGTCAATACTTTGAGCCACAACTGTATACTGTATAACTGTGGTGGTGAGCAGATGCCAATAAAGAAAATCCACAGTGTATTCACAGATATGGTCCAGGAAACCACTGAAACATGTTGCTGAAAAGCAAATTTCATGTTGCTATTAGTGATTGGTAATTATGTGTACATGGTCCGGCACTGCCTCTTCCCACATGGACCGATGGAGTCTTTCATTCTCCAAAGCAGAACTTTAGTCTAGATCCTTGGTTCTTCAAATATCCAAATGTCCATCACCCTACAGACCAACCATTACTGCTGGATCTCCTCAATGTACTGTGCTGGAACCCAAGACTAGTGCAATCCACATCGAGGTATCTTGCGATTTCTTTCACATGACATGTTATTCTCCATTTATTCTTATTTTATTCTTACGTCTTTACAATGAACAGGTCTTGCAGGAGAAGCTGTATACAGGTACAGTAAATCAGTATGATGCTGGACACCTTATAGCACATGAATACAGATCCCAAGATGAAGTCATCAATGTTAACACTGGAGAAAAACCTGGACCACCAAATAAGTGGATTTATTTAAAAAACTGAACTTTCATCTCCAGCTTGGCTCAGATGAGCCTTTGTAAAATTATCAGTTTTTCGTAATGAAAAAACAAAACAAAACTGGTGATTATACATCTATTACATCCACATATCCACCTTTTGTCCGTGTGCCATCCGTATGTCCATTTTTTACATCTGTGTGCCATCGGTGGTCTGTTTTGTATTTCCATATGGCATCCGGTTTGTACATGAACAATTTATTAAATACATTTTCCTATATTTATTATTGTAACGTGGAATAAAAAATGAATGACATATGGATCGGTAACCTGGTTTCACGCCCCCATTGATCCTATAATGGGTAGGCCTGAAGATGGATCAAAGTAATGAACGTTGCGATTTTTTACATGCAGACCACCGGTCAGTCTATATAACAGTTTGCGTGAACTACAACATTGACTTGGCCCTCGTTCTGTCCGTCCATTTTGTACACAGACATTTATTACACTGGTCTGAACAAGCCGTAATTCTTCTTCTTAAATAAATTCAATTTCTCACAATGTAAATTCCTTTTTATATTGCAGAAAGTATGATATTGGGTGCTTTACTGATGGGCACAGATACAAACACAATATCCATATACTAGTCACTTACCTTTATTTTGTCTGTCTGAAGCAATAAAATTTACAAGAAAAACATTTAACTTTTATGAGCAATGGCCATTGAAATAAAGTAATTAAAAATTAAAAAAAAAAAACTGGAGTCAATGGGATTACAAAATGTGCCAGATTAATTAGTCTGGAATATTACACAGTGCAAAATGATATGGTTTAATGTACTGTTTAGGAAAAGGGAACCATCAAGAAAAAGTAAAATATTAATATACAATCTACTGTGATACATAGGGGTATTCCCACCATTGATAGTACAGGACAAGGTTAGGATACCGATTGGTGTGGGTCTGACTACTCGGACCATTACCAAAGTTGTGGTAGTACTAGTTAAAGAGCAGAGGCTCCATGGATCTTTTTGTCACATAAACGGTGCCCCTACTAATACAAAAATGCTACACCTCCATAATTACTGGGTCATTAGAGATACTATACCGGGTGAAATCCAAAGAGGTTTAGCCATCTGGTTCCAATGATCCAAAACTGATCGATTGGTGCAGGAAACCTTCCCTAAAAACTCTACAGGCGCATTCAGAGTTACAAGCGTCATGCAGTGAAAATAAGCTGTGTCTGCAGAATAAGTGATAATGTATTGATCAATGGGGGTCCAACCACTGAAACCTGCACCGATAGGCAGAATGAGTTTTTTTTTTTCATACCTGGGATGAACCACACAGCGCCGCCCCGCCCTGAAGTCTCTATTACGGTTCCGTAACTTCGACCAAAACATGACGTTCTGCACCCCTTGGGGATACGCCATGTCAGATTGACACAGTTTTACACATAAACCCCTTGTCCACCCAGGCACAGAAGGCAAGGAGAGGGAGGGTGATCCACGCAACCACACTCTGTCACAATTCTGATAGGCTGAGTGTCCCATATCATGAGCTCCAGTGAAACAGAGCCTCACCAGCCTGGTAGGACTGCCACCAGCTACTGGTTATAATTAAGACCTGTGGATCAACGGATTATATCAGGCCAGAAACATGCCCCAGTAGCATGTAAGTTAAATCGAGAAGAAGGATTTGGGGATTCGTGGATCGAGATTAAAGAGCAACACAGGATTAAATTATATATTTAATCCATTTATGGACATTAAACAAACACTATACACACAATGGATATACATATACCATGGTCAGACAGCAAATACAGGTGGTATAAGAAATATAAGCAGACATACATAAGTCAGTTACCAGATAGATGTATAGGTTTGGTTCTGGTAGCCACATGGAGGTGTGCAGTGCCAGAGAATTCTGGTTACTTCCCAACACGATGCACTGCATGACCTACCCAGAAGACAACAGTGGGCTATTGCCTTGTACCATAAATAATCCCTTTGGTTGGTCACTCCCCTTCCCATCCACTTAGATGGTTGTACGTCCCTCCCCTGGTGTCAGAGCTGATAGCTCCAAACATCTATGATGAGTCATACGTTCTCACTGGCAAGTCCCAAGTAGGTGGCTCTGGTGCCATCGGATCTGGCCGGGTCACCTTTATGCTTGGAAATCAAGCACAGTTACCATACCTGGCTTGTACTAGCCGTTCTACATATCTCTTCACACAGGGCTGCTGCGAAGAATCGAGACCAGGGTGTGTGTACGACCCATCTCCGTGGTCCTGGAAGAATGATCAGTGGAGGGCTAAGATATACAATAATCCTGTATGATATTACAATGCCTGTCAGACTGGAGGTTCTCTGAGGCTCAGGGCTCCAACAGGGGTTCATCCTATAGAAAACTCTGTCCTAGCCATTTGTTGTTGGAGGTGTGATTTTTCCCTTTGTAGCTTTTGCAGGTAGACCCCCTGCTGACGCAGAGGTCTAAAACATACAGTGAGTGGCAGGACATAATGTCTCCCATATTTTTCACAATACCAAACAGGGCACTTTTATCCCCATTACAAAATGGGCAGCCGGTAGGATGCCTGACCAAACCTCCACTCATTTTCTAAGTCGGTAGCCCCATAGGGAATGAATGGAGCAGCGGCTGAAAATGTGCATGGATGCTCCATTCTGACAAACATAAAAGTGCCCCTTTTTGCAGATCAAATACAAAGGGAGGGGGAACATGATGAAGTGCCAAGTGGGCACCGAAACGCGTCAGTGAATAAAAGAAGGATCTGATCAACACTTCATCTGCCAGTGTCTTCTTTGATGCGAGTCAGTCTGGCAGCGCGGACCGCTATACACCTTTTCCAAGTACCTTTTGCAGATCGGTATAGGTCTCTGTAATCAGGCCTTCACCGATCAGCAAGTTATCATACGTGTTGTTTACCGGACAACTCCTTTAAAAGAAAAGAGAGAAGAGACCTCTATGAATAAGCTAGAAGTGATCCAAACGGTTGTCTCTCTCCGGAGGACACTACATGGCCATCCCATTGATCTTAAAGGGCACCATTGGCGTGCCACATTTTCCATGCACTGGTGTCACAGGAACATTAAAAATAAACAACCCCCTTAAATAAATAAAAGCCGGCATACTGCTAGCAGAGAAGTCTGGCTTTCACCCTACGATAACATTTGGGAATTGCTATTTAAGTCGTCCTCTAACATATTCTGTAAAGGATACCCAAACTGGAGCCGCATTGTGTAAGAAATGGAAAAATCTGGGCAATCAGAGTGATAAGCCGCAAGCGCAGCTACATTAGCACTTTCAATCTCCATCTAGTAAAGGTTAGGCTTCCTGTTATATAAATGACCAATATTTTTTGTATTACCTACCAGCGTCAATACCCACAGGAACAGCAAAAGCAATAAACACTGGCGCCAGCTGCTTACGAGATCTGGTTACCACAGAGATCTCAAACTTCACTCTCAATGTACAAAGTAATAAAATATTGTATTTGGCACATGGGATCGGATTCATGTGGTTTCTGTTTACTGGAGCCTTCACAGAAAACAAACACCAGACGAATCGGCAACATCGCCCTCCCTCCGAGATGGATGTCATAGTATAGGTTTCAACTACAAGGAGAGATTTGATTTGAGTCATTTTTGTTTTTTCAAAAATCATGCAAAACTTACAAGTATCAGGAAACGTCACCTTATGGAGACAGATACTGACTGCATTTTATATTCACAAGTTAACAGTCAGTCAATGGAAATAGTTAACTCCTATATATTCTTGGTCACCTCCCTCCCTTTGATGCAAGCTCACATGCTGAGCTGTCATCATTCCCTGCACATGCTGGCTGATCTGATCAGCTGACATGTGCAGCTAACAAATGCGGATCAGCCGCCGTTAACTCTTAGATCGTGCTGTCAAACACTGACAGCGCTATCTAAAGCGTCGCAGCGTGGAGCACGTTTCGCTATATGGCTTCTTCTGGGGGCATCGATTGAATTAATTTTACTTATATGATACTAATAAAAAATTATTTTTAATATATTTTTATTGGTTTCTTCTCAAATAAACATAGTTTATTTCCTGTGTGTTATAAATGCATATACAATGTGACAGTTTCCATTGAAAGTGAATTTTATAAATCTCCTGCCTGCGAGTTGCAAAGTATAAAAGTGCAAACACTCAGCTCCGATATATACATATGGTAGTTATCTATTATTTGATTCAATTTTGCTGCTACAACTCAAATAAAGTCCACCTCACCTACACATTCCTGATTGGCTCACTATATGAAGAAATGAATCGGGTGGAAATCAGCAGGGCAGAGGATTGGGACCTTTCTTAATAAGTACTGTCAAGTGAAATATGTTTAAAAAAACTGCAGATTAAATCACAGACATATATGCTTCCATGTTCAGCTGCACAAAGATAATGTAATGTCCGTCCGATATACAGGTAAAAAGGGGAATCCCGGACAGACTGAATGCAAACCGCACCGTCAGGCAGAACCCTGAGATCCCCAGACACCTTTTAGACCCTATACAGGGATCTAGCTCTACTGCAAGGTCCAGGGGGTTGCTGCCAATAGATGGGTTGCAGTCCAGGAATAGAAAAGTTGCCAAGGAGGTTAAAGCAGAGAGGTCAGAAAAGTACAAAATCATTAGTCTGGAGAATAGTGCAAAATCAGGCAGAGTTCAATCCGGAAAATCAATAATACTAAGCAGGATAACAACAAGTGAACCAGGGAATATATCTGGCAACCAGCAGAAGCAAACAGAGGATTCAAATAGACTGCAGAACTTCCTAATTGGTTGAAGTCAGACTTCATGACTGCAGCTGGGCAGCCATACAACACATCCACACAGTCAGACGGCTACATCACCAGCCCCACCTCCGGAGTGAACACAGCAGCACCTGGTGGCAGAAGCAGAAGTCGCGGGAGCAGACTCTGGGGATGTGACAGATAGTTGACCAATTAAGCAAATTTAGAGGCAGTGAGCACACTAGCATTTTAGTAGTACATGTGAAGATAAGGAACTTTGTAACACATTATCAGGGAAAATTCCTATTTGCCCATTTATTAATGACTTTTTATCGCACTGATCTTTCACTCTCAGAAACTACTCAAATCTGTCTACAAATCTGTCTGCAGGAATCAAATTTCACCTTATGTGTTATAAAATTCTATTGAGAAGCTGGAGAAAACAAAAAAGGAAAAAAAAGTACAGAGAAACAGGCGAGGCATCTAGAGAAGGGGGAATAACTGGAAAATGCAGGATATATACCGTAAGTGTTATAACGGACACAAATAGTATTATTTCTCCTATGCGCATACATTACAGCTGACTCTGAAAAGTCACTTGAAAGTGCAATGTACTTTAAATAGCTTATGAAAGATTTCTTCTTCAATCCGTTTAATTTGGATGCTTTTTTTTTTCTTCTAGAGTGAAGAACAGTTCTAAAGAGTCATCAAAGTGAGCTGGTTGAAGCACTCGCCTGCTAACCGTCTGGAGCTCATGCGCTACTGAAACTCTGAACATCCACATTTTCTAAAATGAGGCAGAGAGACCGCAAAGAGATAAAAGATTTACAAAAAAATCCTTAAAACTGTATTTTAAAATGGCTACAAGAGCTGTAAAGATTTTTCACATGGATTTGTTTAGTCTCACAATATAGTCATACCATTTGTCTAAAGAAAAAAGCCCCAATCAACCCTCAGAATGCATCCCACTTCCAAATAATCAAGGCAACAGAAGGGTTCCGCTAAATAGAATTTGTCTGTACTGTAATAACCTAGTGTATACCCAGATGAAGAGTCATGTGTTACACCTCAAGCTGCAGGCCGCCCTCTTTTGGGCTGAAAGTTTCGGTGCCCAATACGAAGCCCAGGGCGCTGCGTTTGCCTACCCACTAGTGGTGCCGGTCTCCACTGAGCAGGGAGACCGGTGCTCATCACGTGCTTCCCTGCTGTCTGCTCGTTCCCCTATTCCTGGCCCCCTTACTCACCGTGCCGGCAGTCCAATGCCTTCCTCCATCTCTTCCTGCTCCCGAGGCCTGCGCCCTGCCTGAAGAGCCTCCAGGAGTGTGCTAAGGGGACGCACTCCGACTGACTCCTCAGATTTAAAGGGCCAGTACACCTGATGCTCCTGTCACCTAATTGTCCCTTCTGACTAGCTACATCTATATATGACACCCCCCCTTATGGAGGTGCCTGAGCAACACCGCCTAACATAGTTGTGTTGCTTTCCCTCAGGTCCCTGTCCCGATCCCTGCTTTAGACTTTGTATTTGCAATTCCCTGTTGCTTATTTCTCTTATGTTGCCCTACAGCTTTCCACATGTACCTGTGGACCATTTCACCAGTACGTCACCTATCCATCCTGCAGCGCATCTGCCACATTGCTTCAGAACCCGCTACACCTGCAAGAGCCTGTCCAGAGGTTACTCCATCTACAGTGCCTAATCCATCGGCCTGACTCCACCTCCGGCATCTCGTCTCCTGGACTGTCTCCAGTTGCCTCGCAGCCCTGAGACCCGTGCAAGCTCCTCATAGACTGTGACCGATCCGTGTGCATTGTCCCCTACTGTACTGGCAAGATCTGTCATTAAAGTGTTCTGCTTAATCACAAGCAGCATCGCCTGCAAGTTCCTGTCACGGGTCAGCCTCCACTTCGGTGGTCCAGTGGATCCACCTCTCCACTCCCACACCTCTGTGTGACATACATCATTGAGTCTTTAAAGGGACTATGTCAGCCCCGAATGACTGTTTAAACCATGCACAGGCACTTGGTGCACCATGACCGGGTTAAGCATTTATGTACACCTTCCCACCTACTTGTTTTCCATTTTCCCCTGTGCTTCTCTGGCTTTTTAACACCAGAGTTGTCAAAGAATAGGGAAGGGTGAAGGTAAAGAGAAAACAAGGAGGTGGGAGGGTGCACCTAAGTGATTGGCACCACCCTGATGCACCAAGCACCTTTACTTGGTATGAATAGTCATTCTGTCCCGACTTAGTCCCTTTAAAGACTCATGACATATCCAAAAGCCTCCCTGAAGAAGTCGATTCATCGGCGATACACTTGGAAATTTTCTCACCCATTCGGCTTGGAAGTCAACTCTTAGAACTGGTATCTCTATTATTCAATAACCCTATAGAAAAGTATTCTTCTTACACTTGTTGGCGCATTATAATTACGCTTTCTTAGATGATTACCAAGTGTTCCCTTCACTTCACTTATTATTACTTTGTCCTAATGGGAGCTTATTATGGGCCGCAATTGGGCTAATTTAATTTCACACTTTAACGGGCTTTTGAGGGAAATTATCATCAGAAAGTGACACTGCTTAAACCAGATATCTTTTTTTTTGTTGGGGGGGGGAAAATATTAAACAAAAAAATGAGAAAGAAGATCTTCCAAATTAACTGACTACTGGGATTTTTTAAACTCTAGCTTCCTGTAGTTTCAGGAAACAACACATGTACAATGAACAGACGTTGACTATCTTTTTATTGAAGCAGTTAATGACCTTGTGCAAAAGTCATTTTTAAGAGCCTATTGAGACTGTTGAGTCCTGTATTATCATGTGTGTACAGAGGTGTTACCAGTCTCTGTAATCCTGCCTCTAATGATAATGAGCCTGCTGAACACTTCTTAAAAGGACAGGAACTAGAAATCTAAAATATCCCAGTGGCCAATATTAAAGTTGCAATACCACCTTTTTTAAATAAAGATTGTGATGTGAAAAAAAAATGTTGAAATCTTAAAAAATTAAATAAATAATAAATTAATTAAACCAAAAAGATAATTTTCTGACAACAGCTTACCCTTTTGATTTTAACTGTTGTTCTTATGAATTTCTATTTGTCTAGAATAAAGTTTTGGTACTTCTTGTTGTGCCGTCCTTGTATACGGTGTGCTTTGTTTTTTTGGTGAATATATACTGTTGTTAGTTACACCTTTCGGACATACACATTTGTCATTACCTAGTATTGATCCTGGTGCAGGCCCTTTGTATTGCGTTTTCCATATGCCACAAATGCTTTAGAGGTCCAGTCTCACACTAGGACACTCACATATAGTAAGAATAAGGAGGCTGCTTGTGCTGATATTTTTCTATGAAAGTCTATAGGTGTTAGGGAAAGTTATGAATACAGAAAAAGGCTAAATATGTCCTGTTCATATGCCATGAATGTTATTGATGACAATACCACTTTTTGACTTTGCATCAGGAATGTTCAAGTCAAAAGATGGCTACCAGCTACATTATAAATGACGGTATAGATCACAGAGGTGGTTGCTTTCTATGAAGTAAAGGTTGCCTGTAGTGCCACCAGATTTGATAAGGCATTCAGGGCCAGGTTTATACATAGTTGGAGAGATGGGCATGTCTGGCTATCCACATACCTCCACCCATAGTTGTGTCATGTCTTTTAATAGTGTCTGTTTGTTTAACACATGGTTCTGTGTTGGAGGTAGTAGTATGGCTCTAAGTGTGCAGAGCTCCACCTTAAACCTGTGTGGACATACCTGTGAGTTAAACAGGCTGTATATATGTTTATGTTTCTATAAAGCAGAAGGAAGGTTCTTTTCTCCGTGCCGGTTCATGAAGCCTTTAATAAACTTCCTGGACTTTTAAATGGAATGTGTTCCTGCCTCTACCTTGTGGACCAGTCAAATGAGTAACCTCATCACATATGGTGACCGACCTGTCACAAAGAGTTAAGACTTCATGTCCATCACCTGTACTCAATAGTGAAAGGTTCTTATTAAAGAGACCTTTGGAAGAAGGATTACATGATTGATAACAGGTGCTGGATTACTGATCCATCAATAAATGGAAACAGACAGTGGTGATTCTGTAAGACAGCGCAACCTTTCAATGTTCAGACCAAAGCACCTGGGCTTACCCCATGTGAAATGCTGAAAAGCAGCTATACAATGACCTCAAGTTTTGTTCCATGCTGGAAGTTTAAAGCCAAGTCAATCTAACAGGGAGGGAAAAGTTGATTCACAGAAAAAGCTAAATCTCATTCAAAAGTGTTATCCTCTGCAAGCCATTCCTCCAACTTAAATGTATTTTTGCTCCTTTTTCTCGGACACCTCCAGCCTGGCGTCTTTGCCTTTTACATCTTCTGATAAGAAAGAAAAGCAGGCGGCTTAATTTGAATGACAGAAGAGCATCTCTAGATTTGGTCCAAACATAACCAAGAAGGTCTTGAGCTACAAAACAAAGGTCACGCTTGTCTCCAACGCCGAGAAACTGCTTAGATCAATTCGTTTCTCGTCACTTTTTATACAGCAGTCAAGACTGCAGACATAACAACTTGACAAGTCCCTTGCAGCAGAACAGACACTTATCTTTTGACTTGCAGCCTTCAGCCAGAAACGAGGACGGTTATAAAAAGAAATCTACAGAACACAATCAGCGCAACTGGAAACTACAACGTAGGACAGAATTTATTCTGCAAGGGAAGCTCAGTTCTCCTAATTAACTACTTATCAGTACTAATAGCAACCAAGGTGCATCTATGCCTTGGACAATGGATGCCAATAAATGTTTCGGCTGTGAATGGAAACTATCTTACTGACGCCAATGATAAGTGAGAGACCCTCCTACTACCCATCAAGAGGAGAGCCACACCTAAAAAATCACTGTCCATGTTCTTGACGGGTATGTAGACATCCTAGTAGGGTGACCCTAACACAGGGGGTCCACTGTGACCAAGCACCGGCAAAGAGGTGCTCACACTGCGGTGGACGATACATCCACATATTCCATAGTTATCAATTCTTCTGCACAAGTGCCATATACCGTAATACCACGTTTTTCCTACAATGGTTGTATGGGGCTATATGAAGGGATTGTCTAGGTAGGACTTTTCGTTATATCCAGGAAAAATAAGGAGATGATTCATCAAGCAGTTTTTGACAAACATCATGACTTAAAAAGGGATTGGTCACAATTGCAACAATTGAGCTAATTTATGTAAGAAAAAAGAAATAATTTTTGCAGTTGGGTTTCATTAACATTTTGCACCGTTTGTCTTTTATAGCCTTCGTGCAAAACTAGTTATCTTTACTTTTATCACCCGACATGGTAAAGCTACTTTTCTATTAGAGGAGGCCGATATGACCCTTCATCAGCAGTTATGTTATGGACAGGAGGGAGCTCTGCATAGTCTATGAGAAGAAGTACCAAATTCATTAATCCAACTCTACCATATCCTTTTATTAAGGCTACAAAGCAAGTCTCAATGAATTGACCCCATTATCCCAAAATATACAATTGCTTTAATATACAAGCTCTAAATACCACCATTATGTAGCCCTACACAATCACTTGGGGACTCACAGATCTAGCTCTTCAATAAGGCTTACTAAAAAATACACTTGCACGTTTTTCCTACCAGGTTACCTAGATGCAGTGGCAATGTCTTCTCCAGCTCCTAGGTGGTGTACTCAAAAAGATGGGAGACCTGTCTCTATAGGACCTCGCGAGGTTCTCATTGAGTGCCCTTGTGAGGCAGCATTGTGAAAGAACGCAGCTTTCGGCACAAGTTGATGTCATTTGTTTGACAAGAGGGTACCGTAGTTAGCTTAGAAACTTGACTCCAGACCAGTGGTTTCCCACTGTTGGCTCTCCAGTGATATAAATCATTCTCAATTCTTCAGAAAATGAAGGAAAAAGAAGATCCTATTAAATTACCTGGGTTAACGACGGGCACAATGTATTCACCATTCTTCTGCTTGGTTTCAAAACGCTCCAACTTCTGATTTTCATATCTTTTCCTTCCTTCCTCTTCTTGCTCTGGCTTTTCATACTACAAAAAGAATTAAACAAGTCCAGTCAATGACCAGATGACTAGACAGATATATACGCTCTCTGGTTTGGACATATTATGGAAAAAAAAAAAGTATAACCAATAAAAAGATTAACATGGTCATAGGAACTGAGGAATGATGTGTTCATGATTTCAATTGCTGTCATCATCATTTCTCAGTTGAAGGATCCAACTCTCAGAAGGGTTTTCTACAGAAACTATATTCAATTGGATACTCGGAATGGAAAATAATAAATTGTACCCTCCTGGATGCAGAATTGACCACTCTGTGGTCTTTTGTGGCAACAGAAGTAGTTTTTACATACCTGTCCCGGTGCCGGGCTTACTCAACCTTACCTTGGTAAGCTGTCCTCTGATGTGCTTCACATCGGACTTTGCAGGTTACCACATCTGTGTCTTTGGATTGTTATTAGTGGTGAGCGAGCATGATCGCCACTACTCGGTACTTGCACGAGTATCACGATACTCGGGATGCTCGGCGAGCACCGAGTACTGCCGAGATGCTCGGACTCATCACAATTCATTATCGATGTTACACTAATACACAGCTCCCTTCAGTGCACACAGTGAGCTGGCACCTCTCAGAGAGAATATTGATTGTTAGAGTCCCTCTGGCGGGGCACAGCAAGGTGTTGTATGCTGTGACAATTTGAAAAAGCCCACCCACCTGCCCTGTCCCAGAAACACTCGTTTTATACCGGATGTCTGTGGGCGGAGCCTATCACTCATAGACTTGCATTGGGCTCGGTGCTCGGTCGAGCACCCGAGCATCTTGAGACGCTCGACCAGAGCTTCGAGCACCCGAGCATTTTAATGTTCGCTCATCACTAATTGTTATCCAAGACTCTAGTTTATTCTTTCTAGGCACATGTGCACATAATACCACCTTCTTCATTCCCGCCTTGCTGACCTCTCTTTGTCCTTACTGCATTTCTTGGTACTTGTGTGTGCCACATCCATGCTGCCCAAATGCCATTGCCAGCTGCACCTGGACATGGGCTTAGCGGGTCCAGGTCATAAGGTGACTAACAGCAATTACATCAGCACCCTAGAAATGCAGCAGCATTCAGTTTCATAGTTTTTAAGGTAGACTTCAAATCAATTTAATTCAACCCATAGCCTTACATGTTGATCCAGACGAAGGCAAAAAACATAAAAACATTGGGGGAAAAAATCCTTCCTGACTCCACATACGGCAATCAGACTAAAAGACAGTTGCGTTATCAGAAAATGAACCAATGACGCTGATGGTGGTGGGTGAATGATTGGCTGCTCTTTGGCAAAATGGTGATGTGTTCTCTTCTGCTGCCAGGACAGACCATTGAGTCACCTGTGCTGATCCAGGTGGGTGACAACAGGTGAGTGTGATTTATTTTGTTAGGGCCCCGTCACACTTGGTGTCGTTCCAGCGATCCCGACAACGATACGACTTGATAAGGCTCGCTGGAGCGTCGCTGCATGGTAACTGGTGATATGTCAAGAAGATCTACTACAAATAAGAAGGAAAAGAAGCGCACATAGAGTAATACCTTCGGGTTTGATGGTCACACGGACTCCCACAATACAGACTCACCTGGTCTGGTTGTGAATGGTCACAACTCCCTTGGACAAGCACGTATGGTCGCAGCAGGCTCCCGGCAAAAAGAAAGGATCCACTTGGAGAAATTAGAACCGGATGGATAGAAGCCGCGCTGACCACAATAAGAGAAACAGAGTAACACACACTCTGTTTATTCAGCCTACGCGTTTCGTGGCAAACAGGCCACTTCATCAGGGCCCTGATGAAGTGGCCTGTTTGCCACGAAACGCGTAGGCTGAATAAACAGAGTGTGTGTGTTACTCTGTTTCTCTTATTGTGGTCAGCGCGGCTTCTATCCATCCGGTTCTAATTTCTCCAAGAAGAAGATCTACTGAAAGACGCAGCAACGATACGGTCACCCGTATAACGACCTCAGCGGACGTTGGGACCCTGTCACACAGCAGCTAGTCTGATGACTCAGACCTAAGTGGCTGAGTTCTGAGTTGCCAACGAGGTTGTTGTGAAGGCTTCAAACACATCGATACATGTTGGTCAGTGGGAACCCCACGATCAAAAAATGGTCCAGGCCATTCCGACACGATCGGCGACATCACAGCGGGGACCCGGTCGCTGCTACGTGTCAAACATATCGAGATCGCTGGCGAGGTCACTGCTCCGTCACCAAACCTGTGATGCAACAGCGATCTCGCTATGTGTGACGGGGGCTTTACTTTTTAGTTATCAAACCCCCAGGTAAATGAGCACATTTTCACATAAACAAAGCCTTTAAGGGGTTATTCCATCTTCATTTGAGGGTATTGTCAGAAAAAAACTTGTAAAAACACACACTTTCCTAGTTTGCAAGTTGCTATAATTAATTAGGGTTCCTTTTATACTAAACTTTCTAAAAACTAAATACAGTTTCCACAGACGAGAATGAAACGGACAAACGACACTTTTAGGTTATTAGTTGATCAAAAACAAAAATGAGTGACTTCTCGCTGATCATGAGGCTGCTGCACATGTGATCACCGGACAAGGATTGTCAACTTTTTCTCAATACTAGGATGTTTTAGAATTAAGACTTTTAAACATGTTGTCTTGCCTTCTTCCCAACAAGTTTAAAATAAAAAAATAAATAAATTAAGAACCCTTCTACTTGGTGACTCACCGCTGTAGTACCGCCACACTTCGCTCAACAAACCATTTGTGTGTCTGGTATTTTTCCAAAACAGAAATATAAATAACACGTTGTCAGCCCTGTGATTTTGTCTATTGAAGGAAACACATTTTTGCGCAGATCACAAGGTGCAACAATTTCAAAGAAAAACAATAGTTGACATCACAGCTGTGCGCCACATCTGTCTGCACAAAGACACCGGCACTCCTGGAAAATAGCGGATCGCTGAGCCAAAGAAAGACCACTGATTTCTGAAATACAGAAGCTTTTTACATGTACAAAAGTGAACGGTTTCAGTCGCGATTGACGACAAATATAAATCTCCTGTGATGCAGCTGCTCAGCTCTATTGTTGTATGCAAGAAGGAAATCTGTCCACGGAGGTGACTCGCCGGCTGAACGTGCCTCATACACCAGACACGCCACTCACAGGTCATGCACATGGCCACTTTGGTCTTTACAGATATTGTTGATGTTTTGACTTAATTCACTGTAACTATGTAAACAGCTGTCAGAGGATCAATGTCATTATATTTCTCACTGAATTGGGACCTTAAAGGGATCAGTCATCAGGTCAAAAGTGGCTCCAATTCTACTCGGAGTATTCCATTTTTTGTTTTTGTTGAAATGTGCCATGAGGTTCCAGAGATATGGGACTTTATTACTGCTAACATTTGTGCTCCAAGGGGACGTGGCTCATAGGATTCTGCAGAGGTAAGTCTTTAGGCTACTTTGTCAAATTTCCTGCAAGCCACGCCTCCTTACCAGAGGCCATAGAAGTTTGCAGCGAATAAAAAGCACCATATCGCTGGAACTGTATTGTGGATCTAAAAGAAAAAAGGCATGCTCAGGTTAGTAACAGGTAAAAAATTTGATTAAAAAAAAATATGGTCACTTTTGACCTAGATAAGGTGAGCCAACACCCCATAGCTGTGCCAGGAGTATCTAATTCAGCCAGCCAGACACTGCTCTGTACTGATGAAGGGCATACTACTCTCTTCTGTTTCAAAGTGTCATTCTGCATTTTCAGCACTGCTGTTCCAAAGCGCCTGTCTAGATACATCGCTCAGCTGTGCCATGACCACGGTGCAAACCGGCATACTCAGCTCGGTTTTTCCACAACTAAGGCTGGTTCCACACTGCAGTTTTTTCACTGATCAGTGTCCATCCAGTTTGTGTGCCAAAACCAGGAGTGTCTCCAAAACTCAGAACAGGTGTCAATCTTTCAATTATAGTTTTTCTCTGAAAGTTCCTCTCCTGGTTTCTCTCCTGGTTTTGGCACACAAATCTGATGGACACTGATCACTGAAAAAACTGCAGTGTGGAAGCAGCCTAAGGTACCATTTAACATACTTTTTGTCAAGGACAGAATGGGAGGATCATGCAGATATCCCACTGCTGCCACCAATTTGTCAGGGAGAAAGCCTGGTAGATCATGTAGATATGTCTGCTGCATTCAGGCAAGGGGTCCTCATGTCTCTAGCCCCCCTGTAAGCTTTAAAAAAAAAAAAAGTCTTTAGAAACCTTACAGTTAAGAGGTCGCCTGGGTGGGATCTTATTAAGAGGTCCTGGCTTCTGGCACAGCCCTCCCTGCCTCCTCTTTGTGTGTTCCACCCCCTCTATGTGTCTGCCGCTGCCTCCTCTTCTTCTGGGTCTGCCCTCCTCTTCTTTTTCTGCTCCTTGTGACATCAGGAGCAGAAAAGGAGGCGGCTGTAGACACAGAGGGAGCGGAACACACAAGGAGAAGGCAGGGAGGACTGTGCCAGAAGCCAGGACCTCTTAATAAGATCCCACCCAGGCGACCTCTTATCTGTAAGCTTTCTAAAGTCTTTTTTAAAGCTTACAGGGGGGCTAGAGACATGGGGACCCCTTCCCTGAATGCAGTAGACATGCTGCATTCAGCGCTGCATTTAGTTTGCCATGCACCAGGGGGGGTGACAGGTCCTCTTTAATAGGAATGAGCTTGGTTCGCTCCACTAGGTTTCCTCAATGATCCTAAAGAGATCACCTGGAATAAATCTATGGACACTATACCGCCCAGAGGACTGAAGCCTATATTTAGCTGTAGTGAAAAGTGCAATATGGATGTACAGAACATGGTGATAATTGAGTCACATGTGACATGATTTGCTCTTATATACAAACCCCCTGTGTTTACAGCAGTGGAAAATTTTAATTCGATTTTCCACTAAAGCGTATTTTTCTGCTTAGCTATCAAGTGAATGCTGTGATGGAAAAAAAAATGGAATTTAGCCGGCCAAAAAACAAATTATCAGACTGGGACTAGAGAACAGACATGGATTTCAGATTTCTGCTAGAGGAATTTGGTTGTTCGCTCACATTCCTGATCCAGATTTATTCTTGTCCTAACATTCAACTAGAAAATCTAGTTTAGACAGAAGAGATTTATTTTCTATAGAACATGAAATGTGGGAACACGTCCAGTTGTTGCATAATAAAATATTACAGTTTTGAAATTCTCAAATGTGTTTAGGCTCCTAAATTTACTGAACGATTTGCCACATTTTTCATTAGAATTAAGGGTTTAATGATGCGTAGATTTAAAAAGAAATTTGATTTTATCACATTGTAGCACAGCTGGTGTAATGTATGTCCGCATCACAGTTACAAATCTAATGATCAATCAATGCCAGGCCGGGGTTTATGGCCAATGTTCACCATTACTCTTCACAGTCAGGTGATATAGTGGGTCAAGAATAATTTTAAAAAATTATAATCAGCAAAAAAGCCAGCACCACCAGAAAAAACTTGAAATAAAAATGGTGCAAATGCACATATTACCTCCAACGATATAATATAAAAATTGAGATATTTGGCAAAAAAAATTGATGAATGTTTTTGAGCCACCTTGCCGAACGTCAAGGCAATCTCAAGTTAGGGTGGTCCTACTCTATATTTTTCCATCCTAGTTGTGCTTTGCTGCCTCCATCATAAAAATATAGTGGACCACACTAAAAGCTAACATTTACTTGGTATATCTCCAGTCTGCTCCCATGGTGCCTGTCTAATGCTAGTGAATAAAGGCAACCCAGGTGCGCCCACTTGCAGCTAATTCCACAGCCGTATGAACTTTTTGGAGCTAACCCTCACTGCACATGAATGAGGGCAGAGCAGGTCCAAGCAAATGAAGCCTGAAATAAACGGGAGCCTAAGGGTGGGGGTATGATAACTGAATGTGAACAGCTAACAAAATGCCATAGCAATGAGCTGGAAAACACGTAAAAGCCGGCATGCACGGCAAAGTGAAGGGTCAGCCACAAACCTAATAACAAAAGCCAGGTAAATATTAGCTTTTTGTGTGGCCCACTATATTTTTATGTTGGAGGCAGCAAAGCACAACTAGGATGGAAAAATATAGAGTAGGACCACCCTAATTTGAGATCGCCTTGACGTTCGGCGGGGTGGCTCAAAAACATTGATCAATTGTTTGCCAAATATTTTAATTTTATATTATATAGTTGGAGGAATATGTGCATTTGCACAATTTTTGCAAGTTTTTTCTGGTGGTGCTGGCTTTTTTGCCGATTTCAGGAATTGATTTGACTTTATTCTATTCATTTTTCCAGATGGTAGAAGTGTTGTCTTGTTGCTATTCTGTGTATTCCCCACATCCCCTGTCCTGTTTAGTCATTACATCCCAGATGATCTGACAACTGAACTCTTGTTGACATATCCTGACTTGGACATTCCAGCCCCTCTTGCCTGCAAATGTTTCAATCACCTCCTGGAGTGCGTCAATAGCCAAGGCCCCTACCTGTCTGTCAGACCCTGGATTGGATATGGGGAGGTGGTTGGGGGGAGGACAGAGTAGTATGATTTGATTCTTTGAGTGGGAGGCCGAAGCTGAAGGCAGTTTCCCAAAGAGTCTGGAGAAACCCTGTTTTTAACCTGGATATAATACTGGATTGTTTTATGGATTTTTATGTTTACAAGCAATAAGGGTTCTTTGGCTGTTCACACATCTCTCGCTCTGTTGATTGTGGAATACCGTAGAAGGAACCCGTGACACTACACTCATGTGATTTCCCTTTTTTGTGAAGAGAGAAATTTTATATATTTCATTATGTGGAGGAGATCCACAGCCTAAATTAAGCGGTGTAGCACATACACATCTACAGACTGGATTTATGATGCAGATTTTCCAATGAATTTTGCTGCAAAATCCTCTCTATTTAAGTGTGGATTTTGATTAATTTTTTAGTTATGAAAATTCCACATCCTATGTGACCTATGTGATCATGGCCTTTAAGTCTACAGGTACCAGAAGGTAAATATAAACTTTTGATGACCCCTACACATTCTAAAAAGGAACTACCTTCCTGTTCTAATGCTACTAAAATAACAGTAGCATGAAATACCATATGAAATACATAACCACCATACAGTGTAAAAAATACCAATTTCTACACTATAGTGTTTTATAGTGCATGTAATAGAGCTAAACACTGTCCAAATGATATCATAGCTAAAGTTTCTTCATGGGTGTTTAGGGAGAAAATTGAGAGACATTTTCCAGGAATTAGGTCATCAATATCAGATTGGTGGGACTCCAACAACAGGAGCCTCCATGATCAGCTGTTTGCAGTACCCGTGTGGCCATATGTGCATCGTGTACAGAGCCAAAACAGCACAGCGCCATGCAGTGACCATCCTTGGGTATTACATGTTAGCTCCCAATGATGATACACAATATTCAGAGTTGTACTGTTCTGGCTCTGTACACTTCAAACAGAAGGGTGTGTCCAGTATCGGACCTGCAGATATAGGATTTCCAAGTCTTGGAGAACCTATTAAGGAGATCACAAGATTTTATAAAACAGTTGAGGTCACTAAAAACAAAGTTGAAATATTGCAGGACCTTACAAATCAGGACATTTTATGCTAAATGTTGAAAATGCAAAAATCCTCTAATTACTTAACAAGGTGTTGCACCGGAGGGGGGTCACATGATTATCCTAGTCATACCTTGCAAGTTATAAAAACCATAAAATATATTTTGAAACAAAGCGCCTTTATCACATTAAAAGTGAAATACACAAGAAAACTATTATTATGAACTTATCAAAGTTGGGGTCAATCTAATCACAGTTTCTTCCCCAAACTTTGCATAAATCAATAGTAGTATAATCAAATATGCTTCTTTATGAAAATTCATGTGTCCTGCCTCTTGAACTCAACATTTACTTAAAAAAAAACTAAAATCTACCTTGGTCAAAACAAGACGGACGGCGAGCTACTGATTGATCAGTTTACAGCTGCCAATGTAGGTTATGGAGAGAGGAGGCTGGCGATGAGGGAGGTGCAGAGAGAATTCAGAAAAAACTAAGGAGCAAGAAGAAAGTGCAATAGAGTGATAACGTATCACAATTGTGCATAGATGAGGGGTGTGTGCTCACCAGATTGGGTCATGTAGCCCACCACAATTCCAGAGTATATCAGCTGCTGCAGGTTACACGAGGTATGAGACAGAAGTATTGTAGGAAAGTGTGACTTCTATCTGAGCTGGTGAGAAAGTATGGTGAAAGGATGCTGGAGACACGAGATATATTGTGTGGGCCAACCTCTTTATCAAGAAAAGCCCCCAAACTCTGTTTTGAGGAGCTTTGAATACCTTGAAGGTGCAGAATATGAGAGATATAAAAACAGGGAGGGCACGTCTTTCCATTAAAGAGACTCTGTCTGGTCATTTTTCAGTATGATACTAATATTACCCTTGAATAGGGCCTGGGCAGACCTTTTAAAAACATGTAAATCATTATTGTACTGTTTGTAGTTTCCATGTTATCAACATTGTTAGACCCTGCAGGGAACTCCTGGATTAGTCCTCTCCATTATAAGCAAACAGGAATAGTCTTGTGCTGTATAAACTGTCATGTAATTATGCTCTCAGACAGTGCAGTGTCAGGTTTCAGTAGCCTCTATTCTGATGAGGGGGATACACATGGAGAGAGATATTGATGATCTGCCTTATCTAGACTCCATCTGTTTCTGTAAGCAGGAATCCCAGCTTTGACAGTTTATGTGTTGTATTTCACCTCTTTCTTGGCTGCAGACACAGGGAGCTGAGAGGAGAATGCAGCGCCCCACTGATCTCATGAGCAGTGTTGTGAATATGTGACATGCATATTCATCTTACAAGGAGTGGACAGCAGAGAACTAAGTAGATCATTCACTGTGAGTGACAGATGAAATGAATCTCTTTATTTGAAGTTTACAAAAGATAGGAGGGAAATATAAATAATAGAAATACATAAATAGAGAGAGTTTAGAGGGAGGAGTTAGAAAATGATAATAGTTACACATGGATTTTGGACCTGACAGTTTTCCTTTAAGCGTTTTATCTCATCCCATTTAAAGATTAACTGCTACATTGCTCAGTGTTGATGAATACTGTATATACATTTTTGAAAGTGTTATTCCCTGTGCCCCAAAAACAAGGTATCTCCTATCTAAAGCTTAGAGAATAACTTGCTGATAACTTGAGAACCAGCTGATCAGAGTGAGGCTCTGGGATCTCAATAACAAGTCTCGGCAGCCTTGTCTTAGGTTGAGCAATTATGCACCTGTTCCAACTTCACTCCATTCATTGCCAGGGGAACTACCGAGCACTGTACTTGTTTATTTTCTGGCAGTCCCATTGACAGTGAAAGGGTGACCATGTACTGTACATCTCAGCTTCGTTTTAACACAAGGCTGCAAAGTCCTGTTTTTGGGTTCCAGAGCCTCAATCCTGAGATCACTTGGGATCCAACGGTCGAACCCCAGTAATCAGCAGGTATAGATAAGGAAACAACTTATTTTTTGGGGGGGGAATACTGGACATATCATGGTGGCTTATGCTGTTTGACACATTTTGGAGCCTGTTTAGATTACCATATATCATTTATTTTACTTTTTGCCAGAAATGTTTATCACATTTTTTGCCACTCATCAGAACCAACCTTTCCCGCTAAGCCACAGCCCCTGTCTGAAAATACCAAGCAACTTTGCTGGGTGAAGCACAATTTTGTAAAACACATAATGGCTATGTGCATACAGGGTCTTTCTGCAGAGTTTGCGAGTAATATTTGTTTGAGGAATTTTTGGAGAAGAAACTGAGCAGAAATTCTCCAAACCCCTCTTTGTGCATATAGACAGTAGGTGGTTTTTGGTGATTGATGGTGGTAGATTTAGCACAGAAAATCTCCCCCAATGCACTGTATTTATGGGGGCAGTCTACGGCTGGACCCCTACACATGGGATCATCTTTGTGAATGGGGCGCTGTCTCTTGCAGGCAATATATATTGGGTACTCACTGTTAGGCATTGCATATAGAAGGCAGCTTGACAGGTATTGTAAATATGACAAGAGAAAATGATTCCAACTTGTAAAATTCTAAATTTTTATTAAAAAAAAATATTATTAAAGAGGATTCCACAGCAAAGGCAAGACAAAGCGTTTCGAACGCACACAGTATTCCTTGTCTAAGCTTAGCCAAAGAACGCTGTTAGCCTTCAAAACGCCTTGCCTTTAGGTCCTGGAATCCTTCTAAAAATATGTTTTGAATAAAGAGTTGGAATGTTAGAAGCTGGAATCATTTTCTCATTTTGGACGTTTCACGTGTGGGTACATGGCCTTCCTAACTTCTACACTCTAAGAAAGGGTCAACCCAGCTCACCGCTCAGCTCAAAGGAAATCTGTCAGCTGGTATTTGCTACCTCATCTTACAGCAACATAAAGCAGGCAAAGAAACCCTGAATCCAAAGAGGTATCAAAAATTACTGGCTAAAGTTCTTTTCAGACAATCAAGTAATATAATTTCAGAAACACAGGAGAGCTGGGAAAGCTGTCCCCACCCACACGAGGCTCCCAATGAGATAGTACATTCACTGGGAGGTGTGAATCACAGGATGGGGTGTGTTGGACTACCTTGTGCGTGACTTCCTAGTCCTACAATGTTAATCATGAGGTAATAAAGCTATTAGTTTAAGTAAACCATAGCATAGACAATGATAAGATTAGTACAGTTGTGGTTTTTAACCCTTGCATCATGCTGCCCTCTGCCTACCATGCAAAAACCTGCCGACAGATTCCCTTTAACTGTAAATATGGACATTCTTTTATGTATGGGTGCACTAACTATTTTAGGAGTGGGGCCTATGGTGGCTCGCTGTCTGACAGCACAAATTGAGAGAACTCTATCTGACACAGTTTTGATTAGTCTCTGGGGCAGGCGTAGTTTTGTTCAAAGCTTTGTATGTATGGGGAGTTGGGTTTGGCAAGTTTTACCACCAACTAGCACAATATGCCCCTAATATAATATAATATTTATATGTATAAGATAACTTTACATTAATACTATCCCTTGAACTCACATTGTTACCTCTTCGGACCATAAATGACATTTCTTTAACATTTCTACTGCCATGTTCTTTGCTTCCCAAACCTCTTCCACGAAGATCCTGAGATATAAGACTCTTAAAACACAGAATCTAACAAGCCCTCGAGTCTAAAATCTCTCCTCTAGCCCAGAAATACAATCCTGCTCATTCTACTCAGCTCAATTATGCAATTAATTTGCCCATTTTCCGGCTGAAATACAGAATTAAACCTCGGTGCCGGCTTCCTCGGGTTTCATGCTGCCTTTTCATTGTCATTGAAAAGCTTTTCTGTGCACAAATTCCTGTGGGTTCTCTTAATGTTATAGTTGGCTCCGGATAGCGGACACCAATGGGCAAATCTACTAGGATGATTTCTGCTTAGATAACATTTCTGCTGACTTATTGGAAAATTATCAGCAACATTTTTGAATGTGAGAACGATGACACCCATGGCTACTTTTCACCTGTCAAACATGCTGTCCCCTAAATTAAGACCACCTACAACTGACCTCAGATTATGCACACAATATGGCCAAAAATATTAGGATACCTGTACTTTACAACTAATGGAACCTTTATAATCTCCAATGAAATCCAAAAGCCATTAATATACTGTTGGCATTCACTTTGAAGCTGTAACACCTTCCACTCTCATTCTAGGCCTGATGAAGATACCAATTCAATAGTGAAACGTATAGACTGAATACTTTATGAATAAAGGAGCCACAATTACATTTTATACTCTCCGGATAGTCATCATCAGCAGTGCTGCATTTTTTGCTACATCATTTTGGATCTTCTGGGAAGGTTTTCAACAAGATTTTGGAGGTGTCTGGAAATTTTGGTCCAATCATTCAGAAGAGCATTTGTGAGGTCAGACACTGATGTTGGAAGAGAGGGTCAGGCTCACAATCTCCAATCTTAGGGTCCCGTCACACTTGGCGACGTTCCAGCAATCCCGACAAAGATATGACCGGGTAAGGATCGCTGGAACGTCGCTACGTGGTCGTGGTCAACGAAGCAGCAATGATACGGCGACCCGTATAACGACGTTGGAGGTCGTTGGGACCTTGTCCCACAGCAGCTAGTTTGACGACTCAGACCTACGTGGCTGAGATCTGAGTCGCCAACGAGGTCGTTGTTAAGGCATCAAACACACCAATGCATGTTGCCCAGCGGAAGCCCGATGATCAAAAAATGGTCCAGGCCATTCCGACACGATCTGCGGTGTCACAGCGGGGGCCTGGCCGCTGCTACGTGTCAAACATAGCAAGGTCGCAACAGCGATCTCGCTAGTGATCTCACTATGTGTGACGGGGGCTTTAAAGGTATTGAGGTTCAAGCTTTGTTTGACCAGTCAACTTTTTCCACACAAAACTCGCTCAAACATGACAATTTTTTTAACAAATTCCAATCAATGAATGGCATCCTGCTGAGAACCAAGCCTACAGGACTACACATCATACTTTCTACTTCTTTAGCGAACCTCTTCCTCTGTGGATACATTTTGTTTTCTCAGGGTACGTAGGTAAAGTAAGCTCCATAACAAAATCTGAAGGTCAAAAGAGATGTCTAGGGTCCTTTTTTCTGTTTTATCTCTGCAACCAAGACAGAACACCTAAAGACTAAAAAGTGACTGGGGTTTGTACAATTTAGGCCAGTGCTAAACAGGAAAAATTCTATGCAATCTCCTTTTGGAGTCACACCTCAACAGGTGCCAACGCCAAGAGGCCATCATCTACTTATATAATCCGCAGTTGGGAATTCGGGCGTTGTCGCCGAATCCCAACATGCTTTGCGGGACTGCGAGTGATGACGCGCAGCGTCATCACGAGCCGCAGACCCGCACTACTGTAAAAAAAAAAAAAAAGTTAATGCTCACCTCTCCCCGTGCCCCCGCCGTCTCCTGCCGTCTTCCTCCAAGCTTCCGGTGGCTGCCGCAGGCTCCCAGTGTGTGCAGAGCTCTTCTACTGCAGTTCAAGGACCTGTGGTGATGTCACAGTCACGTGACACCAGGTTACTCCATGGTAATCTGGTGTCACGTGACTGTGACATCACCGCAGGTCCTTGAACTGCACTAGAACAGCTCTGCACACACTGGGAGCCTGCGGCAGCCACCGGAAGCTTGGAAGAAGACGGCAGGAGACGGCGGGGGCTCGGGGAGAGGTGAGCATTAACTTTTTTTTTTTTTTAACCCCTGCCTTCCTGTTTGGAGACCTTTTACTGTACTGAGCATGCTCAGTACAGTAAATGACTCCTCCAGCCTCACAGCCTCCCCCATCCTCACTGCCTCCTTCAGCCTCAGTCTCCTCCAGCCTCAGTCTCCTCCAGCCTCACAGCCTCCCCATCCTCACAGCCTCCTCCAGCCTCACAGCCTGCCCATCCTCACAGCCTCCTCCAGCCTCACAGCCTCCCCATCCTCACAGCCTCCTCCAGCCTCACAGCCTCCTCCAGCCTCACAGCCTCCTCCAGCCTCACAGCCTCCCCATCCTCACAGCCTCCTCCAGCCTCACACCCCCTCCAGCCTCACAGCCTCCCCATCCTCACAGCCTCCTCCAGCCTCACAGCCTCCCCATCCTCAAAGCCTCCTCCAGCCTCACAGCCTCCTCCAGCCTCACAGCCTCCTCCAGCCTCACAGCCTCCTCCAGCCTCACAGCCTCCCCATCCTCACTGCCTCCTCCAGCCTCACTGCCTCCTCCAGCCTCACAGTCTCCTCCAGCCTCACATCCTCCTCCACCCTCACAGCCTCCCCATCCTCACAGCCTCCTCCAGCCTCCCCATCCTCACAGCCTCCTCCACCCTCACATCCTCCTCCACCCTCACATCCTCCTCCACCCTCACATCCTCCTCCAGCCTCACATCCTCCTCCAGCCTCACAGCCTCCTCCAGCCTCACAGCCTCCCCATCCTCACAGCCTCCTCCAGCCTCACAGCCTCCTCCAGCCTCACAGCCTCCTCCAGCCTCACAGCCTCCTCCAGCCTCACACCCTCCTCCAGCCTCACTGCCTCCTCCAGCCTCACTGCCTCCTCCAGCCTCACAGTCTCCTCCAGCCTCACATCCTCCTCCAGCCTCACATCCTCCTCCAGCCTCACAGCCTCCCCATCCTCACAGCCTCCCCATCCTCACAGCCTCCTCCAGCCTCACAGCCTCCCCATCCTCACAGCCTCCTCCAGCCTCACAGCCTCCCCATCCTCACAGCCTCCTACAGCCTCACAGCCTCCTCCAGCCTCACAGCCTCCCCATCTTCACAGCCTCCCCATCCTCACAGCCTCCTCCAGCCTCACAGCCTCCCCATCCTCACAGCCTCCTCCAGCCTCACAGCCTCCCCATCCTCACAGCCTCCTACAGCCTCACAGACTCCTCCAGCCTCACAGCCTCCCCATCCTCACAGCCTCCCCATCCTCACAGCCTCCTCCAGCCTCACAGCCTCCTCCAGCCTCACAGCCTCCCCATCCTCACAGCCTCCTCCAGCCTCACATCCTCCTCCAGCCTCACAGCCTCCCCATCCTCACAGCCTCCTCCAGCCTCACAGCCTCCTCCAGCCTCACAGCCTCCCCATCCTCACTGCCTCCTCCAGCCTCACAGCCTCCTCCAGCCTCACAGCCTCCTCCAGCCTCACAGCCTCCTCCAGCCTCACAGCCTCCCCATCCTCACAGCCTCCCCATCCTCACAGCCTCCTCCAGCCTCACATCCTCCTCCAGCCTCACAGCCTCCTCCAGCCTCACAGCCTCCTCCAGCCTCACAGCCTCCCCATCCTCACAGCCTCCTCCAGCCTCACAGCCTCCTCCACCCTCACATCCTCCTCCACCCTCACATCCTCCTCCACCCTCACATCCTCCTCCAGCCTCACAGCGTCCTCCAGCCTCACTGCCTCCTCCAGCCTCACTGCCTCCCCATCCTCACAGCCTCCTTCAGCCTCACAGCCTCCTCCAGCCTCACAGCCTCCTCCAGCCTCACAGCCTCCTCCAGCCTCACAGCCTCCTCCAGCCTCACTGCCTCCCCATCCTCACAGCCTCCTCCAGCCTCACATCCTCCTCCAGCCTCACAGCCTCCTCCAGCCTCACAGCCTCCCCATCCTCACAGCCTCCTCCAGCCTCACAGCCTCCCCATCCTCACAGCCTCCTCCAGCCTCACAGCCTCCTCCAGCCTCACAGCCTCCTCCAGCCTCACAGCCTCCCCATCCTCACTGCCTCCTCCAGCCTCACAGTCTTCTCCAGCCTCACATCCTCCTCCAGCCTCATAGCCTCCCCATCCTCACAGCCTCCCCATCCTCACAGCCTCCTCCAGCCTCACAGCCTCCTCCAGCCTCACAGCCTCCTCCAGCCTCACAGCCTCCTCCAGCCTCACATCCTCCTCCAGCCTCACACCCTCCTCTAGCCTCACAGCCTCCCCATCCTCACAGCCTCCTCCAGCCTCACAGCCTCCTCCAGCCTCTCACCCTCCTCCAGCCTCACAGCCTCCCCATCCTCACAGCCTCCTCCAGCCTCACAGCCTCCTCTAGCCGCTCACCCTCCTCCATCCTCAGCCGCACTACCTGACACCGCTGCCATCCTGCCAACCGTCGGACCCGCACCATCGCCACCGCCCTCGCGCCCTCCGCGAGGTCCATGCTGCCCGGATGCCGCCGGAGCCTTCCGCCCCTCGCCACTCTCTCACCGCTGGGCTCTCAATGTCGCCATGCTGGTGGAGTAGCGGTCTACGGGCTGTGGCCGGGTGCCGGGAGCCAGGGACGTCGTCCTGTGGCCGCCAACAGCCAATGGGAGTGAGCGGACCGTGTCAGCCTGCAAAGCCTGACACGCCCCGCTCACTCCCATTGCCTGCCCCTGCAAGCGGATTGGGCGCTGTGTTGTACACACAGGACGCCCATCCCATTGCCCAGGACTTGGCGTCCTAGACCAATCGGATGACCGTCCTGTCTTTACCACACACCGCCCAATCCGCTCCTTCCGCTCAGGTCACATGTGTGACCTGAGGGCAAGAACTGATCCCTCTCTGTATCACCCAACCCGCCGCAGAGGACAATGCCGTGTGACTGGGGCTGCGATCAGCCCCAGCAAGCAGCCACGTCCTGCCGCCGAGCGGTGATGTCACCCCTCCAGCCGCATCTCTCCTCACCCCTCCAGCCAGACCTCTCCTCACCCCTCCATCTGGACCTCTCCTCACCACTCCAGCCTCTGCTCTCCTCACCCCTCCAGCCTCTGCTCGCCTCACTCCTCCAGCCTCCCGCCACATCATGCTCTGCTATCCACAGAGCCCCCTCTATACTCTGACACCCACAGAGCCGCCTGTATACTCTCCTACCCACACAGCCGCCTGTATACTCTGCTACCCACAGAGCTGCCTCTATACTCTGCTACCCACAGAGCCGCCTCTATACTCTGCTACCCACAGAGCCGCCTGTATACTCTCCTACCCACAGACCCGCCTGTATTCTCTGCTACCCACAGAGCCGTTTCTATATTCTGCTACCCACACAGCCGCCTCTATACTCTGCTACCCACAGAGCCTTCTCTATACTCTGCTACACACAGAGCCGCCTGTATAATCTGCTAACCACAAACCCGCCTGTATACTCTGCTACCCACAGAGCCGCCTGTATACTTTTCTACCCAGAGAGCCACCTGTATAATCTGCTACCCTCAGAGCAGTCTGTATACTCTGCTACCCACAGACCCGCCTGTATAGTCTGCTACCCACAGAGCCCCATATATACTCTGCTAGCCACTCACCCGCCTGTATACACACAATTCATTTCACCGCTCTCTCCCGATGCAATTGCATCGGGCCTTTTTACTAGTGGAGACATAACTCGGTGTACACAAAATAATGGGGTTGTCACCTTTCAGAAAAGCTTTTTTTTTTATAAATGACATTAGTATTAAAAGAAATAAAGTGTTCCTTACTTACCTCAGTCTCAGTCGCGGCTCCAGGTGTCTGTTATTATATGCGGCACGGACGTCACAGAGAGCTCAGAAGCTCTGTCGATGTAGATGACACAAACCGCTGAGCTCGCTAATTGACTGCGGCCAGCAACAATATGATGTCAGCACTGCAGACAACAACAAACACCGGGAGCAGGGTCGGAGATTCAGTGCTGGACCTGAGGAGGGTGAATAAAGCCATTTTATATTTTAAACTACAAATGGAAAGCATAGGGAAAAAAATTCTGAAAAGGGACAACTTTAAGTATCAAGCATTAACTGTGACCACTCTATTATAGGTTTTTATTAGTTGTATGCTTTGCGCATTCAAATTGCAGCCTCCGGGGGCGCTCTTTTGCATATTGCACATCCCTACACATTTTTACAATTTTCCATATTAAGAGATTTTCCCAATGGTAAGTCTTCACTTAATAAACAAGGTTTTTATAGGACTAAATATGTGCTAGGCACTAGTAGAGAAGGAGTTAAGACGATGCTGTAAGTACTTTATCGGTTACATAATTGCCCTTCATTTTCTCTCAGGAGGCTCCTTAGCGTCTAAAATATTTACTGTGTAAGAAGCAATGCATCTGCCAATTACGGATCCGTTTTAGCAGCTGCTACACAAAGGATTTCTTCCAAAGCCGTTCAGCAATTTCCTGTATCCACAGCGTGGCCCAAAGATTGAATTATCTTCATGTGTGATACTTCCACAGTGGACAATATGCTGCAGCGATTATGAAGAATATGCTGGTTTACCCCATTAAAGGGAACCACTGGCTGCATGAGATCAGACAGGTATGTAACTGTGAAAAGCTGCAGAATTTCACAGAACATACTTTAGCTCCTGCCGAGGACCAAGCAGAACAGGAAACAGTTGAAAAAGCCTGTCCCCTCGCTCATTGCCAATGACTGATGGGACTGTCCTTGTATGCCTGAGTAATCAATAATTCAATTGTAAAAAGGCAGATAAGCTGGGACTCCAGGGGACCTGTTATCCCTTTATTGCATAAGACATTTATGGGACGGTCCGTTCCATTCTTTAGGTGACGGTACACCGCAGGTGGTAATTAAGGGGCTTATTAGGAAATATTGGTTTATTTTAGGCAATGGTCCCATATTATCTCTTGTTCTGCCCAAAAAAAAAATCTTATGGTCATATTTAGGAGGAATAAAAATGTAAAAACAATTCATTGCACCCAGCCAGATGGCTTCAAGTAAAGTACAGGGTTCCATTCTGCCCCCCAATGTACATAAAGGGAGATTCTGTTGCAGGAACCAAAAACATGTGTTGCAGGATAATACAGTATGGAAATTCACTAATGCTGTAAAAGGACCTGTGGTGATGTCACAACTATGTGAGTAATGGGCGGAGCTAAACCTACATTTCCTTCACATCAGGCCCATCTATGCACGATCCTGACATCTCCACAGGTCCTTCTACAGCATTAGTGAATTTTGGAAGGTCCTTAACCTCCCTGGCGTTACGAATAATTCTGGAATTTTATGCTAAAAGCGTTACATTTTTTTTTTATAGAAATTTTGTGTTATGTATTGTAGGCAGGACAGTGATGACAGTGTAGGATGAGCAAATGTCAAATCTGAGGTGATACAGTGTAATCTGACAGGATTACACTGTATCACCTTACTTTATTTGTGTACTGTCACTTTAAGATTTTTTTTTTTACATTTACATTTAAATCGCCCCCCAGTTCCGCCTCCCATGAGCCCCTGCGGCTCACAGAGACGGAACCAGGAAGTGTGAAGGGGCTCGCATCGGCTCTCCCGGCGATCGCAGCAGAGACATCGCTGGATCACCGGGGAGATGGTAAGAAGCTCCGCTGCACCCGCTCTGCAATCTGCCCCGAGCGTGACTCGGGGTTACCGCTTCTGGAAGCAAAAATTAACCCCGAGTCACGCTCGGGAAGACCGCCAAGGAGGTTAAAGAGGACCTGTCATCCCCTGCTGCATGGCAAACAAAATGCAGCACTGAATGCAGCATGTCTGCTGCATTCATGTAAGGGGTCCCCCATGTGTCTGGGTGCTGTGTACTCCGAGATATAGCCTTTGTAAAACTTACAGTTAGAAGATTTGGAGGCAGTCACTGTGGCTGGAGGGAGCTTGATTGACTGTGGCCATTACCTCCCCCTCTTCCTCTCTTTCCCATCTCCTGCTGTGTTGTTTATGCTTTGTCAGGGCAGGAATCTGGAGGTGACATCAGGACAAATGATTTGCATGCTGTGAGTGACAGAGAGGAGGAGGGAAGAGCCTGCACAGCAGAAGCAGCACAGAGAGGCAGTGGGGGTTGGAATGGCCACCATCAATCAAGCTCCCTCCAGCCACAGTGACTGCCTCCATGGCTTCTAACTAAGTTTTACTAAGGCTATATCTCAGGGTACACAGCACACAGACAAATGGGGAACCCCTTCCCTGAATGCAGCAGACATGCTGCATTTAGATTGCCATGCAGCATGGGGGTGACATGTCCTCTTTAAGTGATGTTAAAATGTTACAATTCAGGGGGATGTGACTATGTTTAAAAACTGCATGACAATGTGGATTGATGTGACTGATTTCCACCGAGATGACTGAGTGTGAAGTTACCTAAAGCAAACACCCAAGCATCTAAAATGCTTTTTTATGCTAAATACATTAATTTATTTTTATAAACCAGGTTAGTGATGAACAGTGCATGATCTAAATAACATTGGGGGAGGTTTAAAAACAAACAAGGACAATACAGGTTCCCTTTACATTGGAGTTGGATGCGATCATTAATATGGAGTTTGTACAATTCAATCGATGCATAATACAGCAAGTTGAATAACCACTGACATAATTGAAACAGGGAGTTCTTAACCATAGTGTTTCTAAACACTTTCTTTTAGAATACCAAAAAAAAAAAAAACTGTCGCTCACATCTCATTATACTAGAACAGATCCTGACAACACCCCAGATTGATATAAAAAAACTTGTTAACCAGGAATCTACTGTTTTAGCCATCCCTTTATGTCTTTATAGCGATATTGCAAACCTTATAAAAGTAGTTTTTATTCCTTGTGATCTGCGGCTTCTCAGCATTTGAGAAGCCGCAAAAGGCGTTCCTTCATGCTTCTACCCGCCACCTGATAGTTAATTATTCACGCCCTAATGGGCGTGCTAAAAACAGTAGAGAGCCTGTGCTCGTCATCAAAAAGGCGGTAAAGCCGCTATGACACAAATCGCGTCATATCCGGCTTTACACGTCAGTACACCCATTAGGCAGATAAGCTGCCATGAACAGACCTCGCGCATGCACACTTGGCAGCGCGAGATCGGCAGTACACCCTAATGGGTTTTACTGACGTGGTAAAGCCGAATATGACGCGATTTGCGTCATAGCGGCTTTACCGCCCCTTTGATGACGCACACAGGCTCTCTGCTGTTTAGCACGCCCATCGGGACGTGAATAATTAACTAGCAGGCGGCGTGGAGAAGCATGAAGGAAAGCCTTTTGCGGCGTCTCAAATGCTGAGAAGCCGCAGATCACAAGGAATAAAAACAACTTTTAAAAGGTTTGCAATATCGCTATAAAAAGACATAAAGGGATGGCTAAAACAGTATGAGCATGGTGTAGGGACAGGTATAAAGAGGCTGGAGGCTCATTTTTCGGGGTCAGGTTTCCTTTGTACTAGATACCGTAAATTAATTCCAGAAGGCCTAAACATCAGCATAGAACATAATCATACACTTTATTTATCAGTGCATGTAATAATTAATACCTTCATGGGGAACACCTTTGTAGATCTATATATCTACAAACATACATACATACAGTGCCTACAAGTAGTCTTCAACCCACTGCAGATTTAGGTGGTTTGATAAGATGTAAATAAGTTAGAGCCTTCAAACTGCAAACGAGAGTAGGATTTATTAACAGAAGCATAAATCTTACAAACCAAAAAGTTATGTTGCTCAGTTGAATTTTAATAAATTTTAAACATAAAAGTGTGGGTCAATTATTATTCAACCCCTAGGTTTAATATTTTGTGGAATAACCATTGTTTGCAATTACAGCTAATAATCGTCTTTTATAAGACCTGATCAGGCCGGCACAGGTCTCTGGAGTTATCTTGGCCCACTCCTCCATGCAGATCTTCTCCAAGTTATCTAGGTTCTTTGGATGTCTCATGTGGACTTTAATCTTGAGCTCCTTCCACAAGTTTTCAATTGGGTTAAGGTAAGGAGACTGACTAGGCCACTCCATCACCTTGATTTTTTCCCTCTTGAACCAGGCCTTGGTTTTCTTGGCTTGAAATTACGACCCATCTTAAGATCCTTGATGGAGGAGAGGAGGTTCTTGGCCAAAATCTCCAGGTAGGCCGTGCTATCCATCTTCCCATGGATGCAGACCAGATGGCCAGGCCCCTTGGCTGAGAAACAGCCCCACAGCATGATGCTGCCACCACCATGCTTGACTGTAGGGATGGTATTCTTGGGGTCGTATGCAGTGCCATCCAGTCTCTAAACGTCACGTGTGTGGTTGGCACCAAAGATCTCGATCTTGGTCTCATCAGACCATAGAACCTTGAACCAGTCTGTCTCAGAGTCCTCCAAGTGATCACGAGCAAACTGTAGACGAGCCTTGACATGACGCTCTGAAAGTAAAGGTACCTTACGGGCTCGTCTGGAAAGGAGACCATTGCGGTGGAGTACGTTACTTATGGTATTGACTGAAACCAATGTCCCCACTGCCATGAGATCTTCCCGGAGCTCCTTCCTTGTTGTCCTTGGGTTAGCCTTGACTCTTCGGACAAGCCTGGCCTCGGCACGGGAGGAAACTTTCAAAGGCTGTCCAGGCCGTGGAAGGCTAACAGTAGTTCCATAAGCCTTCCACTTCCGGATGATGCTCCCAACAGTGGAGACAGGTAGGCCCAACTCCTTGGAAAGGGTTTTGTACCCCTTGCCAGCCTTGTGACCCTCCACGATCTTGTCTCTGATGGCCTTGGAATGCTCCTTTGTCTTTCCATGTTGACCATGTATGAGTGCTGTTCACAAGTTTGGGGAGGGTCTTAAATAGTCAGAAAAGGCTGGCAAAAGAGATAATTAATCCACACATGTGAAGCTCATTGTTCTTTGTGCCTGAACTACTTCTTAATACTTTAGGGGGACCAAACAGAATGCTGGTGGTTTGAAGGGTGATAATAAATGACCCTCTGAATTAACTTTTAACGCTTTAAAAAAAAAAAAAAAAAATTTTAAAATCTTTTCGGCTGCAGTGCATTTCCCACTTCCAGGCTGATCTACAGTCCAAATGTCACAATGCCAAGTTAATTCCGCATGTGTCAACCAGCTAAATCTGCAGGGGATTGAAGACTACTTGTAGGCACTAATATGTAAAAAAAATAGCGGAGACAACACTCCAATCTTCAAAAAGTAACAATCCTTTCTCGGCCCATGCAATACCACAACGCTTCAGTACAGAGGCTATTATCAATTCTTGAGAGAAGTCTTTGCACTGACACATTGTGGTATTTTATGGGTCAACAATGGTTTGTTACTTATGAAGACTGGAGTGCTGCTTTCTCTATTTTTTCAAATATGGATTTTCGCAAGTGAAACTGCAAGAAAGATTTTTAGCACCCGGGAGTGTTATTCAAGTGCTGCTCTTTTGTGTTTATAATATTAGGAAGGCTGGAAAGGAAAAACAAGGCGCTACCCTAGGGTGTTACCAGCATAACAATTGGAGATGTTCAGAAGGTTTACACTCATATGGCTTGGTTGTGAAAGCCACAACCACTATAATAGCGTGTAAGAAGGTTTGCTGCAGTCTTCCCAAATAAATTGCACCAATAAAAATAAAATAAAAAGAAAGGGATTCTTGACCGCGCTACCATATAAACAGTCAACATTTATGTTGAGAAAATGTGATTTTTATTTTCTACGTGTTTCTGGGCTCTCTGGCCCCTTCATCAGGAAAAAAAAAATCACAGATGTATATATATATATTATATATACACACACACTACCCACACTACCACTCAAGCGTTTGGGATCACCCAGACAATTTTATGTTTTCCATGACAACTCATACTTTTATTTATCAAATGAGTTGCAAAATTCATAGAAAATATAGTCCAGACATTAGAAAGAATGATTTTTATTTGAAATAATAATTTATCTCCTTCATGATTGCTTTGCAGCAATTACAATATGGCATGCAAAATCGAGTGATTGACTTCCTTATTCAAAATCCTTTACCTTGTACAAACCTCCCACTTTATCAGCACCAAAGCAACCCCAGACCATCACATGCATGACAGATGGGGCAGGCCTCTTCCAGCATCTTTTCAGTTATTCTGCGTCTCACAAATGTTCTTCTGTGTGATCCAAACACCTCAAACTTTGATTCGTCTTCATAACATTTTTTCCATCTTCCTCTGTCCAATGTCTGTGTTCTTTTGCCCATATTAATCTTTTTCTTTTATTAGCCAGTCTCAGATATGGCTTTTTCTTTGCCACTCTGCCCTGAAGGCCAGCATCCCGGAGACCCTCTTCACTGTAGACGTTGACACCGACGTTTTGCGGGATCTATTTAATGAAGCTGCCAGTTGATGAGCTGTAAGGCGTCAATTTTTCAAACTAGAGACTCTAATGTACTTGTCTTGTTGCTCAGTTTGTCAGCAGGGCCTCTACGTCTCTTCTACTCTGGTTGAGCCTGTGTGTGCTCATCTCTAAGGGAGTAGTACACACCGTTGTAGGAATCTTCAGTTTCTTGGCAACTCTCGCATGGAATAGCCTTCATTTCTAAGAACAAGAATAGACTGTCGAGCTTCACATGAAAGTTCTCTTTTTCTGGCCATTTTGAGAGTTTCATAGAACAAACAAATGTAATACTCCAGATTCTCAACTAGCTCATAGGAAGGTCAATTTTAAAAGAATGAAAGAAAATAAAGCTGGTATATAATACATAAAATTGTGGGAGGTCAGATTTGAATCTTCAATTTAGAAGCATTACTTTATAGGGAAGCCATCTTCAGAAAGTGACCTATCAATTAAATCTGGTTTTCATGCTAAATGTATACGGTATTTAAATTCATTAGTGTTTTTTCTTTACATATCACAATCTCTTAAAATAAATCTAGAAATCTTGCAGTTTTCACACTGGCCACTGGGGATATTTTAGACTCACACTTCCTGTTCTTTAGAAAAGACTTTCCAGAAGTCTCATCACCATCACAGACAGGATTACCATGACCGGTAACACCTCTATACACAGCTGATAAATCAACTTAGTACACACTCACTAGATACTTCAAAACAAATAATAGGGTTACATCAATCTATTGCTGCTAATCTACATGTAGATTTCTTGGAGGAAAAAAGTATTATCTGTCAAGAATATCCTCATCAGCCAGTGTGAAAATCTCGTTTTTAGTACAGATTGAGATTTCAAAAATTATCAATATTAAAAAAAAAAAAACTTAAAAGGAATCTGTCAGAAATACTAAACCCTCAAATAGCATATATCACAAGCAGATCTATATAGTGTAAATCCATCAACACCTTTATATCTTCTATTTGTTGTTGAATTCCGATGAAATTAACACTTAAAATCAATGCAAATAAGGTGTCCAGTGCTCTGTGCGAGATAGAGCATTTCCTAAAGCTCCCATCACACACAACGACCAACAGCGATCCTGACAACGATAATGATCCTGTAGGGATCGCTGGTGCGTCGTTACCTGGTCGCTGGGGAGCCGTCAAACAGGCAGATCTCCTCAGTGACCAGGGACGTGGGAAGAGGGAGGACGCTGGTAACTATGATAAACAGCGGGTATCTAGGAGCACGTGCTGTCTAGATACCCTGTCTTTACCAGGGCCGCTGTGAGGTCGCTGATCATTGGTCTCTTGCTGTCACATGCAGCGATGTGTGCTGACCAGCAGGAGCGCAATGACCAAAAAAATGACCCAGAGCACTTTGTAACGATCACCGATCTCACAGCTGGGGTATGATCGCTGCTAATTGTCACAGTTAGCGAGATTGTTAGCGAGATCGCTGTTACGTCACAAAACCTGTGACTTACAACGATCTCGCTAATGATCTTGTTATGTGTGGCGGGGGCTTAAGTGTGGCACCCTGTTTTCCCTGTATCACCACAAAATGGCTGCAAATGTAATATTGCATTGTGTATTGCCCCTAGTCTGGTCGTCACAGAAAGGTACTACATGTAACAATGCTTTGCTGATGGGAGTGATGATTGCTCTGCAGGAGGCTAAAACATTCACAACATTTGAACCCTTATGAAGAGATGTGCATGTAATGCTGGTTTGGGCATGGGATATCTGTTTTGGGCATGTGACACTCTCTGGTACAGGGGAGGGATTAGAATAGTAAATCTGATAGTGGAGCACAAGGTGTCATCCAAGATGGAGGGGCTGGGCCTCAGTCCTCAGGTCACCTAGACTTCATAGGTCTGGTGGCAGAATCTGAGAAGGCTATGTGGGTCCCCCACACGCAGCATGTATAGTGCCCTGGGGCTCAGTAGCACATAGGGTCAGGTGAGTCGGTTGACATGGTAGGGGGGTACTTGGATACCGGGACAGATGGTCACTTTGATGGGGGATCATAGCTGGTTGGTTCCCGGTACCCTGCCCTGGACCCTAAATGGCGGGGATGGTGGGCTGGGGATGGTAACCTGACGCCACCTGTGGTACCTAGTAACGTGGATACCAGCGCTGCAGCCGGCGGGGGTTTGATGAGGGGAGTAGTAGTCCTCACCTTTTTGATGCTGTAGGAACCCATGGGCAGCAGAGCACATGAGGACAGACACCAGATCAGCTCAAGAAGTTCTTTACTGTCTCCAGATGAAAAACAGGTACACAGTACAGCCTGGTTTACCGGGAATGTAGCCACAGATTTGAGATAACTTAGCTGAGTCTGGAGATAGTGCCCTCTCACAACTTTCGGGGTTTGTGTTCCTCTTACTCTCATTCACCACCCTGAAGAGCTCCTTCGCCAGTCCCCTGGTCTGTTACTATTAGGTACGATCGGTTCCTTACCGGTACGGACGGGAGCAACAACGAGCAAACTCCTCCCTTCGATCTTCCCAATGTGTCCTGGACCTTTTCAGAACTGAGGAAGAGGTACAGTCTGTGGCGTTATGGCTCCCTTCTGTCAGTCCCACAGCTCGTCAGTTCACAGTCAGGGATAGACCTCTGACTGCCTCTGCTCCGGTATGCCGGTGTCGACCCCGGACTCCCCAGCCGGCTCCAACCGGTGCTGGATTGTCCCCTCCGTTCTGGTCACCCTCTCCAAGGAGGTGCCCTCCTGTCTGGACCTCTGTCAGGCATGTCCTCTCAGGCTGCCTTTCCAGCACTGTCTGACTAAAATTAGCTCAACCGTCACTCAAGTCTCCCGCTCTACCTAAGCTCCACCCCTTGGACCTACTGAATATACGGTCCCTATGCTAAGGTGGGCTATTGTATGGTGCTTAGGACAAACTCTGCATGAAACCCCGTATCCATGGCTATGGAGGCACTACACCTTCTCTTTGGGATGCAGTTACCTCCCAGTGGCGCCTTCCCATAGTGGCGCCACATCAGGGACCTGTCCAGGCATGGATGCCCACAGGACCCGCGTTGCCTGCCCAGCTGGAGGAAACACATAGGAACCTAGAAGCGAGGTGGTATCAGTAGTTCCAGACTCTAAGAAACCTTGAGACTAGAGAGTGGCAGTGTTATTTAAAGCTATCATTCAGCAGAAAAACAAGCTCCCATCAGACTAGCAAGACTGAAAGTCTAGTGGAGCTGTACAGTGTCCTGCGATCTGTTCAGACTGTTTAATAAATGGTAAAGTGTCCATTCTGTCTTCTGCTGTCTTCTTCCTGCTGCACTACAAAGACTACTATTTTCCTGAGAGCCAGCCCTGGTTGGGAAGGGTTAATCATCTGACCTGCTGCCACCATCTAAGTCGCAGGGACCCATGTGCAGTGCCAACAACACTCTGGCTGAACATCCCAACTGGCGTCACAAACTTTATACTTTCATTTTACTTATTTTTGCTTTTATAAACTCTATAGCCCTTTTGTACAGTAACCTCCCCCCTTTCTAAAGTTAGCCAGGACCACAGCTGCTGAGACGGCCACTACCGTGACACAGCAATCAGGGTATTACCCTGCTCAGCAGCCTGAGAACCCCAGTCCTTAATGTTTCAAACCAGCCCCAATAGGAGTTTAGATTTTTCTGGTGGAGAAAACTGCATGCGCACATTTTATCCAATCCTTTACTGGAGCTATGAACTTTTCTCGAGTTCAGGGCTTTGGACACAGTCTATAACTGGGGGAAGAAGTGCTTAGAGTTACTGAGTAGTGGAGCAAGAAGGAGATTGTCCTGTTTGAGGGGCTGCATGGCCTCTGGAAAGAAATGCTTCATAATGGTGGGGTCTTAGCCCCTAGGCCACCCAGACTTTCAAGGTCTGGTGGTAAACTCAAGTGATGTGTGGGTTTTAACACCCAACAGCAAGATGCAGTTCCCAGAGACTCAGGAGCACAAGAAGATACGGAAAACAGGTGGAGCACATGTGCCCACAGGATCTGAGTTGCCAGCTTGCTGAAGGGAATGCAAGGAATGAGTACTTGACGGTATTAGAAGTTTCAGGTTAGAAGAAACCCTTTGTCCCAGGATGGGATTTAGCAGCAGGAAGGCTACACTGCAACTCAGCAGAGGAATCAAACCCCCATCATGCAGGTCAGACTGGAAGCCTGGTGAAAGGTGTACTGCTTCCTCTGGAAAGAATACAAAGAAAAAAAAGAGAGTCTTTATATTACCCATAATGTGTAAATTAATTATGGACAAGTAAAATGCTCAAGCATATATACTTGCAAAAGGTCAATAGTTTAAGGTGAGCATAGAATAACAGCCAGGTATTACACGAAAATGTATCCAGTTTATGGACAGGAGTATATTAAGGTACATAGAGAGATTAGGAAGCAGACGCCGGACAAACACAGGTATATATGTCAAAAGTCATGATATATTTTAACATATATACTTCTGTGTGTCCGGCATCTGCTTCCTAATCTCTCTACGCACTTTAATATACTCCTATTCATAAACTAGATACATGCTTTTCTGTAATAACTGGCTGTTATTGTATGCTCACCTTAATAAACCATTCACCTTTTGCAAGTATAAATGTGTGAACATTTTACTTGTCCATGGTTAATGTACACATTATGGGTAATATAAAAGCTCTTTTTCTCTTTATATTGTTGCATGACTGCAAAGTATTGCTCCCTTAAAAACATCAATTTGCTTTCCTTGGTTTCTTTTTCTTATCCTCTGGATATGTCTGCAGACTTCAGTAAATGGTAAAGCTGATTGCACGGTCACCTGATGTCTTATTCTCTGCTTCATTATACAGACTATAACTTCCCTGGGAGCCAGCCCTAGTTGGGAAGGGTTACCCATCTATACTGCTCATCACCTTTTAACTCCTGAGTGTCCCGGCCCTTTGAGCTTCATATAAACATTGGCTTCCGAGCTTGTTTCCCCAATAAGTACCAGCCTTTTTAGCTGAATTTATTGCTCACTGCTGGATTCCCTTGCTTGGTGGTGCCTGATGTTGCACATACAGAGAGCTATGAATCAAGCTAAATAGGATGGTACTGGGCGGGGAGGCAACTTCAGTGGTTGAGGTGTAGGAAGTGCTCTATCAGGCCCAGAGCACTTAATCCCTTATTTGCATGTGGATTAAAACACTAATTGATCGAATGGTTCGGGTTGTAGCTACACATGATAAGAGGAAAACATAAAAAATTACCTGGATTGGAGGAACTTCAGTGATTTTGTCCACATTTGTTAAGGAAAGTGGGACATACCACAAGGTCGCTCTGTTGGTCATTCTTTTTGCCCCTGCAGAAAAAAAAACATAAACCATTTCATAGCATCATTGGTGACTAAGCGAGTATTACATAATCAACAATATCGGAACTTCTAGGAAAATCTATAAATCTATGTATAGAATTAAGACACGTCTACTAGTAGTTACAGAACTAGTACACGTCACCAATGAGTTTAATAAAAGTTCAAGGTCACAGGATGAGTATATGATACCAATTATACCAATCACATAACTGAGGTAACACCTAGTATTCCTTACACATACCCTAGCTGCTGCAGAACCTCTTTTTGAACATTGTAGAGAAAATTTCTACTAATATATTATTTTCAATAAAGTCTCCAGCAGCTGATGTGCTTATATTGCATTAATTATCTTGATCCATTTCTGCTGACATGCATATTACTCCAGAGCTTCACTTACATTACTTATCCTGTACTGATCCAGAATTACCTCCTGTATTATACTCCAGAGCTGCACTCCCTATTCTGCTGGTGCAGTCACTGTGTACATACATTACATTACTTATCCTGTACTGATCCTGAGTTACATCCTGTATTATACTCCAGAGCTGCACTCCCTATTCTGCTGGTGCAGTCACTTTGTACATACATTACATTACTTATCCTGTACTGATCCTGAGTTACATCCTGTATTATACTCCAGAGCTGCACTCACTATTCTGCTGGTGCAGTCACTGTGTACATACATTACATTACTTATCCTGTACTGATCCTGAGTTACATCCTGTATTATACTCCAGAGCTGCACTCACTATTCTGCTGGTGCAGTCACTTTGTACATACATTACATCACTTATCCTGTACTGATCCTGAGTTACATCCTGTATTATGCTCCAGAGCTGCACTCACTATTCTGCTGGTGCAGTCACTGTGTACATACATTACATTACTTATCCTGTACTGATCCTGAGTTACATCCTGTATTATACTCCAGAGCTGCACTCACTATTCTGCTGGTGCAGTCACTGTGTACATACATTACATTATTTATTCTGTACTGATCCAGAGTTACATCCTGTATTATTCTCCAGAGCTGCACTCACTATTCTACTGGTGGAGTTCATGTATATATAAATTATATTACTGATCCTCAGTTACATCTTGTATTATACTCCAGAGCTGCAATCACTATTCTGCTGGTGCAGTCACTGTGTACATACATTACATTACTGATCCTGAGTTACATCCTGTATTATACTGCAGAGCTGCACTCACTATTCTGCTGGTGCAGTCACTGTGTACATACATTACATTACTTATCCTGCACTGATCCTGAGTTACATCCTGTATTATACTCCAGAGATGCACTCACTATTCTGCTGGTGCAGTCACTGTGTACATACATTACATTACTTATCCTGTACTGATCCTGAGTTACATCCTGTATTATACTCCAGAGCTGCACTCACTATTCTGCTGGTGCAGTCACTGTGTACATACATTACATTACTTATCCTGTACTGATCCTGAGTTACATCCTGTATTATACTCCAGAGCTGCACTCACTATTCTGCTGGTGCAGTCACTGTGTACATACATTACATTACTTATCCTGTACTGATCCTGAGTTATATCCTGTATTATACTCTAGAGCTGCACTCACTATTCTGCTGGTGCAGTCACCGTGTTCATACATTACATTACTTATCCTGTATGATCCTGAGTTACATCCTGAATTATACTCCAGAGCTGCACTCACTATTCTGCTGGTGGAGTCACTGTGTACATACATTACATTACTTATCCTGTACTGATCCTGAGTTACATCCTGTATTATACTCCAGAGCTGCACTCACTATTCTGCTGGTGCAGTCACTGTGTACATACATTACATTACTTATCCTGTACTGATCCTGAGTTACATCCTGAATTATACTCCAGAGCTGCACTCATAATTTTGCTTTTTGCTATTGACAACAGTGAACTAGATTGTTATCACACACCTCTAAGCTCAGCTAAGCCCCTACAATGCAGGGCAACAGTGCATTTCTCCTACATCAGATGTACAGTACAGAGGGAACATTACCAGAATGCTAATTAAGGAGAGAAGTTTTCCGCAGAGACATTAGATGAGCAACAGATGCTGGAAATGTGATGCTTTGAAGCCTACAGAATTATGAGTACAGCTATGGAGCATAATACACTTAAGGTTACGTATATATTATAGTGATTTAATGTTTTAGATTGATCTATATCTATTCTAAAAGTAAACTGACAAACTATATCTAAGGCTGGACACACATTTCCTACATGACTAAAAACAGTTTGGTCCTTGATTACTTAATATTTCGGATTATTGGATTATCAAACATTCTGGATAATTGGATAGCAGATTACACATATACCTATAATGATATGTACTGCATATACAGAACAAGCCACACATCATTGTTCAGTTCTAACCTGAGCCTCTAGGGTATCATTAAAAAGCTACAGCAACTCCAGTAACCTGGGCACTGTACCCTGGGTGCTGGATGGCACAGTCATTAAATCTGCACGGCTTGCTAAAGTTTTAATTAAAACTCAATTATAAATTAAGATTAAGCAGAAATGTCCCTTGACAGTATAATAAAAAGAGCTCATTAACTCATCTATTAATCTAGGAGTTAAAGCATATCATAAACGTGCCTCCTTGCCTTGGTTACATTGGAAATGGGATCAGAATACTGGGCAGACATGAGGCGGCGGTAACACCAAACACTGATCAATGTCACCACTTGTCCTAATTCTCATAGCCTTAAAATGAAAGTACGGTAAACACACAGTACATGCCCCTGGACAGAACCATAGCAATAGTTTCCATTTTCCTTAATTAAGATTTATAAAAATTATGTCCCCTTATAAAAAAAAAAACTGCATCTTTCCTGTCCGGCTCCGGGGCCGGGTGTTGCGTCTCTCCTGCTCAGCCCAGTCTGTGTTGGGTTATTGATGCAACCAGAAGTCATCTCACCAGACTAAACCTGCCTTAGATTGCCTGATCACGACCCTCTGTGTGACTGACAGCCTTACACATCATGCAGGACTGTCATTCACACCCAAAAGGGGATGTTTTCAAGAACGTCAGCAGAACTAGAGCAGGTGAACGGCTTCCCTGCCAGACTAGTCCTGTCTCATATAAATGGGTTGGCATTCTGGGCAACTGGTATTGCTACATCATCCGACAGCAAACAAACCCTGAATCCCACGATGTGTCACATAGATTACTGGCTGAAGCCGTTCTCACCAGGGCAGTGGAGTCAGAGTAGTAGAGCAGAGTCAGTGTCAAATGGACCGATTGACTCCTAAAATATCTAATAAATTGTGTACAGTAGTTCAATGCAATATGTGCTGAATATCATTAGAATGAATTATTGTGTTCTATCTAAATATCTCGATTACTGCATCATAATAATGATTAAAGCCTGATGTTCACATTGTGCTACAATAAATGTATCACTTAAACATGAGTGATGTATGAGGGAGAAGGAGTTGGAGTCATGGAGTTAGATCCAGGGAAATTGAGGAGTTGGACAGGTTTGGCTTACTGACTCCACAGCCCTGGTTCTTACACAATAGAAATGTATCTTCAGGAAAGCAGACATGAGAGAGTTGCCCCCCCCCCCACATCAGGCTCTTTATAGAGATGTCAATCGCAGCAGGGGGTGTGTCAGACTGCCGTGTGCATGACTTTCTTGTCCTGCAATGTCAATCACTGGGTAATAAAGCCATTAATTTAAGTAAACAATTGCACAGACACAGTGGCTCAGCCTTGCAGCGCTGGGGTCCTGGGTTCAAATCCCACCAAGGATATCTACAAGGCGTTGTATGTTCTCCCCGTATTTACATGTGTTTCCTCCAGGCTCTCCAGTTTCCTTCCACATTTCAAAAGTCATACTGATAGAATGTTTAGCTTGTGAGCCTCAATAGGGACAGTGCTGCAAGTGTTTTCAAATTGCTATGGAATAGCGCTATATAAATTAATAAATATTATTATTCACAGTTGCTTTTTGTTTTTTAACTCTATGCTGCCTCAATTTACATAGCAAAAACCTGCTGACAGATTCCCTTTAATTCTTCTACCATTGTAGCGTTAGTAATCACATATAACTCCCTATCTGATTACTGAATGCTGCCCCCATACACATATACTAGTTGTAGGGGACAGCCAGGGGACCTGACATTTTCCCTTTAACTTGTTTCCACAGCTCATTTGGCTCCTGTACTTTTTCTACAACTCTGCTATTCTGGTAAAAGTTGTTCCATCACTAGTATATTAGATACCGCTGCTACAACTGATCTATTCTGGCCATCACTGTTCCACATCACACATCACTGTTTCAGTTCGCTACACCGGTCATCGCTGTTCCAGCTCAGCTACATCAGTCATATTGTTCCAGGTCAGCTACAGTTCCAGCTACAGTACATCACCTACTCAGCCACATTTTTAGTACAAGTTCACCCAGTCTCTTTCACCCCATCTATTCTGCTGCTGCAGCGCCATCTGTCTGTGCTGCTGAAGAACTGCTAATCTGGACCCAAGGCTTCAAGGCTTCAAGGATCCAGAGACAAACACATTTGCAAACATATAAAAAAAAAAACTCAACCCCATAATCAAAGAACAAGGACATGAAAATTCTGCATAATGCCCCATTAATGCAAATTAATATAAATGTTGAGGTCTAGACTCGTGTGCATTATCATTGCTACTAAAAGCATGCACACCGCTAAAAATCATCAATGTCAGTGGGAACTTTGTGATTGATCCCATATTGATCACTAGAACAAAGAATGAGTCTGGTAAAGCTCATTCTTAAAGGGGTTGTCCAATTGAAAATATATGATATATTTAAAAGTATAAAGAGACACATTTTACTAACAGACTGTATTAAAGGGATTGTGCCAGCACATTGAAAAATTTTGCAGGGGCTTGGAGGTTGTTCCACACATGGAGAAGTGACATTGCCGCCCGCAGCTGGACCGGTGCAGCCTGTGATGGCTGCAGAGGTCTGGAGATTTGAGCAATGTATAATCAGCAATATATCGATGACATGCTGCTCAAGTCACCTGACCACTGCAGCCAATCACAGGCCGTAGCGGTCCTGCTGATGGCGGAATAGTGACACCTCCTCTTCCTGTGCAGTGCAGACATTTGCCAAACCCTATGGGAATTTTTCTTTTCTTCTCGGACAACCCCTTTAACAATTCTGGTAACTTGTAAATAATTTTCACTAGTCGGAAAACACTTTTATTGTTTTCTTAGCTGATGAAGCCCAGTTGGAATACTAGTCTTGATCAACTTAAACCGATAAACCAATCCAATGGTTGACTTATAGGAAGGGAATTAATCATTTCAGAAGGGTGGCTAAAATATTTATCTTCTTATAATAGGAAATATGCGAAAATGAATAAATAAAGGAGGGATAAAAAGCTATAATTAATACTTTCTACAAGAATGTATATACAAATATTATTTTAGATAGTATAGTAACAATATAAAATGTGCATATAATAAGGCTGTACACTGTGCGGGGTGGGGGGCGGTGGGCTGCCGGAGGCAATGCTTGCAAAGTGATAAAGAGCTGCTGTCAGATTTTCCATGTATTGAATTAAACTGTAAAACTTCTGTCTAGAAGCACAATTATTAATAGAAATAATGAGAGCACAAAGAACAAATACTGAAAACAAGGACTGCGATGCCTGCACTATTATAAGAGGAAAAATAGACAAAAAAACACAAATAGTCAGATATGAGATAAACAAACTGTCTGCTGTCCTGGACCCCATATAGCTAGACAGATAGATATTAAGATGATACAAAGTTACAAGATGAATAGATACATAAAATAAATGGTAAGATAGAGAAAAAGAAGAGAAAATGAGGCTGCTCTGAAATGATCAGAGCAAAAGAGTGGACGTTTATTAGCCCATCTGGGGATATTTTGGTTCCATTACATTCCACTTGGGCTAATAAAAGTGCACTATATTACAATGGAGAACGGCTTCATTTTCTGTTTTGATGGACAAATGTAGCTACATGTTCAAGAGGTCTTGTAGCCATTGGTGCTGCTACATTGTATTCTTTAGATAATAGCTGGAAAGATATTAATGGATAAACGATGATTGTTATGTGTGCCAGAAAGATGGGGTGTGTCTGACTTTTACACATGACCTCACCCATGGGTGTGTCTTAGATGTTAAGATGGAGTTTTCTTTTGATATGTGGAGAAAAGAAACCAGAGCCAGTGTTTGGCTGTGAGAAGGAGACTCAGAGAGGTCCTGTGAGTGACTGAGAGGATCAGTGTGTGAATGTGATTCCCTGGGGTCTGGTTGACACAAATGGCATTTGTTGCTCATCTAATGTAATACCATGTCTGGGAAGAATTGGAGTTCACTCTGCTGGAAGTCTGAAGCACCCAACACAGCCTGAACATCAACCAGGAAGCTGAGCCCTGAAGGGCCTGGCTTATGCTGTGACTCAGTTTTTGGTTGGAGGGAGGGGTTAGGGTAGTAAGGCTGAGTTAGGCAACAAGATAGGTTCAGTCTGGAGGGAGCTGGAAGCACTCCAGAGGGACCAGCTGCAAGGAAGGGTTCCAGGCCCTAGGTTACTATGCTTCCAAAGTCTAGTGACAGAAACTGGAGGCTGGTGAGTTTTATGCTCACTGGCCACTCAGGTGGAACCTTCTGGGACAGTTGTAGTATGTAGGATCAGGGAACTGCACCGAAGGGAGCAAGGATCCGCACTACTAGCCTGGCTGCAGGTTATCAACAGTAACTAAGAGGGAGTAAAGGACAGCTCAAAGGTACCTAGAAACCTACAACAAGGGCAAGTCAGAAGATAGGCCACTATTCTCACCCAGCAGCACAGACTGCGATTATTCCCAGACTGGCCGGACCACATGCTTGGTGGTGCTTGTATATCCTGGACTTGCTTGAGCATCTTCAGTAAAAGGTAAAGCAAAGAGACTAACGTTGTGTGCCTGCTTTCACTCTGCATCTCATCATTACTACCATCTTCATCATCCCCTTGATACCAGCCCTATTTGGGAAGGGTTCAACATCATCACTGCCAATCCATCTATCTCCCAGGGATCTCCTGTCGTGCCAGCCATATATGGCTGATTGTCCCAACTAGTGTCACGAACGTATTATTTTCTTATTGCTTTTATTTTTCAGTTTTTCTCTCTCTTTTCAATGTCAGGGCCACAGCACTGGGAACTGCCACTAATCCCGAGTACTGGCCCAGCTGCGAGTACCCTAGCCTTTAGCACTCCACATGAACGCTGCCATACTTCCTGTGCAGACGTATCCACAAACAAGATGGTCTGTCAACCGTGTGTTTACTGACCATTGTCTAGGAGGCCGAGATACTTCCATTCGATACATCTGGAGAGGAGACTTATCCAAACCTATACGGGAGGACTCATGAGTGAGTTAAAAGTACTGCATACCGCATGAGAGATAGATAGATAGATAGATAGATAGATAGATAGATACTGTAGACAAGGAGATAAATAGAGATAAACAGACCACCCACAGCATTTTTATTTTATTCTTTTTACAAGAAAGGGAAATATTTTTGTGCAACACAATGAGTTTTTTTTCCTCTAACATCGGATGTTACCATAGAGATCAGATTCTTCGGTAAGACATCTATCCAGACCTTTCCGTGATGATAGTCATCTGCATATAAGTCTCCAATTTACAGGAATATATCACTGTGTCATATAAATCTTTCCCCTCTAATAAATCTGCTTGCTTTATTTATCTGTAGCACCGGCCATCTGCAGTAATCCTGATAGTGAAGTAATGGGAATACTGAGTTATTGTCCAGTCTTCTAGATTTCATTGGGGAAATCAATCAAGTGAGGAACAAAGCAGAGATCAACAAATGTTGATTCTTCCTGTAAAAATTTAATGTAGGAATTAGAAATTTTATTACATATCAATATATGCAAGAATTAAAGGGGAACTCCAGGGAGATTAAAAAAAAATTATACTGTGCCTGCCTTCCTACATGATGAAGCTGAACTGGGCACTACAGTTCTAGGATATTTAAATCGCTTACAAATCAATAAAATCATATCTCCTCCTCAGCTCTCACGCCTCCCTAAGGGGACAGAGAAATGTAGTCATGCATAGTGCTAAAGTATCAGGAGACAGGATGCAACCAAGTTCATATGGGTGAGCAGCAGGGGCGTAACTACAACAGGTGCAGGGTTTGCAGTCGCACCCGGGCCCTGGAGTCTAGGGGGCCCCAAAAAGTCCCCTTGGACTATAGAAAAAACACTGATACTACTAAAGATTTGCAACAATTGGGGGCCCCGTTGGAGTTTTTGCATTGGGGCCCATTTCCCCTTTCCAGCATCTTCTCTAGGCTGTCTCAAAGGACTAATGTCTCTCTTCACTGCTCAGAGCAGACTAACTGACTCCTCCCCTCAGGCCTGGATACTTATAAGGGGAACTTGCTTAAGGCAGCAAGTAGAGCTCCCCCTCCAGGTCTGGGGTGGAAGGTGTTGTGTGCTGTGTGTACCAAAGTGTAAATCCCATTTTGCATCGGATGGGTCCTGTGGCAATCCCCAGCCGGGGTGCCACATTTACACCCAGCGTCATTAAACGAGAAGCACATACCTTTTTTGGAGGGCTGCTGCGATGCAGGGCTCTGGGTCACGTGACGCTGAGGCAGTATCAAGTTTATCCAAATCCCACATCCTTAACACCCCAACATAAAGTAGGGTGAATTGCAAGTTTTTGCCTGAATGCCTCATCATAGGCCAACCAAGCACTACTGCCGAAATTGCGGTACACTTCCAATAGTATGTCCTGGTGTAGAAACAAACCAGAACTCAAGTTCGATTCTCTCTCACCCAACACGGAAGTGTAAATAGAGAACGCCTGTATCCATTTGTGGAAAGACTTAAAAGTCTTTCTCTTGTCCAAATCTGAATCCACCTTATCCGCTTTCTTATCGGAAGCAGGTTTATAATTGGGGAGCAAGGTAAATATATCCATATAGTCCTGCTGCCAAATCTTTCAACAGAAGCTGACAGGTGAAAACCTAACGGTGACATCTTACGTATCATCGCTTCTTTTAGCAAAGATTCAGATATGCCGTGGGACCCTGTTGTGGTAGGAAGATGAACTGCGGCACCGGTTATATTCCTGATGTAGCCAAAGCCTGGCTAACCATTTTCTGCACCAACTCAACTACCCTCTCTTCATCCCACACTGTAGATCCCCGACCCTCAGAGGAAAACAGCTCACTAACTCCTGCAGGAGGGGACAAGCCATGGTATCGTGCTCGCATACAATCCTGGGAATGTTGTATCAGGGATTCTCTGTCATTATTGCTGGAAGAGGCATTGTGAGCAGCCCAAGCCTGGGCCGGTGCAGCACTGACTGCTGGAGCAATCAACCTTTGGTGTTGATCCTGACGTCGGCGTTCATCGGCTAGATCCCTGCGATCTGAGGATGTAGCAAGTAGCGTAGTTGTCAGTGTCACGGGCCAGTCTCCGCTGGTCCGCTCCGCAGGCCTCTCACCTGGTGCGCTACTGTTGCTGTTGACAGGCGCTGTGCCCAGGCGGGACCCGGCGAGAATCCATAGTTGGCAAGTCATGTGACCACCGATAAACCCGCGAGAGTACGGGCCTCCTCTCGTCCCGGCTCACTGCGACAGGCCGTCTTCCTCCACGCTGGGCCGGAGCCGCAGTTCTCCTGACAGGGGTCCGGTGAGTAGATAACCCTGGAGGGCCTCTTTCTCTTCTCCCTGCTCCTAGATGGCAAGTCCTGCGGCAAGGGGTCCTTGGTCACCGCTTCCCCCAAGGCGGGATCCAAAGGCACAGAGTCAGTAGAAGGAATGGGAACAACAGGGGAACCCACAGCTTCTAGACAGGAACGAAGGCAATCTATGCCACCCATGGCAATGGCAACCCATGTAGCCCTGGCTCTAATTGCTGTGGGGGCTGTCCATTATCAGTACAACGCACCTGAGCAGAATAGCGCTTGCTCATCACTATTTATCATTCATTTTAGGGATCTTGTCTCTCTACATTTTACTTTCATAAAAAAAAGTTATAGTGACCCTTTGAACTGAGCTAACCAGCAAATGCCCCCATAAACCATGTCAATGGATGCCACTTCAAACAGATCAATAAACCCCATTATCAGGGTTAGACAGACAGGGCCCCTAAAATAAATGATAAACCCTTCATAAAACAATGGGATTTTGGTAAAGAGCGCACTCTAAGCGCCATACGAGGTGGCACTCCAAGCGCCATACGAGGTGGCACTCCAAGCGCCATACGAGGTGGCACTCCAAGCGCCATACGAGGTGGCACTCCAAGCGCCATACGAGGTGGCACTCCAAGCGCCATACGAGGTGGCACTCCAAGCGCCATACGAGGTGGCACTCCAAGCGCCATACGAGGTGGCACTCCAAGCGCCATACGAGGTGGCACTCCAAGCGCCATACGAGGTGGCACTCCAAGCGCCATACGAGGTGGCACTCCAAGCGCCATACGAGGTGGCACTCCAAGCGCCATACGGGGTGGCACTCCAAGCGCCATACGGGGTGGCACTCCAGCTCCATACGGGGTGGCACTCCAGCTCCATACGGGGTGGCACTCCAGCTCCATACATTTGTGTATTTTTTTTCTTATTATGGTATATCAATATGTTGGTAACCATTGTAATCAAACATGTTCTCACATCTTATCTAGGGACAGCTTCATTTAAGTATCGTTTAAATTTGATGTAACATATACAATATAAAACCTAAATATAAAAGAACAGCAAGACATCAATATTAGAGCAAAATTGTTCCCCTGTTTAATGCCCATCTGAGTGTGGATCCTCCTGTTTTACAGCTCTATCTCTGCCAAATCTGCCGCATTTAAATGCAATTATACATTATGTGAAAAAGTACAAGGAAATAATATGGAAAATATTTCCAGTGCAGTTTGACTAAGAGCGGATCTGACAACATGCTTTTGGGAATAAGAATTACCATTGGACCTTAATAAAACCATCCTGACAGGCCGGTTACCACGGCAACCACGAGCCACGTCTCTCTCCTTCGGCCTAAGTGAACAAAGCATGGTTTATTATGAAGTTTAATTTTATTGTATTCTCCAAACATTATCCCATCAGGGCAGTGAAATAAAATGGGTGATTTATGCCAAAATATTTCCTTTAGTCCTAAAGGGGAATTATTGACCCAGAAAATCAAATGTAATCAAAATCCCATAATATATACATCACATATACGTGGGGAAAATAAGTATTTGATCCCTTGCTGATCACTGACAAAGACATGAACACTCTAGAATTCTAAGAGTAGGTTAATTATAACAGTGAGAGATAGAATCTCTATACATAATCGGCAGTTTGGCGCTTCTGGCCACTGTGCCGATATCACGCACGCCGAGCGATGGCGCGCATGCGCCATCGCGAGCCACCGACACTCACTGGCCGGAAGCGCAAACATGCTGCCGCCCGCTCCCCCCACCGCCCGCCACTTCCTCCCGCTCCCCCCACCGCCCGCCGCTCCTTGCCACTTCCTCCCGCTCCCCCCACGCTCACCCGCTCCCCGCCACATACGCCACATCCTTCCGCTCCCCCGCTGCTCACACCGACATTCCATGACAGCGGGGGGCGGAGCTAAAACTAAGCCCCTCATAATGAGTCTGACCGAGGACACGACACTCCCACCACTTAACACCAGTGTCTCTCAAGCCGCTTACCTCCTCAGCCCTCCAGCCCTGAGCCGCTTACCTCCTCAGCCCTCCAGCCCTGAGCCGCTTACCTCCTCACCCCTCCAGCCCTGCGCCGCTTACCTCCTCACCCCTCCAGCCCTCAGCCGCTTACCTCCTCAGCCCTCCAGCCCTCAGCCGCTTACCTCCTCAGCCCTCCAGCCCTCAGCCGCTTATCTCCTCAGCCCTCCAGCCGCTTATCTCCTCAGCCCTCCAGCCCTCAGCCGCTTATCTCCTCAGCCCTCCAGCCCTCAGCCGCTTATCTCCTCAGCCCTCCAGCCCTGAGCCGCTTATCTCCTCAGCCCTCCAGCCCTGAGCCGCTTAACTCCTCAGCCCTCCACCACGTAGGCGCTTCTCTCCTCACCCCTCCACCACTCAGCCGCTTCTCTCCTCACCCCTCCACCACTGACCCGCTTCTCTCCTCACCCCTCCACCACTGACCCGCTTCTCTCCTACACCCTCCACCACTGACCCGCTTCTCTCCTCACCCCTCCACTGACCCGCTTCTCTCCTCACCCCTCCACCACTGACCCGCTTCTCTCCTCACCCCCCCACCACTGACCCACTTCTCTCCTCACCCCCCCACCACTGACCCGCTTCTCTCCTCACCCCCCCTCCACTGAGCCGCCTCTATACTCTGCTACCCACACAGCCGCCTCTATACTCTGCTACCCACACAGCCGCCTCTATACTCTGCTACCCACACAGCCGCCTCTATACTCTGCTACCCACACAGCCGCCTCTATACTCTGCTACCCACACAGCCGCCTCCATACTCTGCTACCCACACAGCCGCCTCCATACTCTGCTACCCACACAGCCGCCTCCATACTCTGCTACCCACACAGCCGCCTCCATACTCTGCTACCCACACAGCCGCCACCATACTCTGCTACCCACACAGCCGCCTCCATACTCTGCTACCCACACAGCCGCCTCCATACTCTGCTACCCACACAGCCGCCTCCATACTCTGCTACCCACACAGCCGCCTCCATACTCTGCTACCCACACAGCCGCCTCCATACTCTGCTACCCACACAGCCGCCTCCATACTCTGCTACCCACACAGCCGCCTCCATACTCTGCTACCCACAGAGCAGCCTCTATACTCTGCTACCCACTGACCCGCCTGTATACACACAATTCATTTCACCGCGCTCCCGATGCAATTGCATCGGGCCTTTTTACTAGTATCAATAATAAAATCCAGAAAATCACATTGTCTAAATTGTATACAGTATATACTCTTGTGTAAGCCGACCCCCCTACTTTTGCCCCCAAAACCTGGGAAAACCTATTGACTCATGTATAAGCCGAGGGTGGACCCCAGCACAGGTATACAGCCCCCAGCAGTGTGGTATACAGGCCCCCCCAGTGGTATACAGGCCTCCCCAGTGGTAGTATACAGCAGCCTCCCCAGTAGTATATACAGGCCCCAGCAGTATATACAGCAGCCCCAGTGGTATACAGCAGCCCCAGTGGTGTGGTATACAGCAGCCCCAGTGGTATATAGCAGCCCTAGTGGTATACAGCAGCCCCAGTGGTATACAGCAGCCTCAGTGGTGTGGTATACAGCAGCCTCAGTGGTGTGGTATACAGCAGCCCCAGTGGTATACAGCAGCCCCAGTGGTATACAGCAGCCCCAGTGGTATATAGCAGCCCCAGTGGTATACAGCAGCCCCAGTGGTATACAGGCCCCCAAATGCTGGCACTCGCCCCCCCCCTGTTGTAAGGCCCCCTTCCCCCCCGCTGCTTAACTTACCATCACCGGTCTTCTGGGCTCCGTCCTCGCTGCATCCGGGGTCCCCGGCCATCGCAGTAACAATGACGTCATCGTTACTGCGACGGCCAGGGACCCCGGACGCAGCCGAGGATGGGAGCATGGAGGACGGAGCACAGAAGACCGGCGCGGTGCAGAAGACCGGGGATGGTAAGTTAAGCAGCGGGGGGATGGCCTTACAACAGAGGGGGGGGGCGAGTGCCAGCATTTGGGGGCCATATATTTAGATATGCACTGCTTCCCCCTGCCGCTGATTGACAGGGGGAAGCAGTGCATATATAATGAGCGGCCCCACGTGACGGGGCGCTCATACATCAGCCTCCCCCCGCCTCCTCCAGCCTCCCCAGCCCCGGACACAGCCCCCACCACACCATGTACCGTATTGACCCATGTATAAGCCGAGGGGGGGGACTTTTCAGCCCAATTTTTGGGCTGAAAAACTTGGCTTACACACGAGTATATACGGTAACTGTATTTGCATTTTGCAGAGAGAATAAGTATGTGATCCCTTACCAACCATTAGGAGTTCTGGCTCCTACAGACCAGTTAGACGCTTCTAATCAACTAGTTACCTGCATTAGCGATACCGGTGTTAAATTATCACCTGTATAAAAGACTCCTGTCCACACACTCAGTCAGACTCTAACCTCTATAATATGGGCAAGATCAAAGAGCTTTCTAAGGAAGTCAGGGAAAAGATCTTAGACCGCCACAAGGCTGGAATGGCCTACAAAACCAGGAGGAGAACATCACTGGAGACCACCATTGGAGCGCAGGAAGGTGAGTACATAGCACATCCACAAACCGCAAAAAGAAGTTACATGCTCATGACAGGGTATGGTCCAACTCATTCAGCCTCTGTTCTCTCCAACCCAATCTTCTTACCCCTTTCCTCTTCCCTTTCCCGTTTTCCCCAATTAACTCACACCAGACTTTTATCAGCTGGATAATATGGCCACAGTGGCCTTTATTTTAACAAACAAACATAACACATTAACTTATTATACTCAATAGGGAGGGAGGTCCTTGAAGCTAAGAGACCTGGCACATAGCTTCCGTTTAAAAAAAAACGTTACCCCCCCAGCCGTGCTCCACAGCTTCAGGGGTATCAAGCCACTTCTAGTGGCAATCCCCAGGCTCCCGGGGTCCACCCCGTCCAGAGCCCAAATGTCAGATCACCACATTACTTACATCAAAGTGGGAACCATACACCGAATTCCTCAGCCAAAACAATTCCACCATCTTCAAGGACCCCCCCCCCTCCTCCCGCCACTGTGACAAGAATCCATGTCATAAAATTCATCCGCTATAAAAGAAGAAACCCCCCCACCAAATTGTAATGCCCCAAATCAACTGGGACGGGTGGGTGGGTCACTGAACCTAAGTGATAATCCCTTTGATGTCCCCTCTTTCCCGCCTTCCTTTTTATATGTCTCTCCCCCCTTATCTCCCCCTTTTTCTCCTCCCCCATCTCTTATCCCCCTATGCCATTCCTTCTTTTCAAACTATGCCCTCCTCTGTGGACCAATCCTAGTCATGTGGGCCTCCTATCTATTCAGTTCTCCGGCCCCCTCTTTCTTTTTATGGATCCGTTCTTGAGCCCAAGCACGGATCCTTAAAAACCACAGTGTGTGAATGCGGAATTGTGAAATGTATTGACTTGGTGGGACTGTCAATATCACTGCATTTCACTGCATTTTCACTGCAATAGCGGATGTGTAAGGAACGTAGCAATAACTATGCAATAACACACCATGTGAACATAGCCTGAAAAATAACCAGGAGCCACACTGGACAGGTGCAACTAACAGCAGCAAACAGAGCTTAGCTCTGATCACTGATGTTTAATCATTGCCACTACCCATTCCCCCTTTCCCACAGTATGATTGCAAAGTGCCAATGGGTTGCCAAGACAGGTCCGGTGCCCATTGAAGACCCCTGTTGCTGCCATCTTGGTCCTCCCTGGAAGCACTGAGAATGTTGCTTTCACCATTATTATTATTATAGTGTAATTTATTTCATGGTACTTTACATAAGAAAAGGGGCATACATAACAACTATAATCATGAAAAATAAAAGGAACAGACTGGTACAGTAGGAGAGCGGACCCTGCCCACAGGGGCTCACAGTCTACAATGGATGGGTGAGGATACAGTAGGTGAGGAGTGGACCTTGCCTGTGAAGGCTCACAGTCTACAGGGATGGGTGAGGATACAGTAGGTGAAGAGAGAGGACCCTGCCCATGAAGGCTCATAATGTACAAGGGATGGGTGAGGATACAGTAGGTGAGGGCAGAGGATCCTGCCCGTGAGGGCTCACAGTCTACAAGGCATGGGTGAGAATACAGTAGGTGAGGAGAGAGGTCCCTGCCCCCGAGGGCTCACAGTCTACATAGGATGGGTGCGGATACAGTAAGTTGAGAGAGGACCCTGCCCATGAGGGCCCATAATCTACAAAGGATGGGTGAGGACATACACCCTGCAAGGGCTCACAGTCTCCAAGGGATAAGTGAGGATCAGGGGCATAACTTGAAGCAAAAGCTCCAATGAGATTACCTAATTATTGCAAATATTTAATAGTATTAGTCTTTTTCTACAGATCAAAGGAACGTTTGAGGCCCCTTAGATCAGGGCCTGGGTGCAACTGGAACCCACAGTTCTGCATGGGACTCCATCCTTGAAGTGATATTATATTATCAGTATCTATATAACTTGGAGCAAACATATTGTCTAAATGAAGACCAGGCCAACAGCTCATGGTTTCATATTTTGGAGCTGCAGACACTTTACATAGTGCCTTTATCCATAAATCATAGCTTCAAAAAAATGTTTCAAAGCATACCATGCAAACCAAACCATGCACTTGGATCCGTGTAATTTTAGCTTTTAGTATAGTGTATTCTTTTTATGCCATACCTTTGACTAATGGGAAGTTAGGATGGTACAGTATACTTTTTTGGTATACAAACATCAGGTGTATGGGCCATGGACTTAATCTAATTATTAATATTTGACCATGACATGACCCCAATAAAGATAAAATTAAATGAGATTTAGAATATAGCTGTCGGATCACCTCCGACTACTTTCTGGCCACCACCAGAAAACTGCCGATTTTGCTGGAGTGAAAGCAACAGCGAAAGAGACAGCTAATATACTACAACAAACACTGGAAAGAGTAATATTGGTTTGGTCACGAAGAAGAGAAAGAAGAGGTTCAATATACAGATTTCCAGTTATCTTGTTTTCTGCCATACGGTGTCAACACGTGTAACGGCAAAGAGAGGATGATGTATTGTGACAACGGCAAGACACAAATGCAATAAACAAAGCTGACAAAAACAAATGTTCTAAGTAAAATACATCTTTACCACGTTCTGTACAAAATACACTAAGTAGAATTGAAATGAGGCTTTTATCATTCCTTCCTGCCTCATGTTTTGGTAATGGATAAATATCTGAAATATTACAATGCTAGATATAAAAAATGTCCATGGCCTGGATTCAGTATATATTAAAGTGGAACTCTGTTATTGTTATTTATTGTGCAATTTATCCTATTGTTCGAATATCTGCATGACAAAAGAATTTACCTTCTAGAAGGGTGAAAAACTGCAATTGCCTAAGGACCCAATTTGCAAAGAGTGACCCAAGGATGGGAAACCCCAGAGGAAAACCAAAATAATCCAGTAATAGCGATATATTTGCAGAGAACATTTTAGCGCTATTTAGGAACTACGCTTCATTGGGTAGTCGATGTGATACAATTGGTGAGGAGTTGCAAACAAGAGGCCTATCTCTTTTTATGTTCCTCAGGAGCCCATTTTCAAGGAGGCTCCTAGGATAGGAACTCTAGTATCAAAAGTCTTTCTATAACGCTCACAAGGAGGGAAGGTTCTTAGTAGTCAAAACATTAGGAAGCCCAAAGCTTGGCGGTCATCTTCAGGCAGACATAGCACACAAACAATACAGGTAAAGTCTTTGTGACAGTCAATACAACCTGGCTGTATTTAAATAGAGATTGTGGCACTGGTCCAGTAGGCCGGCGGGTTGCTTACGTGGGGGATGATTGCATCCACCTGAACTGGATTGGTAAAGTTCACAATGTAGTTGAATGTTCCGACCCAACACAGTCTCCCTCACCATGACAAAAACTATGCTCTCTCTCCACACACTATCTCGCGTAATGTTATGTGATGCCCAGTCATATCTGTTGGACTAAAATGAATCTTTAACCATCAGGAGCAAAGATCTGATGTGATAGCGACTTGTTATCACTACTCAGTCTCCTGGCTCACTTCTACTCGAATACCTGGCTTTTCTCTTGGGCCTGAGATGCTTCTCCATAGGAGTGGTCTTTACTTGTAGACACTAGATCAATCAACCCCTTTAAGGGTGGTGTCCACAACTCAAGAGCATACAGCTTAGTACAGTACTTCTTTGGTGCTTACCTTTGCCCTCTTTACAGTATCAACAGCACCTACCCAAACCAACATTGCAGTGTAGTTCCTATGTAGCGCCCATGTTGCCAGCAACAGTCGTTGTACAATTCAAAGGCCTAATGTCACCCAGCCCGACTCACATGAAAAAATCAAATGCCACCACTGTCAACTGAACTCACTCCATGAAAATCGTTTCTGCTGCTAGGAGGAGAATGGAGACCAAATCATTGTTGGTTTCTTTCCCCTTGCTACTTAGTATTAGTAACCTGTTTTGCATGGGCCTCTCCATCCAAATACCGTATATCAAAAACATTGTAAGCAAACAAAGGGTGAGGGTTGACTCAAAGTTTCCGAACAGGCCATAAAAGGTGGAAGCTCTTCTGTCTTTGGTGGTGAAACCTGGCATCATCAAAGAAGGGGGTAGCCATATAGAGGTTTTCTATGAGACCCCTCTTTTCTAAACACAAAACTGTCACAAATAGACCCAAAATAGCATGAGGACATAGTACATGGCAGCACATGGTGCAGTATCCACATCACCCCATCAGATACTTAGTTACATGATCTGATCCCCACTAGAAATTATGGATAATAAAAGCTGGAATCACATTTACAATATAAAGAACAGGTAAATGAAGAAAAACAAACTGAGTATCAATTACACATCTGAGACACAAACTTCATAATTGCTCAACCCTGAAGTTCATTACCAAGGAAACTGCACGTTCAAGTAGTCATCTGGTGGGAGATTGTACACAAATGCACGAATATGTAAGACCGAGCGGGAGAAAAGCCATAAATGGAGAAATTGCTTACTGCAAGGTATTTTTTGGAGGACTATACATTAAGGTCACTGCATAGTAAATGAAGCACTATATAGGATTAAAATACAAAACTGAAAAAAAAAAATGTAAGATTAAATTACTGAAACTGTTCTTTAAATATTTTTTTTTAAACTGAGATATGATGACTTGAAGTTACAAGACTAAAGCCTCAGCTGTATAAGCTTCTGACGACAGTAAGGGGATGAAATATACTAAACATACTGCTCATATTCCCCTTTGACGTCACGAGTATTGTGATGATGTGCAATGTGTATTGTGACATGCATTGTTAGTGACAGATTGTATGTTGTCCAACAGTAGGGAGAGTTAGGGTTGATGTTTGGGACTAGCCCAAAATGATGGGTCTGAAGCGAAGGTTAGAGATAGGGCCCCGTGTGCAGTAAAAGCAGATTATGGTCTAGCTAGTGAGCTTGGGTGTCCCTGATGTGAGAGGAGACAGAGGTAGAAGATAGCAAGATCCTGAGTAAAGGGGAAGGAAAACGGATGGAAGAACAGAGTGGTCAACCAGTGACGGGTTTTGGGGCAGGTCGCCTAGCAGTAAAGTCCCAAGTTTATAACTCAGAGAGGTAACATGGATGGATGGAACAGAGAACATGAAACAAAGAGTGCCCTGGGTGGGAGTTCCATATCGTCAGAAGTAGAGTAGATGGTACTGGCCATATTGGTAAATCCTTTAAGAGGTAAGAGGTCGCTGAACCGAGGGTTGAGAATAGGACTCTCTCTAACTGGACAGTAGTACTGAGCTGGGTTGTGGTGAAGGCAGGTGAACCAGTAGAAACAGCTCAAGTAAATTAGGAGAAAGGAATTTAGACTGAGTGAAAATGTTCCTTATCCTGAAGGAAATGTTCTTTAAAGTATGTACCCTTTATCTACTCTGCATAATCCCTGTCGCTTACCATATAGTAAAAAGTTTAATTTTAAGTGGTAGTCTCCCTCATTGAACTGTTCAAGATCTGGTCCTGGCCAGCCAAAAATGACAGGCATCATATGGCCTGCAAGGGTGTAGCGCCTCCATAGCACTAGTCCCCACACCCAGCCAGGGACCCCACCTCCATGTAAGGTGCCGGGGCATTAGAGACGAGTGCCTCGCCCATGACTACCACCCCATGCCACGTTACATGATAACCAAACCACTTCTGATTTAAGGGTGCACTCACATCTGTGTATGTAAAATCACCTAGATTCTCAGCCAGAAAAAGTAGGAGAGTGTTTTGCGTTTTTTTCCTCACCTAGCATCCGTATGTCATGTGTAAGTCATCCTATGTCATGATGTCATGTGAGAGTGCAGTTTTTTTCTCGCCTAGCATCCGTATGTCATGTAAGTACTTTGCAAGTGTGCTTTTTATGTCTAAGTGAAAAAAACACACACTCGCAAACCACATATATGACATTCAGATACTATGTCATGCCACAGACTAGGGTGCATCTGGATACACAGCTTGACAGTGGCACCCGGATCAACGGTTGTCCGTTGCACCATACGAAACACAAGGGAACACTGAGGATACAATAACAGTGGCCCTGTCGGTAGGGAATGGGGAAAGGGACACCTACTACAATCAAATGTAGATGTTTCCTGATCTCCCTAACATCCTTATACATGTTCTTTCATGCAGTCACTGAGAAGGACACCTAGTCCCTCGCTGGCCCTGATGTTAACCCTCACTAGGAAGATGGCCGGTGGGAGCACTAGAAGGTAAGGAAGACAGACAAAGGAAGAACCAACATAACTTCACGCTGCTGCCACTCTCCTAGGCAGCAGACTGCTTGGCAACGGTCAGCTCTCCACAACAGCTCCTTCCACCCATGAGCTTTTGGCCTAGAATGAAGTTCAATTGCTAACCAGGAATGTTGGATCATGTGACTATGTAAAGGAGATGGGAGTTGTCACAAAGTAGCCACACCTGGGCAGAACACTGTGAGCTACAGCAACTGACATTAACTCCTGCAAAGGAAAGAAACACGTTTAAGTCTCAATAAAGGAATGATACTCCCAAACTTGTCACAAGTCTCCAAGGCACGGGAGACAAATGTGACATGCTAGGTGAGAAAAAAAAGGCATACTTGCATGACATACAGATGCTAGGCTATGAAAAAAAAAAAGATAACACTCTCCTACTTTTTTTGGCTTAGGATCTAGGTGATTTTTTATACACATAGGTGAACGCACCCAGGTATAGAGTTGTGAAGATCCAAATGATGAAATACATGAACAGCTCCACCATTACTCACGTCAGGGGGATTTATACATTAATGTGTTTAGTCATTTGCACCCAACTCATTTAATTACTTTTAGTAGGGTTTGTTCATGTAAAATTATCTATTTTTGAAGCTTCATATTTTAAAAACCTAGAGCAAATTCATACTCCGGTCAGACAACTAGGATCTGTGACTCACAGTAGCAAACCTTGAAATTTGTGGGACCCAATGCAATATCTCCAAAACGACCCATAACGATCGTAGCTGGATAATAGTAAGTGTCTTCTAATATGCACAAAATGGATAGTTTGGTTCCATGGCCTGGTGCAATTACAATCCTTGAACGTATTATAGCCCCTGCATGGGTACAGAGTGCCATTGAATGAGCACCAATAAGCCACTTTGCCTTAACTAAGTTATTTATGTACAAGTCATCCTGAATAACGATGAGAGAGCACCACCATGCTCCGTACTCAGAACGAGCATTTTGACGCTCCGACGGGCTTGACTCGTTTATTGAGTATAATGGACGTTAACGGGAAACTCGAGCATTTTTCCGGAAGATCTTCTACCACTGTTTTAAAAGGATAAAATTGGGCCATTTATTGTTGACTACAACAAATGTAAGTAATGTCATGGGTAAGATTTGTATAATCCCTATTTCTCTGGACATGGAAATGTCCTGGAATAATTGCTGTGAGTCACTCTGCTGTTTATCCGAGGTCTCCATCGCAATAAATATAAATCTGGTATAAATTAATGATGGCATTTATAGTTTGTAGTAAAAATGTAACCTGACCCCTTCATTCATCAAGTCCATTCTGACTGTTGGGAAATGAGTTCAGTTATCGCAGTCCTACAGAAGCAATGATAGAGATTCTAGAGAACCATTATTAGAGTTCATGAACATAATGTTGATTGCAAAATACTATAATCTACTGTTATCTATGATCACTGATTCATTTTGATTTGTAATGCAAAATAAGAGGCAACAAAAGTTAAAAGCTAATAAAATTAGTAAAATTGGAAAATAAAATCAATTATCCATAAATCAAAAATATTTCAAGCTTTGCTAATTATTACTATGTATTGATATATTAGAACTTGTGCACTACTTTTATATTCATGCCCTTTAATGAGAGTCATTGTCCGGATATCTCCCATATTCTTCACATGTCAATCATTCATATATCCCTAGATATATCCGTCAAGGGGGAGGAGGGAAAACTATGGTATCTAGCTACATGCACCTGTTGTTCAGAGTGGTAGTCTGAAATATGATGCTCCCATCCACTGTCACAAATAGTAAGGTGACAGATTCAATTTACCTGAGGAAGAAGATCTCATTGAAGCTTAGGACCCCCATTGTGCCAGGCAATTACTGACAGGGAAAGCTTCTTTCCAGGAGCTGCTCTTTGTGAAATAGGGGAAGGAAACTGCAATTCCCAGGAATAATACTTAGACATCTTGGCACCATAATATCATACAAAATTATGGACATGCCATATATCAGAGCTCTACATAAATTATATTCACAGAATCGTGGGGTCCCGATTCCTACTAGCACCCTGGGGTGGAGATATATGGAGAACGGCTAGCAGAAGCCATATAGGGAAGCGGTATTGGGTCTCCAAATGTAAAATGAACCAGGCCAGATCTGATGGCACCAAAACAATTTCCCTAGGACTGTCCAGTGGGAAGTTATGATCCATAGTAGTTTTTTTAAAATTTCCAGCCTCAGAGAGCAGGGGATTAGAACCAGCCAGTGGGTGGGGAGGGAAAGACCGACCAAGGGGTTAAAAAGGTACCCACCAAATATGTCTATTCTTCATTGTCAAGGAGGTCATGTCGCATGTTGAGAGTAACCAAGGAAAACCCCTGGCTCCATACTGCCTTCGTGTGGCCCCCAGCAACTAGGAACTAGTAACTGACCTACATCTGTCTGCATATAACTTTTGCAACCTATCACCTTTATTTGCATTTCTGGCTGTAATATCTGCATATCCAGTGTAAATATTGTTCTCATCTAGTGTGCTCTTACAGCGATTAAATATATAATTAAATCTTGTTGTTTTTTATCTCGATCCATGAACCCACACGGCCATGTCGTTGGTTTAATATTACATGCTACCTGGGCTGGTTTCTGGCCTGATATTATCCCATTAATGGACCAGACTGATATCTAATAAATAACTGGTGGCAGCTCTATCAGACTGGTAGGAATCTGTTTCACTCGGGCTAGTGAAAAGGGTCTCCCAGCCTGTCAGGGTTGTGAGCGAGTTTGGTGTCACGCCAGAGCTTGCATGAATCACCCTCCTTCACTTCCCATGCCTCTTTGTACCCGTGTGGACAGGGGTGTTCGTGTAAAACTGTGCCAAGCTGACCCCAGCTACCCCTGAGGGTGAGGAACGTCACATGTTGGCGAAAGTGATGAGACCATATTGCGTGGTTCTGGCATATTGGAGACATCAGGGTGGGGCTGTGAGGTGTGGGTTTCCTCAAAGTCATCAATCGTGAACGAGGTCAGATACCCAACACCACCACCAATCAGCCGTCAGTGGCTGCATGTAAACAGTCTATAGCTGCATTACCAGGCACTACACATCAGCTATTTTTCCCCATAGGACATCCATCTAGTAATATTTCATGTATACACTATCTATTAAAGAGGACCTGTCGCCCCCCTGCTGCATGGAAATTTAAATGCAGCACTGAATGCAGCATGTCAGCTGTATTCAGGGATGGTCCCCCATGTGTCTGTGTGCTGTGTAGCCCGAGATATAGCCTTTGTAAAACTTACAGTTAGAAGCCATGGAGGCAGTCACTGTGGCTGGAGGGAGTTTGATTGACGGTGGCCATTCCCTCCCCCCTCTGCCTCTCTGTGCTGCTTCTGCTGTGCTGGCTCTGCCCTCCTCCTCTCTGTCACTCAGAACGAATGCAAATCATTTGTCCTGAGGTCAGCTCCAGATCCCTGCCCTGACAAAGCATAAACAGCACAGCAGGAGGTGGCACACAGAGAGGCAGAGGGGGGAGAGAATGGCCACCGTCAATCAAGCTCCCTCCAGCCACAGTGATTGCCTCTATAGCTTCTAACTAAGTTTTATAAAGCCTATATCTTGGGGGACACAGCACACAGACACATGGGGGACCCCTTCCCTGAATGCAGCAGATATGCTGCATTCAGTGCTGCATTTAGATTTCCATGCAGCAAAGGGGTGACAGGTCCTCTTTAAACAAGTCTGAGCTTTTCTAGTAGCCTTAGCATGTGTAACATAGGGGATATAATTAATTAAATGACAAATTATTTTCAGTCATTCAGGAAAGGAAAAAAATAGATGAATCAGCTTTCCGACAACTCTTTTATCCTGGAGGCACCAAGAATTTGATACGCACTATAAATTATTCATACAAGCAATGGTAATCAAGACTTGTCTATCACGATATCCAACTATGCTGAGTTCATGAAAACATCTCATCCAAAAACCATCTCCCGGTGTCAAGGACAACAGCAGAGACCTCAGAATAGCACTCAGCCATACAAGTGATAAAAATAACTGGACAATGGCCGTGGGGCTTGAGAACATGTCATTGTACTTTACTGTACTATGCAGTCATGGCCAAAAGTGTTGGTACCTTTGAAATTGTTCCAGAAAATGAAATATTTCTCCCACAAAATGATTGTAATTACACATGTTTTGGCATGCACACATATATTTCCTCTGTGTGTATTGGAACAACACAAAAAAGTGCAAATTGGGCATAATTTCACACAACTCCTAAATGGGCTGGACAAAATTGTTGACACGCTCAACTTAATATTTACACCTCTAACCTGAAATTTTGGAAGTCTTTTGCAAACTGATCCTGGTCTCTCATATTTGAAGGCATTTTTTCCTATCAGCAATTTTAAGATCTCTCCATGATCAATGAGATTTACAGTAGATCCAGACTAATCGCTGCCACTTCAGAACTTTTAGCACTTTGGTTCCATTCATTTCTGGGGGCTTCTTTAAGTATGTTTAGGCTCATTGCCCTGCTGGAAGACCCATGACCTAGGACACAAACCCAGCTTTCTGAGCACTACATTGTGACTCAAATCTTTTGTTAATCTTCAGATTTCATGGTGCCTTAAACACAGCGAAGGTACCCAGTGCCAGAGGCAGCAAAATATCCCCAAAACATCTTTGAGCCTCCACCATATTTGACTGTAGGTCCTGTGTTCTTTTCTTTGTAGGCCTTATTCCATTTTCGCTAAACAGTACAATCACGTACTTTACTAAAAAGCTTTATCTTGGTCTCATTGGTCCACAAGTCGCTTTTCCAGAAGGATTTTGTTTACTCAATACATTTTGGAAAGCTGCAGCCTGGCCTTTTAAGTCTTTGTGTCAGCAGTGGGATCCTCCTGGGTTTCCTGCCATAGCGTTTAATGTTATGAAAATGTGGACGGATAGTTTGTGCTGACCCTGATGCCCCCTCAGCCTGCAGGACAGGTTGACTTTCTTTAGAATGTGATTGGGGCGGCTTATCCACCATCTGGACTGTCCCGAGTTGCAACCTTTCATTAATTTTTCTCCGCCACCACATCCAGGAAGATTAGCTACAGTGCCATGTTTTGTAAACTTCTTGATTATTTAGCACATCATGGACCAAGATCTCACGAGGTGAACTTTGAGATTCAACGTTTTTTTTAACAATTCTTCTAAATTCTTTAGACAGTTCTCTTTTTTTTTTTTCCATTCTCCACACTTAGTGTGGCACACATAGACACACAATGCAAAGTTTGAGTCAACTTCTCACCATTTTATCTGGTTTCAGGTTTGATTTTCATATTGCCCACACATGCTACTTGCCACGGGTGAGCTTGTAGGAGAATCACATGCTGAAAACAAAGTTGTTTACCCACAATTTTGAGAAGCCGGCAACAATTTTGGGGTTGTATGTGACACTATGTCCAATTTTCTCTCTCTTTTTCTTGTGTTGTTCCAATACACCCAAGAAAAATAAATGTGTATAACAAAACGTGTAATTGCAATAATTTTCTAGGAAAAATACTCCACTTTCTGAAACAATTTAAGGGGTGCCAACACTTTCAGCCATGACTGTAATAAATACACAAACACACGTCTTTCTACTTTTTTTTAACTCCACTATTATCTTTTAAATTGTCACTTCAGTGAGGAAGTGAAAAACTCTAATGCCACCCAATAAGGGTAACAATCCTTGTAGTCATAATCGACTCTTTAACAATCCTTTTAATATGACTTAGGATTTGTGCCAGATCAGAACCCCCAACGGAAGATGCTGCGTTTCAGGGTGATGGCCCCTCATCAGTGCAGTGTGTGGGAATTCTGATCTGTCTGTATGAGAGGCTAAGACGAGGTCTAGGGGCCTAGCTATTCTCCTTATGGAGAAGCTGACATAAAGAGACAGATGACCTGATAAGGAGACTTATAGCTGCAATGCTCCTCTGGGAAATATGAAAATTGTCACTTCAGTGAGGAAGTGAAAAACTGTAATGCCACCCAATAAGGGTAGCCATCCTTGCAGTCATAATCTCTCATAGGCAGTATACTCTTATTCCATACTCTCTTTTACCCTATATCTTTGTCTATGAATCTCAATTGTCTATCCACTCTGAACTAACTTATACTCTGTTGATTCCTCCTCATAACTCCTTAAACTCTTTGTTATGAGACTAATGTTAGGAGTCTCTTGGGACACATAACAAAATGGCTCATGCCATGATCATATGGTTGATTTTGCCTTGTTTTATCTTTCACATATACGGTGCTCGTACAGTTTCACTGCGACCCCAAGACGCTCGCTCGACACAAATCACGACCGTGGCACAAGCAACCAGTACATAGGTAATCTCAGAACTATTGCTATTTTCAGATGGTTTTACCATGTACCTAGCTGTTAATGTATAAACAAATGACATGTTCATGATGGATGTAACATTTTTGCTTGCGCAAATACTCTGTAAACATTTACCGCATATGAATGGTATATATGGTCTTTTGATTTACTTTATGGCACAATTCCTTTTTTGTTGTGCCGAAGTACAACCATACGGTATTTATATTTTTTACGTCTGTGCACCCCCTTGCAAGGTTGAGTCCAACATCATTATTATGCCGACATAAGGAGACAGATAAGCTGATAAGGAGACTTATAGCCGCAATGCTCCTCTGGGAAATATGCAAATTGTCACTTAGTGTTCAAATATATATAGAACTTTACATTTATCCATATTGAACCTCTTCTGCTATGTGGATGGCAAACAGTCAGTTTTTCTAAGTCAGCTTATAACGTATGATTGTCCTCCATAAACTTCACTATGCTATATAGCTTGGTGTCATCTCCAAGTATAGAAACAGCCCTTTTAATTCTATCTTCTATATCATTATGAAACATACTGTATGATAGAGCCTGCACTGAAGCTTGGGCTACTTATAACCGGAGACCACTCGGAGTAGCAGTCATTCACTACAACTCTCTGGGTGTCGTCACTCCTTGAGCCAGTTTTCAAGGCAAATAAAAACCTTACCTTTCTAAACCTACGGCCCACAATTTACCCTAAAAAAAGCTTAGAAAATTTAGTTTGAAAACTTGTGTCATTAGTAAAACTATGCTGGCTATAACTTATGTTATTTTCTATTACATACCCCACCAGTAAAACACTCTCTGACATTTTCCCACAATAGATGCTAAGCATATACTGACTAATTACCCAGGAAAGATCTAGAGCTCTTTTTGGACGCAGCCCACCTGAGTCTTGGGTACCGTTCACATTGATTTCAATTACCTTAGCTTTGATTATATCTACAGTACTCTACACACTTTTTAGGCAAGTGTGGGAAAAGAAGCTGCAACTTAAGTATAATCATTATTTAGAGAGTTAATATTTTATTTTTATCAAATAGGCAAATATTAACAGAATGCAAAGTGAATGGAGAAAATAAATCTGCATCGTACAAATATTTGGTGCGACTGCCATTTGCCTTCAAAACCAGGGGCGGACCGTCACCCCCGGGGCCCTGGTGCAGGAGAGGATCGGGGGGGGCGGGGCTACTGGCCGTCGGTGCGGCCCGGGGGGGAGGGGGGGTGGGTGCTGCTGGGAGCCGCAGGCGCGATGCTCTCCTACCTGGGAGCCGCGCCGGATGTATGCTAGGGGCCGGAGGAGCAGAGGAGAGGAGGGGCGGGATCAGGCAGGGGAGGCAGGAAGCTCTCTGCTTCCCTTGCCTGACCCTCCTCTCCTTTGACGGCGGCTTGCGGGGTCGGCTGGGGGCCCCCCTCAAGGCTTCAAGGGGCCCCCAGCCAGTCGGGGCCCTGGTGCAGCTGCACCAGCTGCACCAGTGTAGTTCCGCCCCTGTTCAAAACAGTATGTTTGAGGAAATAATGATGCCAACCAGGTGCTAATGATAGTTTTCATATGTAGCTTGAAACACAATTATTAACTGAAACAACCTTGTAGGGAACATTAAAGTGGAGAGAAACAGGCAAACTCCTACAAAGGTGGCTGGGTTGTAGAAGACAGTTTCACGTCACAGGTCATATCCCGTGGCGAGTGCCATGCCGGTAACCCGCATACAAGCTCAGTGCCCATCTACTCACTACACGGCTTCATCCAAACGCAGGTCTGCATGTTCGACCTCTTTACTGCAGCTTTGCAGCCTGCTGCATTCCCTTGATAGCGCCACCTAGTCATAGGCAGGCATGACCAGATTTTGCAGGAATGTAATCCTGCTGTGCCCTGAAGGTTTTAGCCTCCCTGTCCAATTGCATTCTAGCAGGGACTATTGTAGGCAGTGGCTCCTTCCACATGGTGCCTGAACGTACATTTCTAGGCACTTCCTGTTCCTAGAGCTCCACCCTGGTGTTTGTCCATTTCATATTTTAGGTTACGGTCCTGGCACTTTCCTCATTTTGTCTGATTTCTCTGCTCATGACCCCAGCTTAGTATTCTGACCCTGTACTGCCTGCCCCAACCATGGACCGTCTGAACTTGTTTCTGCCTGCACCCCCTGAACCTCATCCATCTGCCTTGACTTAGTCAGCTGCTGCAGGTCCAAGGACAGCCCTGCGGGTGGTACCTGGCCACCACCTAAGGTCTAGCCTATCCTCAATCTTTTGAAGCTCTAGTGAATATCTAGTTGTCGCTTAGGCTGCTTTCACACAGCGTTTTTATGCTGTCCGAGGGGATCAGACTTTTTGCTGCTCCCCTCGGACAGCATCGGATCCAAACTGATGACTGCAATCGGATGCCAAATAGGCATCCGATTCCGATATTTAACAGCATCAGCTGGATCCTGTCCCTGCTCCTCCTGTCATCTCGTCCCCCTTCTCTCTCCCTCCTGTCACCTTTGTCCCCCCGTGTCTCCCCTCTTTGTCCCCCTCTGTCCCCCCGTGTCTCCCCTCCTTGTCCCCCTCTGTCTCCCCTCTTTGTCCCCCTGTGTCTCCCCTCTTTGTCCCCCTGTGTCTCCCCTCTTTGTCCCCCTGTGTCTCCCCTGTGTCTCCCCTCTTTGTCCCCCTGTGTCTCCCCTGTGTCTCCCCTCTTTGTCCCCCTGTGTCTCCCCTCTTTGTCCCCCTCTATCTCCCCCATTTGCTCCCCTGTTTGCAGACCTTAAAAAATAAAAAAAACTTCATTCTCACCTCTCCGCGACACCCGCGCTGCTTCCAGCTTCTCTTCTTCTGATCAACAGGACCTGGCGTGATGTCACAGTCACATGACCGGTTACCGCGGTAACCGGCCATGTGACTCAACTGTGACGTCAGGCCAGGTCCTAGAGGCACAGAGCGCTGGAGGCATCGCTGGATCGTGGAGAGGTGAGAATGAAGTTTTTTTTATTTTTAACCCTTTATTTTCAGGAGATGTCACTTCTGCAATGTATGAATATACATTGCAGAAGTGATATTACATGGCACAGAGCGGTGTTAGTGTACTGAGCATGCTCAGTGCACTAACATCGGGTCCGAGGAGACATGAGCTGTTTCCTCGGATCCTCGCTCCATTGGCCCCATGTTATTTGGCACGGATCAGGTCGGATCCAATTCGGTCCGATCTGACCCGCTGTGCCAAAAATCGCAGCAGGCTGCGATTTTGGGCACAGCAAAAAATCGGCCAGGATCGGATCCGACCAAAATCGGATGCCAATAAGGCCAAATCCGATGTGATCCGTGCCCATAGGATAACATGGGGCCAAAATCTGATCCGTGGCTGTCAGTTTTACAACGGACAGCCACGGATCACAAAAAAACGCTGTGTGAAAGCACCCTTAGTAACGCCCCTCCAGAGTAAGCACGGCCAGTAGAACAGTGGGTCAATACCCATCCACTGTCACAGCAAGTTACACAGGCAAATTTTCTGATATTGATTGAGCACATGTTGTACTGAACCTGATCCTAATTAAAGAATTTTTCACTTTGCATACAAAACGGATCATGTGTCGCAATCTTTTTTTTGTTCTTGCTTATACTCTATCAGCAAGATCTCTACCAGTCGAAGAATTCAAAGATGTGCTGTTCAAGCTCTTTTGAAGAAGCAGCAAGAAATAGGCAACTGAATGGTTGAACTTTTGCACTGGCATACGCAAATTTATTCCTGGGGCTGTGGGAGAGGGACCTCTTCCTATCAGATCCAATAGTCTCAATGGACCACGTCCCCTTCTGAACGTGGTACATTGATGACATTTTTTGTATCTGGCAGGACAGTGAGGAGGCACTAAAGAGCTTTATGGATATTCTTAACTCCAATGGGCACAGTATACATATGAATTATCAGTGGTCTAGGGAGTCTATTGACTTTCTAGACGGTACCTTGTATGAGGATGCTGGTGATATTCTACAGACCAACCTATACAGAAAGCCCACCGCCACTAACACTTTGTTGCACGCCATCTCTTCACATCTGAGGCATGGTTGGTTAAATCTGTTCCCATTGGACAATTCTTATGCCTGAGATGTGTATGCTCTAGGCATAAAGACTTTGAATCTCAATCAGTAGTATTGACCAATAGATTCCTCGAAAGAGGTTATAGTAAGTGGTCAATCAAAAAAGCCTTCCAGAGGGCCAAACACACTTATAGAAACTCACTGCTATATGATACTAAATCACTGAAAACAGTAAATTCTACAAGATTTATAACAGATTTCAACTCTGCACTTGGCCAGGTAAGGAAGGCCTTACAAAAATCTTGGCACATCCTCAGAGCAGACCCTATCTTGGCGAAGATACTACCTGAACGTCCTCAAATTACCACACGGAGGAGTTAATCTTAGAGATTGCCTAGTAAAAAGTCACTATGAGGGTGACAAACCGTAATTTCCTCGGCATCTTTAAACAGAAAATGGGATGCAGACCATGCGGGAGATGTGTAGCGTGTCCCAATATAGATAGGGAAGATTCATTCTCTGACTCGTCGGATAGCAGAGTCAACAAAATCTTGAAAAAAATCAATTGCGAGACATCATCAGTTGTTTACTTTGCTACCTGTCCATGTCCAAAAATATATATTGGCATGACGACAAGACAACTAAAAATATGAGTCAGAGAACATGTCCTAGGGATTGAGGCAGCTAAGGATGTGTCAGATGTGGCAACTCTGAAGACAATCCCAAAATACTTCAAACTAAAACATGCATGCAATAGTAATAGTTTGAGAATAAAAGGGATTGATTGAATTACACCTGGCATTAGAGGTGGGAGGATCACGAGACGGTTGGGCCAATTTGAAACCCGCTGGATTTGGAGGCTAAAACGATATCACCGTTAGGCCTAAATGAGAATAATAGTTTTGTACCTTTTTTGTGAGGTCTAAGATGGGATGTCATAGGTTTTTTTTCTTTTTTGGTTTTGTTGATTTTAATTACTAATCTGTATATATTGCACATATTTTTATTCAGCTCCATATACCATGCAAAAATGATGGAGGTTTATGAGGAGAATCCAATTTCTATGAAAAGTAGTGATCCAATGGATGCATCTTGGAAATCACAATTGATGATGAACAGCAGCAACATGCTTATGGGAAGTTTATCTTGGTTCTCATATTGTATGTATGTTTATATGTTCCCCACTATGTGGGGTTATGGACTCCCTATATATGCTTTTGTATATAAATATATTCCAAGAGTCTATACACTAATGTATGTCCACCTGAATTCTGGAGTATAGCATTGATGTTTATTTTGTTAATACAATGTATATGACCCCCTTATGTATTTGTTCTATGACATGCATATGTTACTAATGTTATGGATATTCACTTTGATTGTGATTATATTAAGATATGAATGAGACAGGGGCGTAACTACAATAGGTGCAGGAGTTGCGATCGCACCCGGGCCCTGGAGCCTAGGGGGGCCCCAAAAGTCCCTTTGGCATATAGAAAAAGACTAATACTATTAAAGATTTGCAATAATTGGGGGCCCCGTTGGAGCCTTCGCATCAGGGACCCTGGGCCTGAAGTTACACCACTGGAATGAGATATTAGACTATTCCAAGATAATAATTCTGGGTCCTCATACACTAGTTGCATCAATACTAATCCTCACATCCATTATTCATGTCCTGCCTCTGACACTGAATGCTGCGGTGCCACGGGGTTAGCGTCGTCATTTGGCGTTTCTATGGGCGGGCTGGGCACGGATCATGTGATCCGGGACTCCGCACTCTTATGATGCCGGGGGGTGACGTGGCTTCCATTGATTGGCCCCACAGTATGACGCGTCACTATGGAGACGGACCGCTGAACAATGATTGGTCTATGGACCTTTTTAAACCCTCCCCGTTATTTCTAACACACACACCCCTGACGAAAGAGAGAGAATATGCGCATTGGGGCACACGGCGTGCATGAGTGAGGATCGTTGGACAGGCTGTGCAGATCTCAAGGTAAATCAATTAAAACCTGGCTGCATTGAAAGGGTTTCTTGACTAGATACTCCCTTCTTTGATATGATTATTTGGGGTTCTATAGTGAGGGCTTATACAAGATGACCACATTTGGGACTATAATTGCAACCTTATATTGAGGGTCATACTGTGGGATATACTTTATCATTGCAGCCTGCCTGGAGTGGACTGAGGAGAATTTACTATCACCATGTGTTTAGGTGAGTATGCATGTGAAATTAACTATTCGGTGGCAGGAGGCTTGAGGTGCTCAGGGCATTTTAATAGCTAGACTACCAATTGGTTATTTCAAACTTTTGCTGCTATACATGACACATAGTGTCAAGTCTTAACTAAAGTATATATAGAGACTATACTAGAAAATTTATATTCAGGGCTAATGCTAATCTAGTATAAAAAAATCCTTGTATTAGAGGTTTTTGAGCACTTGTTTGCACTTTATAACTTCCGCTAACTTGCCAAAGAAAGGTATTATATTCACATATATTCACACGCAGTAGCAATACACATGATATTCTTCCTTGATTTATAAGGTCGTTTTTCATGTCTACTTATATGGCTGCAAAGATTGTAATTGTCAACTGAGCTGCAATTATTTTATACCTGTATATTCCTTATGTATATAACATGATCAAAGCTATCACTGAATCTCTGGATATATCTATCTAACTGTCCACCCCTCACACAGGCAAATTTTGTGATATTGATTGAGCACATGTAGTACTGAACCTGATCCCAATTAAAGAATTTTTCACTTTGCATACAAAACGGATCGTGTGTCGCAATCTTTTTTTTTGTTGTTGGTTATACTCTATCAGCAAGATCTCTACCAGTCAAAGAATTCAAAGATGTGCTGTTCAAACTCTGTTGAAGAAGCAGCGAGAAATAGGCAACACTGACCGAGTGGTTGGACAAGGAAACATGCTTACTCCCCAGAGAATGTCCGGCAGTGTCATCAGGTCAGAATTGACCACAACCTGTGAGGCCCATCTACAACCAGATGTTGGATGGAGGCTCAATAATGAGTCTCGACAGCCAACAGTGAAGTGTGGTAGAGGATCATTGCAAGTTTGGGGCATCATTCACCAAATTGAGTTGGTGACTTGGTCAGACTTAATAATGTAGTATCTGGGAAATGCTGGGAAATACAAGTTCTTATCTATCACACAACACCATCATGGAAGTGTCTGATTGGCTTCAAATTTATTTTGTAGCAGGACATTGACTCAAAACAAACAGCTAAGGTCATTAGGAAGAAGGAGTCCTGGATATGATAATATGGCCCCAGAGGAGCCCTGATTTCAACATTATTGACTCTGGGATTGCAAGAAGAGAAAAGTATCTGCACAAGTCTACACCTACAAAAGATCTGCGGTTCGTTCTCCAAGATGGTTGGAATAACTTTCTCTGCTGGTTCCTTCATAAACTGTGTGTAAGTATACTGAGAAGAATAAATGCTGTTTTGTTAGTTTATTTTTATCAATTAACAAAATGGAAAATGAACTATTAATACTTCTATTTTTGAAGGCATTCTTACTTTATAGCATCCGCACACCTGCCAAAAACTTTTTCACTGTACTGTACATTTAGCCAACTGAGTATATTAGTTGATATATTAAGAGCTGTTTGACTGACTACATTTTTCTTGCTAGCACCTACACATAAGGTGATGCCAGTCATTGCTTAATTATTAGTATGACTATTTTTGACTGTGTGCTCCCTTCCCCAGCCCTGTAGCCATGTTAGGTGGCCATCCTATTGTAGCCAGGTCCAGGACAACCCCTCAATGTTGGTTTTACTTGCATATAGAGGCATAAAAACCCACACATGCAGCATTATACTGCTAGTGGAGGCACACGGTTAGGACCCGATAAGATAACTGTGCTAAGGTATTTCTTATCGGGCACTTTCGCCGTAGTCACTGCTAACGTTACGTTTTCTCAAGTTTCTTTATATTCTCAAGCAGTTTCTGCCATGTCCTTTTCCTCATATCTGTATTAGCTGTGTATAGAGCCCTGCTATTAATTGTTAGCCATTATGCTATTACATACTGTATACTCAGAGCGTACTGTTGCAGCAGACTTTCACTTTAATTTTCATGATTTATCTTCCTTGCACCTACACACAGGGTGATGCCAGTCAGTCATTAATTATTAGTATGACTACATATACCACTCATTCTTTAGTTTATATAGAGCTAAAGAACCCTCTTTAGTAATTCTGTCATCTCTTATTTCTTAGTGACCAACTTCCCAGTTGCATTATTTTGGGGACCCACCCGTGCAGACTTTGGATTTTAGTATTTCATTTTTTTTTTCTGCCGTTCAGTTTCTACTTGAGCTAATTTGATAACTTTTTTTGTGATTTCTATTCAGCTCTTCGTATTTTAAAACATAACGCAGACCACCTTAGACTTGTAGATGCATGTATTTTAAAGGCCCTTTTTTTTAGTCAATAATACATTTTCTAACTGTCGGTTTAAGCGCTTATATTTTGTTCTCTATACCGATTATCTATTAGAATATATATTGCGGTTTGATTGTCCAATATAGATGCATGTTGGTTAGCTGTATGGGCCATTGTAGCATTTTAAATCCTTTAAAGACAAGCAAATTGCCCCCCATCTTGGTATGCATGGCGTAGTGGTTCCCATGCGGGTATATATGTCCTCATCCTGGTATATATGTCCCCCATCTTGAAATATATGTTCTCCATCCTGGTATATATGCTTTCATCCTGCGCCCATCTGGATATGCAGGTCCTCATCCTGGCGCCCATCCTAGTATTTATGGTGCCCATCCTGGTATATATGTCCCCTTTCTGGCATACATGGTCCTCATCCTGGTTTACATGGTACCCATCCTGGTATATACAGTATGTCGCCATCCTGGTTTACATGGTCCCCATCTTGGTATATATGTCCCCATGTTGGTTTACATGGTCCCCACACCCTGGTATATATGATCCCCTTCCTGGTAAATATGGTCTTCATTCTGGTAAATATGTCACCTTCTTGATAAATATGGTCCTCATCCTGGTTTACATGGTCCCCATTCTATTTGGTTGGCCACTTATATCGCACTGGGGTCGGCAGGTCCCTGTTCTCTCAGGCTCGGTTGCAGTAGCGACCACAATCATTATAACCACGTTTATCATGTCTTCCATTAATTGGTCCAAAACTTTAAAATTCAACAAACTGAGAAATATTTTCCCACTTGTAGCTGCAACGGAACCACCTGGGTAGTTTAAATCTCCCTTAATGACTATTGTACCAACCTATGCAGCCAACCCAACAACTCCTCAGTGATGTTCGGAAGTGAATAGATTACCCCAAATATTACTTTTTCAGCGTTTATCTACCTGTGCAATTCCAACTAAAAGGTTTTAACTTCTTTAACTAAAATACACATATGCTCCTCATTTCCCATTTACCTGCCTTACCCAAAGAGGGTAAAACCAGGAAGCCACAAGCTCTCCCATTTTCTTGCTAGACTCTTGGCATTTGTGAACATACCTTATAAAGGGAACCAGCCTGCAGATTTTAGGGCTATAACGTTAAGGCAGTTTCTTACAGGCACTGGGATGCTGAGTGCATTTATACCTTTCTTTCAATGATTACATGTACGGTTAGATTGCAGAGAAAAGCATTATCGAACACACAGAAAACAGTGCAGCACATTAGCATAAGTGCAGCACAGGTGGGTTGAGTTTAGTTTAATTTCTCCCCTGTGGGCTCTAGGCCAAGCCCTCCCACTCCCTCTTTCCCCATCTGCCTCCCTCTCTTGTCTGCCGGCTTCACCGGTTTCTCACACTGCTTCTTCTCCTGTCTGTGATCGCCAGTCACCGGAGAACAGGAGCAGGCCCCACCCCCTCCAGTCTGTGCGTCCATGGTCTCCTCTCCTGGATGTTCCTACTGTCTGTGACTGAGGAGACTGGGGACAATCAACCTGAAAGGGGCAGGGCCTTCTCCTGCACTCCGGTGACTGGCCAATCACAGACAGGAGAAGAAGTGAAAAATCGGTGAACTAGCCGACAGGCACACAGACGGGGGAAGTAGGGAGTGCTGAGCTCAGGCACATTGTGCTATCACCATGCACGGTGTCAGGTGTCCTGAGGCTAGTGTATACTGAGAGGGAGAGAGAGAGAGAGAGAGAGAGAGAGAGAGAGAGAGAGAGAGAGAGAGAGAGAGAGAGAGAGAGAGAGAGAGAGAGAGAAGAGAAGGTTTAGCTTAGAACAAACAGGGGAGTAATACAAAGAAACCCAACCCCACATAGTGACATTCTTCTGCACTTATGCTAATGTGCTGCACTGTTTTCCCGGTGTTTGATAACACTTTTCTCTGCAATCATACATGTAATAATTGAAGCAAAGGTATGATTGCACTCAGTATCCCAGTGCCTGTAAGGAACTGGCTTCACTTTATAACCCTAAATCCTGCTGGTTGGTTCCTTGTAGTTTCTTTTTCTAAGTCTCTTTTCTATTGTGGATTTGTGGCTGTTTTTTTGCTCCAAATTTTTCAAAATGACATGGGGGTCACGATTTCTGCACAAAGTAAATACTGCTGCTCTGTATTGTGTGTTTAGATATTTTTTTAAACTTTTCAGAGCAATGAGTCACCTGTTCTGCAAATAGTTATAAAAACTTCTGATGTAGAAAAAAACATTCCAAAAGGGGGACTGGAGCACATTGGTGCATAAAAATTATGTCATCTGGAAAAGCCATATTGACGTAAAAATCAGAACATTAAACAACAAATGACACTTTTTTTTTTTTTTTTTTAGAAAAGGTACAAAGTCTTTGGTGAATTTATCGCAACTCAAAAAGTCACTAATTAAGAGGTTTCCCGGCCCAACAACTGGCGAAAGTGCAATGATGAATAGTTTTTGCCTAGTTTTCTACATTCCCTTTCAGAAAGTATAATTCTTGAAGCTTTGTGGGCACGTTTATTTTCACGGATGATTACACATGGATCTTCCTAGCAATACCCATAATCATTCCCCCATCCTTCTCACCCCTTCAGGTATAGTCTGATCCCTCTCTAATTTATCTACCCCTTTAATGTCTGTCTTCACCTCCCCCTTACATCTTTATTTTATATGCGCCACCACCTGTTTCAATTCTCTCTCCCAGCACAGAGTTGTACCCCTATGAAAAATCAGACGAGGGTTCTAGAAACCCAAACCCTTCTACTCTGCACCCAGACTTAAAGGGAACCTGATCCTCCAAATCACCCCCAACCCTATTAATACCGGTTCCTGCACCCTAACATATCAGTATTAGTGCTCCTTTTCTATAAAAAAAAAGCGCTCTGTAACAGTGGAATAATCAACAATATACACTTACAAATCTGAGACTTCTTTTCCCTGAATAAGTCTCACAGGGCGTCCCCTGTGAGACTCTAAGCCCTCCCTAGTTGCTCATTTTCACGCCTCGAATGATCCACCCTCTCTGTCTGTGCTGCTGTGATGTGGAGCTGAAGGCAGGACTAATGATTTGCATTCTGTGAGTGACAGAGAGGGCGAGGGCAAAGCCTGCACAAGCAGAGCAACGGAGACAGAGAGAGGCTGGATCCTGGAGCCTGCAAAACAACACGCCCTAAGGGCTAAAGAATATAGCCCCTGCTAATTATAATCCCTAATGAGTAAGTATTAAAACGTTTTTATGCACTTTGACAGGATGCTTTTAGGAGACAAAAGAAGTGTGAGATTAGTGATAGGATGCTGCAAGGACATGTTTTGGTAGCTTAGGAGGCGTTCTGGAGGTGACAGGATCCCTTTAAGCCAGTAATTCCGGAATAGAAATATATGGTGGCAAGTGGCGATCAAAAGTTTTTTTCATTAAAGTGTGATTACTTCTGTCTGGTTGTTGCCATTTTCCTAGTGATTTTAGTAAACTGGAAGCAAATGGTTAACAGCTCCAAGAAAATTGTGTGTTGCGTTTTTTTTTTTTATCCCTTTATGTGTTCGTTTTCCTCATTTGCTGGGCCAAATGTTTTCTTGGGTAGTCTAGTTTTGTCTAAAAAATTATCTTTTTGCGTGTGTTTTTTAGTTAAAATATGACAAATACAAAGCCAAATTTATCCCCAGATGTCAGGAACCTTATTATTCTGAGAGTGAAATCAGGCAAAAGCCAAAATAAGGAGCTATGGAATTCAACCGCTCTCAGTCAAGCGTCAAAAGAACGAAGAATATGGGGTCGAAGCGAGTTGTCAAACTGTGGTCTGAAGGCTAAGAGAAGTAGGACTGAATGTATGAGTTCAGGTCAAGAAACTTTTCATCTCTGCAAAGAACCAGAATGTCCAACTTGAGTTTGCCAAAGAACAATGGAAAGACAGGTTGGTCTATGGCAGAGGTCCCCAACTCCAGGCCTCAAGGGCCGTCAACAGTGCAGGTTTTCAGGATTTCCTTAGTATTGCACAGGTGTTAATGTGATCATCTGCACAGGTGATGATTCCAACTCCTGTGCAATACCAAGGAAATCCTGAAAACCTGCACTGTTGGTGGCCCTTGAGGTCTGGATTTGGGGACCTCTGGTCTATGGTATTGTGGTCAGATGAACCAAAGTGTAATCTGTTTGATAGTGATGGCAAGCACTATATGTAACGCCCAATTGGAATACGTAATGATGCAAGGTACCAAACACCTACAGTAAAACATAGTGGTGGCAATGTCATGGTTTTGGGCTGCTTTTTTGCATCTGCCTTTAGCACTCTGCAAAGAATTGATGGAAATATGAATGCTACAATGTATTGGAGAATGTAATGCTGCCACGTGGTAAAACCAAAGTAGGCAGGAGCTGGAAATTCCTGCAAGATAATGATCATAAACACACATCCAATTTAGCTAAAAATTGGTTAGCAAAGAAAATGTTTGCCTGTTGCAGCCTTTGGCCACCTTTGGGAGTATTTTTTTATATTTTTTGATGCTGGAGCTAGCTATGGGTTATGTGGTAGAAGGTTCATCTACCCTTTTTTTAGTTGATGCTAGAATGTCCTAGGAGGTTACCGTGTTCGTCACCTCCTCTTTCTTTAAATGTTTTTGCGTGAAAACAATCGGGTGCTGCAGATTTTTTAAAATCTGGTATATGGTTAGCGCTGGGTTCAACCTTTTCACATTTTACCTTTGGGATGAGTTAGGGCCACGAGTTGCAATAAAAATTAATTGTTTGCAGATTTGCAAATGAAATAGAGAGAGATCCTCAAGACGTCTTGAATACACTAGTGACTTCAATGCCCCGTCGGTGCGATGCAGTAATTAAAGCAAGAGGTTATGCTACAAAATACTAAGTTTGTTAATCAGTTTTCTATAATGAAATGACCATATCTATATTCAAAAGCATTTTGGTTAAAACCAAGGTCTTGCATGATGACAATTTAAAGCACTTTCAATTCATGACCAGAAAAATGTCCTCACAACAATTAGACAGACAGAAGGAATCACAACAGCCAGACACAAGGAATCACAACAGCCAGACACAAGGAATCACAACAGCCAGACACAAGGAATCACAACAGCCAGACACAAGGAATCACTACAGCCAGACACAAGGAATCACTACAGCCAGACACAAGGAATCACAACAACCAGACACAAGGAATCACAACAACCAGACAGAAGGAATCACTACAACCAGACACAAGGAATCACTACAACCAGACACAAGGAATCACTACAACCAGACACAAGGAATCACTACAACCAGACACAAGGAATCACTACAACCAGACACAAGGAATCACTACAACCAGACACAAGGAATCACAACAACCAGACACAAGGAATCACTACAACCAGACACAAGGAATCGCAACAACCAGACACAAGGAATCACAACAACCAGACACAAGGAATCACAACAACCAGACACAAGGAATCACAACAACCAGACACAAGGAATCACTACAACAAGACACAAGGAATCACAACAACCAGACACAAGGAATCGCAACAACCAGACACAAGGAATCACAACAACCAGACACAAGGAATCACAACAACCAGACACAAGGAATCACAACAACCAGACACAAGGAATCACTACAACCAGACAGAAGGAATCACTACAACCAGACAGAAGGATCATACACCAGACAAGATCAAACACAGACACAAGGAATCGCAACAACCAGACACAAGGAATCACTACAACCAGACAGAAGGAATCACAACAACCAGACACAAGGAATCACAACAACCAGACACAAGGAATCACTACAACCAGACAGAAGGAATCACAACAACCAGACACAAGGAATCACAACAACCAGACACAAGGAGTCACAATTTTAAAAATAATGCTAAACTTTTGGTGGCCACTGTATGTGACATCTATACCATCTGACAGGGTATCACATATAAAGATAGATCCACAAACAGCTCAGATTTCTCCGCTTCTCCAGGTACAAAATGACAGACCTCACCATATGGTTCTCAATCTCCTGCGTTTTCCGCCCACAGCACAAGAAGCCGTAAGAAAACAAGATATAAAAAAGGAGCTAATTTGAGCAGAGCTTTAAATAAAACATGTCTCGTCTGAGAAACTTCACAAGTTCGGCACAAATCTCTCCTCTGCACCCCGGTCCTGGCTCGTCTGAGGAATCAGAGATTAAAGTAAACCTTGAGACAGCTCAACCTGTGGAAAATTCTTCCCTGAAAGGGGTCAAACAAGTGTTTTGGAACAAGAGGACGTCGTAAAATAAAAAGTTAAGTTATGGCAGGAGGAATGATCACGAATCTGACAAAGAAAGTGTGTTAAAGATAGAAAAAAATGTTGCTATAGTAACCACTGTCTAGTGACAGAATCATGTCAGGATCTCCTATAGATCATACTACATAACAAAGAGATGTAGGGAGCAAAGTCTGCAACGGTATATACACGGACATACACTACAGACCAAAAGTTTGGACACACCTTCTCATTCAAAGAGTTTTCTTTACTTTCATGACTATGAAAATTGTAGATTCACACTGAAGGCATCAAAGCTATGAATTACCACATATGGAATTATATACTTAACAAAAAAGTGTGAAACAACTGAAAATATGTCTTATATTCTAGGTTCTTCAAAGTTGTCACCTTTTGCTTTGATTACTGCTTTGCACACTCTTGGCATTCTCTTGATGAGCTTCAAGAGGTAGTCACCGGAAATGGTTTTCAAACAGTCTTGAAGGATTTCCCAGAGATGCTTAGCACTTGTTGGCCCTTTTGCCTTCATTCTGCGGTCCAGCTCACCCCAAACCATCTCGATTGGGTTCAGGTCTGGTGACTGTGGAGGCCAGGTCATCTGGCGCAGCACCCCATCACTCTCCTTCTTGGCCAAATAGCCCTTACACAGCCTGGAGGTGTGTTTGGGGTCATTGTCCTGTTGAAAAATAATTGATGGTCAAACTAAATGCAAACCAGATGGAATAGCATGCCGCTGCAAGATGCTGTGGTAGCCATGCTGGTTCAGTATGCCTTCAATTTTGAATAAATCCCCAACAGTGTCAACAGGAAAGCACCCCCACACCATCACACCTCCTCCTCCATGCTTCACGGTGGGAACCAGGCATGTAGAGTCCATCCGTTCACCTTTTCTGCGTCGCACAAAGACACGGTGGTTGGAACTAAAGATCTCAAATTTGGACTCATCAGACCAAAGCACAGATTTCCACTGGTGTAATGTCCATTCCTTGTGTTTTTTAGTCCAAACAAGTCTCTTCTGCTTGTTGCCTGTCTTTAGCAGTGGTTTCCTAGCAGCTATTTTACCATGAAGGCCTGCTGCACAAAGTCTCCTCTTAACAGTTGTTGTAGAGATGTGTCTGCTGCTAGAACTCTGTGTGGCATTGACCTGGTCTCTAATCTGAGCTGCTGTTAACCTGCCATTTCTGAGGCTGGTGACTCGGATGAACTTATCCTCCGCAGCAGAGGTGACTCTTGGTCTTCCTTTCCTGGGACGGTCCTCATGTGAGCCAGTTTCTTTGTAGCGCTTGATTGTTTTTGCAACTGCACTTGGGGACACTTTCAAAGTTTTCCCAATTTTTCAGACTGACTGACCTTCATTTCTTAAAGTAATGATGGCCACTCGTTTTTCTTTACATAGAATTTGTATTATGGCAAGAAAAAAGCAGCCAACACTCTATTCAGTAGGACCATCAGCTGTGTATTCACCAGAATTCTGCACAACACAACTGATGGTCCCAACCCCATTTATAAGGCAAGAAATCTCACTTATTAAACCTGACAGGGCACACCTGTGAAGTGAAAACCATTTCCGGTGACTACCTCTTGAAGCTCATCCAAAGAATGCCAAGAGTGTGCAAAGCAGTAATCAAAGCAAAAGGTGGCTACTTTGAAGAACCTAGAATATAAGAAATATTTTCAGTTGTTTCACACCTTTTTGTTAAAGTGATCCTAAACCCAGAAACTGACCCCCCCCCTTATCTTTAGACCTGTCCCTGCACCCCCTCTTATCATTTCTAGCCATCCCTTTTGCAGAAAAAAAAAATCGCTTTTGTAAAGTAAGAGAAAAGGTTATAATACTTTGTCCTGTGTGAGTTCTCTCTTTCTGTGGAAGCCGCAAATGCCCCGCCTGTCTGCTCCTGCCTTGTAATTATGCACGCCCCTCTCTGCTTCTAAGAGCCTGGCCGCGTCATGAAAGGGGGCGGGGCTCGGGCATGACGCGATTTAGCCCCGCCCTTAATTACAAGGCAGGAGCAGACAGGCGGGGCATTTGCGGCTTCCACAGAAAGAGAGAACTCACACAGGACAAAGTATTATAACATTTTCTCTTACTTTACAAAAGTGATTTTTTCTGCAAAAGGGATGGCTAGAAATTATAAGAGGGGGTGCAGGGACAGGTCTAAAGATGTGGGGGGGGGGTCAGTTTCTGGGTTTAGGATCACTTTGAGTATATAATTCCACATGTGTTAATTCATAGTTTTGATGCCTTCAGTGTGAATCTACAATTTTCATAGTCATGAAAATAAAGAAAACTCTTTCAATGAGAAGGTGTGTCCAAACGTTTGGTCTGTACTGTATACGGTACATACACAGTACAGTGGTGCAAAAATTTTAGGCAGGTGGGGAAAATGCTAAAAAATAAGAATGCTTTCAGAAATATAAGTGTTAATGTGGCACCCTGGCACCTTGTTGGGTACCACAGAACTCCTTAGGGCACAATTGGAGCTAACAGCAAAGCATCACTCACAAAATACTAACAAAACACCACAACACCTTAGAACACCTGGTTTCACCCCGAGCCTCTAGGGGGAGTCCACTGGTCACATTGAGCCAGTTCCCCCTATAAATAGAGTCTTGGAGGGAGAAACTTCAGTGTGTGCAGTCGCTACAAGAGCTGCCAGCCTGTGTGAAACCTCCATCTTATGAGGGACACACTAGGCCCCACCAGCCAGCTAGCCAGTGAGGAAATCCCTGCAACTGGGATAAGAGGAAGAAGGAGAACACCTCTCAGGAAAACAGAGTTATTCTGACTCTTTCCTTAATAACCGGTTACTGGAACCGAAGCTGTGAGAGCTACCCAGACACCACAGAGAACCAGCTTACAACCACAGGGAGTCTAGCCCCCTGATCCACCTGAAGCACCTACCAGCGAGAGCCCAGGGAGGAAGGTAGAATTATCATCACCCTTTTACAGTGCCCTCAGTGCTGATAACCAGGTGAAGAAAGTTCCATTGAACATACAACCCGGTCTGGGCAGGATTCCACGTCCACCCGACCGCACTACAAGTAGAGAGAGAGAAGGAAGCCTACTACAACTGCTTGCTGTGAAACTCCAAGAGTGCTGACTTCACTAACCCGGTCTGGCGTACCTGAAAACCACCAGTAAAGGTACTGAAAAGACTTTGGCGTGTCTGTGTCTGACTCCTGGCCTAACAGCGGCACTACCGCAGCTGCCTCACAACATCTTGCACAGCTCCTGGCTCCGGGGACTCCCGCTCATCCTGTGGGGAGCGTCCCATCTTTCTGCCCAACATCCCCCGGAGACCTAGCAGCGCTGGTAAAGTTACCAGAACACCCGCAGGTGGCGTCACGAAGACAAACTACCCCTACTGTTCAGCCATCCCCCCCATTGATCTGGACCACCGGGCCCCGCAGCCGCAGGCGCGGTTCCGCGACAAGAGGAGAGTCAACGCCTGCGACGCGAACACCCCGGTCACGGTGAGTCATTAATACTTTATTTTGTTTATCAATTAACAAAATGCAAAGGGAATGAACAAAAGAGAAATCTAAATCAAATCTATATTTGGTGACCACCCTCTGACTTCAAGGCAGCATCAGTTCTTTTAGTTTAACAGCTTACAAGAACTCAGCAGGAAGGCTGTGCCAAACATTTTGTAGAACCAACCACAGATCTTCAGTACACGTAGACTTAGGGGTACTTCACACACAAGGATATCGCTAGCGATATCGCTGTTACATCACAGGTTTTGTGACGTGCCAGAGATCTTGCTACGTTTGACACGTAGCAGCGACCAGACCGCCACTGTGAGATCGCTGATTGTGACAAAATGTTTTGGACCATTTTTTGGTCATCGCGCTCCCGCTGGGCAGCGTGCATCGCTGTGTTTGACAGGGACAACGACCAACTATCTTAACACTACAACCAAGAGTGACAGGCTCCCAATGACTGCCGTATCGTTCCATATCGTTGGTGCGTCGCTGACGAGATCTGACTGTTTAACATCTCGTCAGCGACTACGTAGCGACGCACCAGCGATCCCTACCAGGTTGTATCGTTGTCGTTATCGCTGGATCGTCGCTATGTGTAATGGGACCCTTACAAAAAAACTTTCTGCATCTTAATGCAATCTCAGCCAGACTTGATATGATCCTCACTGACCCCCGATCTCAAAGTTTCACTTAGAATCACAGAATGGTAAAGTTGGGAGGGACCTTCCTGGGTCATCTGGTCTAAAGGCCCAGTTACACACAGAAATCTAAGAAAGGGGTGAGAATGCGCAAAATAGGGTCTTATCCTTAGGAGACAGGTTTTAAAATGGTGAAACCTAGGAACTGCTCACCTGATAGGGTTGTGTAGCACACAACAGGCGTGATCGCTCAGAACAATACAGCTGCTGCCAGGACCGTACCTCCACAGGTCACTGTGGTCACGATAAACGTCTGCAGGACAAAGTACCTCGTGGTCCGAGCTGCTGTATTCGTATGGTAGAAAGACCAGATACAACGGTATGTCTGGATATAGTGGTAGCTAGTTTATTTTCCGACGCGTTTCGGAGTCGTATCCCGAACTCCTTCCTCAGGGAACCCTGACCAAATCCCCAACTCCATTTCTGAAATGAATCCACAAACTTGCAGGTCCCTCCACCATGCTTCACTGTTGCCTGCAGACCCTCACTATTCTGCAAAATCCCTGACTTTGTGCAAGTGTACCGAGAAGAACTGAATCCATTTTGAAGGCAAAGGGCGATCACCAAATATTGATGTTAAGATTTTACCTTTTTTCTTTACTTTGCATTTTTTTAATTGATAAAAATACTAGTGATATGGGCCCCAGGGGAATGTTATCATCTGGGCCACTCGCCAGCACAAGCATGTACCATAGATGCTTGGGACCTAGTGGCATTGTCAGAGCCTATAAAGACATGTTCTTCCCCAATAGAAAAAAAAAAAAAAAACACTTGAAAAATATATAAACCTCACAGGAAAAGCAGTAATAAAATAATTTTCTAAGTAATGCATGTAAAGAATAGTACAGTAAGATGATAATATTATTTTTGTTGGTACCTATATGACTAAGTAAAGTCCATTATACTATGAATAATTTTACCCATAATGCCACTGTACAAAAGGAAAATAACGTCACCACTCCGTAAGAGACAAATTAATAATGCTAAAATTGCATTTTTTGTTTGCCACGACACAGCAAAGAAAAAAATGCTGTAAGAAGCGATCAAAATGTCATATCTATCCCAAAATGGTATCAATAAAAACATCATCTCAACCCGCAAAAAATAAGCACTCACATAGCTCCATTGTCCGAAAAATGAAGTCTGGGAAAATGGCGACACAATAAAAAAAAATACAATTTTACCACTAACAAAAAAACCCAACAACAGACAAGTGTTTCATTGCCGTAATCGTACTGAGGAGGAGAATCATATTGTCAGGTCATTTTTACCATACAATGTACACCGTAAAATCAATTCCAAAACACTATGTCAGAATGTGTTTTTTTTCTGCAATTCAACACATTTGGGATATTTACTGTATTTTTTGGACCATAAGACGCACTTTTTTACCCCCAATATTGGGAGTGCGTCTTATGGTCCTGATATACGGACCTATGCTAGATGTGGGGCTGTGCTTGGGAAGCAGCAGCTCTAGAGCGGGCTGGAGGAGGCTGGCGCAGGTTGCAGAGGCAGCCCGTGGTCATGTGTCCCCGCTCATTAGTCTCATGTAATATGCACTGTGCTCAGCGCTGAGAGGTGGGTGGGGAAGCGGCGCATATTTTATGACCCTATACTCACCCCCTCATCCTCTATATGGCACCCATCCTAGCCCACACACAAAAATAATACTTGATTTAACTCACCCTCCATCTCTCCCTGCTCCCAGCATCGCTGTCTTCCTTCCAGTCTGTGACCGCCATCCGATCATGTGATCAGCACTGCATAGCGGCATCGCTGTGTTGCACGGATCATATGATCGGGTGCTGGGTACAGACTGGAGGGAAGATGGTGTGATGGGGCCATATACAGGATGGGGGGGGCCACATACAAAATGGAGGCAATATAGCATGACTTTGGGCCATATCCAGGATAGAGGGGTCATATCTAGCTATGTACCAGGATAAAGGGGCTATGTACTAGGATGGGGAGCTGTATCCAGCACGGGGAGACTAGTTACCAGGGTACGTTCTCCATAGACTCCCATGATAAAAAAAAAACCAAAAAACTGATCCAGCTGAAATCAGTCATTTGAAGACAGACAAAAAAGTTGTGTCTGCACAGTAGATTGCTGCAGGATCCATTCTAATGGATGAATATTGGACATGTGAACTTAGCCAAATCAGTATTATGGAGCATAACAACCTAAAAAGCTAAAAGCAACCGTGCAGCACAGGAAGAATACAGACAGAACAAAAAATGTAATCCAGACAGAAAGTGGGGCAAGAGCTGGAAGGAAAATGAAAGAAAATGTGTCAAGAGAGATAAAAATACAACACTGAATAAGAAGGATGCATTCAGCGGCCGGTAATCCCACACGAGACGCGCGGTTCGAGTGCAGGGCACGGGTGAGCTGGAAGGTAACGGAGCGGGGCCTATAAAACTGCAGAAACAGAACATAATCCTGACAAGATGGAAACCATGCATCAAATGTCAACGCTCATATATAAAAAGGGGATTCTAGTGTCAGCAAAGCTTAAAGGGGCGGTCTGTGATTTATACAAGACAGTACAAGTAGAAAATGCATTCAAATAATAAAATAACCAGAAATCACATGTCCGTCCCTAGTACTGAAACTGTGATGTCGCCGGACCACTGACACCAGGTGAGACGCCTGCATGTGAGGAACAGCTGAACTGGTAAAATTATGGCAGCCCGTTACCACTTGGGGGCAGGATTTCAACTTACTTTAAAACTGCAATTTTTTGCACCAAAGTACTTAGATTATTAGGCCATGTGCACACATTGAATTCTTGGTGAGTTTTTTACCTCAGGATTTGTAAGACAGAACCAGGAGTGGGTGATAAATACAGAAGTGGTGACGTGTTTCTATGATACTTTTCCTCCGATTGTTCCACTCCTGGTTTTGGCTACAAATTCTGAGGTAAAAAACTCATCAAATACTCAATGTGTGCACGTGGCCTTATAGAAACATGCCACTAGTTCTGTATTTATCACCACGCCTGGTTTTGGCTCCAAATACGGAGGCAAAATACTAACCAAACACTCAATGTGTGCACTTGGCCTAATGCAAGTCTATGGGGACAATCATCCTGTTATTAGGCCATGTATACACATTGAGTATTTGGTGAGTTTTTTACCTCAGTAAATACGGCACCACTGGGTCAAAAGTGCCACAGTGTCATCACTGCCCCCGGGTGGTAGTGTCACAAGAAAGCAACAAAGGGTATTCTCATCACACACACCAACACCTCCAGGCCAGAAGGGGGAGACCAAGCCCGGGTTGAGGGTGAGCTTCCCTATATATTCTGGTCTGGGGAGGACCAAGTTAGTTCAGTTCCTGAGAGGGCTGTGAAGAGGACCTGGGTGTAAAAGAGCCATGCTAAGCTCATCCCAGAGTCGCTAGCTAAGTTCCAGGCATAAGGCTAGGGTCTAAGGAAAGGAGAAGGAACACACCTGGGAGGCTGAGCAACTCCGTGCTCACCTCAGAGGAAAGGCGTATAGAACGGACACCGGAGTCCAAGACTGTGCAGGGTCTCACGTCCCGGCAGTCAACACCTGAAAGTTGGGATTCCAAATTCTCCAGCTACACTGTACCAGAGACACAGCAACGTACAGAGTTCAGAGACACTGACACCCGGGAACAGGGTAGAGAAAAGGACTAGAGTTGCCTGTCATACCGGTACCTCACAGGAAGAGACAGGGCTGGCAGCCTAGCTTATGCAACAGCAGTAGCCAAATTACAAGAGCAGTAAGGGAGCCAAAGATCCGGTCGAGTGAGAATAACCCTAAGTTGCTCTCAAGACTCAGTGGACACCTTTTACCATCTGGGGAGATGACCCCCGTGACTCCCCAGCAACAACGATCCGGTTCCCGAGTACCCCACGGCCTGGGGCACCTCATATTTGTAACTAAAACCAGCAGTGGGTGATAAATACAGAAGTGGTGACGTGTTTCTTTTATACTTTTCCTCTGATTGTTCCACTCCTGGTTTTGGATACAAACACGGAGGTAAAAACTTCACTAAATACTCAACATGTGAACGTGGCCTTAGTTGCAGCACTTCGTTATGGTGTAATGAGGTGTGCAATTCTGATTGTATCATAGAAATGGATATAGAAATGAACTGTGCACAGTCCGCTACTGCCCTTGTGGACAATTGCTGAAATGACTGCAGAGAGAAAAAAAACAGCATTGATTGCTGCTCCCCTCCCCCAACAGCCATGTGCTGAGGAGGAGAGAGGGCGGGAGATCAGTACAGACACAGAGTTGAACAAGAGAACATCTACCTGTGGATGTCTGTTGAAAGAGGGCTACTTTGCAACACCTTGTCGGAGAAATCACCCCACAGAAGCCCCTGTGACTGATCCTGGGCCACTGGACTTTGGTGCTGTGACTCTGGCCGCTCTGCAAAACCTTGCCCGCCGAGCACCCAGAGTGCTTGTGCAGGGCCGTGACCGACATAAGGGAGCCATTTTTGCTGCTGTGATCTCCCTTCTGCTGCTGCTCTGTGTGCCCTGAGACTGGGAGAGACAGACTGTTACCTGCAGAAGGAGACCAAAGAAGAGTGAGGAGATCCCCAGGCCTGCGACGTGGGAGCGACATCTTCTTCTGTGATAAGACTGGTACGTGATTTTAGGGAAAGTTAGGGAAAGATACCTTTATTGTTGTGTTTTTTTCTTTTCTTGCTGCGTACCTGGAAGAAGTGAAGATTCAGAGACTCTAATATATACAAGTGCGCATATAGTTCGGTTGACTGTGAGATAAATATGTTTTACAGTAAAGAAACGTTATTATCGGTTAAACCTGAGTATGGGGATTCTGTTGAGAAAGATCATACACACACACCCGCGGCCTTACCACCGGTCGCTACATCTGGCGTAGTCGGCAGGATGTGTGATCAACAGAATCTCCTCCCGGTAGTAGCTTATAACCAGACTTATACTACGGCCTGCAGGTCCATATCCGGTGCCAGCAGTCCGAGCAGTGACACGGAAGAATTGAAGCAGATAGTAGCAGAGTTGCAGAAACAGATACTACAGCTGCAGCTCATGCTAGACCAACAGGCGGACAGGCAAGTGAGACAGCAACCCAGTCGGCCTATGGGAAGGTGCTGGACATGCGGCGACCCCCGCCATAGGGCAAACCGTTGTCCGCATCCTCCACCCGTGGTCCGATATACCAGAACCAGCAAGCCATGCCCCACAACAGCAGCCACCTTTAAACTAGACGCCCCAGCCAAAGCGGTTCACTCGGCAGGGGAGATCAGGGAAAAGGGTGTGAAGAGACAGAGCCAGACCGATAAGCAAGTACTGGCCACTCGGGTCCAGGGGACGGTGAAGTGGTTTAATGTCCGCGATGGGTATGGCTTCATCAACAGGAATGACACAAAGGATGACGTGTTTGTACATCAGACTGCCATAAAGTGTAACAATCCTCGTAAGTGCCTCCGCAGCGTTGGTGATGGGGAGGTGGTACAGTTTGATGTTGTGAAGGGAGAGAAGGGTACAGAGGCCGCCGACGTCACCGGTCCCGGGGGTGTTCCCGTTAAAGGAAGCAGATTTGCCCCCAACCGGCGCCGCTACCACCGGCGATCCTACTCTCCCCGGGTAGAAAACGTGACTGAGTTTATTGGAGATATTGTGAGCCCTGAACAAGGGAGCGAAGGTGAACGGGGGGATGACGGTTTCCCCAACAGAGGTCCCTACTCCGCCGGAGATCAATCCCTATGATATCAACGGCCATCACTGCCTTGGAGCCGATGGTTGTTGACAGGGACTGTCAACCTTTAAGTGGGGGGGTATGTAATGAGGTGTGCAATTCTGATTGTATCATAGAAATGGATATAGAAATGAACTGTGCACAGTCCGCTACTGCCCCTTGTGGACAATTGCTGAAATGACTGCAGAGAGAAAAAAAACAGCATTGATTGCTGCTCCCCTCCCCCAACAGCCATGTGCTGAGGAGGAGAGAGGGCGGGAGATCAGTACAGACACAGAGTTGAACAAGAGAACATCTACCTGTGGATGTCTGTTGAAAGAGGGCTACTTTGCAACACCTTGTCGGAGAAATCACCCCGCAGAAGCCCCTGTGACTGATCCTGGGCCACTGGACTTTGGTGCTGTGACTCTGGCCGCTCTGCAAAACCTTGCCCGCCGAGCACCCAGAGTGCTTGTGCAGGGGCCGTGACCGACATAAGGGAGCCATTTTTGCTGCTGTGATCTCCCTTCTGCTGCTGCTCTGTGTGCCCTGAGACTGGGAGAGACAGACTGTTACCTGCAGAAGGAGACCAAAGAAGAAGAGTGAGGAGATCCCCAGGCCTGCGACGTGGGAGCGACATCTTCTTCTGTGATAAGACTGGTACGTGATTTTAGGGAAAGTTAGGGAAAGATACCTTTATTGTTGTGTTTTTTTCTTTTCTTGCTGCGTACCTGGAAGAAGTGAAGATTCAGAGACTCTAATATATACAAGTGCGCATATAGTTCGGTTGACTGTGAGATAAATATGTTTTACAGTAAAGAAACGTTATTATCGGTTAAACCTGAGTATGGGGATTCTGTTGAGAAAGATCATACACACACCCGCGGCCTTACCACCGGTCGCTACATCGGCACGTGTTGTCAACGCCTCACAATGCATTGAGGAGGTTGAGGAGGGAGGTGCTACCAAAACAGATGGTCACCTACCTTCCATACTTGTGAAAAGATGTCAAATACAAACTGGCTTAGAGTTCAGTGGACCCCACACGACTAGTAAAAGGTTAATATACAAAATGAACCATGTATGGGCCCCCCTAGTAGTGGGAATAGAAACTTTATAACTTAATATAGGGAACAAAAATATAACACTGGGGTAGCTAAAACCAGGGGCGGATTATGAGAAGTTCAGGGCCCCCCAGCCTTGATGTATCATGTGACATGTCACATAATCCTCTTTGATACATCATATGATAACACACAGGTGCATATCTGCAAATGCAAAATGAGAAAGACAGCGGTGTGCACAACGCGCACTGCAAATATTTCTCCTTGCATACAGCGCTATACACAATAGAGCAGTGATGGTAAAATAATTTTCCAGAAGAACCACACGATAGATCGTGACTGGTGTGGAGAGCTGCACCAACAGGATGAAATTAATTCTGCTCAATATTAATATATTAATCATACAATTGTGGCACCCCAGAGTCGCAGTGCCACAGTGTCATCATTGTTAGGCGTCACCAGAGAGCAGTAAGGGGTATTCCACTCAGGCAACACACAAACAACACCAAAACCTCCAGGCCAGAAGGGGGAGACCAAACCCGGGTTCAGGGTGAGCTTCCTTTATATTCTGGTCTGGGGAGGAGCAAGTCAGTGCAGTGGGGGGCAGCACTGTAAAGACATCCTGGTGGACTGGAAGCTGCTTAGCTCGTCTCAGGATTGCTAACTTGTTCCAGGCCTAAGGGTAAGGTCTGAGGAAGCAGGAGAGAGACAGAAACCTACCGGGAGGGGCTGCATCACCAATGCTTCCCCTCCGCAGAGGAACACCACAAGAACGGAGACCGGAGTCCGAGACTGTGCAGGTTCAGACACACCGACAGTCAACATTGGAAAGTTGAGGACTCCAGATTCTCCAGCTACACAGTGCCAGGGACAAAGCAAAATATAGAATCCAGAAACACTGACTTCCCGGATGGGGTGGAAAAGTGAAGGACTTGAGTTGCCTGTCATACTGGTAGACACAGACAGAGACAGGGCCAGCAGCCTAGCTGAAGCCACTGCAGGACCACTACGCAAACACAGTGAGGAAGCCAATACAACCTGGCCGGGTGAGAAAAACCCTGAACTGCTTTCTAGACTCCGTAGTCATCTTGTATCAACTACATCAACTCCACTAAACAGACTGAGAAACGGCTATTAGGAGTCTGTGTGTGTGTTAATTATATCTTTCGCCCTGTGCCCTGTCACATAGCTCTATAATTGCAGCGTCGCAGAGAAGTCCCACCTGAGGAGCCACAGCCTGTCATCCCTGCACACTGACTGGAGAAGCTGCAGCAAAGTAAGTGCCTTTTACCCAGCACGATCCCTCACAAAGCCCCATCCAACAATCAATCCACAACCACTACTCCTGCCCTGAGGACCCTCCAGCCCTACCCGAGGAGGGCTTTCCATCCACGCTGCCCCAAGTTATCATCCCCAGCAGGAATACGGCAGCGATGGTTCTACTAACCACATATCCCGAGTGGCGTCACGACAACTACCCTGTAAATAACCCCTTTTTGGACTGATCCCAGGCCACGGGACCGGGTCACAACTATCGTGATCCCAGACAGCTCTGACCTGGTTCCCGAGTACCGCATAACCTGGGGGTGCATCACAATTATTATTAATATAAAATAATATAACTTAATATTGAGAAGTGTGCTGAAACTCCCCCTATATACAGCATGATCCCACATAGCCCCTATATACAGAATGAGCCATCACATAACTCTCTACACACAGTGTGAGCACCCACATAGCTCCTTATACACAGTCTGAGCCCACACATAGCCCCTATATACAGAAGGAGCTGGCACACAGAATGGCCTATATACAGTGTAAGCCCCTACACAACGCCTATTTACAGAATGAGCTGGCACACAGCATGCCCTATATACAGTATACGCCCATACACAGCCACTCCCCTTTATACAATATCAGCCTCCACATAGCCCCCTACATGCAGTATGAGTCCCCACATAGCCCCTATATACAGTGTGAGCCCCCACATAGCTCTTTATATACTGGCACACCTTCCATACACAAAAAAAAAAAAAAACTAAATAAAACCACATACTCACCTTGTTCCTGTTTCCCTGGCACTATCCTCCAGTCAACTGGGCTCCACGGCATCATGATGCCGATGTGTACATTCTGGTGTCGGCACCAGCGCAGGCTGATGACATCATCACACCAGTAACTGGTGTTCCCTTGGACCTGTACTGCTGTTCTATATTGCCTGCAGTGTAGTTCCAGGAAAGCTCCCTACCTAGATATCTGCACTGAGGAAATGGGAGCAATGCAAGTTAAGTGTTGACGCACAAAACATTATAATGAGGGCAATCTGGCCATTGGCCTGATGGAGTCTTGGACTCCCGGTGGTAGCCCAGATTGCCCTCTTTACAATCTGCCTATTGCTAAAACTAACCCTGTATTTCAGTCATTGTGCAATAAAAAAAAAAGACTTGTTCTCAGTAAGTTGTTCTCTGCAATATCACGGAATGGAAAGTAGGATTCAGATGCACTTTCTGTTGGAGTGGAGTTGAAAAAGAGGTGTGGTTGTGTGGCTCGATCAAATGGGTTAAAATCAGCACTTTATTTCTAACACTTAGGCTACATTCACACATTCAGTTTTTGGTCTGTTTTTTTCTTTGTTTTTTCTCATCCGTTTTTGTAGACAGGGGAAAAAATATAATAAAAACAAGTCACTACTTCTGTATTTATCACCCACTGCTGGTTTCGGCTACAAAAACTGATGAGAAAAAAAAACAGACCATTGATTGAACGTGTGAATATATTACCCTAAAGGGCCTGTTACACACAATGATATCATGAACGATATTGTTGCAATGTCCCCGGAGACCAACGATGAACAAGCTCCGAGCGCCGCACAGCAAGCGCTGGGAGCTGGTAACCATGGTAAACAGCGGGTAACTAAGTGCAGCGCTCAGCTTCGTTACCCGATGTTTACCATGGTTACCAGCGTTCTCGCTGGTCTTGATCGCTGGTGAGTCTGCCTGTGTGACAGCTCACCAGAGATCAGTTCACGATGTGCAGCGCTCCACATCGCTGGTTGGATCGCTGCCACGTCGCAGCGTGTAACCCGGCCTTAAGTCTGTGTGCCCACAATGAGCTTTTGATGCTGCATATTTTCACTACACCAAAAATGCAGCGTCTTACATTTTCAGCAATGTGGATGGGATTCATAGAAATCTCGTGCCCACTCTGCTTTTTCTTACCTGCAGATTTTCACCAGTAACCTGCATTAGATGTGGAAAATCCGCAGATAAAAAAGCACAAGTGTTTAGTGCGTTTCTGTGGAGGAAATATAGGAAAAAAGCATGTAATCAGCGCATAATGTAAAGTAATGTAGTGTGTCAAAGCCAAATACCAGGAAGTATATATATTAAAAAAACAACATTAAAACCATGACATAGCAAGGACAGGCAAAAACGTGTAAAACATGCACACAAAAATACAACTTGCATAATAGGAGCAGAAATATGGCAGACATGCTGAAATATCAAAAATTCATCATAGCTCATTGTGGGAATGTGGCCTTAAAAGCCATAGAAGAGTGATGAACCGATACTGATGATCAATGCGCTTCTAGCACGTTTCATCATAATGGCATATGAAACGCAGTGATGATCAGGATCCGTTCATCATTCTGATGTTTTAAATAAAATGTTAATTTTCATTGATCATCGCCTTTTTCCTTGCAGCGGCATCATGCCGGAGGTGAGCTGCTGATTTCCTTCTTTATCCTTATAATGAAGTGGAGCTTTGTCTGGAAACATCTTCAGTGATAAATCATACAATAAGTTGGAAGAAACATTTTAGCCCACAGTATGCCATTACTGAGAGAATGAAAGCCTCCATAGAGTGAGATGCAGAACATCATCTGCGCAGACACAGTCCAATCTCTGCCGCTCTCCCATTGAGATCCCCCACAGTCACCCATCACACAGCATATGCTTAGTGTATATCTGCTGCCGTACATGCCACAGACATGTGGTGCTGAAGATATGAGTGAAGGTAAACAGTCACCATCATCTCCATAACAGCTCCACTGGAATTAGGCAGAATAACAAACCACTGACCACAGAATCAAATGCTATCAATTAGGAAATGGAGATCTCAAGAAGCAAATCTATAGGGAAAAAAAGACACCCAATCTCTCAAGACTTGCACCATATTATGACACTAGATGGGGTCTAATAATAATCACATCGGGAGGGCGGTGACATCACAATAGGGGTGGGCTCTGTAGTGCTGGGCATGGCGGTCGTCCCTCCCCTTGTGTGCTGTCTTCTCTCCCCATGTGCACTCTCTCCCCCCCCCCTTCTACACTCGCCCCCCAGAGCTCTGTCTCTCCCCCCTTGTGCTCTTTCCCTATTGTGTTGTCCAAAGATAGTGGCAGCATAAGTACACACCGCCTCCCGCTGCTGCCATCTTTGTATACCCAGGTGTCCAAAGATGGCGGCCACCTGAGTAAGTGCTGCTAAGTATAGGCATGCACACTTACTCATGCAGTGATATGTCAGCGGCAGCTGCAGTTGGCCGATTCGGGTGGCAGCGGTTGCGGCACTACTGGTGGTACTGCGTAATGTGCCAGTACCACCAGGGGGCACTATATTTTCACACCCATAACTCTCTGCCCCCCTTGTGCTCTGTGTCCCCTCGTGCACTCTCTGCCCACATGGGTGTCCAAAGATGGCGGCATGACTAAGTGCGCATGCATGTACTCAATGTGCGCATGCCCAGTTATGCAGGCCACTGCCATCTTGGTACACCCATGAGAATTGCGGCCGCCTTAGTAAATTGGTATGCACGCCAGGTATGTGCATACGCACTTACTGATTTAGCATTGTGTGCGGCGGTGAGGTGTGTCAACGGTGGCGAATGGCAAGGAGTGGCGGGAGCTGCGTCGACAATGTGTCTGTCTGTTTCTGGTGTCGGCGGCACCGCTGGCAGTCTTGCACAATGCACCAAATATGGCTTCCAACCGGACAAAAGTGAATGACAGATGTCACTTTGCGTTTATGTGAGTAGATGATATATTACATTATGTATTTTACACAATTTCCAATTTCTACTCCTTGTAAGCCAAGGCTATGAGGCTTTGTTGACAGGGGTATGGTATAGACTAAACAAAGCATGTCACATCAATGGCACAAAGTAAGGCAATTATAATGACTAGTATAACACTTCCACCTGTGTACAAGAATATAACTACTATAATACTGCCCCTATGTACAGGAATATAACTACTATAATAGTGCCCCTATGTACAAGAATATAACTACTATAATACTGCTCCTATATACAAGAATATAACTACTATAATACTGCCCCCTATGTACAAGAATATAACTACTATAATACTGCTCCCATGTACAAGAATATAACTACTATAATACTGCTCCTATATACAAGAATATAACTACTATAATACTGGCCCCTATGTACAGGAATATAACTACTATAATACTGCGCCCTATGTACAAGAATATAACTACTATAATACTGCCCCTATGTACAAGAATATAACTACTATAATACTGCCCCTATGTACAAGAATATAACTACTATAATACTGCTCCTATATACAAGAATATAACTACTATAATACTGCCCCCTATGTACAAGAATATAACTACTATAATACAGCTCCTATGTACAAGAATATAACTACTATAATACTGCTCATATGTACAAGAATATAACTACTATAATACTGCCCCCTATGTATAAGAATATAACTACTATAATACTGCTCCTATGTACAAGAATATAGCTACTATAATACTGCCCCTATATACAAGAATATAACTACTATAATACTGCCCCTATGTACAAGAATATAACTACTATAATACTGCTCCTATATACAAGACTATAACTACTATAATACTGCCCCCTATATACAAGAATATAACTACTATAATACTGCCCCTATGTACAAGAATATAACTACTATAATACTGCTCCTATGTACAAGAATATAACTACTATAATACTGCTCCTATGTACAAGAATATAACTACTATAATACTGCTCCTAAATACAAGAAAATAACTACTATAATACTGCTCCTATGTACAAGAATATAACTACTATAATACTGCCTTCTATGTACAAGAATATAACTACTATAATACTGCCTTCTATATACAAGAATATAACTACTATAATACTGCCCCTATGTAAAAGAATATAACTACTATAATACTGCCTCCCATGTACAAGAATATAACTACTATAATACTGCTCCTATGTACAAGAATATAACTACTATAATACTGCACTCTATGGACGAGAATATAACTACTATAATACTGCCCCCTATGTACAAGAATATAACTACTATAATACTGCTCCTATGTACAAGAATATAACTACTATAATACTGCCCCCTATGTACAAGAATATAACTACTATAATACTGCTCCTATGTACAAGAATATAACTACTATAATACTGCTCCTATGTACAAGAATATAACTACTATAATACTGCCCCTATGTACAAGAATATAACTACTATAATACTGCCTCCTATGTACAAGAATATAACTACTATAATACTGCTCCTATGTACAAGAATATAACTACTATAATACTGCACTCTATGGACGAGAATATAACTACTATAATACTGCCCCCTATGTACAAGAATATAACTACTATAATACTGCTCCTATGTACAAGAATATAACTACTATAATACTGCCCCCTATGTACAAGAATATAACTACTATAATACTGCCCCTATGTACAAGAATATAACTACTATAATACTGCTCCTATGTACAAGAATATAACTACTATAATACTGCTCCTATGTACAAGAATATAACTACTATAATACTGCACTCTATGGACGAGAATACAACTCATATACCATGGTTAGTAGTATAATAAAGAACCTCTTACCTGTCAATATGTTTTCAGCCAGAACGTCAACTTGAACTTCCACGGAGTGCTTGGAAGTATAGGAGATCTCTGCACTGACGTGACCCACCTCCCCAATACACATGGGGGTAAGGAAGTCGGTGCGCTCCACACGAGCCAAAGCAGCAACACATTTCTCCTAGAATGAAACAGTCGAAAATTAAAATCCAGAGAAATCCACGTATACTGGATATAGAATTGGTGACATTACTATAAGGCTTGTCAGAGATGTTCAGATCTCAGATGTTGAGAAATGTAAGAAACATATAATAAAGTGGAGAATATGTCATTATACAGTGGTGTTCAAAAGTCCTGCATAGGCGTGAAGAAAACTATATATTTCATACTTCTGCATCTCTATAGTGAAACTGGTGGAACATATATGTTTTTGTAATCCATCATTGTCTGCCATACTCATTTTTGAATGTCCCAAGTGTATAAATTGTTATGGTATGCGCATTTTTGATAATTTTTTTTACAGCATAACTATACCTACACCAGTACAGTGTGTAGAATGGTGAACAGGTTTCTAAGTTCATTAACTTTCAATGCAAGTTCACACAGAATTAAATTTTACTTTTTAAGATTTATCATTTTTTATTTCGTTCAGAGTCCTGAAAAGGGCCTTTTGAGTGCATCTTTAGTTTCTAATACTTTATTGGCCGCTTTTGCTCTTGAGCACCATCTTGCATCTCTGTGGCATTGAGTGAACAAGCTTCTGCAGATGTTCCTGAGTGATGATGTGGTTCCAGGCCTGTATCAGAGCCTCAATCAACTCTCTCTTGGTCCTTGGCTGTTTTTTAGATATCTCTATCGATACCTTGTGCCACAAATGTTCAATTGGATTGAGGTCCGGGGACTGGGCTGGCCAGTCAATAGTAGCCACCTTGTTCTTTTTTTCTATTCCATTACAGTCTTAGCTCTGTGACAAGGAGCATTATCATCCTGGAAGATATAATTCCCTGAAAACAGGTGTTGAGCAGAAGGCAGCATTTTCTTATTAAGGATGTCTATGTATTTTTTTGCATTAACCATACCCTCCACAATATGAAGCCTTCCAACACCATTGGCTGCCATACAGCCCCAGACCATTACTTTCATCGGATGTTTCACAGTGAAGCTCAAACACTCTGGCTTGTACTCTTCATGTGGAAACCTTCTCACATAAGACTTGCCATTATTTCCTAAAATGCAAAAAGTGCTTTCATCACTAAATAGCACTTATTCCCACTCCTCTTTCCTCCATTTTGAATATTTCAATGTCCACACTTTTCGCCTTTGTCTTTGTATGGCTGTCATCAATGGCTTCTTTCGGGCCTTGCACCCTCTCAATCCTGCTTCCAAACATCTCTTCCTAACAGTTGATGTTACTACCTCAATATTGCACTTTTCTTACCATTCTTGCAGAAGCTGAGGAGAGGTGAGCTGTCGATTGGCAAGGGATGTTCTTATCAGTACTCTATCCTTCCTTTTAGTTGACTTTCTGGGTCGACCAGATCTGGGCCTGTCCTGGGTAATTCCAAGCTGCTTATGTTTCTGCAAAATTCTTACGACTGTACTCTGATTACAGCCGACCTTCCTTGCGATCTGGGGGCCAGTATAACCCTCTTCATGTAGCACCACAACTCGCACACCATCCTCCGCTGACAAAAATCTGAAGGCTCCCATCATAAAGCTCTACAGTATGATTCACTAGATAGACCAACAGATAAAACAAGGCTCCCATCATAAAGCTCTACAGTATGATTCACTAGATAGACCAACAGATAAAACAAACAAACAAAGCAGCAAATGTGATGCAATGTAATGGAAAGTGATTGGCTGCCATATCCAGGTTATGATTGATCACAAGAACCTCATCTGTGATTGCCTAATTTTGGATCTGAAGCTGTACAATATTTAGTTGTGCTCTCAATTCCCATATTGTTGCAATAATTTCAGGCAAAACTGCTTCAAAAGCTAAAAATATTACAGGGAGAGAATGCAAAATTGTATTCTGAACAAAACCATATATAATATGTCATATTAGCATCAAAGATATTCGACAGAAAACGTTTAAAACTTGAAAAATCAATTTATGCTATGCCTATGCAGGACTTTTGAACACCACTGTATATGGAATAATATATTGAAGAAAAAAAACAACTTCTGCTCGGGTGCATAATATGTCATACTGTAACAGCTCTCTTGTACAAATTATGATGTTCTGCAGCAGCTGAGCCTTGTATTATGAAGTCCAACTTTATAAAGTTGATGCAACTGAGTTAAGGTGTTGTTCTAATGTCCGGCAGCAGCTGAGGATTTTATTATGGTGTTCTGCAGCAGCAACTGAGGTATATATTATGGTGTTCTGCAGCAGCAACTGTATTTATTACGGTGTTCTGCAGCAGCTGGGGTATTTAATATGATGTTTGGTGGAAGCTGAGGTTTGTAGTACAATGTTCTGCAGCAGCTGAGGACTTTTTATGATGTTTCACAACAGTTGAAGAGATTATTATGATGTTCTGTAGCATCTGATGTGTGTATTACGATGTTCTGAAGCAGCTAGAGCTAGGTATGTTTTATGACATTCGGGACTCTTTTTAAAGTAAGAGTGAAGAGGAGAGACCACCTGTCAGCGAATCAGATGAGAGTGATCTGTAACAAGTAACAACTTCTGGATCATTAGAAAGAAATGCTAAACTGAGGCTTGACTGCCATCCAGTGGGCAGTGCTGGTAACTACACTGCTTTCAAGTTGTAGCTGGCAAGGAGGCTGAATAAACCTTTCAGAACCAGTCCTTTTGCAAGGGAAATAATTTTAATCATGAAACTACCGATTTGTTCATTAATCATCAACTCCTATAATAGAAGAGTACAGTTACTGATCATAAAAATAAACCTCTGTTTAAGGGCAATATATTTATTTCATATCTACATCGTATATTGATACACTTGAGCGCAACTTAAAGCAGCATAAAAAGTTGTGATATCTTTGCACAACTCTGCACAGACTTGTTAGCACCATAGATTCTAATTGACACTTCTGTAATCTCTCTATACTTGAAAACAACATCCATTTTGTACATTTGGGATTTTTAATTGTTTGACGCACAAAATGTAGACTTAAAACTATTGATAAATGCTTTTATATTTTATTATTATTATTATTTATTTATATAGCGCCATTAGGTTCCATGGCGCTTTACATGAGGATGAGGGAGACAGGAACAAGTACACTAAATCTAGGCGATCAGGAAGTACAGGTACAGGAGGGGCAGGGACCCTGTCCACGAGGGCTCACAGTCTATGAGGGGCGGGTTAGGATACAGTAGGATGGGGGAATGTCAGGTATGGGGCGGTCTCCTGGGTCTAATGGCAGGTTGTAGGCTTCACGGAACAGGTGAGTCTTCAGGTGACACTTGAAGGTACTCAGGGTAGGAGAGTGTCTGACGTGTTCGGGTAGGGAGTTCCAGAGTAAGGCAGATGCCCGGGAGAAGTCCTGGACTCGGTTGTGCGAAGAGGTGATGAGGGGGGAGCAGAGGAGGAGTTCTTGGGAGGAGCGGATGTTGCGTGAGGGTAGGCATCGGGAGACCAGGTCGGAGATGTATGGTGGGGCCAGGTTGTGTATGGCTTTGTACGCCATGGTTAGTGTTTTGAATTGGGATCTCTTGGAGGCGGGGAGCCAGTGAGCCAGTGAAGGGCTTGGAGGAGGGGGGAGACAGGGGAGTAGCGGGAGGACAGGTAGATTAGTCGGGCAGTGGAATTGAGGATAGACTGGAGAGGTGTGAGGGAGTTAGCCGGGAGGTCATTGGGAAGGAGGTTGCAGTAGTCAAGGCGGGAGATAAGAGCATGGATGAATGTTTTAGGGGTGTCGTGGGTGAGGAAGGAGCGGATCCGCGAGATGTTCTTGAGCTGGAGCTGGAGGGATGTGGTGAGGGCCTCAATGTGGGGCTTGAAGGATAGGGAGGAGTCAAGGATTACCCCAAGGCGCTTGGCTTGGGGGACTGGGGAGAGGGCGCAGTCGTTGATGCAGATGGATAGGTTGGGAGGTGGGGTGGAATTTCTTGGGGGGAAGACTATGAATTCAGTTTTGTCCATGTTGAGTTTAAGGAAGCGAGCAGAGAAAAAGGATGAGATGGCGGAAAGGCATTCTGGGATTTTGGAGAATAGGGAGGTGATGTCGGGGCCGGACAAGTAGATTTGGGTGTCGTCGGCATAGAGGTGGTACTGGAGGCTGTGGGACTCAATGAGTTGCCCTAGGCCGAGAGTGTATATGGAGAAAAAGTAGGGGTCCCATATATTAAACTATGTCCATAGTAAACAGATAGTCATATAACATTTGCAGTATTAGACAGGAGGCATGAGCACTGTGTGGAATAAACAAACAACTAGTATAGGAAATATGACTAAATTATGATACTGAATAATACGTACTGTGGTTTTAGCTCTAAGTGGGTGCAGTACCTTCATTAGGACCTGTCACCCCCTGCTGCATGGGGATCTAAATGCAGCACTGAATGCAGCATGTCTGCTGTATTCAGGGAAGGGTCCCCCATGTGTCTGTGTACCGTGTACCGCGAGATATAGCCTTTGTAAAACTTACAGTTAGAAGCCTTGGAGGCAGTCACTGTGGCTGGAGGGAGCTTGATTGACTTTGTCCATTCCATCTCCCACTGCTTCTGTGTGCCACATCCTGCTGTGTTGTTTATGCTTTGTCAGGGCAGGACTCTGGAGCTGATGTCAGGACAAATGATTTGCATTTTGTGAGTGACAGAGAGGAGGGCAGAGCCAGCACAACAGAAGAAGCAGAGAGTCAGCAATCCCAAATTAGAAGTGAAAAAAGTGGATTCTTTACTGATCCATGGCGGCCACGTTTTGATGGTGACCCGAGACTTGAGAAAGACGGGTCACCGTCAAAACGTCGCCTCCATGGATCAGTAAAGGATCCACTTTTTTCACTTATAATTTGGGAGAGCTGCTTGTTTTTTCGTTTATATATATAAATATTATATATAGTACCCAGAATTTATTAAAATTAAGGCGACAGGTGGGTGTAAGATTATATATCTGAGAGACCTGTGTGTCATGTCCACGGTAGAACTAAGGGTAGGCCCTATACCGGAGAAGTGGGGGAGTGGCATAGTCTTGGGGGTAGTACTGCTCCTTTCCATGAAGCTGGCTCTTTAGATCTCTCAGGCCACATAAATTGCATTTTGTGTTTTGTGGCTGTTGTGGCCTATATTCAGTTGGGAAGCGAAATTCTGTGATCTGTTGCAGGTTAGAAATTTGCAAGGAGAAGTTGGTTTGTTATCATATTGTGGACGGAGTCATTCATAGCAGCGCCGTATCTCACACTCACATTGACTGGTGTCTGGTCGTTGCACCTACACAGGTATCTGGATTTACAACAGGATCCAAGCAGTTACTGCCTATGGAAAGCAGCAGTTCATAGACAGGAAAGTCGCCAGAGAGGGTGCAAGCAAGGAAGTCAGGGAAAGGACAAAATCAGGATCCGAAAGTGAAGTCAGGGAGCTAGGTCAAAACCTAGATAGCAGTAAAGTACAAAATTGTGAGGAAGAAGTATAGTACAAAAAACAGGCTGAGATAAATGTGGCGCCCCACCAGTCTGGAGAAGAGAAGAGTTCCAGTGGGAAGTCGAGTCGAGTGAGGAGGAGAAGGACAGACAGTAGTGTGGAGTGGAAGAGAGAACAACGAGAATGTGAAGCACAGCAAGGGAGAAAGACGCAAGTTTTGAACTGACAACAGGGGACTTGAGCAGAACGAGGCTTGTCCCAGGAACTGAAAGGGAGGTACCCCAAGAGGCACCGGCGGAGCGAGAGCGGTCCGTGCGCCCGAATCCCGGACTGGTGATACTAGACAGAGGGGTTTGGTCTAGAAACTGGGAATGGACCTTAACGCAGTGGGGAAGTCCAGCACTCAAACTGCTGAAGCGGAGGCTACAAGCTTTATAGGAGCTGAGGCTCACACCTGGCGCATTCCCCGAGAACGCAGCCAGATGAGGGTCAGGGGACAGGTATCGATTGCCCGACAAGACCCGTGGCTCCCAGATCAAGGCTCTGCGCACAGAGGCACTGAAGGGAGATGCAGGCAGTCAGGCAGAAGCACTGAGGAACAGGACCAGAGGAAGGCAGAAAGAGGCACACCACCGAGGATCTCACACTTGCCGCCCGGTTTCTTAAAGGGCCTGTCACACGTGTCAATGTCGCCCGCGATATCGCTCATGCGTCACAAATTATTCATCACCTGAGCGATGTGGAATTATCGCAGGTAAGATGTCACACGCGTCAATATGACCCAGCGATGCGGTGATGTCGCCATCTTGCGAGCGATTTTATTTAGTCGCTTGTACGTTGTCAAAATAGAAAATACGTCGCTGAGTTTAGTGTCACACGCAGCGATGCACAAGGTCTACTGAGCGATGAGCGACTGGTTTTACGTCTGGCAGTGAAACCTGCGATCGGCGATCAGCGACATATCGCTGGTTGCATCGCTTGGTCACACGCTTCAATGCCGCTCCTGCGTCACTTTTACGTCGCGTGAGCGACTGAAAATCCGTGACGTATGAGCGACATTGACAGCGATATCGATGCGTGTGACATCCCCTTAAGGACCACAGAGGCCGGAGCTTATCTGAGAGACAGTGTAACATCGCACGACCTGTTGAGACTTGCTGTGAGTAAACCCGGGAACAGAATTGCATAACTGTGTGTTTTATGCCGGCGGTAAAGCGACTACAAGTGAAGTTCTGCCTGATCAAGTAAGGTACTACCACCACATCATCCACTGCCCGGGAAAATCGCTCCACCCATGGGGAGCCACTCCATCCCAGCTGCCCGTCCATCGTCCCCAGAGGTCTTGCAGCAGCGGTGGCTACCCATAGCCATAAACCACAGGTGGCGTCAGATACAATAATTCCTAAATCAATTCCCTAGCATTTTCAAATGACTCCGCAGGGCCACAGAGCTGGGTCTCAGCCCCCGTGATCCCGAGACCGAATAGCCCGGTTCCGATTACCCCACGGCCCTGGGGGCAAGTCATAAACACTTTATGCAATAGAGGACTTGTCAGGAAAACCAAAGACTGTTTCTGGCAACTTTCAGGAGGAAGCTGAAGGTATATGTATAGAATGTGGTACTTTCCGATAGGCAGGAGCTAAGGAACTAATGACCTCTCCCAGATTGCCCACACATTAGCCTGTGAAGTACTACAGGTCCCAGCCACTCTAACCCTAGTGGATGACCAAAGTCTGTGTTCTACAGAATCTCCTGCAAAGACTTCTCCCCTGTCACCAGCACCACCTACAGTGTGAATATGGCTGTGTCAAGTGACTGAATCAGACGTTGCAGGTTCTGGTGGAGATGTGGCACCCCATCACCATCATCACCTGCACAGTGAAGCAGAAGTCTCAGGAGCAGGTTCTGATGGACATGTGGTACTCCTATCACCAGCACCATCAACAGGGTGAATACAGCGGTGTCTAGTGACCGAAGCAGAAGTCGCAGGATCAGGCTCTGGTGGAGATGTTGTAATGAGGTGTACAATTCAGATTGTATTATTGAAATTGACACTGAAACGAACTGTGCACAGTCCGCACTTGTCCACCAGGGGGCATCAGTGGACTGTACAATCACAGAGGGTGGAAAGCCCCCACCATCTCTGTTGTTTACCCAGGAAGTGAAAGGAAAAAAACAGTGCAGATCCAGAGAGCGCAGCCAGGACAGACATAGGGCTCTTTTGCAGCCAGATTCTTGGGAAGAAATACCCTGTGAAGATCGTTGCTGCAACCCCCAGTCTGCAGGACCTTGCCTTACCGAGGGTCCCACTCAAATTCAGGACATTGCCTCCGGAATTCAGGACATTGCCACTGGATTACATGTGCAGGGGCTGTGACTGACATAAGGGAGCCATCTGTGCTACTGTGATCTCCCTTCTGCTCATCGGTTTGCCCCGAGACTGAGAGAGACTTCTGTGCTGCTGTGGGCTCCCGTCTGCTGCTCGGTGTGCCCTGAGACTGGGAGAGACTAACAAAGAAAGATTCTGTTACCTGCGGAAGGAGACCACAGAAGAAGACTGAGGAGTTTCCCCCTTTAGCGCTGCACCGGGACCCGTCATCATGAGATCCCCAGGCCTGCTACGTGGGAGCGACACCTTCTTCTGTGATAGACTGGTACGTGATTTTAGGGAAAGTTAGGGAAAGATATCTCCATTGTTGTGTTTTTTTCTTTGCTAGCTGCGTACCCGGAAGAAGTGAAGATCCAGAGACCCCACCATATACATGTGTGCAGCTAGATCAGTTGACTGTGTTATAGACATGTTTTACAGTAAAGAAATGTTACTACCGGTTAAATCTGAGTATGGGGATTCTGTTGAGAAAGATCATACACACACACCCGCGGCCTTACCACCGGTCGCTACATCGTGACAAGGGCCATGTGGGACTCTGACTATCGTGTGAAACTGTGGTGCCAGACAATGGGGAGGAGGACTTACAAATCAGCAGTGATACCAGGAACTAGAGAGCACCCTGCAGTAAAAATATCAATCCAAGTCCAATGTGCCATACTGAAATTGTTTAAGTATTGTGCCCACACTGGATATGTAACAAAAATGCTGCATGAAATTGTTAGGAAAAAACTGCTGAGGAACAAACAAGGATCTATGTCTGTGTCTTCTCCCATGAAACCTGTAGCCAAGTTTTTTCCCCTTGCACTGTGGAGGTTTTTTCCACTTGCACTGTGGAGGTTTTTTCCACTTGCACTGTGGAGGTTTTTTCCACTTGCACTGTGGAGGTTTTTTCCACTTGCACTGTGGAGGTTTTTTCCACTTGCACTGTGGAGTTTTTTTCCACTTGCACTGTGGAGGTTTTTTCCACTTGCACTGTGGAGGTTTTTTTCCCCTTGCACTGTGGAGGTTTTTTCCACTTGCACTGTGGAGGTTTTTTCCCCTTGCACTGTGGAGGTTTTTTCCACTTGCACTGTGGAAGTTTTTTCCCCTTGCACTGTGGAGGTTTTTTCCACTTGCAATGTAGAGGTTTTTTCCACTTGCACTGTGGAGGTTTTTTCCACTTGCACTGTGGAGGTTTTTTCCACTTGCACTGTGGAAGTTTTTTCCCCTTGCACTGTGGAGGTTTTTTCCACTTGCACTGTGGAAGTTTTTACCCCTTGCACTGTGGAAGTTTTTACCCCTTGCACTGTGGAGGTTTTTTCCCCTTGCACTGTGGAGGTTTTTTCCCCTTGCACTGTGGAGGTTTTTTCCCCTTGCACTGTGGAGGTTTTTTCCCCTTGCACTGTGGAGGTTTTTTCCCCTTGCACTGTGGAGGTTTTTTCCCCTTGCACTGTGGAGGTTTTTTTCCCCTTGCACTGTGGAGGTTTTTTCCACTTGCACTGTGGAGGTTTTTTCCCCTTGCACTGTGGAGGTTTTTCCCCCTTGCACTGTGGAGGTTTTTTCCCCTTGCACTGTGGAGGTTTTTTTCCACTTGCACTGTGGAGGTTTTTTCCACTTGCACTGTGGAGGTTTTTCCCCCTTGCACTGTGGAGGTTTTTTCCCCTTGCACTGTGGAGGTTTTTTCCCCTTGCACTGTGGAGGTTTTTTCCCCTTGCACTGTGGAGGTTTTTTCCCCTTGCACTGTGGAGGTGTTTTCCCCTTGCACTGTGGAGGTTTTTTCCCCTTGCACTGTGGAGGTTTTTTTCCCCTTGCACTGTGGAGATGGCCGGTGCTCGGAATAATGGAGAGCTGCCTGAATGTAGATGCGCCCCCTTATCTGCGACTACTGCACTGTGCCACCGCCACATACCTAAAAGATATGGAGCTCAGGAGTCCATAATCATTATCAAATAATGTATCCCAGATCTTTAAAGTACAACATTAAAGCCCTCTTCTGATTCAGCTTTGTTCTGTCTCCACCACCATAAGTTTAAGGCCTGATAGTGTAATATAACAAAATTGTCTACATATTCCAGTCCTGACATATATCGTTTCTTGGATATCCTAAAATTATTCACCCATTCACTTACATTAAGATCTAGTAGTGCACCCTATAAATAGTTTATGTCAATGTTCGTATAGGGATGAGATTTGTAAAATGAAACATCTGGGAATTTTCACACATGCATATTAAAATCCACAGCAGTTTCTTGCCTTGGAAGTTGGACCTAACCCTAGTGCAGGGGTCTCCAATCTATAGCTCAGGAGCCACAAGTGGCTTGCAAGCCTGTGATGTGTGGCTCGCTGCTGCTTTCCAGCTTAATGCATTAAGCATCAAGTCTAGCAAACAGCAATGAAAAGCAGGTCTCCAGATGGTGACTTTTGTGAGTAGCCCCACACAGAGGAGCATATCTGAACAGGGGTAAGGTAGAAACCTCTGGATCTTGGTGTACTGCCTCAGTATGATTTCTGTGGAAAAAAGCTTTGGCTTTCATTCACTGGTAATGGTATGGGGGCTCTAGGTGTCACTACTGTAAGGGGGCAGAACTGAATTTGTCTGGCGGCCCTCTCTCGGAGCTAGAAGTGGCTCACGACCTTCTCTAGGAACTGGATGTGACTTTTGTGAGTATCCCCACACAGAAGACCATATCTGAATAGGGGTAAGATAGGAACCTCTGGATCTTGGTGTACTGCTTCAGTGTGATTTTTGTGGAAAAAAGCTTTGACTTTCATAATACCAGTAATGGGGGCTCTAGGTGTCACTACTGTAAGGAACGGAATGTGGCTCGCGACCCTCTCTCGGAGCTCGATGTGGCTCGCGACCCTCTCTCGGAGCTCGATGTGGCTCGCGACCCTCTCTTGGAGCTCGATGTGGCTCGTGTGGCGCCCCTATGGCAAGGCGCCACAGGGAGGTATTACATTTTACAAAGTATATGTGGTTCCTCTGTAGCTGTGGGTTTGGGTTTAACCTATGGAGCCTGAATTTACACACAACACTAGGCCACCTTAGTATAGGGGGACTGATATACAGTAGGTCCCAGGGGGGTGGAGCCTAGGTTGGAGTAAGAAAATCAGGAAGTGAAGAGATTTCAGTCAGACAGTGCTGGGAAGGCAGCAAGATAGGACGTGCCTGGCAGGCTGCTGACAGGAGGGCACCTCTCTCTAAGAGGGGGACCCGGGACAGAAGGAGACGAACCAGCACCGGTTGGAGCCGGCTGGTTTAGTCTGGGGAAACACCAGCAACACGGAAGCTGAGGGGGTCAGCGGTTCATCCCTGTAAACTGACGAGCTGCGGGCCCTCTGAAACCGGGTAGCCGCAGATGCCACAAGAAGGTACCTCACTCCTCAGGCCCATAATCGGTCCAAGACTATGAGGGTAACGGTCCAGATTCCGGTTACGGGAGACATAGTGCGTGCCTGCTGCTCCAGTCTGTACCGTTTAAGGATTACCCGTGCCCCACCGTACAAGACCAGGGGACTGGCGAGAGAGCTCTGCAAAGGTGGTAAAAGACTGAAAGGAAGAATTCGACTTAGGCCCTGAAAGATACAAAGGAAAGGAAGATCTACAGACTCCATAGGGGCTCTCTGAACCTGCAGCTACGTCCCCGTTCTTCCAGACTATACCATGTATTGTATGACATCTGCCGGTACCAGTAAAAGAACGTTTGAAGCTGAAAGGTGTCTGTCTTCCTTCTCGCCGGTGCCCGGAGGGCCTCAGCATCCTCGGAGGGGTAAGAACAACTACTCCCCTCATCCATCATTGCTGCCCTGAGGTAAGCTCCACCTGTGGGGAGCTGTACTACACTTTGCTGCATCCCATCACCTCAGTGGCCTGCCCGCAGCGCTGGTACCCAACATTACCAGGATCCAAAGGTGGCGTCATGTACTCTTTATCCCTGTAAATATCCCCCACCTAACAAATGACAGCCAGGGCACGGAACCGGGAACCCGACCACCCGTGATTTCCCCAGTTAATGCCACCAAACCCAGGCCCAGTATCCGAGTACCCCTTACCCTGGGCTCATCACTCGCGACCCTCTCTCGGAGCTCCATGAGGCTCGTGACCCTTTCTCGGGGCTGAATGTGGCTCACAACCCTCTCTTTGAGCTGGATGTGACTCTTGACCCTCTCAGAGCTGGATGTGGCTCGTGACCCTCTCAGAGCTGGTTGTGGCCCGTGACTCTCTCTCAGAGCTGGATCTGGCCCGTGACCTTCTCGCAGAGCTGAATGTAGCTCATGGTTCTCTGTCAGAGCTGGATGTGGCTTGCACCTTTCTCTCAAAGCTGAATTTAGCTCTCTAGGTCAGAAACATTGGGGGACTTCTGCCCTAGTGAGTAATTCTTATCAGTACCGCACACTTACTATTCATATTGCAATATACTGCCAAAATAATACAACAACATGCAGCAAAAACAAAAAGCACCATATTGTGCACATGTACTTAAACATATCCATGTCAAATCAAATATTGGTCATATAATATTAGATATCCGTTCACAAATAATATCACCATATACACCGCTATATTGGGTGATTTTAATTTTCTTAATTTTCTTTTTAATTTTCTTTTAATTCTTATCCTTTGGAGTCTCCTAGTGACTGCAGAGTTATATAGTTTACTGCCCCCCAAAAAAACATTCTTGGTGAACATTATTTGCATGCAATACATATGTACATTACAAGTTCTCACCCCGGATTCGCTGTTACAATGGCGAGTGCTTATGATGGCGCCAGCTTCCTCAATCATCTTCAGAATGGTTCCTCCGTGCACATTTCCTGCAATGTTTGCGTCATCTGGACGCATGATCCTAAGAAAGAAAATAAAAATGAAAAACACTTCAGTTGTACACGTGGGCTCTTCATATAAGATTGGATCTATACAGCACTTCTCCAATACAGCAACCAGGGAGGACGTGTCGGGGCATTGCAAGGATAGTCAAGCATTAAGAGAAGAAAAACGCTCCTTTTAGGTAATTTTCTTATTTTTTTCCATTTTTGTAATCATATTTCCCAATAAGAAATTGATAATACTTCATGAGATGTACAAAGTATAATTACAGTGGGTCAGACCTTTGGGACTCCCATATTAAAGAGTCTCCACATATTCTCTGGGCATGCTCAGTACATCTTCCTATATACAAACTGTACAACATGCTATGATTTATCACCATTTTAAGACCTCTGCTTGCTTTCGGTGAATGGAACATTTTTTATTTATTTTTTGCTGAGAACGACGAACCAAGTCAGACACCATACTTCTCTCAGAATAGAGTATCTATTTAGTCTGCAATCTTCTGTGAGGTTAATGGTGGGTTTACACATCGCGATATCGGCGTCCAACTCCGACCAAAAGTCACGTGGTTCGGGAGTTGGACCAGATATCGTTCGCAGCGTTGTACGGTTTGAACGTGCAACGCGATGCTGGAACGATGCCAAAACGATATCGGGGTTGAATGAGCGTGCTATTCAACCGCCCGATATCGGATGGCCGTTGTAGCCGCATCGTCCCGTGTGACAGCCCAACTACGATGTGTACGGCCACGTCACCCATTCACTACCATGTTAACTGGTCGTTCCTGGGTTGGGGGGCGTACACATCGTCGGGACGTTGTAACCCGATATCGGGCTGTGTAAAACGGCGATGCGATGGCGGCAAAAGCGCGCTCAAAAAGCGCGCTCCCGCTTCGTTGGCTACAATATCGGGCCGATATCGCGACGTGTAAACCCACCATAACAGCCAGACTAATGCATTGCACCTGTCCGGATACATTGCAGCAAACAATCAGTACAGAAGAGAGATTTGCACCGCTGATGCTTTTACTAAACTAAAGACTGAGGACCAGGCACAACTATAAAAGTCTCCTGTAGAAGGTTTCTCTTTATTGCACAGATATTGAAACGGTTGAAAAATTAAAACAAACTATATAAGGAAATTACACAACTTTTCTCTATACACATTGCTTAATATTAAGCCTTAAAAGAGGACCTATAACCAAGACATGTGCCAATTTTTTGCACTTATGTTATTCCCAATGCTCCCCAAGTATGGCGATTTGTGTTTTTCTTACCATACGGTTCCAGAGATATGGGTCTTTTCATTTAGTACAATTTTGATGGTTTTTAACAAAAGGGTGCGGGCTCACATGGTATTTATATAGAGCAGCCTAAAGACAAACCCCAGAGGAGCCTGTGAGTCACATTCCCTTGTGAAAAAAAATTAGTACTAAATAAAAAGGCCCATATGTCTGGATTAAAAAGAAGAAGAAAAAAAAAAAAAAGAGTTGGAACCAAATATGTATTTTTTTTTTACCTAACATAATGGGAAAGCGGCAATTTAAACTTTTGAATTTCTTTTAAAAGGGGTTTCTCAAGTCTTTCACAGCATACAGTAAAGTAAACTTGCAATGTTTTTGTGTCCGGGGAGACCAATCTCCCCATACTTAGTGTCTCCCAGATTGCACCGGATTCCCCCGGATCCTTCCGGGGCAATCCGGCGCTCCCTTAACATGGTTTGCCCCGATCTGGGAGGATACGGGAAGCGGACACCTGCGGCTCCACGCCGCTGTTATAACTCAGGACCGCGGCTAGCTCCCGGTGAGCCGCGGTCCTAAATAATCAACAGCGGCAGGCTGCACACAGGACCGGAGGGCAAATTAGTTCTGTGTGCAATCTGGCGCTCCCTAACATGGGAGTCTATTGGGCTGGATTGCCCTCCGGTTCTATGTTCAGATCCTGTCCGGGGCTGTCAGGTTCACCCCTGACAGCCCCGGACCAGACCTGACCGCAGTGTGAAGGCACCCTAAGGGCAGCTTCACACTGCAGTCAGGTCCGGTCCAGGGCTGTCAGGATGAACCTGACAGCCCCGGACAGGATCTGAACATAGAACCGGAGGGCAATCCAGCCCAATAGACTCCCATGTTAGGGAGCGCCAGATTGCCTCGGATACTGCCGGACAGATGGAAACCGGATGGCGGATAGCTGCCGTCCGGCTACATCTGGCCCCATAGGTTACTATGGGGCCAAAATCCAGTCCGGGGCTGTCATACCTGACAGCCCCGGACCGGACCTGACCGCAGTGTGAAGGCGGCACCCTAAGATGATGGTGATGAGAGCCTTCTTTAGATCCCCAGCCTCCATGGTAACCCATCTGCACGTCATCATAGCATTTTGGGGCAGATATGGGTGCCCAAATTAATGCCTGCACCCTGTTAAACCATTTATAGAAGCTCTGGTCACACTTGCTAGAGGCAGCTCTTGGCTGTATTAACTTTGTTTTATAGCTTGTTATAACTGCAGAGATACTAGATATAAGTGGTAAACCTATACATTATATACCCTGTTTCCCCGAAAGTAAGACCCCCCCCGAAAGTAAGGCAGGGTAGGGGGGTGCCCAGGGGTTTCTAATGTAAGGCACCCCCCGATTGTAAGGCCGCTTTCGAGGGGGTCGCGGGGAAATGTAAGGCCATCTCCGGGGGGGGGAATCACGGGCCTCCCTTTAGGTTGCCGCAGGCTTACTGTACGCCGTCGTCCAGGCTCCTTCTGTCCCCCTGGTGCAGCCGCTGGTCCGGAGATCATGGGATTAATCACAGCCTAACTTGCTGTGCCCCGCCGATCTCCGCCAAGCGCGACCTGTGATTGGCCGCCCAGCCCTGAGGAATCGTCACCCAGCACCGCAGAGGAAAACGAAAGTGATCCGGCGAAAACAGGTACCGTAATGACACGTGTGTACTGTATAAACATGGGTGTGTGTGTGTGTGTGTATGTGTGTGTGTACTGTATGTGTATGGGTGCGTATGTGTGTCTACCGGTATGTGTGTGTGTGTGTGTACTGTATGTGTATGGGTGGGTATGGGTGTGTGTGTATGCGGCAGTTGCGGTGAAAAAAAACGCACAGCACTTGGGGCGCAATTGCAGCACGGCCCCATGCAATGTATAGGCCACCACTTGCGGTTCACTTGTGGCAAGTGCGGTAACCGCGGTTGCCGCACTTACCGCAAGTGGCCTATACATTGCATGGGCCGTGCCGCAATTGCGCCGCAAGTGCTGTGCGGCAAGTGTGGTTTTTTCACCGCAACTGCCACAAGTTATGGGAGGCTGAAGTGGAAAATTTGTCATTTTTTTTTTTTTGCTAATGTAAGACCTCCCCCGAAAGTAAGACAGGGTGGGACTTTTGGAGGTAAAATTAATGTAAGACAGGGTCTTACTTTCGGGGAAACACGGTAGCATTTAAAGAGGATCCATCACCAGTTTAAATGTGGAAAATATCTGATCTTATTTTATTCTCACTGCTTTCTTGAGTATTCAGGTTTTTGTTGTATGTATTATTTTTAATCTTCCACATGGTTCCAGAGATATAGGCCTTTTTATCCACTGCCAATTTTTATGGTCTTTACAAGGTCACGTGGTTCACAGGGTAATAATACAGCACAAAGACACGCCCCAGAGGATCCTGTGACCCACACCCCCTTGTAAAGACCATTTAAATTTTTCATTAAATAAAAAGGCTCATATATCTGAAACTGTACTGTGGATAAAAAAACAACAAAACAAAAGAACAACAGATGGATTACTTAGGAAGCAACAGGAATAAAAAAAAAAAATGTTTGACCTCTTAACAAGTGTTAAAGATGATCTATTAAACGGGATTGTCTCATTTTTGTTATTCAGGAGTGCTGATGTAAGCTGTCGGCTCCTGGTCAGGCTATAGAAGACGATGACATGTGGAGGGGAAGCAAAGGAAGCCGAGTAGAACGTGTATTTTGCTTGTTTGGATGTTTTTAATGCGTTAAAGAACAGCGGCGTAAAGGGAAGGTTTATGTCACAAAGGGGCCCAGGATGGGGGACATCCAGCGGGTGAAATAAGTATTTAATACACCACCAGATGTCAGTAACAACCCATCCAATTTACAATAGCAAAGAAATGAAACTATAGATGTCCATAAATTTAGTGATGTGTATTAATGAGAAATGACACAGGAAAAAAAAAAAAGTATTGAATTCATGAAGGAAGAGAGGTAAAAGAAGCCATGAAAAGTCATGACCTCAGCTGCAATATATCAGTAATTAGAAAGCAATCATGCCACTTAGTGAGAAATAATATCAGCTGGTTAAACTGATGGCCTATAAAAAGGAGTCTAGTTACCAAGGAACCACACAAAAAACAACTCATGATAGGTAAAACCAGTGAGCGGTCTCAAGACCGTCACAACTTTATTGTTGCAAAACATAAGATGGCATTGGTTACAGAACAATTTCTAAACTACTGAAGGTTCCAGTCAGCTCAGGTGGGGTCATAATCCAGAAATTGAAAGAACATAATTTCACCATAAACCAGCCACGGTCAGGTGCTTACCACAAGATTTCGAAGGAGTGAAAAGATTTATCAGAAGGGTTGTCCAAGAGCCAAGGCCCACCTGTGGAGAGCTACATAAAGACCTGGAATTAGCAGGTACAATTCTTTCAAATAATACAATAAATAACACACTGCCCCTCCATGGCCTGTATGCTCAGTCACCATGCAAGTCTTCATTACTCAACATTTAGACAAGCAAGCGAAAACTGGAAGAATTTGAGACCAAAATTGAACTCTTTGTATGCCAAAATCAACCATGTTTGAAGGCCAAAAGGCAAATCACCTCAAAAACACAATACCAACAGTATGGGAATCATGTAGACATTTCAGATATCCAGTGGCATTGAGGTTTCCATTGATGAAGAATGGCTCCACTATCTTTGTACCCCATATACCACACTATACCATTGATTTGTGTGTTCCAACAGTCTTGGAGGGATCTATCCACTGTGGGTTAGTGTCAGACCAATAGCGGTGGTTTTGCTTGTTAACTTCACCATTCACAAAAAGGTTTGCCTCATCCCTCATTTGAAGGCAATTGTCTATGCTGTGAATATACGAGATGTGCAGCATCTGAAACAACGGATACTGGAAGCCTGTGCTAGTATTTCTATCAGTGTGTCAAGAGTGGGAGAAGAGGGTTGCATTGACAATCCAACACAATGGGCAGCACTTTGAACACATTATATAAGTGGTCATAAACTTGTAAATAACTCATGAAATAATAAAGTTATGTTAAAACCAAGCACACTATTGTGTTTCTTATGAAATTCTCAATTAGTTTGATGTGTCACATGACCCTCTTCCCATTGAAATAAATAAAGTTGGATCCAAAATGGCCGACTTCAAAATGGCCGCCATGGTCACCACCCATCTGGAAACGTTTTCCCCCTCCCATATACTAATGTGCCACAAACGGGAAGTTTATATCACCGATAATTCCCATTTTATTTAGGTGCATCCATATAAAATGGCCCACACTGTAGATTAGTGATAAAGTCAATACTTATTTCACCCGCTGTATATGCCAGGATGTGGACATATTTACCATGATGGGAAAATATATACCAGGTCAGGCGACATCTATACCAGGGTAGGGGCAAATTTACCAGGTCAAGGGACATATATACCAAATTGGGGACATATATACCTGGAAGGGGCCCAGGGTGGAGGACATTAGTACAGGATGGAGGACACTGCTACATAATGAGGGGGAAGGGATGGGGCAACACTAAAGTGTTTATAGGAGTCAGAACGCTACAAGGGCCTGTACATCTGACAATACGCAGGAGGGGACAGGGGGTACAGATAGAAATCTTACACCGGGGGCAATCGGACTCTAGCTCCGAAAATGCAGGCAAGTGAGCGCCTCCAGCAACCTATGCATTTTATTTTAGAGAGTATTTCTAGTAAGAAGTAAATTGCAAAGATCCTTTCTTCAAAAAGCACTTTGCAATTTTAACCATTAAACATGAGACTGTTCCTTTAAATGATAAAGTATCAGAATGTTTGTCTAGCAGCAAATACATCCCCTGTAAAATTAACATTGCATTGTGTTGCAGTTGTTTTATGTGCACATAGGAGCCGCTCAGCAGAGCACATGATCCTGTATATGCGACAGTCCGAAAAGATCGCTGCAGCCGAACCATTGTTCATCCACCAGCTACAGTGTATGGAGGGCTGAAATGCATACATTATATACTGTATATAAATCTTAGACCTGATGAAGCAGGTGTACTTAGATTGGACATCCATGTCACAATGGCTGTATAATCATTTGTGAAAGTTTTGCTGCCTAATATTAAACTATGAATATTATGCTCATTTTAATTTGAGGATTATCCAGCAATTTTTGCATATATTTTCAAAGTAAGTACACTAGCCTTGTCAGGTCTAAGTGATCTACTTAATACGGAATGCAATTTGTATTGTGAAATCTGGTGTGAGATCTGCTTTAAAGGATAAGTCTGATTTATAAAATGGATTTTTGTTATATACCTTATCAGGGTATAGTCAATTTAAATGACAGCAGGGTGGCTCAGTGGCTAGGACTATATGGTGGTTCAGTAGTTAGCACTGTACAGTGGCTCAGTGGGTAGCACTGTATATAGTGGCTCAGTGGTTAGCACCGTATAGTGACCCAGTGGGCAGTCCTGTATGGTGGCTCAGTGATTAGCACTGTATAGTAGCTCAGTGGTTAGCACTGTATATGGCGACTCAGTGGTTAGCACTGTATATGGCGGCTCAGTGGTTAGCACTGTATATGGCGGCTCAGTGGTTAGCACTGTATGGCGGCTCAGTGGTTAGCACTGTATGGCGGCTCAGTGGTTAGCACTGTCTGGCGGCTCAGTGGTTAGCACTGTCTGGCGGCTCAGTGGTTAGCACTGTCTGGCGGCTCAGTGGTTAGCACTGTCTGGCGGCTCAGTGGTTAGCACTGTCTGGCGGCTCAGTGGTTAGCACTGTCTGGCGGCTCAGTGGTTAGCACTGTCTGGCGGCTCAGTGGTTAGCACTGTCTGGCGGCTCAGTGGTTAGCACTGTCTGGCGGCTCAGTGGTTAGCACTGTCTGGCGGCTCAGTGGTTAGCACTGTCTGGCGGCTCAGTGGTTAGCACTGTCTGGCGGCTCAGTGGTTAGCACTGTCTGGTGGCTCAGTGGTTAGCACTGTCTGGTGGCTCAGTGGTTAGCACTGTCTGGTGGCTCAGTGGTTAGCACTGTCTGGTGGCTCAGTGGTTAGCACTGTATGGTGACTCAGTGGTTAGCACTGTACAGTGGCTAAGTAGGTAGTACTGTAGGTGGCTCAGTGGTTAGCACTGTATGGTGGTTCAGTGGTTAGTGCTGTATGGTGGCTCAGCGGGTAGCACTGTTGCTTTGCAGTGCTGGGGTCCTAGGTTCAAATCCCATCGAAGACAACATCTGTAAGTAGTTTTTATGTTCTCCTCGTGTTTTCGTGGGTTTCCTCCGGGTTCTCTAGCTTCCTACCATACTTCAAAGACATACTGATAGGGAATATAGAACCCAGAGGATCTTGATGTAAAGGGTCTATGAGGATTCTTCATGTGACGAATCCTGCACAGTAGAGGCCACAACATAGATGTGACTGTTGCCTTACATACAGCCCATGTGTAATTCTTCCTCAGCCCTGTGGTGGCGTTGTAAGGAAATGTAATATTTTGTGAATGCTGATTGGTGGGGTGTAATCAGCCTTCTTAAAAGGGAATACAAAAATAAAAGGTCTCTATTCACCCATAGCTTTCTAACTGGTATACAACTACTACTCCCAGCATCCTCAATCCATATACTCTGCAATAATCACACTGAAAAAACAGAACACTGAAAGAACACCATGTGACAGTCGGCACTCTACCTTGTAAGGACATCTTCCATCTAGAGAGGAAGCTGGCAGGGCGGTGAGGCAACATTCAGGCAGCCCGGACCGGGGATGAATGAGGTCTCTCCTGCTCATTGTGAATATGTATGTACCTGTGATGTCAGAGTGATGTCACACACCCCGGTAATCACATGTCCACCATATGAATGGAGTGGGGCACAACCTCCGAATCAGGGTTACACTGCAGCCAATCACATTGCACCCACTGTTACCATGACAACTTAGTAGCCAAATTATCAGTGCGGCAGATGGAGACGGCTTCCTGTATTTCTTTTTGTCGTACAAAAATAGAATCAGCATTAGCATGAATCTGCTATTTTACATCACGTTATATTTATATCATCATTATTATCAGAAAATGTCTGGGTTATTTACATACAGCATACTGTGCCCAGTGAAAAACCAAGACACAAAAAGGGGCACTGGGGCGAAATGCAATTGAAGAAGCAGAAAAAAACATCTGGAGAATCCAAAACTCTGCCCCCTGGGGGAAACACAAGAAACAACACACATAAAACTGATGGTAAGGAGCCCCATAGAGAACGGAGTGACGGTGGAGCATGTGCACCGCCTCCCCATCCAACTGAGGATAAATGTGCCCAGTATCCTTTATGGGATAAGTTTTATTGGTACCATTCTTGAGTTACATGCAAGTTTGCAAGCATCTTTTATTCCATTTGTTTTGCAAGATGGCGTAAATGAAAATAAAAATCAATGTCAAAATTGTTGTTTTTATTTATTACAGAGTTTTTAAAGAGGACCTGTCACCAAACCAGGCATGGTGATCTAATTACAGCACTGGATGCAGCATGTCTGCAGCATCCAGGCAAGGGGTCCCCCAGCACTTGAGCAGCCCTGTACCCCGAGATAATACACTTAGAAAACTTACATCGTGCAGCCATAAAGGAGGTGGCTAGGGGCTGCAGTCAAAGGGCAGATTCACACCCCCTGCATGTGTAATCTGCCCACCGCTGCCAATCATTCTCTCAGTCTTCAGCATTATAACAGAAGTCTTTTTTTTTTTTCCCAGAAATGGCCGTTTAGCCCCGCCCCCTGCAGGTGACATCACCACTTATATCCGCCCTGCTCTATGTTAATCATAGAGCAGGGCGGGGAAAGGCAGTGACGCCACCGCAGGGGGCGGGGCTAAACTGCCATTTCTGGGGGGGAAAAAAAAAAAGACCTCTGTTATAATGCTGAAGAGGGAGAGAATGATTGGCAGCGGTGGGCAGATTACACATGCAGGGGGTGTGAATCTGCCCTTTGACTGCAGCCCCTAGCCACCTCCTATTTGGCTGTAACATGTAGGTTTTCTAACTGTATTATCTCGGGGTACAGGGCTGCTCAAGTGCTGGGGGACCCCTTGCCTGGATGCTGCCGACATGCTGCATCCAGTGCTGTAATTAGATCGCAATGCCTGGATTGGTGACAGGTCCTCTTTAAGTCTGAACATTATCAATGAGCTAAAGGACAGTTGTCAATACTCAGCTGTCATTAACCCCTTCTATCACCCCACCAGGGCAAACTGAGCAAAATTGGGAAGAACCGGGTAAAGCACCAGGAGTTGGTGTTTTTAATGAATGCACCAATTTCTGGGGGGGGGGGGGAGGGGGCTGGGGGCGTCTGTTCTGTAGCCAATGACTATGAGCATCTAAACACACAGAGAATACCAGCTACCTGGTTTTACCTTGGCTGGCAATCAAAAATAGGGCAAAGCACACACTTTTTTTTTTACATTTTTTATTTAAATAGTAGAAAAAAAAAAAGAAGGAAATAATGAACTCTTCTCTATTTTTGTTTGCCAGCTAAGTTAAAGCCAGGCAGCTGAGGGTGGCAGCCTGTAGAATTTAGCGAAGCCCTACGTAAAATGTTTATCTATTTTTACACCCGCTATGATAAGCAGCTTCGTTGCCAGTGGCAACCAATTACAGACACCGGCACAATGGATGGGGGTGCAAGAGCCAATCACAGACACAGAGAGTGAGCATCTGTGATTGGCTGTTGGCAGAGTCCAGTGAATAAACTGGAGGTTAATGAGCAGCCCAGAAATGGTCCTAAAAGCGTTACAAGTTTGTTAAAGTATGGTCACCAGACTCATCAAGACTCAGAGCTATTTAAAAGGGAATCGGTCAGGCCAAAAATCCATATGTAACTGATATCTTTTTCTAATTCCTCTGGTGCAGCTCTTCTATTCATGTATTTCTTTTATTTATTCTCCTCCCTAATCTCTGTAACCTGCAAATAAAGAGTTTCATTCCATCTGTCAATCACAGCGAGTGATCACTTAGTTCTTTGTAGCCCACCACCTAGGAAATAAATATTCATTTAACTTCAGACCCTGAGAGCAGAAGCTGGAGACCGGTGGATTCCAGGCACACTGGCCACTTGTGTGTACCCTAGAAGTACAGTGATCCAGAGAGCCAAAGAGCTAAGGCTGCTTGCAAGGTACGCTTGGCTGGAAGAGATTCACACAGAGGGTGAGAAAAGAGCAGAACGAGTACAGGACGGTTCACAGACATGTGAACTCCATAACACATAGAACACAGCATGAAGACAAAATCCTTTCACTTAACAGAGCGGCTTCCAACTCCTATCAGACCTGCTGAACTGCATGCCTGGTTCTCCATGTGTCCTGGTTGTATTGAACAAACTAGAGTAAAGGTAAAGAACGCAAAGACTGTCTGCTGTGCCTTGCTTTCCTCTGCAACCGTACATCAAATGACCATCATGTACTTCAACTCTCAAGGGCCTGGCTTGTGCTGAAGAGGGGTTATACCATCTTACTGCAAAAACATCTATCCCTTGAGAACTCTACATGCAGTGCTTGCCACCTAGTGGCTGGAAACCTTCAGCAGGCATCAGAAACATTCTTTATTGTTATATTTTTAATGTCTTTTTCCCCATTTTTACTTTTTCCCCCCTTTTTCATTGTCTGCCAGGGCTACAGCACTGGGTTCTGCTACCCGGATCCAGACTGACCGGCCCAGTTGCTGAGTACCCCAGCCCTTAGAGCGACAAGTTCAGTAGAAATCAATCACATGGATTGGTGGGGGGGCTGTATCCTTCTGGTCTCTGCTTTCTTTGTATGCAGCAAAACAAGTGTTCAAATAAACACATAGCATCTCTCACAGACAGCACAGCTTTTGCTCAGAGCAACAAATGGACAATATTGCCTTACCTAGCTAAGCTATCAGATATGTGCCTGACTCTCTCCCTCCCCCTTCTCAGACACTCGGTGCAAGACAGCAAAATGAAAATTAAACTAGCAGTGAGACAGTGCACAGCGGGAGGGAGGGAATGCCAGCCTGGGAAGGAGTGAATAATTAATGAACAGGGGCGTAAGAATCGTGGTCACAGGGGTCGCAGCTGCCACGGGGCCCGGATGTACAGGGGCCCGCACCGCCAGCTGTTCCCAGCTCCTGCTTCACTGCCTTACATGGATGCGAGTCCCCAGGTCTAAATTTCACACCGGGGGCCACCAGACTCTATTTATGCCACTGTAAATGAACATTTACATACTGCGGACTACTCGGCAGTGAAAGTAATGAGCTGGAGTAGTGAAGCAGCTGCCTGCTGGGTGTGAAGATGCTTACAGAAAGATCTACAAAGGGTACAGTAATAATTTTTACATATTCTGAAAGGGCTGCCCTTCCACTATTCAAGGGTACTATTAGTATCATAATGAAAAATAACCTGACAGAGTCCCTTTAATTTATGCAATTTGTATTGTACAATCTAATAACTAAATTGTCTTTGAGTTTGTGCACTAGGGGATTGATTGATGCATTGGGACTAAGGGTACCATTACACGTCGCAACATTGCATGCAATTTCACTTGCAACTTACTGGTTGCAGTGAAATCATGGACACATTGTTACATTTGTACACAGCAACAACATGGAGCAATGTGTCCATGATTTCACTGCAACCAGTAAGTTGCAAGTGAAATTGCATGCAATGTTGCGACGTGTAAAGCAGGGCTGTGGAGTCGGTAAATCAAACCACCGACTCCAACTCCGACTCCGACTCCTGAATTTCCCTGGCTCCGACTCCGACTCCTTCAGTCATGGCTGGTTTTTAAGTGATAAAATTATTGTAGGTCAATTGTAACATTAGGTTTTAATCATTATAATGACATAATAATCAAGATATTTAGATAGAACATAATAATAAATCATAATAATAATATTCAGCACATTCTGCATTGAACTACTATTATATATTTTAGGAGTTGGAGTCGGAACATTTTCTACCGACTCCAACTCCGACTCCACCAAAATGGGCAGCGACTCCGACTCCACGACTCCGACTCCACAGCCCTGGTGTAAAGGTACCCTAAGGGTGTATTTGTCAGGCTGATTATTCTGAATGAGCATTCCTAAAAGCACTTGTTCAGGATAATCATGTAAAATAGGCTGCCAATCATCGGGTGATCAAGCAAAACACTCATTCATCATGTACAATTATTTCTAAGCTCACTTAAAATCATTCTCGGCAGCACATCATCCTGTATAGAAAGCATATGTGCTGGTGAAAACAAGAACTAATGCCAGTGTATATGAACATAACAATGTGTTATTTATTCTTCTGTGCACACATAAAGCATGGTCGATTACCAAAATCTGTATATTAAACAACCAAATGATTGTCCTATTCTGATTGCAGTTAAGTCTATTGGAAAGGATGGAGAATAAACTGCTACAAGGGCAACGGAGTGCAGACTTGTGCTCAGGCTGGTAACAATGTAACACTGATGTAAGTGCATGAGAAACCTTTTCTAGTTTGTACCAGGGCTGTGGAGTTGGTCAGAGTCAGTTTCTTTTTTGGTTGAGTCAGAGTCGGTATAAAATGGACTGAATCCGACTTGCCTGGTTATTCCTCCCTGCTCTTTATTTAATCTTACGCACGTATTGTCTTATTGCTGTGTGTATTGTTTGCTTCCCCGTTGTTCTATTTGTATTGGGTTTTACCACTCCTGTCCTGGCCCCTTCTGGGTGGGGTAGAGCGGGTTTTAGACCAGGGCTTGCCAGAAGCAGGGCAAGGGTGGCGGCTCAGCCATCCTCACCATCTGAGATAACTCTGAGATTAGGAGACCCGGTCCCCCTGTTATTCCTTACTACCTCCTAATAGAAGTGGAAAAGAAAGAGGTTGGCTCATAATTGCAAGTGTGCATCACATACTGATTGGTCACCAGGACTGTGGAGTTAGAGTTGGTATAAAATGGCCCGACTCCAAAAATATATAATAAATTAGGTACCATAGTTCAATGCAGAATGTGCTGAATATTATTATGTTCAATCTAAATATCTTGATTATTGAATCCTAATAATGATTAAAGCCTGATGTTCACATTGTGCTACAATAAATGTATCACTTAAACACGTATGAAGGAGTTGGATTTGGACAAATTGAGCAGTCGAAGGTTTGTCTTACCGACTCCACAGCCCTGGTTTGTACTAAGTTTTATGATTTCATAAGTCACATTTACAAACAGTGTTCATGAGACTCGTGTGTTTGTATTTTGCTAGAGAGGAATAGAATGGTGTAAGATGTATTACTTGGAATAATTCAGTTAACTAAGTAAATTGACATATCAGGTGTGATGCCCCCAGCCATACTGGATTTACAGGATTATTTTATTAGAGTCAATACAATTTCTGGATTATTATGTCCTGTAAAATCAAATTTGCATTATGGAGTTAGTTAACAAGAACTTCCAGAGGCAAATTTAGTATAAAAATAATTTATAAAACAAGCGATAATCATCATAAATCCCAGCGGCACAGGTGTCTACTTCATGGTTGCTTAAAAAAACCTGAACCAGCAGACATGCCCACTGAGCCAACTAATGTCCCCTACTGACCTGTTTCAACCAATGACCGAGCACACTTTTCCTGCTATTTCCAGACACATGATTAAATATATATGGTAAGTGGCTATTCATTCATTTTTCATTGATCTTCCCATAGAGCTCAATGTCTTATCTTTAACCACAATGTTTAGATTTTTACATTTTATATTTTCAGGCTATGAGTTCCACATTTTATTACACATACATTTATACATTCCCAGTGTTGCTTCCTATTAAATGTAACTGGGGACTAATATATGTATGTACATCCCAGCCACAAAGGACTTTATAAAAACTCAAAGTATTATTGGAGTGGCTTAGCCTATTAAAGACGCACTCCCATCAAAGTTTTATCCTCTTAATATATTGTAGTCATTATATTATATAGCACTGTCTACTTAGAATTCCTCATTTTGCCCCTCTACCCAGTAAATTCTTCTCTTTTCCATAAGGTCCATGACATCATGTGATTAAAAACTGTCTAGCTGTAGACGAATAAGTTCCCTGTAGAAACAGGAATCTCTTTTCCCTGCCTCTATGCAGGGAAAACAGATGTCCTGTTTCTACATAGTGACAAGAAGGAAATATAGTATGGAAGTGAGCGCTAGAAAAGACCAAGGAACTGAAAATTAAGAGAATTACCTCTAAGTTTATTAAAAGGTGGATGGAGCGAGCCCTCAGCCACAACGCGTTTCGACAAACGTCTTTCTCAAGTGGATGTTCGGCTCAAAATGACCATTCCTTATATATCAAAATCTTACTCCGTCCTGGAGGGTGTGATTAGCCCATCAAACACAGGTGTGTCCTTTTCGGAGCTCTTCTCAGGATTTATGCGCACAGACCACATCAAAGTTAAATATGCATGTAAAAAAGCCTTTTTTTTCATAAAACACAATTACAGAAATGTTTCTCACCATTTCCCCAAATAGTAGTGGCATACAGCCAATGGCAGCCGACCGTGTAGTGGAAATGGGGCCCGTAAGTATGGGGGACCCTGATGCCAGTGCAGGCAATGGGCCCCCACCAACCAGTCATCACACTTTCAATTGTATAGGCATTGCAGATGCCTATAAAATTGAAAGCAATTATGAAAGAAGGAGCACAGTGCTTCCTCTTTCGTCATTCTCCTGCAGTGCCTGTCCTGCCTTCTGACGTCTCAGCACAGCGGGGCATAATGACATCATTATGCAGTACTAAGATACTGAGATGTGCTGAGCACAGTACAGCCGCTAGCAGAGACCAGAGCTACGGGGAAACCGAGATGTGGCGAGTATGTATTTAATCAATCAGTAAGTACACAGTGGCCAGAGGGCTATGGGGGTGCATTAAATGAAATTAGGGGCTGCATTGTACTATATTAAAGTACTATGGGGGTGCATTATAATATATGGAGGAATCCAGGGCTGTATTATAACAGAGGAATATGGGGTGCATTAATTTATTTCAGTAATTCAATACATAAAAGTGAAATGCATATATTATATAGAGTCATTACATACAGGGTGATCTATTTCAAGTGTTTATTTCTGTAAATGTTGATGATTATGGCTTACAGCCAATGAAAACCCAATGGTCATTATCTCAGAAAATTAAAGTTGGGAGGATGAAGGGTCTGAGAGATCAACTATTCCCTAAATAGGTATTGGAGGCGTCATAACCACTATAAAAGTATATCACGGCTGCTGCAGCCCCCAGCGTGGTGCATATAAAGTAGGGAGGATGAAGGGTTAAAAACCGTGCTGCTATATTCCACGAGACATCAAAGGGTGAATATAATATCGATTTATTAGTCAACACGTTTCACGGCTCTGTGGCCCCTTCCTCAGGACAAAATCAATATCCTATTGCCATGTTTCAGGGCATTTCAGAGAGCCCTGAAATGCATTGACTAATAAATCAATATTATATTCACTCTTTGTCCCATGGAATACGGCAGCGCGGTTTTTAACCCTTCATCCTCCCTACTTTAATTTTCTATAACAATAAAGGACAGAATAGGAGTTCACGTGCGCTGCCCCGACACAGAAATAATGGGTCCAAGGATTTAGCCCAGTTCAAGTTTATTCAGTCCCTGCATGTTTCGCGAGTAACCCTCACTTCTTCAGGAGACAAAGGTGAAGAAGTGAGGGTTACTCATGAAACGCGCAGGGACTGAATAAACGGTAACTGGGGTAAATCCTTGGATCCATTATTTCTGTGTCAGGGCAGCGCACGTGAACTCCTATTCTGTCCTTTATTGTTATCGTTATCAGCAGGAGGTGCTGCAGCCTAACAACTGCAACAAGGTAATGTGACTGGCACAACCATTATCATACTATAACTTGTAATCACAGATAAGGCCCTATTTGCGCTATTTCTCCCTCTTAGTATATGATACTTTAATTTTCTGAGATTATGAGCTTTGTGTTTTCATTGGCTGTAAGCCATAATCATCAACATTTACAGAAATAAACACTTGAAATCGATCAGTTTGTAATGACTCTATATAATATGTACGTTTCATTTTATGTATTGAGTTACTGTAAAACATGAACTTTTTGATGATATTCTAATTCACGGGTGGGGAACTCCAGTCCTCGAGGGCCGCAAACAGTGCATGTTTTCAGGATTTCCTTAGTATTGCACAGGTGATAACATAATCACTTGCACTGGTGATGATTCCAATCCCTGTGCAATACTAAGGAAATCGTGAAAACCTGAACTGTTTGCGGCCCTCGAGGACTGGAGTTCCCCACCCCTGTTCTAATTCATGGAGATGCTCCTGTAATCTTTGAAGGGCTTTGTGGAAGCCATTATAATATTTGAAGGGTCGTGAGGAGCCTTTATACTCTATGGAGACCTATTTGAGGGTTACACTGCAAGCAAGCAATAAATAAACGAAGGACATCCCCAAAGTGTTAAACACCTAGTATTCCTGGCACAGCTGCCATCTTGCTGCACAAGTAAATTCTAAATTCTCTATCAGACATTTCATTTTTTTGTTCCCCTGTAAGAGGTGGGAAGTAAACAACACCAACAAGATGGGAATTTTCTGCAATGTGAAGGCAGAAACTGATTTGAGAGTAACTGACTGATTTAGGGTTCATGGCCAATACTTGGTATATACTGTGCAGCGTGTCGAGCCCCAGGCTGTAGGGTACTCGGGTATCAGGCTCCAAGGAGTAGCGTTGCTGTGTCACTGGGAGTGGTGGCCTGATCCCGTGTCCTGGGTGACACTTCAATAAGGGGTATATTTACAGGGGAAATCTATATGCAGTTCTCGTGACGCCACCTGTAGTTTCTGGTGAGAGGTCACCAGCACCGCCACAGTCCGCCGGAGGTAGCTGGTAATGCGGCTAGGATGACTAAGCCCCCCAGAGGTAGGGCTGGACCTCCGGGCAGTGTTCCTGCAATGGAATAGGTTGATGCAGAATAACACAGGCAGAAGCAAAGTCACTTTCTCCCGGGTACTTTACTGTTAACTTGTAGCAGCGTCAGTTACAGTTCACAGTTCAGCAGTTAGATGTTACAAGAACAGGTAGCTTAACGGGTGGCTGCAAGTGGATCCCAGGTGGTATGGTGGAACCCTTGGTGTACCTTCGTTAACTAACCCGTGTCCGTTCTTCCCCGCTTTGGATCGATCTATACCCAGTAGTTCTGTGTAGGTAGTACCAAGAGTCCCCTCCCTCGTTGGTGAGGAAGCAGGCAGACCTCTCCGGTGGCAGAGTACTGTGTCTGATGAACAAGCCACAGCAGCCGGTTGCCGACTGCAAAGCTGAACTCTGGTTGGATCCCAGGGCCCGGCGTTCCCCTGGTGGACTGGAGTATCCCCTGGAGTATGGGCGCTCCACTCTGAGGATCTCCCTTTCTTTCTAGGGTCTGGACTTCTCTCGTCGGGCGCCTTCTTTCAGGACCTCCTCAAGGTCCCTCCTTCTTCCATACGGTTCAGCTTGAAACCGACCCGGTTTGACCTTCCGCCTCGTTCCACTAAGCTCAATCTTCCTAGAACCTTTCCTCTCCCTCCATTCTCCTCCAACTCTCGGTCAAAGACCAAAAGACCAAAGACAAAAGACCTCCTTGATCCCCTAGAGGTGAATTTATCCCCTCCTGGGTAACCTCCCACCCTCAACTAATGTGGGATTGCTGGGAATGGGTCCCACCTACCATCCTAGGGTCCACCTGCAGCTGGAGTATTTACACCTCTTTTACGGGTGTAGTACCCCTGTGTGACGCCTGCATTTGCGGGCGCCACAAGTGCACTATCGGGTCACCGGATAGATCAAGCCATGTATCTTATGGTACATTGCTGTCTTGATCTTAATCATCACTACCATCGCTTAGGAATATACAAAATGTAACACTAATGGACTTCTGGGAAAAAAAAAGTTCTTTAAAAGGTTATACTTTGGCAAAAAACACAATGTGGCCACATTGCAGGGAATCTGTCAGCAGGATTTTGCTATGCAATCTGAAGGCAGAATGCTGTAGGGGTTAACCCAGAGATATCTGAGATGTTTCTCTTATTGCAGTGTGTGCAGTTATTTACCTGCAATGTTTGTTTTAGCTTCAGAAGATCATCATTGGTGGACTAGATCAGCTAGAGGTCAGGCAGTCTGTCCAGCACGCCCCCTGCTGTGATTAGCAGCTCACTTGTATAGACTTTGTATACAGAGCCTGGTGTTGGCGGGGTGGCTTTCTCAGCTATGCTAAATCTAAAAACTTTGCATCAGAACCACTGCAGCCAGTAATCTAAATGATACATTGTTAGATTCAGGGTCTCTTTGCCTACATCATGCTGCTCTCATAGGAGGTAGCAAAAACTTGATGACAAATTACCTTTCAGTTAATACATCTGCTGTATACTTTGAACATTTTCATGCTATTCATTGTTAGGCCATATAGCAAATGATTAAACTATAGGGCGCTGCTATAAATTCCATGTTAGGCTGGCTTCAGGCTTGCGCTCCCCGCCGCAGCGTATTGCGGCGTGGAAGCGCAAGCTGAGCGCAGGCATCGCGCGTCCCTATGTTTAACATGCGGAGAAGTGCCTGCGCTCGGGTGCAGATTGGCGTGCGCACCCATTGCCGGCAATATGCGATTTGTGCGGATGCTTGCACACAAATCACACAGTCTCGTTCGCACCAGGAACGCAACATGTCGCGTTCAGGATGTGGACCAGAGTGTGTGATTTGTGTGCAGGCATCCGCCTGTGTATAAATCATACATTGCAGTGAATGGGTGCGCACGCCAATCTGCATCAGAGCGCAGGCACCTGCGTCCTCATGTTAAAGATAGGGACGCGTGGTGCCTGCGCTCAGCTTGCGGATCCCCTCTGCAGGACGCTGCGGATAGGTCCACAATTCGGAAACCAGCCTTATCCAATATTAAATCACTTGGTCCACAAATAGATCATTTATCTTGCAATATATTCTTAAATGAGATCTCTGATTTTGGAAAATCCCTGTGTCCTGGCTGAAGTTTGTATTAGAAACAGAACACAATGACAAATTGTGCATCAGTCCCCCTCCCCAGGTCCAGAACAGAGCCTCCACCGCTGCCCTCGGCGTATGTGGATTGGCTGCAGCACCCTGCAGAGTGACATCAGTGGGGCAGTCCATCACAGGCACCAGTAGCGGAGACTCAGTGCTGGACCTGGGGAGGGGGACTAAGGCACAAACTGCAGCCTAGTGACAGAGGTTTTCCGAATTTGGAGAAACCGTTTATCTCTATACTCAAATGCAAGCAAGGCATACTAATCTGTGTCCTGATCTTATCCAACAGGAGCATATGCCTAGTCCTGGACAGAAGGAGGCTGCCCCCTTATAGCTAAACTGTTCTCCAGTTATATAAGAAACTAAGGGCAGCTTCACACAGGGATGAACCTGACAGCCCCGGACTAGATCAGCACACAGAACAGGAGGGCCAATTTAGCCTCCGGACCGGTGTGCAACTCCCGCTGCTGAGTCTGGATCGTGGGCGCCGCGGTCCTGACCTATCAGCGGCTGCAGCTGCACACCGGACCAGAGGGCAAATTAGCCCTCCTGTTCTGTGTGCTGATCCAGTCCGGGGCTGTCACCGGATCACACCGCAGTGTGAAGCCGCCCTAAGTCATTCCATACAGAAAGAAACTAAGATTAATGTTCACATGAGGCTCCTTAAGTGTACATAAGGGTATGTGCTCACAGGACGTTTTTTAAGCAATCCTGAACGCAGCAAAACCTGAGCATCCTAGAGTCCTTGACAGGAGATTAGCTATGATCTTGTCTGCGTTTTTTTGTGCATTTTTGATGCTGTGTTTTTCCTGCGTTTTTCCCATTGACTGCACCAAAAACGCAGGAATAATTAACATGTCAATTCTTTGCTATCCGCACAAAAACGCAGGGATTTGACAGTTCTTGACACTTGCAAAACCAATGTGTGTGCACAGCGTTTCTGTGAATTACATTGGTTTTGCTGGGAAGCCCAACCGCAGGAACAAATTAGCATAAATTACCATAAAACCAATGGTTTTCTGCATGCGGAAACCGCAGCAAAACCGCAGCAAAGACGCCCTGTGTGCAAATCTGTCAGCTGATTTTTGCACTGTAATCTGAAGACAGCATGTTGTAAGGGTTTACAGACAGGTTTCATGGATGCCTCTCTTTGTCAGGATAACTTAGGGAAAAAGAGGAATCGGGGTACCTGATCTGCCTCACAAGCTAGGGAGCCCTGAACTCATCCTATCTCATGGGTACTCCTGATGGTGGAGAGGCCTGAGTCTCCACCCTAGCCTTGCTGCAGCTCAGCCTACAGAATTGAAACTTACAGATAAAGAAAGATGGGGCAAACCAAAACACAAACTCTCAGCACTCACACACAGAGAGAATACAATATATGACTTGGGAGAAAACAAATACAAGCAGGAGATAAAATACAACAAGGAAGTTTCCACCATACAACAGAAAGTTACAAAGGTTTCCCAGAAACTGTAACACCACAGACCAGTACCACTGAGGCTATAATCGGCATAGAAGACTAGGCTCCACCATATTTAAATGGTAGAGATGGCTATAACAGCACAAAAGCAACCTGAAACTCCAGCAGCACATTCCTAGCCATCGGGAAATTAACTCCTGCAAGACTGATGACCAGTGAGCACAAAACAGTCTACACCCAAACGCAGGCTGAACAAAAAAGAAGCACTAGGTTTCTAATCAGACACCACAGTGTGAACGGAGTCAGAAGATGGTGAAACATCAAGTGATTGCAGAGCAGAACACCGCATGACACTCTTATCAAAGTCTGCGGTGTTTAGCTGCAATGTTTGTTTTAGTTTCAGGAGATTATCATTGCCATACTAAGTCAGTAAGTCCTGTAGGGTCCCTGCTGTGATTAGCAGCTCACTTTGTATAGAATTGTACATACAGAGCCTGGTGTTGGTGGGGGCAGATTTTTGAGCTCTGCTGCATTGCCAAATCTAAAAGCTCTTATTGTGTCAAAACCGATGCACCCAGCAAAGTAAGTGACACTTCTTTGGACTCAATGTCTCTTTGTCTACATCATGCTGATGTTAGAAGAGGTACCAAAAACCTTATGTCAGATTCCCTTTAAGGTACCTTTACACGCGGCAACTTTTCTAGGAATTTCACTGGCAACTTACTGGTTGCAGTGAAATCATGGAGACATTGTTCTATCTTGTTGCTGTGTACAAATGGAACAATGTCTCCATGATTTCACTGCAACCAGTAAGTTACCAGTGAAATTCCTAGAAAAGTTGCCGCGTGTAAAGGTACCTTAAAGGGAATCTGTCACCAGGTTTTTGCCCTCCCATCTGAGAGCAGCATAATGTAGAAATAGAGACCCTGATTCCAGAGATATGTCATTTACGGAGCTGCTTGCTGTCATTTTGATAAAATTAGTGTTTTCTCTGTTGCAGATTTAGCAGTCTGTAAATATGCCAGACTACTTGGCAGCAGGCAGAGGAGACTGCTGATGATAATCTCCAGCTGATTAAACAGTGATTTTATCAAAACTACACTGAGCAGCCCAGTAAGTGACACATCGCTGGAATCAGGATCTCGGGTCCTATGTTATGCTATTATCAGAGAAGGTTGCAAAAACTTGATGGCAAATTCCCTTTAAATAGATGCCCACAGTGGCTTTCATCACCCATAGACATCTATCATATTGTACACTGGCTGAATGGAGGCCAAGAGGACATTCTTTATTGGATCTGCTTCGTGTGTACCTTAGAAGATTTCTGTTACATACTTAGTGGATATGACTATAGAATAATGGTTGTACTTTGTCAAGGTCTCTATCTGCTGTATCTTAATATCTGCATCTCTTTATATACTGAAGCTCTTTGAGAAAAGTATTCTAGCAGCGATACCTTCTTAAGTATGTACATTGATTTTTCTGGCTAACACGGTACCACAATATTATTTTGTATTGTACACATACTGAAGCTAAAATCCCATAAAGCCGTGATAGTGAGATTTTGCTATAATTGAACCCAATGTTGACATATCTCCACGCAGCTCGTGACTTTCAGAGCATGCTGAGAGTTGTAGTTTCACAACAGTTTGAGAGATACAAGTTGGAGACGTCAGCACACATACTATATACAGCGACGCACCATATACAGCGACGCACCATATACAGCGACGCACACTATATACAGCGACGCACCATATACAGCGACGCACACTATATACAGCGACGCACCATATACAGCGACGCACACTATATACAGCGACGCACCATATACAGCGACGCGCCATATACAGCGACGCGCCATATACAGCGACGCGCCATATACAGCGACGCGCCATATACAGCGACGCGCCATATACAGCGACACACTATATACAGCGACACACAATAATACCCTATGGCAGGGACCATACCTTTTTGCTTTACCATTAATGAACTGTAAAACGTCCACCCTGGCGATCCCCAGGAGTCCACAGACCCGCAACATGCTGGTGGCTCCAGTACTCTGAGATGACTGGGGGTGGCTTAGTCGCTTGTGACCATCATACGTACAGAAATCTGCAGGCTACATATTTGCACAAACACAACGCAGCATCTCCTATTGTTCAGCATTTCTCACACAGGGATCAGTAACTGCGCAGGAGGAATTCAAGGAAGAGGATTTACCTGGAGTGGAATAGAAGTCCTTCCAAAACGCGTCTAATGCCTGGAAGCCGCATCCCCAAAAGTAAGGAGGGTCACAAGGAACGGTCAAGAGTTTTGGAGAATCCTATGAGCTGAATGAGATGAAAGACGTTTTGCAGTCTAGAAATACATCGATCACCTCTGCACTAATTCAGACATGATATCAAGTGCAATCTATAAGGTGAGTAATATTTAACTTACAGTAACATTGCACAACAGTCACCATAGTGTACAAGAAGCAAATCACAGTCTACAGCACCATGAATGGGAAGTGGAAGCATCCTCTGGTCACCTCAGTCTACTGTACAGTGTAAGCACGTCACTCCTGTAGAATACGGCCAATTATAACGCCAAAGCAAAAGGAAAGTGACAAGATAAACGTTTCCCATGTTATGCCATGCAGTATGCAAAGCTATTGCAAAAACCCTATTTCCAAAGACTTAATTGCGTAATAAACTACACAGATTAAAATAGCAAGAGTTGTAAATATGCAATGAATATTTTTTATAGTCAGAATTTTCCAGTGGTCACTATGTATATACATTAATTATCCTGTACTGATCCTCAGTTACATCCTGTATTATACTCCAGAGCTGCACTCACTATTCTGCTGGTGCAGTCACTGTGTACATACATTACATTACTTATCCTGTACTGATCCTGAGTTACTTCCTGTATTATACTCCAGAGCTGCACTCACTATTCTGCTGGTGCAGTCACTGTGTACACACATTACATTACTTATCCTGTACTGATCCTGAGTTACATCCTGTATTATACTCCAGAGCTGCACTCACTATTCTGCTGGTGCAGTCACTGTGTACATACATTACATTACTTATCCTGTACTGATCCTGAGTTACATCCTGTATTATACTCCAGAGCTGCACTCACTATTCTGCTGGTGAAGTCACTGTGTACATACATTACATTACTGATCCTGTACTGATCCTGAGTTACTTCCTGTATTATACTACAGAGCTGCACTCACTATTCTGCTGGTGGAGTCACTGCGTACATACATTACATTACTGATCCTGAGTTACATCCTGTATTATACTCCAGAGCTGCACTCACTATTCTGCTGGTGGAGTCACTGTGTACATACATTACATTAATTATCCTGTACTGATCCTCAGTTACATCCTGCATTATACTCCAGAGCTGCACTCACTAATCTGCTGGTGCAGTCACTGTGTACATATATTACATTACTTATCCTGTACTGATCCTGAGTTACATCCTGTATTATACCCCAGAGCTGCACTCACTATTCTGCTGATCCAGTCACTGTGTACATACATTACATTACATTACTGATCCTGAGTTACATCCTGTATTATACTCCAGAGCTGCACTCACTATTCTGCTGATCCAGTCACTGTGTACATACATTACATTACATTACTGATCCTGAGTTACATCCTGTATTATACTCCAGAGCTGCACTCACTATTCTGCTGGTGGAGTCACTGTGTACATACATTACATTACTTATCCTGTACTGATCCTGAGTTACATCCTGTATTATACTCCAGAGCTGCACTCACTATTCTGCTGATCCAGTCACTGTGTACATACATTACATTACATTACTGATCCTGAGTTACATCCTGTTCTATATTTCAACGCAGCATTAATAATCCTGCAGGTTATAGAGCCTAAATCTGTCATGGTTTCTAGCTTGTTCAGCACTTTATTTGTATAAAGTGTGCACTGTTGATTTACATTCTCAGAAGTGTTTTCTTTTCCCCATGCAAATTATCACGTCAGTCAGGAAGTGAAAAACTTTAGTGCCACCTAATAAAAGGTAACAATCCTAAAAGTCATAATTGACTCTTTAAAGGGAACCTGTCACCCCCTTTCGGCATTTTAAACTATGGTCACCAGCATTTACATGATGTAAATGGGGTTCTAGTAACCCCTGTATGTGCCCAGACTGGCCGTTCATACCTGAAATATGAACTTATACTGTGTCCAGCGCTGGCCTCCTACTGAGACCGGGAGGCATGCCGTTTAGACCTGGGGTATGATGTGCTCACCACCCCTCCAGACTGCTAAACCTGCTCTGCACTTTTCAAATTTTCCGCCCCACCTCTGGCCAGTACTTGAGTGACAGCCGCACTCACGCCGGCGCAGTGGAGTGGGTGTCCGCGCTCAGGAGTGCATCAAGCCCCCTTGCCGCCTGAGCCACACAGCTCACACTAGCACTGCCACCCCTGCAGCCGCAAGGGAGGACCAGGGGGGGCTATCTGCGCCGCCGCGCCACAGGTCTGTCTATGCAGCAGGGGGAGAGGCTGTGTCGGCGCCCGTCGGGCAGGACGACGCAGTATGGATATGGTGCTGCCCCTTTCTGCACAGCTGCTCCCCCTGCCAGCTTGCCGCCTGAGTTAAAGGGTTCACACTGTCCAATGGATGGTGCGGCCCTGTCCGCGCTGCATTGAAGTGCCAATGTCTCGCGAGACTTAAAAAATCTCGAGAGACGCCAGCAATATGTACGGACTGCACAGGCGCAGGTGCACCTGTCTGTGCCGATGTCTCGTGAGACATCGGCACTGTTCAATGCACAGCGGACACCCGCTCCACTGTGCCAGTGCAAGTGTGGCTGTCACTCAAACGCCAGCCAGAGGAGGGGCGGGAAATTTGAAAAGTGCAGGGCGGGTTTAGCAGCCTAGAGGGGCGACGAAGACATCATCCACCAGATCTCAATAGCAGCCTCCAGGTCTCTGTAGGAGACCAGCTCTGGACATACTAAAAGTTCATATCTCAGGTATGTGGGGTCAGTCTGGGCACATACAGGGGTTACTAGAACCCCATTTACTTCATGTAAATGCTGGTGGGCATAGTTTAAAATGCCCAAAGGGGGTGACTGGTTCCCTTTTACAAGCCTTTTAATATGACTCAAGATTTGTGCCAGATCAGAACCCCAAACTGCAGATGATGCATTTCAGGGTGATTGCCCCTCATCAGTGCAGTGTGTGGGAATTCTGATCTGGCTATATGGGAGGTCTGGCTGAGACGAGGTCTGGGGGAACAGCTATTCTCCTTATGGAGAGTATTTTGCCTGCCGGCAGTGAGGAGACTTAATGCCACAATGTTCCTCTGTGAAATTGCATATGCAAATTGTCAATTCTGTGAGGAAGTGAAAAAAACTCTTTTCCCCATGCGCTATACAATACCATTTACTAAAAACTAATTGCCTCAGCATTAGAGGTGCTCACCTGAGCTAGTCGGAGGGGTCATATTATAATAAACCTTTTGACTTTATATAACTGGTAGATTTCTATGATTGGGAGCATAATACACCAGGATAAGTGCAAAATTCCCCTTAGACTACAAACTTTATATTGCAAGAGAATAGAGCTATAAATATTCTGTCCCTGAACTGGTGAGATTGTAGTATCTATAGCATAACAAAAGTGTAACCGGCGTTTAAATTTTTATTTATCAATAATGTAGAGCAAATGGTTATAACAAGCTTTCAAGTATACGTCATAAGTGAAATCTGAAAGAAAACCTTTCAAAAACCTTCTAGAAGATTACCCTCCTAGGCTGTTTTTAACCTGACATATGCTGGTTATCAGGGAGATCCGTCTTCAGCTCCACACATGAATACAGCCATATAAGAGGGTGGATGTGGGGCTACACTGCGTTCACAGCTCAGGCAAAGGGAGCTCCAGGCTGTCAGCACACAGCTCCTGTGATCTTATCCGACTCCTCTCCGTTCTCATCAGCTTTGCTTAATGTTATCAGTTAATGGACTCCACACAGCTCCTAAGCTGATTGCACAGAGCAGGGCGATGTGAAGGGAGGGCAGTCAGATAAGATCACAGGAGCTGTGTGCCGACAGCCTGAGCTCACACTGTCCCTGCCTGAAGTAACCGGAGACTCTGATCAGCTGTAGTGTGATTGCTGTGTAGGCCCCCAACCTTATATGGACGTATTCAAAGTGTGGAGCTGAAGACGGATCTCCCTAACAACCAGCATATATCAGGTTTAGAAACAACCCAGTGGGGACAACTTCTGGAAGGTTTTTAAAAGGTTTCCTTCCAGATTTCACTTGTAAAGTACCGTATATTTGAAAGTTTATTATAATCACTTGCTGTATATTAATATTAAAGAAAAATGTAAATGGCTGTTACGCTTGAAGTATGAAAAAATAAATCTAAAGTATCTTTTCTTAGGATGCGGTGTTATGCAGTTTCTGTTATTTGTCCTGGTAATGTGTTGTTATCCCCTGAGAACAAAGTGTGCTAATAGTATGTGGATACACAATATGATGACAAAATTCTTTTTTTCTAGGTATAAATAAAGTTTGGGAGAACAAGAACAAAGAGAAGAAGAACAATAAGAGGAAAAAGTACAAGAAAAAACACTCCTTATATATAGAGGGATAGAGTCTTAGAAATGACATTACTATTACATTATCTAAGTCTCCTCAGTAGACTCGGCTCATTAAGTGCTCCTTGGGGACTGTGGGGAAAGATTCACTTTACTGCTCCCTTGATGGTGATTAATATGTGGATATGTATTTTATTAATTGTAATCACCTCAAAGGTCTAGAACAGGGGTGGGGAACGTTTTTCTTGCTGGGGGTAATTTGGAAATTTCTACCAACCTTCAGGGGCCGCACAAAATTATCAACTTGAAAATTACCCGCTATATTTGACAGAACAATCAGCTCACCCTACTGTGGTGGCTGGGGCTGCTTTTTTTTGGCATAGCTGTGATGTTAGGTGATATTGATCATGTTGCTTCTCAACTCTTTTCCAGGTTTTCTAGCTCAGTGGTTAGCACTGTATGGTGGCTCAGTGTTAGCACCGTATGGCGGCTCAGTGTTAGCGCGTACGGCGGCTCAGTGGTTAGCGCTGTACGGTGGCTCAGTGGTTAGCGCTGTACGGTGGTCAGTGGCCAGACTGTACGTGGCTCAGTGGGCCAGCACTGTACGGTGGCTCAGTGGGTCAGCACTGTACGGTGGCTCAGTGGGTCAGCACTGCACGTGGCTCAGTGGGTCAGCACTGCACGGTGCTCAGTGGGTCAGCACTGCACGGTGCTCAGTGGGTCAGCACTGTACGGTGGCTCAGTGGGTCAGCACTGTACGGTGGCTCAGTGGGTCAGCACTGTACGGTGGCTCAGTGGGTCAGCACTGTACGGTGGCTCAGTGGGTCAGCACTGTACGTGGCTCAGTGGTCAGCACTGTACGTGGCTCAGTGGGTCAACACTGTACGGTGGCTCAGTGGTCAGCACTGTACGGTGGCTCAGTGGGTCAGCACTGTACGGTGGCTCAGTGGGTCAGCACTGTACGGTGGCTCAGCATGTACGTGGTCAGTGGGTCAGCACTGTACGGTGGCTCAATGGGTTAGCACTGCTCAGTGGTTAGCATTGCAGTCTTGCAGTCCTGGGTCCTGGGTTAAATTCCAACCAAAGACAACATTTGCAAGGAGTTAGTATGTTCTCCCCGTGTTTGTGTGGTTACATACTGAGAGAATATACAGTACTATATTGAAGACTATGGGAGTGTATTATACTAGACTATGGTGATGCATTATACTATATTGAAAACTATGGGGGTGCATTATATTATATGGAGGACTATATTTGGCCAATTATACTATACGTAGGTCATTATACTATTTGAAGGGCTATGAGGGAGCCTTTATAAATTATGGAGGGTTATTTGAGGTCCATTATACTGTATACAAACAATTATACATTGTGATGGGTTGTCTGTGGTCCATCATACTGTGCAGAGGGCTGTGTTGGGGGCCAATATACAGTGTGAAGAGGTGTGAGGGGCCATTATACTGCATGGAGGGCTGTGTGGGGGGTCACAGTTTTCAATATTGTGTGTGGAGGGTACTGTGGAGTTATTCACTGTGGGGATCATACAATATTTGGGGGGCTCTTTTATTGGCATCGCACTTTATGGCTACAATGAAGGGGGAATCTGGGGGCTTGCTCTTACAAAGGACAAGTACTTTGTAAGGGCTGTAAAGTTGCGAGTTATGTTTTTATGTGACCCAGGTGAATATTTTTTTCCTGGGTCAGGGCAATTAGAACTTCTCCATGGGGCCCCATGATTTTTATGTACACCCCTGCTTCCGTTTAATATTGAATATGTCTAAGACTGTCATATTGAGATTGGATTAGTCGTACAGATAAAGCAGAGTAGAAGATTTGATAATATTACTGTACAATTATTTTGGGTTATATAAAACATTTTGCTACAGTCAGGGCCTCCATCGGGTCGTACTGTTCTGTGCCATGGCCTCAACTTCACCATAAACATACGGTAATTCTAAAATATTTCTGCCTGCCCAATTTTCGTAGAAGCTTAGCGAAGGCAGGGGGGGGGTTCTTTAACCTTTAATTGTATGAGGGGCAGACGCCTCGAATGGCCGTGAATGAATGTAATGACAGCTACGGCTTTAGAGAAATTCTGTGAAAAGCTCGAAACAGTGAAGATACCATCACCTGAGAGCCCAGTATACAATCCTGTGTATAGCCAACAGTCCTGACCTCAACTACGACCTATCCTCCATTGCCTCAAACTACTTACAGCCCTTGTTGTAAGCCTCCTCGGGGCTGATCTCGGTCACGCTAACACTTCTCACAGTCTCAGGTTCTCCCCTCCCTCACTGGCGCGGGCTACGGAGGCCTCGCTGCTCCCAAACTTTGCCTACAATCCATCCATGTAATACAAAGTAGTGAAGGCAGAGGGCGGCATCTCTATAATGTGATGTACCGTGGAGAATATCATAATGATTTCTTACAGTTTTCCAATTTATCCATGATTGAAAAACACGTCTTTCATAAACTGGCCAGGAAAAATAAAAAGTCAACCCAGCGCATGACCCGAAAAGGCATAAATTAGACTGTCGGATTACTGTCAAAAGACCGACATCTGGGCCAGACTTCACAATTTGTGCTTAGACCATGAGTGTCAGACATGAGTAATCGGCCCATCAGATAGGAGTCAGAAATTGACATCTCATTTTAAAAGAAGCTGTCAGCAGATTTTTGCTATGTAAACTGACAGCATGCTGTAAGGGTTAAATAACAAAGATCAACTATGTCTCTCTTATCAGGTTCTGTGCTATTGTTTACATAAACTAAAGGCTTTATCACCTGGTGATTACCATTACATGGTCACGGACATGATAGTCTGACATACCCCCTGCTGTGATTGTGCATTCATTGTGAGTGCTAATCTCTATTGAGAGCCTGCAGTGGGCGGAGGCAGCTCTGCTGTATTGCAAAAACGAAATGCTTTGATTGTGCCGGAATGGCTGAAACATGTAATCTATATGATACATCATTGGATTCACACTTTCTCTCCAATAAGGTAGCAAAACCTGCTGACAGATTTTCTTTAAAGGGAATCTGTCATGTCCTTTTTTGTTTTTAAACTATCCCAATGTTATTTAGATCATGCACTGTGCATCACTAATCTGGTTAAAAAAAAAATCCATGTAGTTATCATAAAAAAGCACTTTACATGCATAGGTGTTTGCATTAGGTTCCTGCATAAACAGTCTTTGGAGTGAATACATCAGCTCAAATCAGTTGCATCAATCCACTGCAGTCATACAGTTTTTTTAAATGTAGCCATGCCTCCCCCCCCGCAGAGTAACGCAGGGTGGGCCATTTATATGGATGCACCTAAATAAAATGGGAATGGTTGGTGATATCAACTTCCTGTTTGTGGCACATTAGTATGTGGGAGGGGAAAATCTTTTCCAGATGGGTGGTGACCATGGCGGCTATTTTTAAGTCGGCCATTTTGGATCCAACTTTATTTTTTTCAATGGGAAGAGTGACATGTGACATCAAACTTACTGAGAATTTCGTAAGACAAAATAATGGTGTGCTTGGTTTAATGTACCTTTATTCTTTCATGAGTTATTTACAAGTTTATGACCATTTATATAAATGTGATCAAATTGCTGCCAATTGTGTTGGATTGTCAATGTAACCCACTTCTCCCACTCTTGTCACTCTGATAGCAACACCGCAGAAGAAATCCTAGCACAGGCTTCCAGTATCCGTTGTTTCAGATGCTGCACATCTCCTGTCTTCACAGCATAGACAATTGCCTTCAGATGACCCCAAAGACAAAAGTCTAATTGGGTCAGATCGGGAGACCTTGGTGGCCATTCAACTGGCCATGACGACCAATCCATTTTCCAGGAAACTGTTCATGTAGGAATCCTCGGACCTGACACCCATAATGTGGTGGTGCACCATCTTGTTGGAAAAACTCAGGGAATGGCCATCTTCAGTGCATAAAGAGGGCAACACATCATCATGTGGCATTGAGGTTTCCATTGATGCAGAATGGCCCCACTATCTTTGTACCCCATATATCACACCATACCATCAATTTTTGTGTTCCCACAGTCTTGGAGGGATCTATCCACTGTGGGTTAGTGTCAGACCAATAGCGCTGGTTTTGTTTGTTAACTTCATTCACAAAAAAGTTTGCCTCATCACTGAACATAATGTTCTGTGTAAATGAGGATCCTGTTCCAATTTTTGTTTTGCCCATTCTGCAAATTCAGTGCGCGATCTGGGTCATCCTCGCTGAGATGCTGCAGCAGCTGGATTTTGTAAGGTACCATTTGTGAGTAGCTAATATCCGCCAAAGGGATGTTCGTGTGATGCCACTCTCCAGTGACATGCAGCGAGTGCTATGCTGTGGATCTTGCTGAATGAAGCTAGGACAGCCACTGATGTCTCTTCATTATTGACAGTTTTCGTGCATTCACATTTTGGCAAATCCAACATTGAACCTGTTTCACGAAATTTGGCAAGCAGTTTGCTAACTTTGGCATGGGAGATGGGTGGCCTCGTAGGGTGTCTTGCATTGAAATCTTCTGCAATGACCCAGGTACTGCGGGTACCAGACATCAGCACAATTTCTATCTGCTCCTCTCGTGTTAACCTCTGCGACATGTCCATGGCTGTAAACAAAAGCTTGAAAATAACTCATGAAACAATAAAGTTACGTTAAAACAAAGCACACCATTGTTTTTTTTATGAAATTCTGGAACCCATCTGGAAACGTTTTCCCCTCCCATATACTAATGTGCCACAAACAGGAAGTAGAGATCACCAACCATTTTACTTAGGTCTATCCAAATAAATGGCCCACCCTGTATATTGACATGGATCACTGAAGGTCCTCTGGTGGTGAAACACCTGTGGAGATGTCACAACCATATGACCATAATGTCACGTCACTTCGGACTCAGTGACTGTTATTCTTGCCCCAGTCGCTAGGCGGCACCAGATTCCTTTGGCTAGTGGTGCCAGTAATAGGGGGCCATGTCCTCATTGGGACCTGCAACTTTGGTTCCTGCCTCTGTCGCTTGGTATTGCCATGCTCCTCCTGTGGGTGATGCTGGGTGACAAGAGAGAGGTCCCTGCAGAGGTATCTGGTAGGTGCTGGCTTTGTTCTTCTATTAGAAGTGGTTGGTACCCATCATGCATCACCATCTAGCTTAGTTGTAGGGGCAGTTGGGATGAGGTCATCAGGCTGTAAGCTCCAGCCTATGTAAGTGAACCGCACTCTTCAAATACCTTGAGGCTTGTCCTGCAGGCTGCTAGATATATTCTTGGTTTTCCCAGCTATCTACTTTGTGCTCTATTATATTGACTCTGACCTTTGCCTGGATTTTGACCCTTCTACGCCTGACGATTTTGCACTTTTTCTGCCCTCACGGTTTTTGACGTTGCCTTCTGGCTACACTTTTGGATCCCGATTTTGTCTATTCCCTGACCTCCTAGCCTTGTCCCTTCCTGGCGACCTCCCTGCTCCGGTCTGCTGCTCATCTATAGCTACCTCCTGGGCTCTGCTGTAATGTTTTAGGGTAGCTTTGCTGCCTCTGGCACTGGACTGCTTGACCGTGTGCATGGCATTATGAAGTCTGAAGACTACCAACAAATTTTGCAGCATAATGTAGGGCCCAGTGTGAGAAAGCTGGGTCTCCCTCAGAGGTCATGGGTCTTCCAGCAGGACAATGACCCAAAACACACTTCAAAAAGCACTAGAAAATGGTTTGAGAGAAAGCACTGGAGACTTCTAAGGAGGCCAGGAATGAGTCCAGACCTGAATCCCATAGAACACCTGTGGAGAGATCTAAAAATGTTTTTGCTTCATTCTCTTTTGTGTTTTTTCATTGAAGACAAATTAAATGAAGATAATAATACCAAAGAATTTGTGATTGCAATCATTTTCAGGAAGAAACTGAGTATTATCCGACAGAATTGCAGGGGTGTCAATACTTTTGGCCACAACTGTGTATATAAGATTATGTGTGTGTGTGGAGACACGGGGGTCAGTGGGGGCTCTCGTCTGCTGGCCCAGTCGCTTTCAGCAAGACAACCTTTATCAGGGCTCATCCCCAAACTGAATGCCTGAGCTCCTTACCCGTGGGCGGAACACTACGCAGACAACACAGGGCAAGGGAACCACAATATTAAGACTTTTTTTGGATTCCCAAACAGTTAACAGCATGTAACCCATAACCAGCAAAACATAAAATGTAACAGGCAACTGAGTCTCACCCTTCTGCTTGCTCACCAGGGTTTATAATATAGCACAGCAAAGTCTGTAGCCAGGTGACTTGATTGTCCCAACCTGGGTTGCTTCCATATGCAGTCTTTGATATCCCAGCCAAATCCGACCATTTGAATCTGAAGTCCTCGTATAAATCCAAGTTCTGATCCCCTTGATCAGCACCAAAGTGCTTAGGCCTGGCGGATGTGGTTTGCCAATTGGGTCCTTAGATCCTAAATTAGCTGCATGTAACATGTAACATGTTCTGTGCACCTCTAGTCGGGGCCGAAGTTGCTAGACTGAGGTCACTAGACAGAATCTTTCTGGGTAGTGAATAGGTATGTTTATATTCCTTCTAACCACTTAATTCAAACATTGAGAACTTCATGATTGGTTTACTAAGACTGTGTTCTCATTGGCTGGATTTCAAGTCGCCTATAAAATATCTCTAGCAGAGTTGTATTGCTGGCAAGGGAGAGTTACAGACTGATAATTACATAGCACCTCAGATAGTTGACATAGTATCAGCCAATACACATAGTAATACAGTGGACTTTTAGGAGGATTAAGTTCTCTGACCTTCTATAACAAAGCTGTGAGATAATTACATGACACACATTAAACATCACTAGTCATCTACAAGACTTGTAGGAACAATGAGTGGCCCCTCGCAAGGTAGGAAATAAAATACAGTACGAACAGGTGAGATAATTACACTGCCCACGTTAACACTACCAGGCATCTAGAAGACTTGGAGTTGCTTATCACAAGGTAGAGCACAAAATACAAATACTGTCTGGATAAATAAAGAAACCATCCTATGTTAAAGATTAAAGGAGTCCACTTTGTCACAATGTGTCCCTGTTATGTACTGTGTAATGGATGTGTCTGACCATACAGGGACATGGTCTGATCGTACCACATCTCCTATGCAGAGATAATCTTATAAATGTGTCCCTGCTGTGTACTGTGTAATGGAGGCGTCAATTAGGGCTGAGGAAACACTCACAGATCTGAGCTGACCGATTGTCTAACATGGGCCTGAGGGCCATGCTAAATTTTCCTCACATTGCACTCATGGGAGTCACACACCAATGTAACTCTACATTTAACAGAAACCTGTCATCAGTATATTATAATCCCAAGGCTGGAGTAACATTAGCATGTGGCATCTGATGTGAGTGTTATGCAACTGTGAGACAATCATGAGATTGGATCACAAGTGCAGAAAGGAGGGAGATTAATTTCTCCATCTCCTCCATTGCCGGCCTCAGGGTATATCACGCTGCAGTCAGGTATCATCATTCCGCACAATGTTTCAATCACACCAATAGACTCCATTGGCTGCAAGTGATCTGAAACTAGCTGACAATTGCAGCATGCTACAAATTTTTTCCTCAGTCCGATTAGGGCAGGGGAAAAAATTTGCAGATCTGAGCTGCCTGATTGTTTGACAATGGGCAGAGTGTAATGCAAGATTTTCTCACATTGCAGTCATGCGAGTCATACGCTGGTGTGACTACGGCCTTACATGTAAGCAAAGAACCTTTAACCAATCTTAGATGTGTGTCGCCCGGGGCAATGGGAAACTCTGGTATCTGGGCCCTCGCTGTAGTCGGGGATATCACTGGTGGCCTGCCCAGACCTGTAGCCCTGGGAAACGGACTTTTAAAAAAAAAGGGGGGGGGGGGGTAATTGGAGTGGGAGAAATAATAGTTTATAAAGTTTGTCGTGAAGCCACCCGCAGCTTCTGGTGATTGAGCACCAGCGCCGCTTCAGTCCTCCGGAGGGTGGTGGTACAGCTCCCTGCAGGTGGAGCTAACCCCCCCCGGCGTCCCCAGTGACAACCAAAACTCCACTGTGTGTCCTCCCTCCCCCCCCCAGGGTATGGGACATCTGCCATCTGCCCAAGTCGGTGTGGGTGGGAGTGCTAGGATGGGAGCCTCCTGAAGAACATTTGCATTCTGTTGTGACAGGGGTACTTGCACACTCATTTATGGGTGCAGTACCCCAACTGTGACGCCTGACCAGGTGGGGCGCCACAAGACGCATACTGTTCTTTTACCACTTTGCTGTTATATTTTAGAGAATGTCTCGTTTAAGTCCAAAATTCTATTCAAGAGCTCAAAACTGCAAAAATGGCAAGTTTTAATTAGAAAAACTCAAAAAAAAAAAAATAAATAAAAGACTCCCTAATGCCGGATTTTCAGACTTCCATTTTTTCAACAATTGAGAAACGTGGACCAATATTTTGAGTCCGACTTTGGTCCAAGTGCCATCAGTTTTTTTCCCAGTCTTATGCTCTTCCTATCTAGCAGTCCATCAAAGTCAGCCTGCACTCGGATGGTATACGGGTCCTCTCTGATCTTTTTTACAGACCCATAGAGTGCATTGCAGGTTTTGGTCTAACACTCTAATCAATATCAGACGTATCGTTCAATGTTGCATGGGCCACTGTGTTGCAGAAAATCAGACATCTGAATGATCCCATTCACTGCTGTAGGCACCAGTGTAATCTATGAGAAATATGGATAGCACATACTCAAAAAGAAAGAACTTCCGAATGAGGCTAAATATATTCCCACAATGAGAATTTGCTATATTTTTGTTGTGCAAAAGAAAAACCGCAGTGTATTACAGTTCCAACAAAGTTTTCCAAAGTGTTTTTGGTTTTTTTTTTTTACGCTTTTTATATTTGCAGAATGTTAAGTTCTTTTGTGGTAAAAATGTTGTTTTTTATTTGCAGGTTTTCCCCAAAAACCTAAATGAGATCAGAAACGTAAGTAACCTAATTGGTGTGTATTTGCAATTGCAGCATCAAAAACTCACCAAATACTCATTTAAGGGACTGTGACCTCATAGCAGTGGCGAAACTAGAGTCCGAAGGGCCCCGATGCGAAATTTGGACCTGGGTCCCCCTCTCTTCCCCCACGCACCCATATTGGTCAGATGTATGGGCTCCATGTACCACTCTAAATCCTATAAAGACTCACAAATTGACCCCTCTCCCCTTCATTATGTATTAATGTCCCTCATCCTGCTATATATGGTCCTCCTCCTGGAATATGCCCTTATCCTGGTATATATGGTCCTCCATTATAGTAAAATGCAGCTTCTCAGCACTCCATATAGTATAATGCAGCCTCACAGCCCTCTATATATAGTATAATGTAGGCTCACAGCCTTCCATATATAGTATAAGACAGCCCTCCATAGAGTATAATGCAGCCTCACAGCGCTCCATAGAGTATAATGCAGCCTCACATCCCTCCATAGAGTATAATGCAGCCTCACAGCCCTCATAAAGTATAATACAGCCCTCCATATAGTATAATGCAGCATCCCAGCCCTCCATATAGTATATTGCAGCATCTCAGACCTTCATATAATATAATGAAGCCTCACAGCCCTCCAGATAATATAATGCAGCATCAAAGCCCAAGATATACTATATGAAGGGCTGACACTGCATTATATTATAACGAAATAATGCAGCGTCATAGCCCTCCATATAGCATACATCACACACACACACAAGGACACGAACACACACAGGGACACGGACACACACACAGGGACACGTACACACACACACACACAGGGACACTACTCACCGGTCCACCCCACCGTTGCTGCTCTCAGCCTGCAGGAGCATGGTACCGCAGTCATCTCCCTGCCTCGGATGCCGCCCTGCTCAGCACACACAGCCTGCACTGCACACACAGTCTGCTCATCGCACACACAGTCACACTACACACACACAGACACAGAAAGCCTGCACAGCACACACAGTCACATTGGACACACAGTCACTCTGCACACAAAGACTGTACAGCACACACAGCCTGCACACCGCAAACACAGTCACAATGCACACACAGTCATACTGCACACACAGTCACACTGCACACACAGCCAACACACACACTGCACCTTCTCTCCTCTGTGCTCCATGCTCCCTCAAGGTCTTGATGACAGGCCAGGAAGCAGTGACTCAAGCGGTGCTGTGTGAGGAGGAGGAGAGCAGGCCAGGCCGGAAGACTCTAACCAGCTCCTCTTCGGCAGAGAGGTAGGCGTGCTGCCGCATGTCTCCAGTCCAACAGTCTCCAGCCTGCTCCCGCGGTCTGACTGCGAGAGAAAGAAGGAGGGCGGGTAGGCAGCTGCGTCAGCCTCACAGCAGTTAACATCAGCGGTGACTGTAAGTCCTCTGGCGGCTGTGATCAGCTGCCTGGGGACCGGCTGGGGAGAGCGCCGCGCAGTGACATGGATGTGCGTCCTCAGGGAGGGTTTCCCCTCCTCTTCTGCGCCTGCGCCTAAGCGTGTAAATTCACGCAGGCGCACACCGAGTACTTGGTATGAGCAGGTCCCAGTAGCTGTAGCGGCGCATGTGTGCGACGCAAGCACCAGAGCCTGCCCTGCATAATCTTTAGCAGGGCGGGCTCTGGTGCTGGCATCACGCGCATGCGCCATTACAGCAATCGGGACCTGCTTCTACCAAATGCTCGGTGTGCGCCTGTGTGAATTGACATGCTTAGGCACAGATGCAAAAGAGGAGGGGCCAAGACACAAAAGTAGGCGGAACACAGTGCAGAAGGTGGAGAGGACCGTGCTGGCGGCCAGGACTGCAAGTTCAGATAAGGGGTCCGAGGGGCTTAACTGTGAACTTGCCAAACTGATTTTTTTGGGGGTAAAGACATGGTACACACTTTCCTTGGATGCAGCATACATGTGGCATTCAGTTGTGCTTTTAGTTTGGATGACAGGTTCTCTTTAACTGATAGGCAAGGAGTAGAAAAAGGGTAAAATGCAGATGATAATGAAGCCGAATCCCAGCACGTTCCATACAAAGTAAAATTTCATCATGGTAGCAACAAGCTACCGCATGAGGGGTACCAACAAGGAATGCTGCACCCCCATGTAATATATATACAGTATCTATTAATATTATTATTACGAGCGTCAAAGCCGACGTCATGCTGATTGACAGCCGGCTTCCCCAAACAGGTAGCGAGGAGCTGGCAGGCAATCAGCATGACGTCGGCTGTCTCACCCCTTCCAAAAGGCAGAAAACTAAAACCTCTGCTCTGTTTACCCTGCCATATTTTATTTGGCTGCTCATATTGTAAAATGGCTATGCAGTTACTGGATTTCTATTTAGCCTCCGTTTTTCTTTCATTAGTAAAGGATCTGTTTTTTGCTTACTGGATCAGTTTCAAACGGAAGATAAATAGCACTATTGAATACAATTATTAATTTTAATAATTATTATTATCATTATTAATTATGAGCTGTACAACCTGGCATTGCCAAGGCATAGTAACTAAGGGTACCGTTACACGTCGCAACATTGCATGCAATTTCACTGGCAATTTGCTGGTTGCAGTGAAATTATGGACACATTGTTCTATTTTGTTGCTGTGTACAAATGTAACAATTGTCCTGATTTCACTGCAACCAGCAAATTGCAAGTGAAATTGCATGCAATGTTGCGACGTGTAACAGTACCCTAACTGTTCTTAGTTACAATAAAATAGAATGATTATTTTGCACATAAAAGTCACAAAGTAAATAGTATTTATCAGGGGACCTGTAACTTACCATATATGGAAGAGAACAAAACAGTCTTTTTACAACAGAATGTTATCCTATAATATTCCGTGTCATGTCACTGCCTGATCATTCTTGGTATTTGTGTCTCCTGCAAGCACACTTGCCGAGAGTCCTACTTGTGCGTTTGCGTTTTATCCATTCTATTGTGACATCACGTTTTATTCTCTTCAATATATGGCAAGTCATAGGTCACCTAATATGCAGGCTAACTGTAAAAACAGTATCTATTACCTCACACATACAAACAGTAAATAGGCCTTTTTTGTTGACTGTAAAGCGCAGGGTTAAAATTTCCACTCAAAACATAGTCTAGAATGTTCACTAAGTCAAACGAGGAACTCAGGATAGTAACTAACTGTTGTTTTCTATAAAATATGGTTTAACGTAAAAATATTTTGCACATAAAAGTGCACTGGGGGGCTGCCCGCCGCAGCCTCCTGCAGTGCACTGGGGGCTGCCCGCCGCAGCCTCCTGCAGTGCACTGGGGGGCTGCCCGCCGCGCCTCCTGCAGTGCACTGGGGGGCTGCCCGCCGCAGCCTCCTGCAGTGCACTGGGGGCTGCCCGCCGCAGCCTCCTGCAGTGCACTGGGGGCTGTCCGCCGCCGCCTCCTGCTGTGCACTGGGGGGCTGCCCGCCGCCTCCTGCTGTGCACTGGGGGGCTGCCCGCCGCCTCCTGCTGTGCACTGGGGGGCTGCCCGCCGCCGCCTCCTGCAGTGCACTGGGGGGCTGTCCGCCGCCGCCTCCTGCGTGCACTGGGGGGCTGTCCGCCGCCGCCTCCTGCTGTGCACTGGGGGGCTGTCCGCCGCCGCCTCCTGCTGTGCACTGGGGGGCTGTCCGCCGCCGCCTCCTGCTGTGCACTGGGGGGCTGTCCGCCGCCGCCTCCTGCTGTGCACTGGGGGGCTGCCGCCGCCTCCTCCTGCTGTGCACTGGGGGGCTGCCCGCCGCCTCCTGCTAGTGCACTGGGGGGGTGTCGCCGCGCCTCTGCTGTGCACTGGGGGGGGTGTCCGCCGCCTCCTGCTGTGCACTGGGGGGGGGGGGGTGTCCGCCGCCTCCTGCTGTGCACTGGGGGGGGGGGGGTGTCCGTTATTACCATATATGGGTGAGATTACCATATATGGACGTACAGTGGACACACACATACTGATAAAATAGGCCTTTTTTGAGAACTGACTAAGGTGCGGTGTTACAATTTCCCCTCAGAACAGTCATAGACGTTCCCTGAAATTTGGTGATTTTAGATACCACAGTGCAAATTCCTTTAGTGGACATACACACATCCGTACACTCGGAGCTTTTTAATATATATATATATATATATGGATCCGTTGTCTATAGACTCCCATGTTAAAAAATTGGATGCTGCAAAAATCAAGTGTTTCAAAAGACAGAGAAGTTGTGTTGGCACTCACCCTGGAGAAGTGATCCACCCTATCCAAACCTGTCATCATTCCAGAAATGAGGTTTCCTCCAGAGATGTTACAATTCTGCAACTGGAGCACAATGTGCAGGATATTGTAACTGTCCATACAATGTATCACACAAGTCATCACAAGCTCTATAGATCCAGGATCATTGAACTGCACAAGCTCCAGTGACCCTGAGATAACACACCTGCCATTACCTCCCTGCAGGGCCCTGCACTGACATTCCCACACACTCCCTCTGGTGGGCAGGGCGCACACCTGCAGGTGACTTGTGACCTAGATCCAGTTCTGCGCAGGCCTCAGGGGCTTTCTGCAGAGTCACAGCTGCTTCCCTCCCTCCATTGCATCACTATGCCGGCTTCCCCCACGTGTACTGCAGACACTGCAGGCAATGAGGGCTTGTCCACATCCTCCATGCCCTCCCAGCTCTGCACACAGGGCTCCTGCCTTACCTGCTGATCTGGATGGCTGAGGCTGCAGGGCTCTTGTTCTGGAACATTGTCTCTTTTCTGGTAGATGATGGTTTGCAGCTGCTGAAGGTGTGTGCCTGCTCCTGGGTGCTGAGCCTGGAAGGGGAGGGAGTGGAGGAGGAGGAGGATGGTGGATGACAGGGGCTCAGTCCTCCCCTGTATCTACATCTCTGATCAGACACACCTCTCCTGGCTGGTCACCATTCCTTTGCAGTAAGGACACTGCAGCTCTGTCCATTATTATCACTACTGATAACAATATGCCTAATATTATAATGCTCTGACATCTGATCCTTGGGTAACAAAGTCCACTAGCTGTGCTCTACCCCTGCGGTTAGGCTGCCTTCACATTTGCGGACCCCTCCACAGCGTTCTGCGGAGGGGATCCGCAATGTGAGCGCAGCGGCCGCAAGCTCCTATCTTTATAATGGGAGCGCACGGTGCTGCGCTTGACAGCGCAGGACCGTGTGCACCCATTCACTCCTATATGTGATCTGTGCGCAGGCGAATGCCTGCGCACAAATCACCCAGTCTCATCCGCACCAGGTATGCAACATGTCGCGTTCGTGGTGCAGACGAGACTGTGTGATTTGTGTGCAGGCGTCCGCCTGCGCACAGATCACATATAGGAGTGAATGGGTGCGCACGGTCATGCGCTGTCAAGCGCAGCACCGGGCGCTCCCATTATAAAGATAGGGGCTAGCGGTGCTGCGCTCACATTGCGGATCCCCTCCGCAGAACGCTGCGGAGGGGGTCCACAAATGTGAAGGCAGCCTTACCTGGTCATACATCTGTGGAGCCCACTGGGACGGGGTACTCGGTGCCGGACCGGTGTAGTGCTGGGGAATATCACGGCGGTCCTGGTCCGGACCGTGTCCCGGGCCCGCACAATAAAATGGGGGTTATTTACAGGGGATTTGTCACTCGTGATGCCACCCACTATATGCGGCCAGTAATGGGGCCGCCGCTGCTGCAGAACCTCCGGGGATGATGGGATAGCAGCTTGGGTAGAATAGTTCTTGTGGGCAGAACTGGGTTCCCCGGGGCAGTGGTAGTAGTTGTTAAAGTCTGTGAGGATAGTTATTGATGCTGCAGGAGAGTAGGGGTAGCAGTAGAGATGATGAGAGTAGAGGTAATCGCAGTATATGAGGGCAAGTGGGGCTTCAGTATAAGGATCACACACACTCACGGTTTCTGTTGTTTTCCAAGTCTTTACTTGCAGATGGTATAACACAATATTGTCCACGGAGTCTGTACAGGTTGCTCCCACACTGACCGGGTCCTTGGCTTCCTACTTAAGCGCTGTGTGTGGCCCTGCTGCTGCTTGTAGCTGAACTGCTGGCCCTGTCTCTGCTCACGGGTACCAATATGCTGGGCAACTTGAGTCTTCTGTGTCACTGACTCCTCCGTGTTGCTTTGCTATGGTGCTGTGAAGATGGTGGACCTTCACTATGCCGGTGTTTACTGTCCTGTCTGTCTCAGGCACAGCCTCGGATCCGGTATCCGTCTTAAGCGCCTCCCGGGGTCAAGTTTTTGGGGTAACTCTTTATCCCGGGTATGTTCCTCTGTTCCTCTGTCTCCTCTCCTCAGACCTCTCAGGACCTCCACTTCTACTTGACTTTGCTCCTGCTCCAGACTAAACTCCAACTAAACTAACTGTCACTCCTGCTCTGTGGTAAACAACTTAGCTCCTCCCACTAGTGCAGGTGCCACCTAAACTCCTCCCACTTTCTAGTGTAGTGTTGTGTGGGGATTAAACCTGTGTTGATGTTTCTGTGGCACTTTAACCCTTGGGGTGCCACACATCCCCTAGTGTAGAGCTGCACATATAGCCGGGCAGAGCTGGACTGGCCAGCTGGCAATTCTGGCAAATGTAAGGTTGTCCAGGCCGGGCTGTGGGCTGCATCAATTGCTCCGGGCCTTGGGCATTGTTACTTGTTAATGTGGCGCCCCCGATGGTCAGGCGTCACACCGGGATATTACACTCATAAAAGCGGTGTAATTTTCCCCAACTGCAAGTCGATGTTAGGCTGGTGGGTGGGACCCATTCCTGCACTCCCACACTAGAGTAGTGGTGGGTGGTTACTCCTGTGAGGGAGATATAGTCACCTCTAGGGGGAGTCAAAGAGTGAGTTAGTGAGAGTTGGAGTGTGGAGCGAGTCAGGAGGTCTAACAGGACAGCTTCAGGCTGATCCTGAGGAAACATGAAAGGGGATCCTGAGAGAGGGTGCCTGACGCGTAAGTCTAGGCCCGAGAGAGAAAGGGGGAACAGCAGCGTGGAGCTACCATACTCCAGGGAGCTTCCCCAGTCCACCACGGGAACTCCGGAACCGAGGACACGGCCAGGGTCCAACTCTAAGGTCATCAACCGGCTGCTGTGGTCTGCTCACCGGCTGCAGCACCCTGCCACATGGAGCGATCCATCTGCTGCGAGGGAGGGGAGCCCCTAAAGTACCTTCAAGGACTAAATGGGTCTGGACTAATCCTAGGTGGGGAAGAAAGGACACGTGTTTGTCAACTAAGACATACCCCGGGTCAGGGGAGGACTGGCCCAGGTGACAGGGAGGCATTTGCCCCCCAGGCCGGTGGTATTGTCCTAGCTCAGGGCTACCCCACAGTGATAGTGGTGGCGCTGTGCGGCCTTAGCCGCCGCAATCACAGGGGGCTTGGGAAGCAGCAGGCGGGCCGCGGCAGGCAGTCGGTGAGTGAAGTGGCACCCCCCCCCCCCCGCTCTTCACCTGGCCTCGCTCACTCCGAATAGCCCCCCCCCCAAATCCCCCACCCCCGCTCTTCACCTGGCCTCGCTCCGACAGCACCCCCTGGTTTCCCCCCCTCCTGCTCCTCACTTGGGCTCTGGCTGTAAGAAGTAGACTGCCCCCCAGGGCAAGATCTACCAGCAAGCCCCTCCATACCACCTGACATCCACTTGCAGCCACCCATAGAGCTACCTGTTTGCTTAATATCTTGCTGAGCTGTGGACATTGTATACTGCTGCTGACTGTTTACAGTAAAGTACCCGGGAGAGTGACTTTGCTTCCGTGTCTTTGTGCTACCAAAATTCAACCCTTTTGCTTACAGCAACGCTGCCCTGGAGGACCAGCTCCACCTGTAGGGAGCTTTGCCATTCTTGCCGCAATACCATCGCCCTCCGGAGGACTGTGGCAGCGCTGGTGACCCATCACCAGGTACTACAGGTGGCGTCATGAGACAACAACTCTTTTCCCTTGTACATAACTCCTCTTTGAAGTGTCACCCAGGCCACAGGTCAGGCGCTGCCACCCGTGACATCCCCGTGAACCCCTCTGAGCCTGATACCCGAGTACTCCAGGGCCTGGGGCTCGACATTAACGGGACAATTAAGGGATATTATTAGTTTATAATGGTGCACTCAAGGCATTATCACTATTTAAGGGCTATAAAATTGGGTACTATTACTTTAGGCCTCTTTCACACATCTGTGCCTCCAGCACCTGTGCGGTCCATGCCAACACATGCCGGAGGCACATCATATTCCAAGGCCTCCTTCAGATGTCCATAAATCCGTACAGACTGTGTCTCCATATGGAGCAGACGAGTGTCCATGAGCTCCACATGGATATATGTCCGTTTTTGGCCAGCAGCAAAGCCCAATTTGGCCAAAATCGTCCTGCACATGGATTTCCTCCATGTGACATCCGTGTGCACGAACATGAACCCAGAGTTTTAAGCTTCATAATGAAGAATTTCATACTCACCTGCCTCCAGCGATGCTGCCTGTTCCTCTCACTTCCAGAGCCGCTCATTAGTCCCATCTAATATTCACTGCTCTGACTGCAGCGGCCACGGAAGAGAGAGGAACAGCAGCGCTGGAGGCTGGGAAGTATGCAATTACTGGCTGTCCGTGTGCTATCCAGATGTCATCCGGATAGCACATACAGCTCACGTATGCGTCACACACTGATACACACCCCATCCTAAAAATGACTTGTCTCACATGTCCATGTTTTGCACAGATTTGTGAAACAGGCCTTAGGGTGCGCAGGTGGCAGAAATATTTTGTAGTCGCATTAATACTTTTTATTGAGGTCCAATGGTCAGGTTCTGTGCCCACTGTGCGTTTGTGCTGCATTTTTTTTGTTTTTGCTGCATTTCTGCACTAAAAACTCATCACCCACAGCTTTAACATTAAAGCGAACCTGTCACCCCCTCCAGGCATCTAAAAATACCATAGCCACCTTCTGCAGCACTAAGGCTGCAGTCTGACAAGGTGTCTATAGCATTTATGCTCCCTTGATTCACTGAAATAAAGACTTATATAAAATTTGTTTCAAACCTGATCCAAGACCGGGAGGCGGGTTTTCAAGTGTCTGTCTCCCTCCTCTGTGGTGTCAGTCATCCCTCTCTGCTCTCTGTGCACCGCCTCCAGGGCCATCTCCCTGCACTACAGAGCTTTGTCAGCTCTGCTACAACATAGAGCTGCTGGTATAGGAGACCCCACAGTAGTAAATCTAGCAGGAGGATACTGCCTGCTACATAGCAGCCCTTGAGCTGAGCAGTTTTCACTTTCAGTTTCTTGTACTCAGCAGCATTGCTCTGTCCTCAGCCCCTGATCTAAAGCACAAACTCAACTCTGCTGCACTGCTGACAGCTCAGCTCAAGGGCTGCTATGTAGCAGGCAGTGCTTTCTCTGCTCAGGATCCTCCTGCTAGATTTACTACTGTGGGGTCTCCTATAACAGCAGCTCTATGTTGTAGCAGAGCTGACAAAGCTCTGTAATGGAGGGAGATGGCCCTGGAGGCGGTGCACAGAGAGCAGAGAGGGATGACTGACACCACAGAGGAGGGAGAAAGACACTTGAAAACCCGCCTCCCGGTCTTAGATCTGGTTTGAAACAGATTTTATAAAAGTCTTTATTTCAGTGAATCAAGGGAGCATAAATGCTATAGACACCTTGTCAGACTGCAGCCTTAGTGCTGCAGAAGGTGGCTATGGTATTTTTAGATGTCTGGAGGGGGTGACAGGTTCGCTTTAAAGTCAATGACTTTTGTCATGTGCGTTTGTGCAGTACAAATCGCCTGGTTCTTTAAAGGGAACCTGTCACCTAGTTTATGCCTCCCCAGCTATCACTATCTGTACCTGCAGCTTCATAGTACTATTCTAATCATCCCTGTCTGAGCTCATAGTGTAATGTGAAAGGTGAAAGAAAAGCATTTATACACTGACATTTCCTTATATAATGAGGCAGGCAGTCCGCAGCTTGGAGGACGGGGACTGTTTGGCAGGTTAATAGTTAACATTTCAGCCTTGTGCTAGAACATGTTGGGAGACCTGATGTGATGTCACAACCATGTGACTACAATAGGCGGAGCTAAGTTCTCATAGAACATACCTTTGCTGGCTTATCTCCGCCCACTATGGTCACATGATCGTTACATCATCAGACAGGTCCTTTAGCCATCCAAGTTAATAGTGAGTTAACTATTATCCTGCCAGACAGTCCCCTCCTCCATGGTGGGGACTGAAATGTAAGTGTATAAATGCTTTTTTTTCACCTTTCACATTACACTATGAGCTCAGACAGGGATGATTAGACTAGTATTATAAAGCTGCAGCTACAGACAGTGATAGCTGGGGAGGCATAAACCGCCTGACAGGTTCCCTTTAATGACCCCGCAATTAAGTTGCCCGTTTTTAGGCTGCATTTTTCCCATAGACTCCAATCTATCCCCCAAACAAAGCATCACAAACACATTGGTATTCCCACAGTCTGTTTATGGTGCAGCATAAACCCTTCAATACTCACCCTCCCTGGCGATCACCGGTAATTCTATTCATTGTCCTTCCAATGACCTGCGCCATGTGACTGCCCCATCACTCAGCCTGTCACATGATGCGCAGGATCTGGGAGCTCAATAAACATAGCATCCGCTGGTGCACGGAGGAAGAATCACCGGGTAGGGGGAGATAGTGTGTGTCTGTCTCTGTGTCTGTCTGTCTTTATGTGTCCCCGTATTTGTGCTGCGTCTCTATGTGCATAAACGCAATAGGTTTGTGCTGCTTTTGTTTATAGACAGATGCGTTTGTCCAGCTGACAAATGCAGCATAATTGCAACACAAAAAATAAGCACAGTGGGCACATACCCTGAGTACTGTGCAGCGTACTAAGAGAAACACTGCTAAGGCAAGTGCCCATGGTCAGGACACGCTGCGTTCTGCACACAGCATGTTTTCTCCAGGAGAATGCACGGTCTGTGCCCATGATCAGTGTTCTGGGAGCAGCAGAATTTCGCTGTGTTTTCCCACTCAGAACCCTCCTGTCTCTGGAAGAATACATTGATATGCTATGGCTTAGGAAATCACCCAACATGTCAGTTTACGGAGCTTGTAAGAGAAGCACATGGGCAGGAAATTTATATAAATCCCATCCACTTCGACCTTGGACAGCTCATAGAGTCCCACAGCTTTCAGTATCAGCTCTATGCTAACAACATCCATATCTACCTCCCTGGACCTGATATCGCCTCCTTACTGACCAGGATCCCACAATGTCTGTCCACTATTTCATCTTTCTTTCCTGCTAGGCTTCTAGAACTGAACAAGGACATTATCTTCCCCTCATCTCACTCTACCCCTCCACCAGACCTACACATCAAAGTCAATGGCTGGTCACTCTCCCCAGTCTCAGATGCTTGGTGCCTCAGGGTAACTATGCTCTCTCCTTCAAGCCATATATCCAAGCCCTTTCCTCCTCCTGCCAACTCTTATTCAAATATCTTTTCCAGATCAGTACATTCTTTAACCAAGAAACTGCAAAACACTAGTGCATGCCCTCATCATCTCCCACTTGGACTATTGCAACCTCTTCCTCTCTGGCATCCCCTCTAGCACTCTTACACCCTCCCAATCTATCTTAAACACATCAGGCTTTTGCCAACTGTGGAAACCTTCAATAGGAACCAGAAGCCAACCTCATCCAACAAGCCTACAACCTGGAGTAACCCTCAGTCTATTATACCGCTGCACGACCAGCACTACACACAGCTACTCTATCCTCACCAATCCCTTGTAGACTGGGAGTCCTCGCGGGCAGGGTCCTCTTTCCTTACCTACTGTATCCTCACCCATCCCTTGTAGACTGTGATCCTCACGGGCAGGGTCCTCTCTCTTCACCTGCTGTATCCTCACCCATCCCCTGTAGACTGTGAGCCCTTGCTGACAGGGTCTTCTCTTCACCTACTCTATTCTCACCCATCCCTTGTAGACTGTGAACCCTTGTGGGCAGGGTCCTCTCTCTTCACCTACTGTATCCTCCCTCATCCCTTGTAGACTGTGATCCTCACGGGCAGGGTCCTCTCTCTTCACCTGCTGTATCATCACCCATCCCCTGTAGACTGTGAGCCCTTGCTGACAGGGTCCTCTCTCCTCACCTACTCTATCCTCACCCATCCCTTGTAGACTGTGAACTCTTGTGGGCAGGGTCTTCTCTCTTCACCTACTGTATCCTCACCCATCCCTTGTAGACTGTGAGCTCTTGTGGGCAGGGTCCTCTCTCTTCACCTACTGTATCCTCACCCATCCCTTGTAGACTGTGAGCCCTTGTGCGCAGGGTCCTCTCTCTTCACCTGCTGTATCCTCACTCATCCCTTGTAGACTGTGAGCCTTCACCAAAAGCTGATTGTGGGAAAGTAGCCTAATGGCCACTTTACACACGGCTACATTTGTAGCTTATCCACAGGTAACTTACCGGTTGCAGTGAAATAATGGAGACATGGTTCTATCTTGTTGCTGTGTACAAATGGAATAATGTCTCCATGATTTCACTGCAGCCAGTAAGTTACCTGTGGATAAGCTAGAAATGTAGCCGCGTGTAAAGTGGCCATAAAAGATAAATCACGACGTACCAGTATTGCTGCTGGTTTTATCTGCAGATTTGCACAAATGCATTACACAGCGGAATACACAACCAAACCTTTAAGATTGTATAAATCCCATCTGAATGCAGCAGATCCTTTTATTTTGATCATCTCAGAGGTCCTGTGGCAGATGTGTGGGTGTGGCAGATCCTTTTATACATGTAAGGGTGTGTTCACACTACGATTTTTAGGGAGCCGATGCTGTCCGATATAAATCGGACAGCATCGGCTCCCTTCTGATGCCTGGAATCGGGTGCCAAATAGGCACCCGATTCCGGCATAAAATCGGCGCCGGAGGCTGAAAAAAAGATAAAAAAAAAAAGTTTATTCTCACCTGCCCCCGAGCCCCCGCTGTCCCCCGCCGTCTTCCGCCATCTTCCTCTAGGTTCCCGGTGGCTTCCGCAGGCTGCCGGTGTCAGCAGAGGTGTACCTCTGCTGTACACAGGACCTGCGGTGATGTCACAGTCACGTGACCGCGGGTTCACCATGGTGAACTCGCGGTCACATGACTGTGACATCACCGCAGGTCCTGTACAGCAGAGGTACACCTCTGCTGACACCGGAGCCTGCGGCAGCCTGCGGGAGCCACCGGGAACCTAGAGGAAGATGGCGGAAGACGGCGGGGGACAGCGGGGGCTCGGGGGCAGGTGAGAATAAACTTCTTTTTTTTTTTTTTTTTTAACCCTTGTGCTCCCAGGAGCAGTTTTACTGTACTGAGCTTGCTCAGTACAGTAAAATGGGGTCCGAGGAGACATACATGTTTCCTCGGACCTTTCTCCATAGGGCCCCATGTTAGGGATCGGGTCAGATCGGATGTGCACTAAATGCCATCCGATTTGGTCCGATCCGACTCTGTCAGATTTTGTAATCGGATGAAAAAATCGTTGCAGGCAACGATTTTTTTCTCCTGAAAAAAATCGGCCAAAATCGGGCAGAATCGGATCGGACCAAATCGGATGGCATTTAGTGCACATCCGATTCGGTCCGATCCCCATAGGGATCCATAGGATCCGAAAATCGGTCCGATGCTGTCCGATTTTTTTCGGACAGCATCGGAAATGCAAAAATCGTGTGAAAGCAGCCTCAGCTGAATTGTAACGCGGATTTGAAAATCCATATTATGTCAATGCTTTCACTGCAGACCTCATGCGTTTCAATCTGCAATGAATATCTAGCAAAATACACTGCAGATTTGCAGAGAAAACCACTGCTACTTGTATATGGTGGGCCATTTATATGGATACACCTAACTAAATTGGGAACGGTTGGTGATATCAACTTCCTGTTTGTGGCATATTAGTATATGGGAGGGGGAAAACTTTTCCTCTCCCACATACTAATGTGCCACAAACAGGAAGTTTATATCACCAACCGTTCCCATTTTATTTAAGTGTATCCATATAAATGGCCCACCCTGTAGACCTATCTTAATGAGGTTACTAATCTCAAGATATTAATGATCCGTCCTTTGGGTAGGTTGTCATTATCAGATTAGTGAGGGTCTGACACCGCCCCCTTCCGCACTGATCTTCTGTTATAAGCATTGGTGGCAGCCGGATGTAAGTACATTGAACGGAGCAGCGCTGCACGGCTTCATGCAATGTGCAGCGGCTGCAGCTGGTTACTGCAGAGCATCTCTTCTAGTCTTGTCATGCAGATCTCGCATTACATCTCCATTCAATGTGTTTATATCCAGCTGGTGCTGGAGCTTAGAACAGTTGATCTGTGATGCCCTACCAATCTGATATTGATGACCTAGTCAAGTCTTGCCCCTCCAAATCAATAAATGACAATTTGTATACAACTTTTCCTGCATTTTTCTCTAATATTACACTTTTGTTTCAGCATTGTTATATCAGTCGTCATCCTATTATCTGATATCAGTGGATGACCTAGTCGAGCATCTGCCATCATGTGACCTAGTGCCCATGGGTGTCTTTGACTTGCAGCTACTGAACGTCATGAACCCGCATCAAAACCTAATGCGTACTGCTCCATGTGATCCTGGCCGTACTTATGTTTCCTACAGTGCTGGAATGTAATACAATTAGGAGCCGCTGCGATAAGGCGGGAGGTATCCTTTACACCAGTTGTATAATGCATATGTCAACAGTGGAAAAGTTCAGTATGTCTCACACTGTGTGATGAATGGATGTGGGTTCATACTAACACAAGTGTGCATCAGCAACATTTTCACAAATATATAAAGTAGAATATCCAAATTCAACTGAAAACAGCTTAATCTTTAAATCAGGTTTTTATGTTAAATGTATTATTTTTAATTGTTTGCTTTTTTAAATGACATATTATCTTTATTTACATTTTTTTTTCCAGAAATCTTGCATTATTCACAATGGCCACCAATCCTAATACTGAACTTGTACTTTCAGTTCTGTACAGATGACTTTTCAGTAGTTTCATTATCCTCACGAACAGGATTACAAAGGAAGACAGGTAACACCTCTCCCTATCAGAGATAGACAAGACCCAGCATTCACAACAGGTGATGTCATAGCTCCCCTCACCATACTCCCTGGAAAATGACCTTTGCCCAGATCATAGCATGTCCAGAAAATACTTCCATATAAGTTGTGACGGCACAGCTTTTCTCAATGCTTGTCATGGGTTAATGTTCTTAATTTGGCCAGACATATTGGTCTTTTGTTGGCTATCTCTTGCTTGCCAAGACATTGTCTCTTGCCAGACGATTTGGAGCCTTTATTATCTGAGGTTGTGGATTGCTAATTTAATTACCTCACCCCCTCTGTCTACATCACTCAAAGCAGAATGAAGCATTCGGCTTGAAATCCAAACAATAGGAGCCTTATTCCACCAATCCTCTTAGAACACCATATACTCTGAGATCAGTGATCGGGATATATAAAAAGGGCCTACTTCAGTCTCCAGGGAGTCATATGCTCTGTGGCCTCAGTTTATAGACTTTGGCCCTGACTAGTAGATCACCAAAACTGGATTATATTCTGCAGGAGTTCAGCCTAGGATTCTAGGATTCAGCTGAAATATCAGAGACTATGGAAGAAAACAAGGATGTGACAATTCGGTCACTTAGCTACAGACATTGCTGTACTCAGTCAGCTTCCAAAGCTTGCTGCTATTCCTTTCTCAGTGGGTGCCTGCCAAAAGTAGGGTGCTGCTGGTTTGGCATAGTTGGCCCTGGAAGTCCAGAATGCATGAACATTCTCATCCCTGGTGAGCCAGTGGAAAGGTGAGACTCTGTTGCTTGTTATTTTGTGCGTTTTGCTTGGTATGTGTTACATGCCTTTGACTGTTGGGGATCCAATAAAGTCTTACCATTGTGTGGTTCCATCACCCTGTGTTGTCTGAGTAGTGTTCTGCCGATAGTTTACCCGGTGGTCACAACTCTATACATCTGTATGGGAGCCTCGTTCTGGTTCTAATAAACTTACATTGAGGTTTGTGACCTAACTTCTAACATCTGTCCAATCAGAAGTTTTAGTCACAAGATGCTGCCAGTAGGTGAGTATATGACAGGGGATGGAGGGCTTACATTTAAAATGCCACTCCAGTGCTAAAAAAATAACAAAATGCTGGAGTGGTGCTGAAAGTTATTCAGGCTCTGTTGTACTAGGTGAAGTTATGGGAACAGTGTGGCGCCCCGCAACGAGTACGTCACAGGGGGGTATTGCAGCCAAGACAGCAGCAGCAATATTATCTGACTAAGCAATGACACAGTTAAAACTCAGAGCTCCATACCCTACATGCACATCAGCATAGAGGGCCAATAAGGTCCTGGTGGGCGGAGTGTAGTGGTAGTGTGTAGAGGAGTTGGAGAAAGACAACATAGGAGAAGGGAGCAAAAAGAACAAGCTCTGCAACCTTGGAGAAGGGGCCTGCACAGTCCCGTGCAGCCCCCTGGCCGTCACCCCCGGTTGGGCGCCATTAAATCTCGGTGCCTTAACAACTGGTCTACGGGCATCTATATGCGGGCTCAAGACCATCCCGTGCCCATCTACAACCGGTCTACTGGTACCGAAGCTAGTAGTTGTTCAGCACTGCTATGCGAACCAGGAGTGGAGGGACCGCTTTACAGGAGCACCCCACCACCGCCGCACACACAGAGTCGTCTAGCCAGCGGAGTACCCACTAAAAGGACCCAAGGCTCCCCACAAATCCGGCCAGAATTCCCCGGTAGGGCAATTGAAGCAGCCTCCTTGTACCCGACCTGGCAACCCAAGGGGACCTTGGCAACACAGCTTAGTTAGAATGGAGGAACACCGCGGAGTAGGGATGGGCGAATCTACTCGCTAGGACTCGTTACTCGGCGAGTAGTAAGGGACTCGCAGGACTCGGTTCTCTGCGAGTTTCCCAGTGATTACTCGCACGAGTCCAATGCAAATCAATAACAATCCTAGTTTTGTCAGAAACGCTGACAAAACTAGGATTGCCATTGTTTGCATTAGACTCGGCTACTGTGCCAGTGATAGCAGGGAAACTCGCAAAGTAACTGCTGTTTCTTTGCGAGCCGAGTCCAGCTGTCTTCTCTGTGTGCAGGCTGCCAGCTCCAGGGTCCTACAGCCCGCCTGCTCACAGAGATGATGTAGCAATGCTGAGATTGTTCTCAGTCTGCTCATTCCCTGTGCATAGACATCTATATTTATGCACAGGGGATGTAGCAAAGAGGACATCGCGTTTTGGACTGCGTCAGACGGAAGAGGATTTTTTTAATTAAAGATTGAGTCCCTAATGGCTTTTTTTTTTTATTTCAAATAAAAAATTTTCTCTGTGTTGTGTTTTTTTAACCCTTTATTGGAGATTCTTAGTGGCTGGGTCAAACGTGGCCTGACATTAAGAATCTCGGGCTTAATACCAGCTTGTATAACAAAGCTGGTATTAACCCCTTTATTACCCAGCGTGCTACCGCCACCAGGGCCGCTGGAAGAGCGGGGTTCAGCGCCAGAGGATGGCGCTTCAATGAACGCGCCATCTTTTGGGGTGGCTGCGGGCTGCAATTTGCAGCGGGGGGTGCCCAGAAAGCTTGGGCATCCCTGCGCTGCGGATTCCAGCCCCCAGCTGCTTAGCTGTACATGGCTAGACATAGAAATTGCGTGGAGCCCCACGCATTTTTTTTTTATTATTTAATGAATTTCAGAGTCAGAGGCTCAGAGTCAGAGTCTCAGAGTCGGAGTCTCCTCAGAGTCGGAGTCTCCTCAGAGTCGGAGTCGCCTCGGAGTCGGAGTCGCCTCGGAGTCGAAGTCGTCTCGGAGTCGGAGTCGTCTCGGAGTCGAGTCGGAGTCGGAGTCGTCTCAGAGTCGGAGTCGTCTCGGAGTCGAGTTGGAGTCGGAGTCGTCTCGGAGTCGGAGTCGTCTCGGAGTCGGAGTCGTCTCGGAGTCGGAGTCTTCTCGGAGTCGGAGTCGTCTCGGAGTCGGAGTCGTCTCGGAGTCGGAGTCGTCTCGGAGTCGGAGTCGTCTCGGAGTCGTCTCGGAGTCGGAGTCGTCTCGGAGTCGGAGTCATCTCGGAATCGTCTCGGAGTTGGAGTCGTCTCGGAGTCGGAGTCGGAGTCGTCTCGGAGTCGGAGTCGTCTCGGAGTCGGAGTCGTCTCGGAGTCGGAGTCGTCTCGGAGTCGGAGTCGGAGTCGTCTCAGAGTCGGAGTCGTCTCGGAGTCGGAGTCGTCTCGGAGTCGGAGTCGTCTCGGAGTCGGAGTCGTTCCGGAGTCGGAGTCGTCTCGGAGTCATCTCGGAGTCGGAGTCGTCTCGGAGTCGGAGTCGGAGTCGAGTCGGAGTCGGAGTCATCTCGGAGTCGGAGTCGTCTCGGAGTCGGAGTCGTCTCGGAGTCGTCTCGGAGTCGGAGTCATCTCGGAGTCGGAGTCGTCTCGGAGTCGTCTCGGAGTCGAAGTCGGAGTCGGAGTCGTCTCGGAGTCGTCTCGGAGTCGGAGTCGTCTCGGAGTCGGAGTCGTGTCGGAGTCGTCTCGGAGTCGGAGTCGTCTCGGAGTCGGAGTCGTTCTGGAGTCGGAGTCGTCTCGGAGTCGGAGTCGTCTCGGAGTCGGAGTCGTCTCGGAGTCGGAGTCGGAGTCGTCTCAGAGTCGGAGTCGTCTCGGAGTCGGAGTCGTCTCGGAGTCGGAGTCGTCTCGGAGTCGGAGTCGTCTCGGAGTCGGAGTCGAGTCGGAGTCGTCTCGGAGTCGGAGTCGTCTCGGAGTCGGAGTCAAAAAAATGCGTGGGGCTCCGCGCAATTTCTATGTCTAGCCAGGTACAGCTAAGCAGCGGGGGGCTGGAATCCGCAGCGCAGGGATGCCCAAGCTTTCTGGGCACCCCCCACTGCAAATTGCAGCCCGCAGCCGCCCCAGAAGATGGCGCGTTCATTGAAGCGCCATCCTCTGGCGCTGAACCCCGCTCTTCCAGTGGCCCTGGTGGCGGTGGCATGCTGGGTAATAGAGGTTAGGGCCAGCTTTGTATTATCAGCTGGCCCTAAGCCCGAAATTTATGGCGGTCACGCCAATATTAGACATGACCGCCATGAATTTCTATTAAATTGTTTTAAAAATAACACAACACAGAGAAATTTTTTTATTAGAAATTTAAAAAAAAGCCATTAGGGACTCCATCTTTAATTAAAAAAATCCTCTTCCGTCCGACGTAGTCCAAAACGCGATGTCCTCTCTGCTACATCCCTTGTGTATAGACATAGATGTCTATGCCGAGGGAATGAGCAGACTGAGAACAATCTCAGCACTGCTACATCAGGCAGCAGGCGGGCTCTAGGACCCTGGAGCTGCACAGAGCAGACAGGACTCTTATCTGTGCGAGTTTCCCAGCGATTACTTACAAAGTAAACGAGTCCAATGCAAATAAATGACAAAACTAGGATTGCTTCAGGCTGAAGCTTCCGAGACACATCTGCGATTTGTAAATCTCACACTACTCGCTATTACTGGCTTCCCCATTCATTAACATTGGACTCGCTAGACTCGCAACGAGTAGCGAGTCCTGGGCTCGGACTCGCTAGAGTCAAGCGATTCCGAGTAATTTAGGATTCGCCCATCACTACCGCGGAGCTCTGAGAAACACTGGTCATTGCTAAGTCCACCCGGTCCGTTACCTGAGAACTGTATGACATGTATCACCTGCTGGTTACAGTAAAGTACCCGTTACAGAGACTTCCAGTGTCCATACTTTCTTAAGAACTGCCTCTCTCTGCACACTAAGGTAACCGCAGCTGCCTCAGAACATCTTGCGCAGCTCCTGGCTCCGGGGACTACCGCTCAGCCTGTGGGGAGCGTTCCATCTTGCTGCATTACATCCCCCGGAGGCCCAAGCAGCGCCGGTGGATATCACTGGAACACTCATAGGTGGCATCACGAAACAATTAACCCCTTAATCTGTTCATCCAATGACGTCTTTTTGAATCTGGACCACCGGGCCCCACTACCGGCAGGCGCGGTTCCCGTGACAAGGAGAAAGAAGAAACGCCTGTTCCTCGGAGTCCCGGTCACGGTGAGTCATATGCAGTGTGCTGTGCAGGCATTTTGTGCAGAGTGACTGTGTGTGCAATGTCACTGTGTGTGTGGTGAGCAGGCTGTGTGTGTAGTGAGCAGACTGTGTGTGCATTGTGACTGTGTTTGCGGTGAGCAGGCTGTGTGTGCAGAGTGCTGTGCAGGCATTGTGTGCAGAGCAGGCGGTGTGTGCAATGTCACTGTGTGTGCGATGAGCAGACTGTGTGTGCAGTGTGCTGTACAGGGCGGCATCTGAGGCAGGGAGATGACTGCAGTGCCGTGCTCCTGCAGGTTGAGAGCGATGCCGGTGGGGTGGACCAGTGAGTAGTGTTGCTGTGTGTGTCCCTGTGTCCGTGTCTCTGTGTCCCTGTGTGTCCGTGTCCCTGTGTGTCCGTGTCCCTGTGTGTCCGTGTCCCTGTGTGTCCGTGTCCCTGTATGTCCGTGTCCCTGTGTGTGTACATGTCCGTGTGTGTGTGTGTCCATGACCCTGTGTGTATGTGTATGTGTCCCTGTGTGTGTGTGTATATGTGTGTGGGGTGGATGTATGCTATATGGAAGGCTATAAGGCTGCATTATTGCATTATACTATACGAAGGGCTGTGACGCTGCATTATATTATATGGAGGGCTGTGACGCTGCATTATATTATGTGAAGGGCTGTGACACTGCAATATATTATCTGGAGGGCTGTGAGGCTGCATTATATTATTTGAAGGGCTGTGACGCTGCATTATACTATATGAAGGTCTGTGATGCTGCATTATACTATATAGAGGGCTGGGACGCTGCATTTTACTATAATGGAGGACCATATATACCAGGATAAGGGCATATTCCAGAAGGAGGACCATATATAGCAGGATGAGGGACATTAATACATAATGATGGAGGAGAGGGGTCAATTTGTGAGTCTTTATAGGATTTAGAATGTTGCATGGGGCCCATACATCTGACCAAAATGGACGCGCGGGGGAAGGGGGGGCCCATGTCCAAATTTAGCACCGGGGCCCTTCAAACTCTAGTTACGCCACTGGTTAGCACTGTATGGTGGCTCAGCGGTTAGCACTGTATGGTGACTCAGCGATTAGCACTGTATGGTGGCTCAGTAGTTAGCGCTGTATGGTGACTCAGCGATTAGCACTGTAAGGGGGCTTAGTGGTTAGCACTATATGGGGGTCAGTGGTTAGCACTGTTACTTTGCAGCGCTGGGGTCCTGGGTTCAAATCCCACCAAGGGCCCCATCTGTAATCAGTTTGTATGTTCTCCCCGTGCTTGTATGGGTTTCCTCCGGGTTCTCCTGTTTCCGCCAACACACCACAGACATCTTGATCGGGAATGTAGATTGTGAGCCCCAATGGGGGCATTTTTGATAATCTCTGTAAAGCGCTGCAGAATATGGTGGTGCTATATGAGTGATGTCTAATAAAAAAATAAAAACTCTGATCCATTTCTATAGGAATTGTGAACACAGCCTAGCTCAGTTTCTGTAGCTCCATATTGTGGGGATTAAGCACAGAATAACCCCACTGTGGGAACTGAATTTGTTGTGTAATCAGATATGCCCTGTCCAATGTCATCCAGTCAATACCCTTGTTCTGCCTTAGTGCCTGGCAGTGGTGCTCTGATACAGAACACATTAGCGCTCGGCAGCGCAAGTGATCCTGTATATGCTATTCATGAAATTGTGGGCTATTAGTTTGTCTTTTGGTCCAAAACACGTAAGCTAGTGATCCACTTCACGGATCCCCACTTATCACAAGTCCTAGCCACTAAATCTGTGTCCAAAATCAGCAAAGGACGTAATTAGAAAATTCTTATCTTACCACAGCAATAGTTTGGTGAGTTGACCATTGCACTCATGCACGGTGCAGCTTTGCCTTGATTATAAAGGGAAGGCATCACTAGTGCAGGACACCAGCCTCTAATCACCAAACACCTCCTTAATCTTGGAGGGCAGCGAACTACTGGCTGTCCTGCACAATGAATAGGATTCACATAGGACGCTGTTCACACAGGTTACTGCAATGTGTGCCCAGCCTCTTACATTAGCCCCTATCTCAGTAGGCGGGCTGTTCTGGCACCACTAATACCCCACAATTTCATGAATTGTTATTGTGTTTTTTTTTTGCGCTCTTTATATTGCAGGGTGCGGCTAGGCCATATGGGATGTCTGTTCTGGCAGGTAGCAGTGTTGTAGTAACAAACAGCCCGCCTACTGAGATAGGGGCTAATGTAAGAGGCTGGGCACACATTGCAGTAACCTGTGTGAACAGCGTCCTATGTGAATCCTATTCATTGTGCAGGACAGCCAGGGGTCACAGCCCTCCAAGATTAAGGAGGTGTTTGGTGATTGGAGGCTGATGTCCTGCACTAGTGATGCCTTCCCTTTATAATCAAGGCAAAGCTACACCGTGCATGTGAGGCGGTCGACAGGATATGAGGTACTCGGGTACCGGGGCTGATGGCGGCTTGGATGGGGAATCACGGCTGGTCAATCCCTGGTCCCGTGCCCTGGACCCTCAATGGGGGGGTACGGTGGAGGATAAGGGGGTTGTTAACGTGACACCACCTATGGTACGTGGTAACGGGTATACCAGCACTGCAGCCGGCCGTTGAGGTGATGGTGGGTGCAGCAGAGTGTGGAACAGCTCCCCACAGGTGGAGCTTTACCTCAGGGCAGCGGGGATGTATGAGGGGAGTAGTAGTTGAGTCTTTGCAGACAAGGTGGTGAATTGCGGCGGTTAAGCAGGCAGACAGACACACAGTGATGGTTGTTTCAGTACATTTTACTGATGACAGGGTAACATGTACAGTCCAGAGTAATAACCAGGTCCCCGTGCAACCTGGGACTTCCACCTTAGAAAGTTACGAGGCCTCCTCTGTGTCTGTGCTCTGTGGTTTGGGGTAAGTCCTGCCTGAGCCTGAACCCACCACTTCTTCTCCCTCTCTGGTCTTTGTCCTAAACTGGCAATGAGGTCCTTCTGCAGGGTCCCTGTTTCTCCTATGGCCCCTGGTCCTATACTTGGTCAGTTTAATGTCTCTTACTTGTTCTCTTCAGGGGTGACCTTCTCTTGAGTCCTCCGGGCTTTTGCTGTAGCAATAAGTGATTATAGCGTCGGACTCCGGTGTCCGGGCTGTAGTATCCGGTTCCTTTTCTTAGTTCCCTGCTTTCTCCACTTGCCTCTGACCCTTTCCCTAGGGTGCACTCAGCGGTCAGTGGTCCCTGGGCCTGGATCTCTCCCAGCGACCAGCTCCTCCGTGTCCTCTCTCTTCTCTGCTCACTGCTGAGACTAACTCCTGGGACTGACTAACTCCTCCCCTCAGGCCTGGATGTTCTTAAAGGGAAACTGGCTTAAGGCAGCCAGTAGAGCTCCCCCTTCAGGTCTGGGGTGGAAAGGTGATGTGTGCTGTGCGAACCAAGGTGTAATTCCCTCCTTGCACCGGTGGATCCTGTGGCAATCCCCCGCAGGGGTGCCACACATGAGTGCAGTGGTCCACTGATCAAACTAATCCTGTATATGCGACAGTCGTAAAAGATCGCAGCAGCCAAACCATTGTTCATCCACCAGCTATCTACAGTGTATAGAAGGCTAAATTGCATACATTATATATATTAGAATCTGAGAGTCCTCAGTGGTTAATACCTTTTAATGGCTAACTGAAAAGATGGTAAGCACAGCAAGCTTTCAAGACACTATGGCCCCTTCATCAGGCTAATAATGACACATTCTGAACACACACATATATATACACATATACAGGGATGAATAATGCAGTAAATAAGACAGTTGATTTAGAGCAGTGTATAGTGGTCTGTTTTGGGAGGGGGAAGAGCAGCTTGGAAAGTAAAATCAGAGATAAAAGGCACAGATAGTTTTATTGTTCTTTGATTAGTGGTTGTTTTGGTCCAAGAGTTGAAAATTCCTCATTGATTGTAGAAAGACATAAATCCATGTGAGACATTCATTCCTGCTTTGAATAGGTCAAAGTTCATCATCAGTTTATATTCCCACACTGATTTTTTGGTGATCAGACGTTACCTTTCTGAACTAGTATTTTCATTTTCAATAGTGTGTGATCCGGGCTACAGAAGTGTTTATCTATAAAATGAGAATGCGCATAGGGTCTTATCCTCGATAGGAATCAAATCTCATACAGTATGAAAACTGCTCACCTGATTTAGTTGTGAAGCCCACAACTAGCTTGATCGCTCAAACACAGCAGCCGCAGCCGGGACCACACTTCCACAACGTGGGGGTGAAACTCTATCAGGGACCAAGTGTCTTTCGGTCCGCGCCGCTGCTCCAATGACTATCAAAAAACACTGGAGTGCTTTGAAACAAGATATCTTCAGCTTTATTTTCCAACGCGTTTCGGAGCTAACACCCAGCTCCTTCCTCAGGGAATGAGGAAGGAGCTGGGTGTTAGCTCCGAAACGCGTTGGAAAATAAAGCTGAAGATATCTTGTTTCAAAGCACTCCAGTGTTTTTTGATAGTCATTGGAGCAGCGGCGCGGGACCGAAAGACAGAAGTGTTTAGGCACAGGTAGATCTGGTTTCTTTCCTTTTACTGTATGGTGATGAGAATTCATCCTAGTTCTGAGTTGTTGCCCTGTCTCCCTTACATACAGGTTCCCACTCACACATTTAGTACATAATAATAATACTCCACATTAGTTGTTGTGCGGCTGACGTTACCTGGGATCTTGTAGTTCTGATCTGTCCTGGGAATCTTTATCTTGTCCGTTGTCATTATAGATGGGCAGGTTTTGCACCTGTTCTGGTTGCAGGGAAATGTTGCTGTTGGAGAGGACAGGGAGCTTCTGACAATGATGCTTTTCTAAATTTGCGGGCTAGCTGAAACACAGTATAAACTGATGATGAACTTAGACACATTCAAAGAAGGAATGAATGTCTTAAATGGATTTATGTCTTTGTACATTCATTGAGGAATTTTCAAGTCTTGGACCAAAAAAATAACTATCTGTGCCTCTTATCTCTGAACTCAGATTTTACTCTCCCAGCTGCTCATCACCCCTCCCAAGACTGACTGCATACTATTCCCTAGCTTTTCGTCAACTATCTTATTTACTGCATTATCCATCCCTGTATATGTTTTATATATGTGTGTATGTTCAGAATGTGTCATTATTAGCCTGATGATTAGCTGCAGTTTCCAACATCATGTCGGCTCTCTATTTGAAACTAAACCTTTCCAAAACTGAACTTCTTCTGCTCCACTAACCTCCCTAAATTTGACATCTCACTCACAGAGTGCAGTACAACGATAACACCTAGGCAGCAGGCTCGCTGTATTACAGAACACCAATGACTGTCTAACCGCACTTTCCAACATCATGTCTGCTCTCTATTTAAAACTCAACCTTTCCAAAACTGAACTTCCTTTGCTCCCGCCCTCCACTAACCTCCCTAAATCTGACATCTCTCTCTCAGTGTAAGGTACCACGATAACGCCTAGGCAGCAGGCTCACTGTCTGGGTGTCACGTTTGACACCGATCTCTCCTTCACCTCCTACATACAATCTCTGTCGCTTCCACCTGAAGAACAACTCTAGAGTCCACCCCTTTCGCACCATGGAATGCAGCAGCCAGGATCACTCATCTGGCCAATCATCACTCAGATGCCTCTGCTCTGTGCCAGTCACTGCACTGGCTGCCCGTACACTACAGGATCAAGTTCAAATTGCTTGTTCTCACCCACAAAGCTCTTCACAGTGCAGCGCCCCCCCTACATCTCCTCCCTCATCTCTGTCTATCACTCCACCCGTTCTCTACGTTCCACAAATGACCTTCGACCAACATCTGCACTAATCCGATCCTCCCACTACCGGCTCCAAGATTTCTCCAGAGCTGCACCAAACCTCTGGAATGCTCTACCCCAAGAAATCAGGACTATCCACAGCTTGCATGGCTTCAGACACTCCCTAAAAACACATCTTTTCAAGGCGGCCTATCATACTCCCTAATTGAAGTCCTTTGTACTGTACATAGCCAATTCACTATCTCTCTCGACATAACTCTTCTTCAAACTCCACCAAACCCAAAAGGTCTACACAGATTGTCTGGTGACCAGTCATGTAACTTTATTTCTATCTCCCTCTTCCTCAAGATGCCTGGACCATCAGTGTAATAAGCCCCTGCACTTTGTGCAACCCCTATCCCGTTGTAGATTGTAAGCTCTTTTGAGCAGGGTCACCTTTATTTTTGCTTTATCTATTGTATTGTATTTTTTACACCGATTCTATGCTTATTGTATTGTTTCCTTTTATTGTACTGTATTCTTTTTCTACTGGAATTACTGTATTATATTGTGTATTTTCATTTATTAACCACTGTATTGTAAAGCGCTGCAGAATATATTGGCGCTATATAAATAAAGATTTATTTATTTTATTATGTAGTCAAAGCATCCTGGACTGGAATAACAGTTGACAGGTGGCAGAAGTTGGTTGACTCTATGCAACATAGGTGTGAAGCTGTTCTGAAAAACTGTGGTTATACAACCAAATATTAGGTTAGTGATTTATAGGAATGCTAAAGAGAAAAAGAAAGACAAATGCAGACACTGCTAGTTTGTTAAACAGCCCAATGTTCATTTTATGCATGGAAATAAACACTATCAAAAGATTTTGGGCTTAAATCATGTTTATGAATACTCTGCTATTATACTGAACACAACTGTACCATGGACAAACCAGTCAACTATCAATCCTTAGCAGCAGATGTGCAAACATGCACGTCCCGACCTCAGGTCACCACATGGTCCCATGATCATAGTGCACATTCTTCCTAAATGTAAGAATACTAAATGCCCCTGTAAAGTGTCGCACCCAGGGCTGGGTACTCGGGTTTCAGGCGCGAGGTACGGGGGAATCACTGGTGGTGATGCCTGAGCCTGTGACCCTGAAGCGAACTCCTAATGGTGGGTAATTGAAGGTGAGGAGGGAAAAGTTATTTTGTGACGCCACCTGTAGTACCTGGTGAGAGGTCACCAGCGCCGCCACAGTCCTCGGAGGGTGTTGGTATTGCGGCTAGGTGGTATAGCTTTCTACAGGTAAAGCTGGGCCTCCGGGCAGCGTTGAGTGAATGGTTTGGAGTAGAGCTGGGGCCAGGGTATAAGCAGTTGGGCAGTCTATATGGAGCAGGGGAGCGGGGAGGAATAACGCCACACACACCGCTGAGTGTCTCTTTACCTTTTTACTGGTGGAGCTTGCAGGTAATTCATCCAGAGCACTGACGGGTGACCATAAGCACAGTGCTTCCACAGCGAGTGGGTGTAAGGCCTCCTTAAGTTCTCTCTCCCCTGTTGCTGAATCCCCTGCCTGTATATAAATTGGCTGGCCTCCTCTCTTCCCTCTTACACTCTCTCCTCCTGCGCAGTCTGTGGGTTACCGTCGATGATCACCGCTATCCTTTCCTCACTGCGGTGTCTGGCTCCCTTTTATAGAGTGCACAGGGGGACCGGGTTACTTGAAGTCTCCACGGTGTGACGGGGTTCTCTGCGGGGTCTAAAGTGCTCCTGCAGGTGCGGATCCCCGAAGTCCGGTAGTTAGCTGCACAAACCTCCACTGGTTCCTCTGTTCCCACAGCTGTCTGTCCTCCTTGCCTTTCACCCCAGTCCTGGGCCTAGCTGAACAGCAGAAGCTCTACTCCGGGTCTCTGGTTCAGGCCTAACACGGCACCGAGCACCAGGACGACTTCGCAGCTCTCCTAGCGTCTGCTCACTCTACCTAACTCCTCCCCCAGCACCAGTATTTATAGAGGAGCTCGACTAAGGTTAGCGAGTGTAGCTCCCCCTACTGTGCTGGGGTGGAAGATGATGCATGTAAGTGGTACCTACTGTGGGAATCCAGCTGTGCACTAGGGAAGCTTGTGGCTACCTGTGTGAGCAGGGCGCCACAAAAGCACCAATCCAGCATTTTGTATTACACTATTTTTTATCACAACTCCATACATCTCTATGGGAGCCTCATTCTGGGCTTATTCTGGCCTCATAGAGATGTATTAAGCATTGTGACGTAACTTCTGACTTCCAGCCAGTCAGAAGTTACTGTCACAAGAGGCTTTAATATTTGCTCCTTATATTCTATGTACGTTTTTGCACCATTTTTTAAGTTGTTTTCTTTTTTAAAGCAGCACCTTAGTCTTTTTTTTTTTATTTCACCATTGGCGTACTATCAATAATGCATGTTCCCTACCCCTAGTAATATACTTACCAGCCCCGTCTTCTGCTCCTACTGACGTCGCTCTGGTCCCATTCTACCATTAGCGACTGCAGCTCCTGATTGACCAGAAGTCAAAACTAACAGCCACAAGCTCTCAATATAAGTCTATAGAAGCCTCGTTCTGGCTCTCACAGACTTAGGGTCACACATAGCAATCCGTTTTTGTAAGTGTTTTTCATGATCAATCAGTTTTTCCTAGGCTGCATTTCGGCCTCCTGTGTCCCTGGACGTTTGTTGGACTTAGTAATTTTTAATTAAAACCGCATATGCGTTAATACATGCGTTTCCCATAGGGCCCCATGTTAAAAAAACGCATGCGTTTTTAAACTGCACCCAAAAACGTTCCTACCAATGTTTTTGGGTTAAAAAATCTCCTAGCAACGTTTTTGGGTGCAGTGAAAAATGCATAGCGTATTTATGACATATAATCCGTTTTTGCATCAGTTTTTGGACTTAGAAAATAAAAATGCAAAAACTGATGCCAAAAACGGACCAATGGCTTATGTGTGACCCTAGCCTTACTCTGAGAAGTGACTTCCATCACCCTCAGCAAACACTGGAGCGTTCTGCCAGGTCACGACTAACAGAAGACGACCAAGTCGGTGGCGAGAACAGCAGAAGACAGCGGATGGTAATGATCTTACTAGGGGCAGGGAACATGCATTAGTGACACCACTCCTGTGGGGAAGTTTTTAAGTCTTATTTTTATTTTTCAAAAACTTTTTATCCACATGTTTTTAGACAGATTCATGAATCCCCTCCTGGAGGGAGATGTCAGGCAGTGTTTTCAATTTGGCAAACTTTTAGACAAATGAGCGGCTTTTTATTGGTTTTGCAACTTTTGATTGTAACCACTCGGGGGTCTGCCGCAGGGCTCCAGCGCCCTCTGCTTGAATAGCGCTGCTCATCTCCTCACTTCCGGGGCTACTGCTTGAGCGCATGAAACTCCATCTCCAAATCAGTGAATGCTGGAGAGCTGCAGGGATCATGCTCCTCCCCTCAGCCAATCACCATGCCTCTGTGTCCTGCCAATCAGGAGTGCCCTGCTGTAATATAAACCTCCTGTTTCCTGTCAGTCTTTGCCAGGGCAACTTCTACCTAGTGGAGTTGCTATTCCTGGTCTGGTCAGGTTGTTCCCTATTTTGCTTGTTATCTGATTTCTGTGTGTTACTTCCTGCAGATCTCCGCCCTGCCGGCTCCTTGCTGACTCCCGTGTTCTGGGTCTTCCACCTGGATCTCTTCCAAGCTGAAATTGCTGATTCAGGTCCTGCTCTGGATTCTCCGTGTTTCCGGTTCTCTGTGTCCTATCTTATACCCGGTTGCTGTGTTGTTTCCACGTTGCCTTGGGTCGGTTTAACACCCGTGTCCCTTCATTGGTCCTTCCGAGGTTGGTACCGGCGGTATCCCTGTATAGGGATCAAGCGCTCCGGGGCCTCCTTCGGTGGTGTTCCGGTGCTGTGGCCGTGTGGCCCTCCCCTGGGGCGTGGGTTCTTGTGTTGTTCAATAAACCTGTTGACTCTACTGTACTGGTCCGTCTCTCTGTCATCCCGGTATCAGCATCCGCACTACGCGGTCCAGTGGGTCCACGTGTGGGGTCCGTCAGTAGGGCGTGACATTGATGCTGAAAAGTATAAACAATAGGTTAAAAAGAACCTGCAGTAAAAATGGTATTAACCTGCAGATATGTAGTTAATCTGCAGCCTCGTAAAGGGGAGCTTCGGGGAGAGAAAACATTTTAGTACAGTCCCTGCCCTCCTACATGATGAATCTTAACAGGGTGCTACTGTTCTCAGATCTATAGATCTCATATAATTCAATAAAATCATACCTGCTCCTCAGCTCTGACCCCCCCCCCCCCTCAGGGAAATAACATTTCAGCCTGATAGTCTCATGCTGCAGCTGTGACAGGAGGTGTGTTGGGGGCGTGACCCTGGGGGCTACAGAATCATCCTACATTCCAGACCCATCACACTTCTGTATAGGGAGGGGGCATCTCAGGGCGTGGTCACCAACCCATGCTCATGGTGCAATCCAGCCCCTGATGTACCATTCTATGTGGCAGGGTGTCCAGGCTTGAAATAGCAATCATGTCACCAAGCAGATACAAATACACACTTTGATTCTCTGCTGTATGATGATGCATAACGTGTACTGGTATTGTGAGGCTAGGAGCACAGGCAAAGCACTGATCGAGTCAGCTCTGTATGGTCTCCCCTCCCCAATAGGAACATGGTAGCTTCCTGTCCCTACAACTTTCCATGGATCATCATCATCATCATCACTCCTCAGTGATAGGCATCCAGAGTCTGCAGCATCTATTACACACACGTTATAGTACACATTTTTTCTGCTCCATAACTGCATAGATAAGTTGCCACAGACTGTAGCTTGTGAACACATATTTGTAGAGCATGTTACAATTCTTTACACATAGACCTGAGGTGTCACATAGCCTAAAACTGCCTGGGTACAAGACCATAACACAAACAGAAAGTGCCTTCACATGGATTGATAAACAGAATCAACCATAATACTGTACATATATTCCTAGATTTAGATTGATATAATATAAGGCTGCTTTCACATCAGCGGTTTTTGCCGATCGCGGCAGTTGTGGTGAAAAAAACGCATCTGCCGCGATTACCGCATAACCGCTGCACTTGCGGCACAGTAGCGGCAAGCCCCATGCAATGTCTATGGGGCTTGCGGTAAGTGTGCGGCAGGTGCGGCAAGTGCAATTTCGGCACTTGCGGCAGCGAAAAAAAACGTGGTCAGCCGCGTTTTTTTTGCGGCCGCACCTGCCGCAAGTGCCGATACTATAACTTGTGTCTAACAGATGCTGCAGACTGGATGCCTTCCTGTGACTGTCACTGAGGAGACAGGAGTGATGATGATGATGATTATCCATGGAAAGTTGTAAGTGCAGGAAGCTACCATGTTCCTATGGGGGAGGGGAGACCATACAGAGCTGAATCGATCAGTGTAGTGCTTTGCCTGTGCTCCTAGCCTCACAATAACAGTACACATTATGCATCATCATACAGCAGAGGATCACAGCATGTATTTCTAACTACTTTGTGACATGATTGCTATTTGAAGCCTGGACCCCCTGTCACATAGGATGGTATATCAGGGGCTGGATTGTAGTATGACCATGGGTGGTGCGCAATCCCCCTACCACACCCCCTCCCTATATAGAAGTGTGAGTGGGTTTGAATGTAGGATGATCCTGCAGCCCCCAGGGTCCACTCCCCCGACACATCTCCTGTTCTCTGCTGCTGTATGAGCAGCTGTCAGGCTGAAATGTTATGTCTCCTGAGGGAGAGGGGAAAGCTGAGGTGCAGGTATGATTTTATTGAATTATAAGAGATGTATAGATCCTAGAACTGCAGTGTACGGCTCTGCTTCATCATGTAGGAGGGCAAGGATTGTACTAAAAAGCTTTCTCTCCCTAGAGTTCCCCTTTAATAGTGTTATCATGCCAGGAACCCACCGCACTCAGAGCCCCGCTGCAAGGAAGAAATCATCTTTATTCCTCCTGGCAGCCTTGAGCTTTCAGTCAGAGAGTTGTGGCCAGAACAGCTTCAGTCACCACTCAGTACATAGTGAGCAGCGGCTATAATTGCGCCCCCAGAACTGTGACAGCTGTCTGTACTGATGCACTGTTGAGCCGGCTATCAGTCAGTGCGAGGGTTGTGGGATGGTGGCCGTTACAGCCGCTTCTCACAATGCACTGAGCGGTGACTGCAATACCACCGGCCATGCCTCCATGACTGAAAGCTCAAAGCTGCCGGGAGGAATACAGATGATTTCCTCCCGGCAGTGGGGCTCTCAGTGTGATGGCTGCACTTTATAAGAATACTATTAAACTGCAGATTAACCCCATATCTGCAGGAAAATAGTGTTGTTTTTTTTACATGACCTGTTCCCTTTAAAGACCTGTTCCCTTTATTTTGCATCAAATTTATGACCGTGCACCATTTTGAAGAATTTGGTCCAAAAAAATGACTTCTAGAAATCGCAAACGATGAATCGGGCCCCAGGTTTATAACTTGGGTATAATGTGGTATTTGCTATAGGCTACATAAGATAATAGCCTGATTATAGAACATATGAAACTCTTTCAGCATTATACTGCGGAAACTATCATTCAGGGTTGGTATCCATGTGACTCCACTGCACTCAGCGTCTTCCGGTCACAATATGACCCTATTAATAACTTAACCGCTCTGTAAAATTCCAGATGGACAAGAATCTATAAAAGCATTTACATAACAGCCCCAGTGTGAGAATCCACATATTAAATACAAGCGGCAAAAAAATGCAGCACGGGCACAACACTTCACTATTCTAATACTTTGCTGGCTTGCAAATGTCAGACAAATCTGCACTATTTCTGCATCAAAATCCACAACAAAAATGATTACCAAAAGAATAATATTAGCAAAATAAATTCTAAACTTCAACATTTCCACGAGTGGCCACTAGGGGCAGTGTTTAGCCATGTGTTGACTACATTTTTTGTAATGTGACTGCAAATAGTAATTATACAAATGACCAGCAGATGGCACCAGCACCATGACTACATTTTTAATAAAAGCTCTATTTGTAATATGTCATGTTAATCTAGGTCTATTATGATCAAACTGCCTTAAAAATTGCTGCAGAATATGTTGGCGCTATATAAATAAATTGGTGTCATTTTAGCTCATGCTCTGTTGCCTCATTTCACATTGCAACGTGCGTTCTACCAACACCTCACTTGACAATTAACAATGAAGAGATTAAATTCTTACACAGCTAATAATAAGAATAATGAAAATGTTATTTTTATAGCGCCATGATATTCTGCAGCGCATTACAGTCCAGAGGGGAGATGTACAGACAGTATGAGACAATACAGAGCAACAAAGACGAGAGAGGGCCCTGTAGATACCAAGAGGACCAAGAGGAGAGAGGGCCCTGCAGATACCAAGAGGACCAAGAGGAGAGAGGGCCCTGCAGATACCGAGAGGAGAGAGGGCCCTGCAGATACCGAGAGGACCAAGAGGAGTGAGGGCCCTGCAGATACCGAGAGGACCAAGAGGAGTGAGGGCCCTGCAGATACCGAGAGGACCAAGAGGAGTGAGGGCCCTGCAGATACCGAGAGGACCAAGAGGAGTGAGGGCCCTGCAGATACCGAGAGGACCAAGAGGAGTGAGGGCCCTGCAGATACCGAGAGGACCAAGAGGAGTGAGGGCCCTGCAGATACCGAGAGGACCAAGAGGAGAGAGGGCCCTGCAGATACCGAGAGGACCAAGAGGAGTGAGGGCCCTGCAGATACCGAGAGGACCAAGAGGAGTGAGGGCCCTGCAGATACCGAGAGGACCAAGAGGAGTGAGGGCCCTGCAGATACCGAGAGGACCAAGAGGAGTGAGGGCCCTGCAGATACCGAGAGGACCAAGAGGAGTGAGGGCCCTGCAGATACCGAGAGGACCAAGAGGAGTGAGGGCCCTGCAGCAGATACCGAGAAGGGACCAAGAGGAGTGAAGGCCCTGCAGATACCGAGAGGACCAAGAGGAGTGAGGCCCTGCAGATACCGAGAGGACCAAGAGGAGTGAGGGCCCTGCAGATACCAAGAGGAACCAAGAGGAGGAGGGCCCTGCAGATACCGAGAGGAGAGAGGGCCTTGCAGATAATAAGAGGACCAAGAGGAGTGAGGCCCTGCAGATACCAAGATGAGAGAGGGTCCTGCAGATACCAAAAGGAGTGAGGGCCCTGCAAATACCAAGAGGAGTGAGGGCCCTGCAGATACCAAGAGGAGGGCCATGCAGATACCAGGAGGAGTGAGGGCCCTGTAAATACCAGAAGGAGTGAAGGCCCTGCAGATACCAGGAGGAGTGAGGGCCCTGCAGATACCAAAATGAGAGAGGGCCCTGCAGATACCAAGAGAAGAAAAGGCCCTGCAGATACCAAGAGGAGTGAGGGCCCTGCAGATACCAAGAGGAGTGAGGGCCCAGCAGATACCAAGAGGAGGGCCCTGCAGATACCAGGAGGAGTGAGGGCCCTGCAGATACCAAGATGAGAGAGGGCCCTGCAGATACCAAGAGGAGTGAGGGCCCTGCAGATACCAAGAGGAGTGGGGGCCATGCAGATACCAAGAGGAGTGAGGGCCCTACAGATACCAGAGTGAGAGAGGGCCCTGCAGATACCAAAAGGAGTGAGGGCCCTGCAAATACCAAGAGGAGTGAGGGCCCTGCAGATACCAAGAGGAGGGCCATGCAGATACCAGGAGGAGTGAGGGCCCTGCAGATACCAGGAGGAGTGAGGGCCCTGCAGATACCAGGAGGAGTGAGGGCCCTGCAGATACCAAAATGAGAGTGGGCCCTGCAGATACCAAGAGGAGTGAGGGCCCAGCAGATACCAAGAGGAGGGCCCTGCAGATTCCAGGAGGAGTGAGGGCCCTGCAGATACCAGGAGGAGTGAGGGCCCTGCAGATACCAAGAGGAGTGAGGGCCTTGCAGATACCAAGATGAGGGCCCTGCAGATAACAGGAGGAGTGAGGGCACTGCAGATACCAAGAGGAGTGAGGGCTCTACAGATAGCAGGAGGAGTAAGGTTCCTGCAGATACCAAGAGGAGTGAGTGCCCTGCAGATACCAAGAGGAGTGATGGCCCAGCAGATACCAGGAAGAGACCCAGAGGGAGGACCCAAGTGTAGCCGGGAGGGAAAGGTGAAGTGCAGCAGAAAGAGATGGAAGGAGAAGGAGTTGGAGAGAGTGGGAGAAGTGGAGGAGTAGAGGTCGGGAGTGGTGTTGACTCCCGTGAGCTGGAGCATGACCACGCTCGCCCCGGGAGGGAAAGACCGAGAGGTAAGAAGGAGGAACGGAGCCCTTGGGGTACGGAACGAGACGTAGATCCCTGTACACCCATATCTGGCGAGAGTACAGAGGGGCTGGTGGACGACACAGGGACCCGGCCCTGAACACAGTGCGGATGCTGTATGTCTGAACCATTGAACCGGAGGCCCTAAGTTCTTAGGGGAGCTGCAGCCAAACACTTGACACAACTTGGAGAAGGTGACAGAACTAGGGAGCAGTACTCAGAAGGAGTACAACTAGGCACCCATGGCTGTCAGTACCTGAGCTCTGTGTGCGGAGGCACTGAGAGGAGAGGCGAGACTAACTTATAGCACTGAGGGACAACCAGAGAAAGAAATACCTAGTAAGAGAGAGAGAAAGGAACACCAACAGAGGCTCAACTGCACTGTCCCGGTTCTGGAAACAACGCTGAACTGGAGGTTGGCAAGGGAAGTATCCAGCGGCCATGCTGAAACAACTGAGTAAAAGTAACAGAACTCCAGCTGTGGTGTGTGAGACTTTTCTTAGTGGCGACCACCGGCCGCAGAGGTCGCATGAGACACCGGGGTGCTGATGACCTAATGAACTTCTGCCAAGGTACAAACTGACTCCTCCATCCCGCCACCCTGGGGACCGCGCTCCACCTGCAGGGAGCGAAACCATCCAAGCTGCTGGTCACCATCCCCAGAGGTCCTGAAGCAGAGGCGGTAGCCCATGGTTGCGTACCGCAGGTGGCGTCACAAATACCCCCTTTTCCCTGTCTACTCCGTCAACCCCCGTTTATTAAATGACACTGCCAGGGTCACGGGACCAGGTCTCTGCCCCAGTCTGTCCCCATGAAAAGAACCGAGAGTAAAGAACAACTGATGCCCGATTCCCGAGTACCCCCGGTCCTGGAATGGGCGTGTCAACCTGGCGTCACGAACAGGATGCGAGCAGACTAGTAACACCGGGTCTTGTGCTCCTTAAAGAACTATTAAGACTGTGCATGAACTAGGCAGTGAGAAAGAACGAGCGCTACGTGAAGGTTCTGACGACTTCAAAGAGGCAATGAAAGAACTAACTCTGTGCACAGCTGTGGGCCATTGATCCGCGGTCCCAGTTACAATAGTAGGCACAACGAATGCAGGTGCTGGAGCCTCTTGAACCATCAGAAGCAGCACCAGCGGTAGAATCAACAAACTAGAGCCGGCCAGCAACCCTGGAGCTGACCTAAGTGCCACAGGCTGCCGCACCATACCCGCCTGAACTAGCACCAAAGTCAGAGGGTGATGCCGCTGAGCTGCAGAGCAGTGTGAGCCCAGCGGATACCCCAGAGGATGAGAGCGGGAGGGCGCATTGGGCATCCTATGAGAGTCTAACAGAGGGGTGCCCGATAGCGCCCAGGCAGTTAGCAGAGTAGAGAGCAGATGAGATGGTGACTACTGGGTGCCACGACAAGCTGTTGAAGAGGAAGCACGACGACAGTGCCGAGACCGCTGGCAGCAGCAGGAGGAGGCTAACCTCGAGGAGAAAGCCTACGTACGAAAGACTCTGATACCCGACCCGGCGGAGTGACACTGAGGAATTGTTTTAGACTTCCACCTTCGAGACGGCTGGGGATTCATTAAGGAGTACGGCTTGGAGCAAGAGGTTTTCGTCAGCAGACGGGACGTCGAGTCATATCTCCCGAAGGGACACCCCAATCGGGACCTCTACCCCAGCGAAGAGGTCGGTTACACTCGGTGTATGGGACGACGAGGCTGGTACGCTTTGAAGGTGTATAAGATTCTGCAGCCTCGAACCCCATATTCAGAGACGGTTGGACTTTCGAGTGGGAAGGACAGTTTACAGGCAAGCGGCCCTTATCCCTAAAGTAAGACCCAGAAAGTCAATGTAAATAGTAGTTAGAATGTTGAGTCATGTAAATGTTGTATATAGCTGGTTAGTTAGGTACCGGAATTGTATAAATATATATAGTTAACCCGCCATGATCGGTGTATAGTCGGGCGGAGGACTTTAACCAAGAATTGTTTTTGAACCCCAGTAGGGGATACTGCTCAACTAGACTGAGGACTTTTGAATTACTGTTATATTTTTCTATTTTATCTATATGATGACCGTGAGAGACTTGAATATTTTGTTATATTTTGTTATTGCAACGTTCAAGGACAGTGCCTCCCGAAAGGGAAGAAAAATGCTGTGTATGGTTATTGTTATTTAAAAAAATAAAAATAATAATTTCTGAGTGTCTGTGTTACCGGGTTGCTCGGGGACAAGTTAACCTTTGCCATGGGGGAATGTGGCACCCCACCGGGTAGTCCGCCACCATTAGATGGAGAGTAGTGCCTCTGCTTTCCAGGTTCCGGGATGGCGCAGTTGAGCTTCACACACACACACATTTGCATATAGTCTAGATCCATAGTCTGCGGTGGGCGGGCTCTTGGGCTCCATTCTTCCTCCTCGCTTGCTTGCAGCATGCCCCAGTGAGCATCATCATTCCTTTTTCTGTTCATGCCTCCATTTGAAAATTCCTGCCTCTTCTAATGCATTCTGCTTAGACTGTATTGTCATATCTGGCCTGATGCATTGTGGGGGCTGATCACGTAATATGGCTCACCTTCAATATATGCACTGTGCATGTGCCGGAGCCGGGCCGCACCACGAGATCGGGCTCCCACAATGCACAGGGCTGGATACGACGTTACAGCCGAAGCATATACCTCAGAAGAGGTGGGAATTTTCAAATGGAGGCATGAACAGAAGAAGGAACGATGACGCCCACCAAGGCTTGCTGCAAGCAAGAGAGGAGGAGGAATGGAGCCCCAGAGCCCGCCCATTGCAAATTATGTTTCCTGACTATATGCAAGTATATAACTCATTTTCTTAATCTTTATAGGGCCCTTTTAGATGAGACAGGGATGGTTAAAGATCAGCTAGGAAGGTGGAGGGACAGCTAGTGATAGCATAGGGGGGCTAGAATGAGGTGACAGGTTCTTTTTAAAGCTCACTTAAAGCTGTGGGTATTAGGAATTAATTGAATTGTTTTTGGTAACCCATTCCAGAGAATTGGTGTAGCTTGTGAGAAGTCTTGGAGATGGGAGTGGGAGGTTCGGATTGTAGCTGATGTCAGTCTTAGGTCACTTGTGGAACAGAGGGCAGGGGTAGGGCGATAGACAGAGATGAGGAAGGAGATGTAGGGTGGTGCAGAACTATGGAGGGCTTTGTGTGTGAGAGTGCTAATTTTATATTGTACTCTATAGCGGATTGATAACCAGTGCAATGACTGGCACGGGATAGAGGCATCGGTGAAGCGGTTGGAGAGGAATATAATTCTGGCTGCTGCATTCAGGATGGATTGGAGAGGAGAGAGTTTAGTAAGAGGGAGACCAATTAGTAGAGAATTGCAATAATCCAGGTGAGGATGAATAAGGGCGACAGAGTTGCAAAAAAATATAGAAAGAAAATAAGAAATGTAAATATTTTAGATCTCTACTTTTTACTTAAAATGTCAGTTTTCATGACCAAGAAAAGAAAGGGGGGGGGACAAGAGGCGCAATAGTGCCCTTATCACTAGACACTAAACAAAGCAGGTGAGAAAAGGTTCACTCACCTAGTCCAGTTGTGCCACCCACAACTGGTTAAAAAGCCTGATATGATAAGTGTCCTGATGGCTGTTGCTGGACTTCCACCGGTCTCCACTCGGGTAGACGAACTTGAAGTTTTGGGGAAGGAAGGTGTGTCACAGTCCGCGCTGCCAAGAAATCCGCTCGTGAATAACGCTAGTAATCGGTATCCAGATTAATCCTTTTTATTCATCCAACGCGTTTCAACGCCCTCCTGGCGTCTTCCTCAGGGATGCCTGAGACATCCCTGAGGAAGACGCCAGGAGGGCGTTGAAACGCGTTGGATGAATAAAAAGGATTAATCTGGATACAGTTTTCATGACCAAGATGACACAATGGACAGGGTGTGAGGGCTTCACATTGGGGTAATTTTACTTTCCTGGTGATTGACAGTGAAGTCACAAAAACCTTTTGCATTGAAATTTCAATTTGCTGCCAATTGTTGGAGACAATGTTATTCTATGTAGCAGGAGTCCAATCCCTGTTTTAGTCCATTATTTCTAGCCGCATGGGCTCTGTTATTTTCTACTTATTCCTCTTCTCATGGAGAGTTATCCTCCGTTACTTCTCCCACACTCGTTTTTTCATCAACCTGCAAACTTGACTTCATCCATGGGCGTAACTATAATAGATGCAGGGGTCGTAATCGCATCCGGGCCCCAAAAGTCCCTTTGGCCTATAGAAAAAGACTAATGATAATAACCATTTGCAATAATTGAGGGCCCCGTTAGAAATGTTGCATCAGGGTCCATGAGCTTCAAGTTACACCACTGACTTCATCTATATGAGAAGTTCCAACCATTTGACCCCTTGTTCCAATACAAAATATAGTGGCACAGACCTTCCTGCACATTATACCCGTCTCACAGACACAAAAAACTTTACCATCCGGTTGTTCACCACTAATCTGATATAAAATATCCCAGATTTAATTAATACATTCTGTGATGTTTCTACACCATTTATCAATACGTGTGGGAGACCAGTAATGTGAACTAGTACATGGATTATGTAAACGTAGCCTAATGCACTTGCATGAGAAATCTTTGTCTGCAAAACGGACCAACGTGGGACATAACAAATCTCTAATCTCTAATGTTGCTTGGACTCGTTGATGAAGCTGCTGTACCACTGGATATTCTGCATTAGACAGACCCAGCTCTGATATAATGCTGAGTATGTTGCATTGGACTCAGTGCATTGCCGACTCTGCTATTGGTTAACTCTGCTATTCCACGGATCAGATCAGTGCAAAGAAAAAAAAAATAGCATCATTGCATAACACTGCAGAATTCTCTCAGACTTTACTGGGGAAGTATACACTTGCAGTTTTATGACAAAAAGTGACACAAAATTGCAGAAAAAAATCACAGCGTCGGCAACAGCATACTGAACATGTGCAAAGAAATGTTGCTTTTAGGCCTCCTTGACATGTTGGTGTCTCCGGTACGTGTGCCGTCCAGGCAGCCACATGCTGGAGACACGTATATACGTACACACATTTTACACTATAGCCTCTTTCACATGTCCATGTTTCTGCAGACACAGCAAATTTTAAAACCGCACTGATGGGGTCATGTGTCCCATCAGCTGGTTGGGATGCCCCGCCCGTTCCCGGTCAGCTGATTCAGGTCCTTTAGCCATCGGAGGTGAATGCATCACGGGATACATGACGGACAGGTGAGAATTTATTTTTTTCTTTTTAACCATTCCATTATTTAATTTCACTTTAGCAGTGTATGTAAATAGTGTATGTAGATACACTGCTAAAGTGAAAGTAACAGCGCCGACACCACTTGCCTGCGCTTTGCAGGCCCGGCTCCTCCCTGCTCTTTCTGTGTCCGGATCCCTCAAAGTCCCTGATCCGGACACAGAAATGGCATCCGGAGTTTACAATCTGGGCCTGTCCGTTCCTGTTCGTGGAGTCCTGCAAAAAACAGGATCCTCACAGACAGGAAATAAAACGTAGTGTGAAGCCAGCCTGAGCTTTTTTGAAGTCTCCTGTTTGATGGAGATTCTATCGGGAGCCACTTTAAAGAAGTGAGAAATCACTTTCTTGTTTCCACCAACCATTTTTCAAATCCACAAGTAGAAAAATGGAAAGTATGAAGGGAAAAGTTACATTTGCAATAGACATAGATTGGTGGAGTCCTTCAAAAAGAGAGAGAGGGAAAGAGAGAGAAGAGAGAGCGAAAGAGAAAGAGAAGAGAGACAGTGAAAAAGAGAGAGAAGAGGGAGAGAAAGAAAGAGAGAAAGAGTAAGAAGAGAGAGATCATTTCAGAGCTTTTAATAAAGCATGATGTCAATCGGTGAAAAATGCGGCAAAAAACGCCCCAAGTATTGACAAGCTGCATCAAATCTGCAATGAAAAAATAAGCCTCGTGTGCACAACACTTCATACTTCTCATGCTGGCACCAGAAAAGAGCATGAAAAACGCATAAAAAAACGCACTGTGTGCACAAAGCCTAACCAAGGAAAATTGAAGCTGCTGAATATCTGCAGAATATTCATGTCTATGATATGAGCCATGTTGGTGAATATAAATGCTGGTATATTAATAAATCTATTTGATGTAAATTGGTTTTATTTTTGTTTTTTTGTTTTAAAAAAATGGCACTCTGGAAAATAAAGTTTGCAATTTTTACCAATTGTTTTTGTAATTTCATCCTACATAATAACACTATTCTGCCATACAAAGTCCCAAATAAAGTCACCATCTAATGCACAAATACTAGAACATATTACAATAATACTGCTTTAAAGAACCCATATAATACTGCAATTCAATTCCCAAGTAAAATGTTATATGACATACTGAGTAGTTTTAGTATTTTTCTGCAGTATCTATATACCTTGATCCCAATCCCAGTTTCTCTCCCCCTAATATCTGCCCTTGGTGTACCTGCCCCCTGCTTCCTTCTTCTGGCATAATTCTTTATGTACAAACTGTAATAAATTGTATACATTGTGTTTTATTTATTGCTGTTGTTGTATTCATATTTGATCATTCTACATTACAATATAGCGAGAATATTCTTACAACCCTTCTATCACTGTCCATTTCCTCCAAATCTCTGCTCATTTAAAGGAGAAACATCCCATTAATTATAGTGATAGAAGAGGGTCTTCAGTCTGTGGTTACACATAATCTATGGTCACCTGAATAGTGAATGAGTGACTCCATTGTGCTCCCTTGTCCATCTCCTTGTAAGCCTTTGATCTGGTCTTAAAGAGGTGATCCCCAATCTGAAGATAAGATCATCAAAGCCCAAGGGTGAGTACACAGCTAACCCCAAATATCCCCTTTATTTCCAGTGACAACAAGCTGGGTTGACTCCACTTCTGGGTGCAGGTGACATCTTGTTATCAGTGAAAAGTTACACTCATGGGATCATCATCTCTTTGTAACCTTTGAACCAACATCAATGGTGGAACAATCTCATTAACAGACATCATCCCTGACCACAGGTATATTAGGGAAGATCACCTGGGCTCAAACAATATGGCCTTTGATCATCACATTGTCTTTTACTGAGAGGAGCACAAGACCTGGAGACATCAATACACCTAAACAATCACTTAGTAAGCTCCTCTACAAACAAAAAGAAGACTGTATGTGCCTTATACTACAAATTGGTGTATGATGGACCACCACGAGGGAGAGCCGGAAAAGTCCAAAAATAAGACTATATGTGCCTTTTACTATAAATAGGTATATGATAGACCACTACGAGGGAGAACTGGAGAAGTCCAAAAATAAGACTATATGTGCCTTTTATTATAAATAGGTATATGATAGACCACTACGAGGGAGAACTGGAAAAGTCCAAAAATAAGACTATATGTGCCTCTTACTATAAATGAGTGTATGATGGACCACCATGAGGAAGATCCGGAGAAATCCAAAAATAAGACAATATGTGCCTTTTATTATAAATAGGTATATGATAGACCACTATGAGGGAGAACTGGAGAAGTCCAAAAATAAGACTATATGTGCCTTTTATTATAAACAGGTATATGATAGACCACTACGAGGGAGAACTGGAGAAGTCCAAAAATAAGACTGTATGTGCCTCTTACTATAAATGAGTCTATGATGGACCACCATGAGGAAGATCCGGAGAAATCCAAAAATAAGACAATATGTGCCTTTTACTATAAATGGGTGTATGATGGACCACCACGAGGAAGATCCAGAGAAGTGCAAAAATAAGACTATATGTGCCTTTACTATAAATAGGTATATGATAGACCACTATGAGGGAGAACTGGAGAAGTCCAAAAATAAGACTGTATGTGCCTCTTACTATAAATGGGTGTATGATGGACCACCACGAGGGAGAACTGGAGAAGTCCAAAAATAAGACTATATGTGCCTCTTACTATAAATGGGTGTATGATGGACCACCACGAGGGAGAACCGAGAAGTCCAAAAATAAGACTATATGTGCCTTTACTATAAATGGATGTATGATGGACCACCACGAGGAAGAGCCGGAGAAGTGCAAAAATAAGACTATATGTGCCCTTTACTATAAATGGGTGTATGATGGACCACCAGGGGGAAAGGCGGTGAAGTCCAAACATAAGACTATATGTGCCTTTTACTATAAATGGATCTATGATGGACCACCAGGGGGAGAGCCAGAGAAGTCCAAAAATAAGACTATATGTGCCTTTACTATAAATGGGTGTATGATAGACCACCACGAGGGAGAGCTGGAGAAGTGCAAAAATAAGACTATATGTGCCCTTTACTATAAATGGATCTATGATGGACCACCAGAGGGGAGAGCCGGAGAAGTCCAAAAATTATATTGTTTTGCCATGTCCAAAAACAAAAATTAAATGGAAAACGTCTACTCGTATCAATCCCTAAGATGTCACCAATATCAAACCAAATCAAAGAGTGGGGCAGCTTCTAAACATCACCCCATGTGTATCTATGATTGGTCACTACAATTTGTCAGCAGGCTCCATCTTTATATTCAGGTGGCAACATATACAGTATAAGGGTTATTGATAAACTTGGGACCTGGACAATGCAATGCAATCTAAAAATTCCCTTACTGAGCTCTTACATGCTACAAACAAAAACAAGAATATAGGAATATATGCTATTAACAGGTGCAGGGGTTTCAATCGCACCCGGGCCCTGGATCCTAGAGGGTCCAAAAGTCCCTTTGGCCTATAGAAATAGACTAATGCTATTAAAGATTTGGAATAATTGGGGACCCCGTTGGAGCTTTTGCATTGGGGCCCATGAGCTTCAAGTTATGCCACTGGCTATAAATGGGCCTATAGTGGATCAATAGGGCACAGAGAAGGAATTCCATAAAGGTAAAGGAAATCTGTCAACAGGTTTTTGCTATGTTATCTGAGAGCAGCATAATATAGGTGCAGAGACCCAATTTCCAGCAATGTGTCACTTACTAGGCTGCTGGTGCAGTTTTGATAGATTCACAGTTTTCTCTGCTGTAGATGTAGTGGTGGTCACAATGTTTAGTTGTATACACTGATTGGCAGTGTCCGGTGTTTGGCAGCTTGATGACAATGTAGAATAAACACCGGACGCTGCCTTGCACTCCACACCTAGTCCTCTAATGCTACTCTCCTGCTGATAAAAGACTGATTGCATTAAAAGTACAACAAGCTGCTAATCCCTGGGATTCAAGGTCTCCACCCTAAAGGCCATGTTACACAGTACGAGATCGTGAACGATATCGCTGAAATATCACGGGTTTGGAGTCATTCAAATTACATCGTTAAGACGTCGTTGTGTGTGACACCGAGATACGACTACGATAAATCGTTGGATCGTTGATTGTAGATTTGAGAACATGTTCTCAAATCAGAAGATCCACGATCAGCCAACCTGCTGCATTGGTCAGTGTGACACCGCGATAACGATGTCGTTAACGACTTCGCTTATTCACATCAGTGAACAAGTATTATTCGCTGGATTGTGGGAACGATAGCTGCTCGCTACATTGTTGGTGCTTCGTCCACGATATCTAGACGTGTGACATCTCACCAACGGTGTCAAAAAGATGTCCTAACAACTGCGCTCCCGTGAGATCGTTGGTGAGATCTTAACGACATTGAAGCGTGTAACGTTACCTTTATGCTTCTCTCAGATTACATAGCAAAATACTGCTGACAGATTCTCTTTGAGTAGTTTTGCCATGTCTCAAAACAAACAAAATTAAATGTGGTGCCCCACTATGTAGGTGCCACAAAAGAGGTGTAGTCACTCCACTGCAAGTGAATTTATGGATGGTGGGAGGAACCCTAAACCCACACCCCACATAGGTCACACAGTGGGAGGGAACCTGGGAGGGTATATAGTAGCTCCCAGGGAGAAAAAGAAGGTCTTTGGCTGGTCTGTTTTTGACCGTGGTCCTTTTGCCTGCGGCACGAAGAAGGGTCTCCTCGGCTTAGGGACCCAGTGACAGAGGTATAGATCCCAGACACAGGAAAGAAAGGAGAAAGAAGCTTGGGCGGGAGTTCACTCAGAGTAAGAAACCGGGTACCCGAGCCCGCACCTGTACGAACCTTCACGGCCTGCAGAGAATCCGTAGAACGGGGGTATCTTCAGATACGGCCCTGACTCCTAAAGCACCCATTAGAGGGGGACCAGACACTGCGGCAGCCCACTGCAGTGATCAACAGAAGTCAGGCTTCACCCTGCTACTGGGAAGCAAGGGAACAGGAGGAACTTTATTTTATTCTATTTTTCCCCTATTCATTGACCACCAGGGCCACAGCCTCAGGCAGCCACCCGTGACCTCCGGACTGAGCCTGAGTTCTGAGTACCCCGGCCCGGCGTGAGTCATAAATACTTTCCTTAATATAGTAGCTCCTTTAGGCTAGGGTCACACCAGCGTTTTCCAGTGCGTTCAGGGGGGTTACCGGAAAGGTAAGTCTGCGTTAACCCTGCACAATTCATTCCTGTGGCTGAATCCCGGCGTAGTTTAAATGGCGGCATCTAAGTGCCAGAGTTTGAAATCTTGCGCTATTTCCAAGCGCATCACATGACGTGCATGGAGCAGAAGCGCGCGTTGTGTGATGCGCTTGGAAATAGCGTGAGATTTCAAACTCCAGCACTCCGCCATTTGAACTGCGCTCAGGGTTCCGTCAGCCATAGCAATGAATTGGGCAGGGTTAACGCAGTCTTGCCTTTCCGGTAACACTGCGCTAATGCTGACAAATTCTATGTTTTACACGGAACCCCCCTGAACGCACTGGTAAACGCTGGTGTGACCCTAGCTTTACTCTCAAGATTTATCTGCAACTAACAAAGCCATAGCCATTGAAGAATTTATCCAGATCTTAGCTGTACACATTTTTAGTTAAGGGCCCTTTCACATCAGCGTTTTTTTAAATTTGCGGCAGATGCGGTGAAAAAACCGCATCTGCCGCAACTGCCGCATAACGGTTCCACTTGCGGCACGGTTGCGGTTTTTTCCATAGGAAGTATAGGGGGACTTGCGGCAGATGCGGCAAGTGCGGTATTGCACTTGCGGCAGGTGCGGCAGAGAAAAAAACCGCAGTAAGCCGCGGTTTTTTTCTCTGCCGCACCTGCCGCAAGTGCAATACCGCACTTGCCGCATCTGCCGCAAGTCCCCCTATACTTCCTATGGAAAAAACCGCAACCGTGCCGCAAGTGGAACCGTTATGCGGCAGTTGCGGCAGATGCGGTTTTTTCACCGCATCTGCCGCAAATTTAAAAAAACGCTGATGTGAAAGGGCCCTAAGACGTAATTCCAAAACCAGTCTTGGTATCCATGACTGTACAGTATGGTCTGACAGCCTTGAATTGTCCTCATATGTAGCACTCACAGACTGACAACAAATATACTGAACCTTGTGCTGAAACATCGGTGCCACTTTGATATTCTATACAATGCTGCCAACAAAGTAGTGTACTAACAGGTAGAATATCATATATACTGTAGTCATGAACCTGTACCTACCACATTAAATTACAATATTTTTCAGACTCTATGACACCCTTCAGGATTAGACACCAGAAAATAGGAAAAACATATTTCCTACTGATTAAAACTTTCCTGATGTTGTAAGGAAGTGGAGGGATTAGTATCATTAATTTTAATGCTCCAGTGTAGAATAGGGAGTACACACATTGTGTACACTGTCTGTGGAGTACACCTGTACTCAAAACTGATGTATACGCAGTACATGCACACTCCGCTATATTACCACACAGCTGTGCTACATATACACAGCTCTGCTACATACATATACATCTCTGCTACATACATACACAGCTTTGCTGCATAAGCACACAGCTCTGCTACATATACACAGCTCTGCTACATACATTCATAGCTCTGCTACATATGCACACAGATGGTCTCATTTCCTACAGGTGGAGCGGGTCCCCAGGGCATCCGGTGTAGAAGGCTTGGGTGGTTGATGGCCAGCGGTGCTGATCTAGCTTCAGGGAGAGATAGGAGCGTCTCACAGGCAGGCTCCTGCGACCTGCGCGGCTTATCAGTCAATCGTTCCTCAGGTGGGAAATAAACAGTCACACACAGTTCTGAGTTCCAAACTCGGTTTACTTAGCTTTCTCTGCTAGCGTCACAGGGTACAGTTCTGGTTCAATTGCAGTCCGGCTAGTCCTCAGCAACCAGGATGGCTTGTCCAGTACACGCCTTTCGTGTTCCTCCCTTCTCAGGTTGCTCTTCCTCAGTGCTGCCTGCGCCTCTGCACACAGTGCCCCAATCCAGCAACCGTGGGTCCTTTTGGGCGATCAGCCGTGTCCCCTGACCCTAGTACGGCTACCTTCTCAGCAGATGTGTCAAGAGATGGCCACAGCTCCTCTAGATCTAGTGGCCTACGGTTCTGTGGTTGGAGCATAGAGTCTCCTCGCCACCTTCAGGGCCGGATCACTGGTGCTCAACCTGCTCCTCCGCTTTACTTCAGATATGGTCATACGGGTGGATCGCTCACTGCCCGTGATTCCTTCCGTCTCTCTGCAGTCTATTTTCCCGGGACACAGGGAGAGCCTCATCTCCGCTCAAGTCCTCTGCGTCCTTCCCCTCTCTCTTACTCCGCCAACCTTCTCTCCTAACTACTTCCTGTTGTCTTCCCTTTCCTACTTCCTAACTGCTTTCCTACTAACTTTCCACCCCCACATCTCTCTCCCCGCCGACCCACTGACTACCTGTGCCCTCTCATTATTGGGTTCACCCGCTGCTCCTGGGATCGGGTGTGTTGGGTGCTTTTGTGGGTATCTGGACTTACCATTCCATTTACTGCAGACAGGAATACCACACTCGTGGATTGGGTGCAGTACCCCTCTGTGGTGACCAGACCACAGGGGCGCCACACAAACACAACTTTTTTGTCCATTTTGAAATAAAATATTTTTTGTATCGTCTGTTTTTTTTTAAACATAGGGGGCTATGGAGAATGGATCTGGTAACTGATTACTGTTTGTCTTCCACTGAAACTGATCCAGTAAGAAAAAAAAATGGATCCATTAGAAATGAAAGAAAAATGGATGGTGAAATAGTTAACGGATCCAATGTCATAGAATTCCATGTATAAAAAAGTTGTGTTTGCACAACAGATCTCTGCTAGATCCGTTCTAACGGATGATTACTGGACATGTGAGCTCAGCCTTACCTTGATGGTTTTATCTTAATCCATGAGACTGAGCAATCTCTACCCATGAGCCCACTATGACCCTTGCTTCATGGCGATACGTATCTACGTTAGTTTCATCAATACTCTTGCCTCAGGCGGCGGCACGGGCTCTCACTTTAGTTATTTTGCCACTTGTTGACATGTAATGTGCTCAGCTGGAGAGTCCTCCTTTATACAAGTTTCAACTAAGGTCTAGTATAAATGCCATTTGTTCTGAATTCTTCATTTTCCACTAATAGAAAGACTTTCTCTTTCGCCCCCTCGGGCTTTTCACAACTTGGTTTAAATGCAGATAAAAAATATTGATAATGATTTCTGCATCTCTGGGAACGTTTGAAATCACTTGTAGACTATAGATTTTCCCATGAAACTTGCGTGCGGTGAGAATAGGACGCCTGTCCCCGGGCCTCACGCGCCTGGTGTACATATAGATATCTTGCTTTTTAATCAAGAACCCTTAAGAGGTAAAACATAAACAATCCTAAAAAGTGCAATTTTATGGTAGAAATATATATATATATATATATATATATATATATATAATATGAAAAAGATCCTTGCAGCACACAGCTACTACCAATGATGTACATAAGCTACTAGCTATATATATTTGAGGAAAAAGTTTAAAAACTTACGTTTTTTTCAAAAAACTCAAAAATCTCCAATTTTTTATTTAATTCTGAAGTTCTTGGTACATACATTGGCCAATGTCTGTTTGCTCATCGACTGCGACAAAGTGACTTCAGGGTCCGATGAGTCCTATCTGACATCCCTGCCCTCCTTGTCCACCCCCCCACTTTTCAGTGGGCAGACACCATCTAGACCCTCCATCACCTGAGATCCTAGGAAACAAGAAGAGGAAGTTCCAAAGGGACAAACAGGATTTTGAAGAAAAGAAAGCATTTAGGTGGTCCCATACAGGCAATCCACGTTATCCCAGGGGTGGAAGACCAGGGCCCTGGAACCCCACTAATTCTAAAAAACCACCTATTCCTACCGGGACCAGTGGGCCTAATAGGTCTGTTAATAACAGTGATCCCTCCACCAGTGAAGATTTTTTATCTTCGGACACCAGCGACCAAGACGGAGAACCAGGAGGGGGAAACGGAGGTCGCTCAGCAAGAGGGGCCGTATTCCGCTCACCGATCCGGACAAGACGGGGCAGGAATCGGAGATATTAATTCCTTCACCTTTTCCGGGCCTGACCAACAGCAGTACTGATTTGCAGGTGATTAATCTTTCATCTTATGTTCTTTCCCCCGATGAGCTTATGGTATTATCTAAGGGTTTATCATTCTCCCCTACTTTGAATTTTGATAAGTTTGTTGTAACAAAGGATTTGTATATGTTTTGTCGTAAATTGATTTTCAAGATGCTTTACCACCAGCCATCTATCATAGACACTGTACCAGCAGCGGAAAGAGGAGCTTTGGAGGATCTCTTGGCATTGGATATTGAGAACGACCCTGGATTTGAAAATCGGTTCCCTGGACGACTGCCGTCTCAGGCATCTCCCTCCTTTACTGCCTTCCCGACTATACAGCTGTTTTTTAATAGGGTGAGTAAACAACTTGGTGATTTGAATTGTCATCAGGGCAGGAATGCCAATCTCACCAAAGGGGAACAACGGGCTTTATTACAGCTAAAGCGCAATCGTTCATTGATCATCCGGGAGGCAGATAAGGGAGGAAATGTGGTGGTTTGGCCGGTGGAAATGTATGTGAGTGAAGCCAAGAGGCAGTTATCTATACAAACCAATTACACCGTATTACCCTCTGATCCCACCTTGATATACAAAAAGAAACTTGATGACCTGTTGAGTTCTGCAAGGGATCTAAACATCATAAACAAAAGAGAGAAGGAGTTCTTAACCACTAAACGGCCTAAGGTACCAACGTTTTATATGCTCCCTAAGGTTCATAAATGCCTCATAGAACCACCTGGTAGGCCCATCATATCGGGGATTGATGGTCTATTTGAGAGACCATGCATTTATCTAGATCACTTCCTACAACCAATAGTGTGTGGATTGAAGTCCTATGTACGGGACTCTTCACACATTTTGGAGCATCTGCAGAAGTTGGAGATCCCTGATGGTGCACTACTTGTTACAATGGACATTGAGTCACTATATACCAACATTAGGCATGACCTAGGGATAGCAGCAGTGGCATATTTCCTTGATAAAAAATCTACTGGGAATAGGTTGAGGGACTCATTCATCTTGGATCTACTCAAGTTGGTACTTGAACGTAATTACTTTGTCTTTGACAGAACGTTTTTCAATCAGGCCTCTGGGACCGCTATGGGGGCGCGGTGCGCGCCTTCATATGCAGGGATTTTTTTAGGTTGGTGGGAGGAAACCCATGTGTACCGTCTGGAGACCTTTAAAACACACGTGTGGAAGTGGTTTCGTTATATTGATGACCTGCTTTTTGTTTGGACAGGCACCAGGGAGGAGTGTGAGCTCTTCATTACCGCGCTTAATTCGAACATTTGGAACATCAAATTGACTGATCTGTCCATCAATACGGTGAACTTTCTAGATTTGAAATTGATAAAGGAAGGAAATAAGCTGCATTCAACCTTGTTTCGGAAACCAACTGCCACAAATGGACTTCTGCACTTCTCGAGCTTCCATCCGGACCACTTGCGTAGGAGCATACCCACAGGTCAGTTCCTAAGGGTCCGTCGGAATTGTAGTACTGAGATGGAATTTGTGACACAAGCACGAGGACTAACGGACCGGTTCCTGGCACGGGGGTATCCTAAAAAAGTTGTCTCTAGGGCCTTTGAATCTTCTAAGAAACGTAAGAGGGAGGGTCTGTTTTTGCATAGGCCCAGAGATGGCAATAGGGGTATATATATCACGACCCCATATAACAACTGCTGGACGGACCTTAAACATGTTCTTGATGTGAATTGGGATATACTGACACAGGACACCAGGATACGCCCATTTTTGGAAGAGAAACCGCGACTTGTGGCTAAAAGGGCTCCCAACCTGAGAGATCAACTGTCACATAGCCACTTTATGAGACCAGTAATTAGGACTGGGAGGGGATTTCGCATAAAGGGGTCGTATCCTTGTGGGGGATGCACTGTGTGCCCTTTCATGGTGTCTTCTGAGTCAATTCACATTGATCGTTTTCCGTTTCAACTGCATTCTAGGAAGTTCTACAATTGTCTATCCAGGAATGTGGTGTATGGGCTGATTTGTGGTTGTGACAAAGTCTATGTGGGACAGACCACGCAGCAATTGAGGAGACGGGTGCAGCATCATATCTCAACCATCAACACGGCCAGGAGTGATCTAGAGAACATTAATGGTAAGTCCTTGACGTCAGTCGCAAAACATTTTTTGACTGAACATCGTGGAAATCCATCCAGTTTGAGAGTACTGGTTTTTGATGATGTCAGTGGTAGCATTCGAGGAGGAAATATCACCCGACAACTCTTACAACTTGAATCTCGGTACATTTTTGATCTAAGGACAGTGGCCCCGGATGGCCTCAATGAAGATCTGCTTTACACTGGTTTTTTCAAACAAACGTGAATTTTGATTGTGTGATCTTAGTAACTGTCTGTATTTTAAATTTTTTAACAGGTCCATTTGAAGATTTTGATATAATGGCTATAATTGGGGCCCCTGTGGAGGAGGATGGAGGAGAGAATAATGACATAAAACTGGGGCATTCGGCCACTCAATATACAGGACATCTCTGGATCTGATTTTTCTTCACTGAACATTCCCCCATTTGTTCTCTATTTCCTTCTTCATGCTGATTTCTTGTTTATGTATATTTTATTGTTGTGCTGGTATGGGGCAATATCATTATGCAGGATCCTGCAAGGTTTGCCAGTGACCTTTGTTCACTGGCAACCTATTTTGTGACTATATGGTATTGACCATATTACCCTCAGTATAATTATAATGATAATGCTGTGCATACTTTTATTATTGTTTTCTGTTTTTTTTTTTTCTTTTTCTCTCCTTCTGATTAAGATAATGGGAACATATGGGGGCTGTTTATGATACAGACAGTTAGTCTTAACAATTGTTCCAATATTCACCAGTAGGGGTCCAGCTGTCCTGCAGTTTTGCTTATGGGAGCTCAGCCTGCTTGCTATTTGCACACAGAGATGCACAGGAGGAATTGAGCATTTTTCATGGCAACCAGTATTAAATGCCTTTCTGATCCCTTTTTACTATGTTAGGATCAGTTTTTTACTTCTATTGGCTAAAATACTCGTTTGTATGGTTGCTATGGAGATAGCTTCATTACATTGGCTGGGTGATGACCTTTATAGACGTCGCTGAGCTATGACATGGCTGCACATGTGCAGTAGCACTCCCAGAGATCCAAGATGGCTGCGCCCAGTACAGGGACAAGGAATGGCTCTGATTTGCAGCTTCAGTGCTAATAAGCATTACAGGTGCTATAGATTTATTATAATTATTATTAATGATCTGGGTATATAACAGACTGCACAGGGCACCATTGGCACTTACCTCTCTTTCCCCTGAGGAAGTCCTAGGCGGACGACACGCGTTGGGTCGGGTCCTCGGATAGCTGGTGGCTGGGTATGTGATCATAGTGATTATATTGTATATACCTGAGGGTTGAGTTGGCTGGCAGATTACTCTGTATCCTTGGCCCTTATGCAGGACATTTTAGAGGGTGTACAAGACCTTACTGGTCTTCCTATATGGTGAAGCTTGGAGGGTTTGGCCCTGACCATAGCTGCAAGGGTGCAGTGTAATTACGGTTAATAGGGCACTATTTGCCATAACTGTAATGTAATTTGATTGCAAATGGACTTTATTTGAGACATTTGTTTAGATCTGTCAGCAAATTACATTGTACTATACTCTGACTCGGTATTATTGCCTATTGTTCAGTAACCTGTACATACCTTTTGCACACCAGCTTTGTAATACCTTTTTTGGTTTTAATTGTTTTTAAATTAAGAGGTGGTCAGTGGTGTTTTGTGGTTTTCTATTGAGTTTTTTTATATTAATAAAGATTGATTATAGTGATCATCCCTGCTGCTATGTTCTTTTTCTTTAATTGCTACGAGGATTAAGGTAAATAATCAACTTTTATATCAATTGGCTATAGTTGGCACTAGACAGACAGTTTTCTTTCTTCTGGAGGAGAGGTTACATGCTTATGCCTCCTAAAGTTGGCCGAAAAGGAGATAAGAGAAACTTGTACATACTAAATGGTTAAAGGGAATGTATAACTTTTTAAAAATAAATAGTAATTATTTCAACATTTTACATTTACATTTAGTCCTGGACTACGGTAGTGACTTCAAATGGTGAGAACAGTTCAGTAGGCAGCATTGTTAGTACAATTCCTCCATTCAATGTGTATTGGATGCAATGAGTGAACAGTTTGCTACGCTATGAAATCAGGGCCGTACTGAGCTGTCAGTTTTGTGAGTGACATCTCAATTGTCCAACCTAGTGCAGGGGCATGCTGAGCTGTCAGTGTATTGATTGACAGCTCAGCCATCCAATCTGAGATGGGGAGGCAATTTTAAAGAGGTGTTCCCTGTTCTCTGTGATTGCCCAGCTACTTATCTGAGCAGTCAGTCCCAGATCATTCACTGCCAGTCATAGCATTTTGCTCATTAGTGCATGTTGGCCTCCCTTTATCTGCGCTTTGATCTATTGCTGCCAGACCTTGAACCTCCTCTGACAATCTGGTTGCCTTGTGCCTTTGCTTTGATCTGATATCCTCTTCAGCTCTCCAACCATTTCTTCACAATTAAAAATAAAGAATTTCAATAAAAAAAAAAATTGACATTACTGCATTTGCAAAAGTCCAGGAAAATTAAAATGAATTAACCTTATGGAAAATAACATAGAAAAATAATAAACATTTTAAACTATTTATTTTTTGGGCACGTTACCTCCCCAAAAATGCAATAAAAAGCCATCAAAACTTCATATGTACACTGAAATGGTATCAATAAAAACAACAGCTGACCATGCAAAAAGCAAGCCCTAATGTCTTGTGCACACAATGAGTATTTGATGAGTTTTTTCCCATCAGTTTTTGTAATGTAAAACCAGGAGTGGGTGATAAATACAGAAGTGGTGACGTGTTTCTATTACACTTTTCCTCTGATTGTTCCACTCCTGGTTTCGGCTACAAATCCTGAGATAAAAGCTCACCAAACACTGAACATGTGCACGTGGCCTAATAGTACTGACCTGGAGAATCTTATTTTAATGACAGGGATTATTTTTATTAACAGTGAATTCATACAGTTTCTAAGGTTTCAGAGAGGAACAATTCACAATCAGTGTGAACACATTCAAAACCATTGATTTTCTTCCAAAAACACCACACTGCACCATTTTTGCTCCTTGACTTACCATACCTAGCTGATTGCCATAGTAGCTTCAATTTAAAGAGAACCTGTCAACAGGTTTTTGCCATCCCATTTGAGAGCAGCATAATGTAGAAATAGAGACCTTGATTCCAGAGATATGTCATTTACTGAGCTGCTTGCTGTCATTTTGATAAAATTAGTGTTTTCTCTGTTGCAGATTTAGCAGTCTGTGAATATGCCAGACTACCTGGCAGCAGGCAGAGGAGACTGCTGATGATAATCTCCAGCTGATTAAACAGTGATTTTATCAAAACTACACTGAGCAGCCCAGTAAGTGACACATCGCTGGAATCAGGATCTCGGGTCCTATGTTATGCTATTATCAGATTAGGTTGCAAAAACCTGGTGACAGGTTCCCTTTAAGGGCTCATTCAAACAACTGTATCTTCAGTCCAAGTGCGATCTGACAAAACATTTGAGTCTGTCAAAGGAAAAAAAAAATCACAACATACATAATTTGCATCCGTAAATGGGATCGCAATCAGCAATGTAAGTTAATGGGTCCGTGGAAAAAATTGGACCACACTTGGATGACATCTCAGGGCAGTCCAATTTTCACAGATCTTCTTTTGAGGTCCACACCATTAGGATCTTCTACCCCCTCAGAGTAGCAGTTGTATACCGCCCCTCAGGTTCACCCACCCAGTTCCTCGATCATTTTTCTGCATGGCTGCCGCACTTCATGTCCTCAGAATAACCAACCCTTATTCTGGGATACTTTAACATCCCCATAAACAGCCCCATCTGCACACATGTGCACACCATCTACTGGCAACCCAAAAAACAAACAGTGTGCAGACCATTCACTAGCACTCCTAAAAAACAAATGGTATGCACACCATCTACTGGCACCTCTAAAAAACACCATTTGCTTGCTATTTGCTAACAATTTACAACTATCATCAACCCCATAAACTATTACCCCAATTGCCACTGCACCAGGGCAAATGGAAAAATCCAGTACGAAACAAAAGAATTGGTGCATCTAATGAATGCGCCACCTTTGGGGTGGCAGCGGGCTGTTATATATAGGCTGTGAAGAGCCAAATAACAATTCGGACTTCCCAGCTTGATAATACCAGCCCTCAACTGTCTATTTTACCTTGGCTGGTTATCAAAAATAGGGGGACCCCAAGCCGTTTTTTTTTACTTATTTACTTGCTATCCACATTTGTTTGCATGCTCTCATTGCCATTTTGCTTCCTTTTGCCGCTCTGAAACCATTACTACGACCATTTTACACCACAAAGTTTGGGTCCCCATTTATTTCTATGGGGTTTGGGATCCATGGTCAACTTTGGGTACCAAACCGAAGTTTTAACTAAAGTCCAGTTGAACTCGGCCAACCCGAAATCCACAGATCCGTTATTCCTTAATGGCAGATGGCCTCTTGTTCAAAGAGACTATAGGGCTGATTCATTAATCCCCTTTTGCAAGAAAATCGGCTTTGCAAAGTTTCAATTATTTGCTCAACCTAAATTTGTGTACAAATTGCATGGTTTTCGGTGTTATTACATCCGCTAAAGCAACTTTTTTTTTAAATGGGCTGGGTTCAGTTGGAGGGACGTGGTAGACTCTAGAAAACTAGTGTCAATTATAGCAGAAATGTACTATAGTCCACGACTAGGAGAAGACTTCTGACTGCCTCAGACAACTGAAAGAATAACCAAATTCATTAAGTTACTAGAAGATATAAAGGGAGACCAATGAGGCGCCCTATCACTGACGTTTCGTGAAAGGTGCGTATGAAAATACAGGTGCACTAACCTGTACCAGTTGTGATCCCCACAACTGGTTAGTAGGCGTTTTGCATATGACAGCTGCCGCTGGACCTCCACCACCACTTCACACGTGGGAAGAGAGTCAGGTATCAGGATATAGGTGTCCACGGTCCGCGCTGCTATCACCGGAGAATTATCCCTGGATGTTTCAGTTGGTCCCCCAAAAAAGACAGGAGTCCTAGGGGTGATGTGACAGTTCCTTTATTCCACTTCCACCAACGCGTTTCGGCGCCCCTCTTGGCACCTTCCTCAGGGGAACTGGCGGGGCATGTGCCCCGGGCGTAGCAGGCAGGGGGCACTGTCAGGCCTCCTGCTGCAGCGCCCTTTGTACCTCCCCCCCGATCGCATATTGCCCCCCCCCCCCCACAGTGTGAGCCGGCTGTTCTCCGCTCCTGCGGTCAGATGACAGTGAATGCAGAGAATCTGCAGCCGGTGGCACCTGCAGTCCACCTCTACTATGGAAGCAGCATCTTCAGTCACCCTGTTCCCTGCACTTTCGGGTCAGGGGGACCTCAGCAGTATGATCAGACCACCTGACTACACTGCAGATGTCACTCGGCAGAGGCAGCGCAACACGGCAGAACGCAGGAGTAGAGGGAGTGTGAGTATGAAACTGAGGGGGAGTGTAATCGGGAAACGGGGGGAGTGTGAGCAGGAAACTGGGGGGGGGGGGTGGGAGTGTGAGCAGGAAGCTGGGGGGGAGTGTGAGCAGGAAGCTGGGGGGGAGTGTGAGTAGGAAACTGGGAGGGGAGTGTGAGCAGGAAACTGGGGGGGTGGAGTGTGAGCAAGAAGCCAGGGGGCTAGGAGGGAGTGTGAGCTGGAAACTAAGGGGGAGTGTGAGCAAAAATATGGGGAGGAGTGTGAGCAGGAAACTGGGGGTGTGTGAGCAGGAAACCGGGGGAGTGTGAACAGGAAACTAGGGAGGTGAGAAGGGGGGAGTGTGAGCAACAAACTGTGGGGGGGGGGGGGGGGGGGTGGCAGAGAGTGGTATAGCTCCCTACAGGTGGAGCTATTACCTCAGGGCAGCGGTAAAGGAAGATGGTGAGTGAGGGCAGTAATGGAGATGATTGTTCGTGCTGCAGTTCTTACCCGTCTGCTGAGCTGCTTGTGATGCTGAGCCTTCCGGGCACCGGCGGGAAGAATAACGGAAACCAGTTGAAGTTTAACTCCACTTTACTAGGTACCGGTAGATGTTAAAACGGGACATGGTACAGTTTGGTTTACAGGGTGGATGTTGCCAGCTCAGGATTCCCCCTATGGAGTCTCTAGATGTCTGTGTTTTTTGTCTTTCAGGGTCTTCTTCCTTCTTCCTAGTTCTACCACCCTCGCAGAGCTCCCCCGCCAGTCCCCTGATCTTCCACGGTGAGGCACGGGTTTCCTTTACCTGTTCTAACGGGGTGGCTACTACCCCCGCCACCGGTACTCGGGCCGTTGCTCCTGTGATCTTGGATCTAGTTTTTGGTCCTGAGGGGAGAGAGGCTGTCAGCAACCCGGTTTCTATGGGCCTGCAGCTCGTCAGTCTGCAGATAGAAGTTCAGCTCTATCTGCCTCGGCTTTCCGCGTTGCCGGTGTTCCCTCAGCACGACCAGCTGGCTCCAACCAGCCCTGGCCCGTTGCCTGCTGTCCTGGGCCCTCACTTGAAGATGGCGCTCCCTCTTGTTGGCTGTGCTGTCAGGCCTGTCCTCCCTGATTGCCTTCCCAGCACCATCTCCACTATCTTCTCTCACTAACTTCCTGCTTCTCTCACTCTAGCCTAGGCTCCACCCCTTTTGGGACCTACTAAATAACCAGTCCCCCCTATTCTAAGTGGCCTAGTCCTAAGTGTGTGCAAGTACAGACTCCACAGGTTTAACCCTGAACTAGCAACTTACAAAGATATCACATTTTGTTGTCATACTGTAATACCTCCCTGTGGTGCCTAGCCTCAGGGGCGCCACACATCAACTAGCGATAAATCGCTGGTTTATGGTTGCCAGGTTTTCGGACTGGACCGAAAATCTGGCGATGGTCGCCGGTGGACACACAGCATAGCAGCTGAGTGTGTCACCGAGAGACGCGATCAGCCAGCTCCCACCGTCTCTCAGCAAGCGCTGGGAGCTGGTATCCAGGGTAAACTGTGGGTTACTAGGAAGCGCGCACTGCCTAGATACCCGATGTATACCATGGTTTCCAGCCTTCTCCACTCACCGGCTGGTATCCAAGGTACACAGCGGGTAACTAGGGACCCTAGTTACTCACTGTGTACCTTGGATACTAGCCGGTAAGCGGAGAAGGCTGGTAACCAAGGTATACATCGGGTGTATAGGCAGCGCACGCTGCCTAGTTACCCGCAGTTTACCCTGGATACCAGACTGCAGACATCATGGAAACGATATTTAAATAATTTCCATGATGTCGCTGGTCCAATGATAGCTGGTGAGTCTGCCTGTGTGACAGCTCACCAACAATCAGCCATCAATGTCACCAGCGATCAGATCGCTGAAGACATTGACGTGTGTGACGCCCGCTTTAGTGTGCAAATTGCAAATGAAAGATCTGTCACAAGAAGGCTACTCAGACGGCATGTGTGGGGGAATGCTGGGCGCCAAACTGAAGTCTTGCTCTGGGTGCCAGAAGACCTAGTTACAACTCTGGCTGGAACACAGGAAACCTCTGACTATCAACTAATTTTAACAGCAAGAGGTTAAAGTGTGAATGTAATTTCATTGAAAAAACAAACAAAAAAAAAAAACAATCCTGCACTGGTTGTTAATGATGGGTCACATAGCAGCTAAGACTGGGTTCACATTTGCGGACGCTGCGGAGGGGATCCGCAATGTGACCGCAGCGACCGCGAGCTCCTATCTTTATAATTGGGACGCACGGTGCTGCACTTGATAGCGCATGACCGTGCGCACCCATTCACTCCCACATGTGATCTGTGCGCAGGCGGATGACTGCGCACAAATTACACAGTCTCGTCCGCACCAGGGACGCGACATGTTGCATTCCTGGTGCGGACGAGACTGTGTGATTTGTGCGCAGGCATCCGCCTGCGCTCAGATCACATATGGGAGTGAATGGGTGCGCACGGTCATGCGCTGTCAAGCGCAGCACCGTGCGTCCCCATTATAAAGATAGGAGCTCGCGGCTGCTGCGGTCACATTGCGGATCCCCTCCGCAGAACGCTGCGGAGGGGTCCGCAAATGTGAACCCAGCCTAAGATAATGATTATTTATGCCAGATCACTGATTTTATCACATTTTTTTGTGCTCTTTAAAAAACTGCATTTTCTGTGTGTGTGTCTGTGAGTGGCCAACAGTGTGTGTGAGAGCAGGCTGGTAATGAGCTGTATAGGGAGCCAGCAGACAAGGGGTTAACAGAGATTGCAGTGTGGAGACAGATGACATTACAGAGAGCTCGTATAGAGGAGTTTATGTGGCGCCCCTATGGCTAGGCGCCACAGGGAGGTACTGCACCCCAAACAGAAGGTGTAGTGTAGTGCCTCAGAAGTTATGGGTTTGGGGTTCTCCTTTATAGAGTCTGTCCTCAACACACAACACTAGGCCACCTTAGAGTAGGGGACTGATTATTCAGTAGGTCCCAAAGGGGGTGGAGCCAAGGTTAGAGGGGGAGACTTGAGAGAGTTTCAGTCAGACATTGCTGGGAAGCCAGCCAGAGAGGATGTGCCTGATAGGGCTGCTGACAGGAGGGTACCTCTCTTCAAGAGGGTGACCCAGAACAGAAGGAGACGATCCAGGACCAGTTGGAGCCAGCTGTAAACGTCAGGGGACAGCAACCGGCATACCGGAGCCAAGGCGGTGAGCGGTCTATCCCTCACTGCAAACCGTACGACTGCAGGACCGGAATAAGGGAGCTGTAGTGCCACAAAGACATACCTCACCCTAAGTCCCAAAACAGGTCCAGGACACTATAACGGGCCAAATTCCGGTGGCGAGAGGATTTGTCTGTCGTCGCTCCCATCCGTACCGGAAAGGAACAAGCCATGTCTACAAGTAACAGACCAGGGGACTGGTGAGGAGCTTTGCAAAGGTGGTTAAGGACAGTGTAAGGAAAGACTGGAACCCCGAAAGCCATAAAGGAAGGTACACTGACAGACTCTATAAAACAACCCGAAACCTGTGGCTACGTTCCCGTTGAACCAGACTGTAACTGTGTACTATAACATCTGCCGGTATCAGTAAAGTGACGTTTGGAGTTGAATCGGTGTCTGTCCTCCTTCCCGCCGGCGCCCAGAGGGCCTCAGCATCATCAGAGGGGTAAGAACAACTACTCCCTCATCCATCCTCGCTGCCCTGAGGTAAAGCTCCACCTGTGGTGAGCTGTAACACCCAAGCTGCATCACATCACCTCAGCGGCCGGCCTGCAGCGCTGGTATCTAGCTTACCAGGTACCACAGCTGGCGTCACGACATTTCTCACACAACCATCTTCACCACCCCCATCATCCCCGCCTTTCAGGGTCCAGGGCACGGAACGGGGAACCAATGATCCCCCATCCAATTAGCCATCTGTCCCGGTATCCGAGTACCCCCCTTCCTGTCGACCGACTCATTTACATCTAGCTCTGTGCTGTAATGTGATACATTGCCTCCTCATGAGCTGCCGTCAACAGGGTAGGCCACGATCCCTCTCCATTATCTCCTCACATGCCCGTATTCACTGTGAAGATGGCCCTGGCACAGAAACAGCTTCACTCACAGTGCACTGAGGACAGCTTGTGGAAGGATTATGAATGGAAACCAGCCAGAATTTTCCATTGAACCATATTATGAAGTTCATTAAAATCACTTGCTGTATGTTATAATTGCATAAAAATTTAAATGGGGGTTATGCTTTAACCATATCAACCTATAGACAGAAGAGGCACTGGTTTTGGAAGAAAGCAGTCAAGTTTTTTAAATACTGATTGGCTTATATAATTTGTGTATGGCCCCGTGCACACATTATGTATTTGGTGAGTTTTTTACCTCAGAATTTATAGACAAAACTAGAAGTGGAACAATCAGAGGAAAAGTATAATAGAAACACATCACCACTTCTGTATTTATCACCCACTGTTGGTTTTGACTACAAATTCTGAGGTAAAAAACTCACCAAACTCTTAGTTCACTTGGGTCCTAGGCCACAGACATGATCTGTAATAGGTCAGTGATAATTAAGTGCATTGCTATTGTCCGTGTCCTGTTTACATAGGACAATGTGCTGCCGAGAATGATGATCTTCTTACAACACTAAAGTTGAATTAATCCTATGACCGCGTGTTTTGCTTGTTGCCATTGGCAGCCATTTTAGATTGCACAGTTTCAGGAAACGAGGATTCCCGATATTCTTTCATTGTAACTACACCCTTAGGATTCATTTTGATTTAAGGATTAGTAATGTCTGGGCAGAATTAAAGGATATCATTTATTTGTAAATCTACTAGATAAAATCTCAGGTGCACAGGTTTTTTATTAATCTTTTATACGTACTACTTAATGACATTAGATTACACCCTGGGGCTCTGAGTAACATGCAGAGCATCGCTTAAAAGAGTTATCTGATTAAGGGCCCTTTCACATCAGCGTTTTTTGAAATTTGCGGCAGATGCGGTGAAAAAACCGCATCTGCCGCAATTACCACATACCGGCTGCACTTGCGGCGTGGTTGCGGTAAACGCCATGCCAGGCGTACTTGCGGCAGGTGCGGCAAGTGCGGTTTTGCACTTGCGGCAGGTGCGGCAGCGAAAAAAAACCGCGGTCAGATGCGGCAATTGCGGCAGATGCATTTTTTTCACCGCATCTGCCGCAAATTTCAAAAAACGCTGATGTGAAAGGGCCCTTAGGCCTCATGCACGATTGGCATCCGTTTTTTCACAGCTACAGCACATGCCCATTATAATTTATGGTGCTAGTCATGGACCGTGTGTCGGTGCAAAACGCATGGAGACATGTTTGTTTTTTTCCTGCAGTATGGATGACAAGGGTCAGTACAATTTTATGGGTTCATGAAAGACACAAACAGCACACCATGGACACAGGGCCTTATTGAATTTGGCACATTTATTCCACCAGACCTTGGATCGAGACTGGCGTAAAAAAAAACGTCAGTCATTATGAATTCTATTCTTGTGCCCCACAAGGATGGCAACACTGGACTGGAGTTGCTAAGGACAGGAGCTGCTTTGTCATTTATTTATTTACTAGCTGTAGTACCCGGCTACGCCCGGGTTAATAAATAACTGCTGTTAGCGATAACAAAATAGAATTTGAATATGTCATATTAATGACCTGTAGGAAAATAGAAGCTGAGTTGTGATTGATTGCTATAGTCAGCCTAATAAATCTCCAGCCAACAGTAAACCCACCCCCTGGCCAGGCAGTATATGTTACCTCACACATACACATAATAGACAGCTCATGTGACTGACATCTGCCTTAATTTCCTATATGGCACGTGTTGCACATTGGCTGTTTTTAATCAGATGTTTATGTTTGGAAAATAAAGATAGCACACGTATGAAGCGAGTTGTGTGAGGTGATTTGTGCACATCTGTGTCTGTCTGTGTGGTGTGTGTGTCCCTGGGGTGTGCATGTGTGTGTCCCTGTGGGATGGGGTCTGTGTGGTGTGTGTCTCTGTTGTGTGTGTCTCTTTGTGGTGTGTGTGTCCCTGTGGGGTAAGTGCATGTGCCCCTATAGGGTGTGTATGTGTGTGTGCCCCTGTGTGGGGGTCTGTGGTGTGTGTGTATCTGTGTTGTGTGTGTCTCTTTGTGGTGTGTGTGCGTGTGTCCCTGTGGGGTGAGTGCATGTGTCCCTATAGGGTATGTGTGTGTGTGTCCCTGTGGGGGGTGTCTGTGTGGGGTGTGTGTGTCTGTGTCCCTTTGTGGTGTGTGTGTGTGTGTGTGTGTGTGTGTGTCCCTGAGGGGTGAGTGCATGTGTCCACACTGATGTAAATGTGCTGCCCCACTGATTTGGCCGCCACCAGGAGTACTGCACCCTCCTTACCAGGAGTGTAGTGCCCCTGTTCTCTTGGAGGTGGGATAGTGGATCTGAGACCCTCAGCTGCACCACACACTTATAACCCCAGACAGGAATCATGGGTGGACCCGGGAGGGTGGGCCCAGTGTTAGAGGAGGGGGAACAGGGGTGGTGGTGAGTAGAAAGGTAGTAGGAAGTGGTCAGAGTACAGGAGAGCCGAGGAGGAAGGAATTGCGGTGTGAGGAGCTGGCCTCCGTGGACTTGAGCACGGTCACGCTCATGTGGCGCCCCTATGGCTAGGCGCCACAGGGAGGTACTGCACCCCAAATAGAAGGTGTAGTGCCTCCGTAGCTAAAGGTTTGGGATTGTGCTTATGAAGTCTGTATTAGCACCCAACGCTAGGGTGGGGGGACTGATATACAGTAAGTCCCAGGGGGTGGAGCCTAGGTTAGAGTGGGAAAACCAGGAAGTAGAGAGTTTGTCAGTCAGTTCTGGGAAGGCAGTCAGTTAGGACGCGACTGACAGCTGATTGACAGAGGGATCACCCATCTCCAGGAGGGTATCCCGGGACAGAAGAGAACGAACCAGCTGCAGTTGAAGCCGGCTGGTTAAGTCTGGGGAAACACCGGCAACACGGAAGCCGAGGCGGTCAGCGGTTCATCCCTGACTGTAAACCGACGAGCCACGGGCCCTTAAAAACTGGGTAGCCGTAGGCGCCACAAGACCGTACCTCATTCCTCAGGCCCATCATCGGTCCAAGATACATTCGTATAGAGTCATTTCAGGAATTAATCTGAAGGGCTCTTTCCCGTGCGGCTCCTGCAACCTCTGTCCCCTAATGAACCCGACCAGGGACTCCTTCGCTAACCCCGGGGATGGTAAGATACACCAACTAAAACACTACATGAATTACAGGATGGATTTTGTTATTTATACAATTATCTGTCCTTGCAATAAGGTGTATATAGGGATGACTGGGCAGGAATTGCGGAAGCGTATTCAGAAACATGTGTCTACCATTCAACTGGCTAGTAGTAACCTAGCCAAGGATTGACACCAACTTCAGTCGCTTCCCACTACCTGACCCATCATCAGGGGCGCCCAATGGGTAGTAGAGTGATAGGTTTGGATAAACTACAACACACCTTGAGGAAGGAGGTGGGGGGGGGGGAACAGGAGAAAACCACTACTGTGATTGGAATTGAGGTGGATTTATCTCAACTCCGTCTCTTCAAAAGGAATTTACGAGGAACTCCACTTTACAGGGTTCCTTGGGGATTAGGGAAAGGGGGTTACCACCTGGGAGGTCTATAAACCCAGGAGGGGGAACTGACTTGGCTGGATCATCCCATTCTCTTTGTTCCTTATTGCTTACATTCCTTTTCTCCACTCTTCCCCTTTTTCTCCTCAGATTCCGGTGGTGTACGACATCATTGATTACTTTAAGACTGAGAATTTTTTGAACTTTTAGACCAATGCCAGTGGGGGTTGGTCCTGAGATATTCTATAGACAACCACGATAGAGGATATAGCAACCCAAGAAGATGTCTGAACTCATCCAAACCCACCAATTAATCCCTCCCTTTTGATTGTACATATGTAGATACTCTAAAGATACCGTCACATGCCGCCATATCGCCGGCAATTCGAGGTGAGCGCGCACGTTTCGGGAACTTTTTTGCAGATCGCCGTCGCCCTGTCACACAGAGATTGCGCCTGCGTTCTACGGCGATCCTGCGTTCCGGAAATCGCCCACAGAAGACCGGAAGCAATCTTCCCTCTCACATCGCCGTGTCACACGCCACAATTGTAGCAGCGATGTCGCCATACTGTTTTGATAGGGACGTGCTACAGTTTTATTCACTGTGCCCCTATCACTGCGATTGGTGGCCGTAACTGCGTTCCCATTGGTGAGCCGTGCGTGAACGCATGGGTCATCAAATAAGGCGCCTCGGACACGAGCAGCCAATCGGAACACAGTATCACCCACCAATCACCGCAGATGTGACGTGAAAAACACAACATCCAAGCACGCCTACTTGATTTCTTTCACGATCACCGTGTACGTCACCCTCGCCCTGTCACACGCCACCATGCGCTGAAATTGCCTGGTGGATGACGCCTGATTTCTCTGCAGTGCAGGGCCATCAGCGGTTTATCGCCATAGAATCTTCCAGTCACACGCCACTACGCACTGGCGATGTGGTTTCCACATTGCCGAATTCGGGAATTGCCTACCAAATCTCCGGCGATATGGCGGCATGTGATGGTACATTAAGATGTTTGTAATTATATATATGTCTTGGCTCTATGTACTAGTTTTTAGGATTCCCCTGCTTTCACTAAGGATGTATCCGAGGAAAAGTTATTTTTGGATAGCTTTTCCCGTTCTTTACCATTAATCCATGTTGTTTTAAACACATTTCCCAGGGGACTCTTATGTTCTTCCTTCCAAGATAGTCAATGTCACGTGTGTGAGTCGTGGCCCTAGCTATCCTTGGTCTCAACAGTTGTTAACAATGGGACATAACATTAAACTGTTTGACATTTCATTAATGGTATTGTGGGTTCTTGAGTCTCCTAATCCATTGGGACTGCTGGCCGTTTCAGTCTGCGGGTCAGCAGCCTGGTGGATTTATTGTGGGGGAGGTGAGCCGTATGGGGGGACAGCCTTTAGCTCAAGAAAGGACATCCGGTTGTTCTACTTTGCTAATCCTATCATATGGAAAAAAAATGCAATTGTATCGATATGGTCATATGCTTGGTATGCAATGTGCTTTTTATCAGCAAATCCATGATAATGGTACAATCCTTAACCAACCATATATAAGGCATGTCCTATATAATAATAATTTTTTTGATAAATCCATGACTATAGTACTATAATTGCACCAACGGCTTGATACTGGACGGATCATACAAGTGTCTGATCCCATATATGAGGGGAAAAGTAAGGGGGGCCTTTGCGCTGGTAAGTTGGTGGCCAAATGGCACAGTGCCATAGGATTGTCCCACTCACATGGCTTTGTCCCCTTGTCTCTAATCTATTTGGTATACTCATTTGACAAGAGGGACATACCCTGTACAAATGCGCCCCCTTTCCAAGTGTTACAGTTACTAGGGTTTAGCAATTACTGATGATACCATCTCAGAATTACTATGTACAGTCATGGCCAAAAGTATTGAGAATGATACAAATATTAATTTTAACAAAGTCTACTGCTTCAGTTTTTCTAATGGCAATTTGCATATACTCCAGAATGTCATAAAGAGTGATCAGCTTAACAGCAATTACTTGCTAAGTCAATATTTGCCTAGAAAATGAACTTTAACCCCCAAAACACATTTCAACGTCATTGCAGTCCTGCCTTAAAAGGAGCAGCTAACATCGTTTTAGTGATTGTTCCATTAACACAGGTGTGGGTGTTGATGAGGACAGGGCTGGCGATCAATCAGTCATGATTAAGTAAGAATGACACCACTGGACACTTTAAAAGGAGGCTGGTGCTTGGCATCATTGTTTCTTTTCAGTTAACCATGATTATCTCTAAAGAAACACGTGCAGCCATCATTGCACTGCACAAAAATGGCCTAACAGGGAAGAGTATCGCAGCTACAAAGATTGCACCTCAGTCAACAATCTATCGCATCATCAAGAACTTCAAGGAGAGAGCTTCCATTGTTGTCAAAAAGGCTCCAGGGTGCCCAAGAAAGACCAGCAAGCGCCAGGACCGTATCTTAAAAATGTTACAGCTGTGGGATCGGACAACCAGCAGTGCCGAGCTTGCTCAGGAATGGCAGCAGGCTGGTGTGAGTACTTCTGCACGCACTGTGAGGCGGAGACTCTTTGAGCAAGGCCTGGTTTCAAGGAGGGCAGCAAAGAAGCCACTTCTCTCCAGAAAAAAACATCAGGGACCAACTGATATTCTGCAAAAGGTACAGGGAGTGGACTGCTGAGGACTGGGGTAAAGTCATTTTCTCTGATGAATCCCCTTTTCGATTGTTTGTGACAACTGGAAAACAGCTTATTCGGAGAAGAAGAGGTGAGCGCTACCACCAGTCTTGTCTCATGCCAACTGTAAAACATCCTGAAACCATTCATGTGTGGGGTTGCTTCTCAGCCAAGGGAATCGGCTCACTCACAGTCTTGCCTAAAAACACAGCCATGAATAAAGAATGGTACCACAATGTCCTCCAAGAACAACTTCTCCCAACCGTCCAAGAGCAGTTTGGCGCCCAACAATGCCTTTTCCAGCATGATGGAGCACCTTGCCATAAAGCAAAGATGATAACTAAATGGCTCAGGGAACAAAACATAGAGATTTTGGGTTCATGGCCTGGAAACTCCCCAGATCTTAATCCCATTGAGAACTTGTGGTCAATCATCAAGAGACGGTTGGACAAACAAAAACCAACAAATTCTGCCAAAATGTAAGCATTGGTTATGCAAGAATGGACTGCTATCAGTCAGGATTTGGTCCAGAAGTTGATTGAGAGCAGCCAGGGAGAATTGCAGAGGTCCTGAAGAAGAGTCAACACTGCAAATATTGACTTGCTGCATTAACTCATTCTGTCAATATAACCTTTTGGTACTCATAATATGATTTCAATTATATTTCTGTATGTGATATAAACATCAGACAAACGCAAATAAAAACCAGAGTGCAGCAGATCATGTGAAAATATAATTTTGGTGTCATTCTCAAAACTTTTGGCCATGACTGTAGTACCAGGAGAAATGTCAATAACTAGATTGCAATATAAGCTCATGTTTCCATTGCTGATAAATATGTGCAATTACGAGGATCTACTGGTCGCCGCTATTCAGATCCTTATGATTTAAGTTGAGAGGTCTGTCTGTGCGACGGACAGACTCAGTACATTGGAAAATATAAACAGATAGGCGGGGCGAGATGACGCGATCACACACGTGACATGTCCCATTTCCAGAATGTCATGTCCGATACCGGAACATTGCCATGACTACCTACACAGTGGAGGACACTCCACTTTGATTACATGCACTATTTAAAGACAGGGAAAGTGTTCTAGGCCACGCCTCCCTGACAAAGTCGCCACGCAGCGGTGATACGTGTGGGACAAGGGTCCCCTGTGTGTATCATGACACCATCATTGTCCTAGCACCTATCTTTCAACCTTGCTCCCCTGGCTAGGGACTGGTCCCTCAAACTTCTCCTATGATAAAGGATTCACACTGGACCAGGTGAGATCATATTATTTGAGCTTATAGGGACTTGGGTGCATTCACTTTGCCGAGGACTATGAGTGTTAGACCTGTGGCACTACCTTTAGGGATAATTGTTGGCAAACTCTGTGACCTTAGTGTCCTCCTGTCAGTAGCACTTGATTGCATTCAATTTCAATATGCATATGACTGAGTTTACATCATTTTGACCTGTTTATGATATATACAAGCCTACAGGAGGAATGTATTGTGCTGCCACCCCCTTTTTGGTTCATTTGTACATGGTGTGACTGTAATTTTAAATTCATTGTATTAACAGGGGACACCTTCCTAAATGCAGGTTTTGTAATGGTTTTAATTGTATTTAGATGTGTGTTCTTGTCTTTAATAAAATTGATTTTTTGACCTATGCAATGGTGGTGTGCCGCAGAATTTTTGTCAATTCCTTCTCTCTCGTATATATGTTAATTGTTGACAAAGTGGCACCCCCGTCCCAACAGGACCAACATTGGTTGTGGTGCACCCATTCTTTAATCAGACAAAGAAACCAAACAACTTCTCCGCTTACAAAACCATCATCACGTCAGACAACGACGTGTCCCTTCTGCCGCACCCACCTCACTACCGGGTAAAGTAGAAGCCAAACGACACTAGGTGGCAACAACAACCACCTGACAACCCAAATCTGCTTTGTCTTCAAGATGACAACCTCCAGTCAACAGCACTCTACCCAGCAAACCAAGTCAACGTCTCACCACCTACCGATGAAGACAAGGTGATCATCAGGGTCACGGGCATCAAACCCAATGGAGATAACTACAAGAGCTGGGTGGCTCCCTCACCCTCTCTTCCCACAAAGACTGAGTTCCAAGGGATTCGCAGTAAGCAACTGTAAAGTTCCCAACCTGTGAAGCCTAACTCCATCACAAACCTGGTCAAGCCAAAGCTGCGCTAGACTTCAGAGCTTAAAGTAAGAGCCCCTCTCTCAACTGCCTACCTCTTACCAAAGGTCCTAATGTTCTCCCCATGCAACACAACCTCAGCACACCACCAGATGTTGAACAAGGCACATTCACCTTCCTAGCTTCACCCTATAATGAACTTACTACAAAACGAGGAGTCTTGCCTGTTGAAAATAGCATCCACGGTCCTCTTTGGTTCAAGACACCCATCGCAGTTCAAAACAGGGTACAGCTGAGACAGCTTGCTACCAAGGGCATCGACAGGAACACTACGTCACCATCAGAGACAACACAGGAGGGAGACGGAAAAGAAGTCTCTAAAGACCATACAGCAACTCCATGTCCTGCACCTTGGTTTTCTCCACGAACTCTTTCAGCTGTTATTAGAAGACAAGCATACATTTCCTATGACTCATCTACTAAGGCCACAGAGGCGGCAGCCTCCTTGAATGCCTCAGAGACCAGGAAAAAGGTATTTTCACTCTGGACGGGGCCAAGCTTGACTCAAAACCTGCATGCACCATACCAAAGCTGAAGCTGAAGCCATAAGAGCCACACCCGAACAGTGGCATCTCATCTCCACTGACCTCCAGCTAGCCAAGTGGAGAACAAGACTCAGGGCACCACCCCCAGGTTGACCGTCCAACAACCTTTGCTCCATTGTTCCCATCCACGAACTCGAGCAGAAGGAACCAGAGCCTGGAAAGACTGTAAGGCCAACCTACAGCACAAGCCATGTGGCCCAGGTGCCAGGACAAGGGCTGAGGTTTCATCACCCTGGACACTCTCCAACCTGGTCAGCCGTTTTGCAGGCTGACACTCAGTCCAGATCAATCGCCCGGTGGCTCCTTCAATCAGGAGTTACATAAACTGGACTTGTTGCTGGACTCTGCCACGGCGGGGAGCGCACCTCCTCCTACCCCTGCCATACCAGGACACAGAACTGTCAGTGTCCAATCGACCGTTAAACTTCCCTTCGGACTAAACTTTACAGTTGGGTTGGTGGAAGATTTGGCATGTTACGGCTTCCCCAATCCGAAGATGGGTTTGTTGAACTTGAACTCATTGTTTTATTTTTTCATTTTATACACAAGGACTATGGGTCATCGGTCAAGCAGGGACTTGAATTTACTGCATTACTGTTGTAATTATATGTTTTGTTCCTATGTAATGCATTGTATAATTTTCCTCCAATCAGAAAATTCTCTTACTGTTACCAGGTAGATTAGACTGTATACTAAATTGTCCCTATGTCCTTCACTTAGTTTTCCGCTGTACAAGGTGCTCCTCCCTTCTTCCTCAGTTTAGCCTAAAGAAACCATTGCTGAAGACGCATGCCTGCAACCCCTGTACAGATTATTCCTTTTCACCTGCTGTTAAGTTGAACTTAATACATGACTCTGGAAGAAAACTGCAGCGTTTCTCCTGGTCTTACTACAAGTCATCGTACTGGCCGTGTTCAAAGCCGTCTGTTGGCGTCTGATGGTGTAAGTAGAAGCATACAATTATCTAAGCGACTGGTAATTAGCGCGCTTGGAATTTGCAGCCTCTTGGAAGAGACAGAACACTGATGCTCACAAGAAATGTCCACTAGATACAGATTGACAAGATGAATAAGGTGCACCCATGAATTCTAGATAAGAGTAATAAACTTTTTATGTGTCATTGCATGGCATAGACCAAGGCTTTATAACTATCTCCTTCAGTAATGAAGGATTTTGTGACGGTCACAAGGGCCAGGTACTCAGCTAGCTGGGCCAGGGTTATAATGTTCACGGTGGCAATGTACGGCAGCTGTGACCCTAACTAAAAATGAAAAAGGGAATACTTACAGGGATTAAAACTTTATAAAGTATGTGATGACAAATGAGGTGCTGGGATAGGCGTTGTAGCAGCTAGGTCCAAAGTAGTGTGGCTACTGAGCTTGAAAATCAGTCTCGGGTTTCTGTGGGCAGAGTATGAAATCCCTGACCACCTAGGATCTGGTGTCCTGCTTGCAGCTTGTCATCTTGTTAGCCTCATGGCCCATCACAGACTAACTCTCCTTGGCAACCCCTCTCTAATACCCACTACTGCTAACCCCTCTCTCCAACCAGAGTCTGTCTCAGCCCAAAACAGGCTGCCTGTGCCCATCCCTCTGGTTAGAGTTCAGGCAGTTTGTGTCTGCTTCAGGAGTCTAGCATAGGGAACCTCAATTCTCCTTAAACATGGCATTAATATCGATGACCACAAATACCACTGTGGCAGCCTGACCACACAGGCGTCACAGATTCGGCTGTGAGATTTTATTTATTGGCATTAAACAAAGGTCCTTCTTCAAGACATACAAAGGATCCTGTTCCCAAATAAGTGCTGCTCAAATCTGACTAATCCTTGACACTGGTACCAACCAGTATATATGAAAACAGTGATTGTATAGGTACATGTATAGGGTTATACTAAGATTATCCCCCACCACTTCAAGGACTCAGTCATTTTAAGTCAGATGCATCTGATTCTTTTCCAAACTTGTTCTCAGGACATCCCAGTGAGCTCCAAATTCGAGAAAACAGAGAAATTTCCCGATTGTTATTCTCACCTGTGACCTATGGTGGTGACTTTGAGATAGTAACATATAGCCAGCAGATGGCTACCAAAAAGTATGTGTTAACTACCTATCCATTATGATACCATAAGTCCAATAAACAATCAGAATCCGTCAAGTAAATGTTAAAACTGTTTGGCTGGCTTCAGACTGCGTTTTAGATCCGATCCGTAGCTGTCTGCTTGAAGCAGACAGCCACGGACCGGATCAGCACACAGGACCGGGGGGCTATTATGCCCTCCGATCCTGTGTGCAGCCGCACGCAGCTCCCGATGCTAATAGGTGAGGACCGCGGGCGCCGCGGTCCTGACCTGTCAGCTGGTTCAGCTGCGTGCGGCTGCACACAGGATCGGAGGGCATAATAGCCCCCCGTCCTGTGTGCTGATCCGGTCCGCGGCTGTCTGCCTCAAGCGGACAGCTACGGATCGGATCAGACACGCAGTCTGAAGCCAGCCTTTGAGAAGAGTTGTTGCTGAAACCAATTTAGATTTTCTAAAGTGCCTGCCCACACCATAGTTTAAAAGAGAAGTGCCACGTCGCCGTTAGACTCGGTGGCTTGTGTTCCTGCCCCGGCCGCTGGGAGGTGCCGGAGTCCTTCGGCTGGTGGTAACGGTGATAGGAGGGCTATGTCTTCATGTGGACCTGCCCCTTTGACACCTGCCTCTGTCGCTGGGCATAGCCGTGTTGCTCCTGTGGGTGATGTTGGTTGCAGAAGAGAGGTTCCTGGAGAGGCGTCTGGTAGGCATAGGGTTCGTTCTTCTATCAGAAGTTGGGTGGTTGGTACCAGTCGTGCATCACCATCTAGCCTGGTTCTAGGGGCGGTCCGGATGAGGTCATCAGGCTGTGAGCTCCAGCCTTTGAGAGGGAACCACGCCCTTCAAATACCTTGGAGCTCGTCTAGCAGGCCGTTAGATATAGTTTTGGTTTCCCCAATAATCTAGTGTGTGTTTTGTATTTTGACTCGGATCTTTGACTGGATTATTGACCCTTCTACAGCCTCACGGTTGTGTACCTTCGCTGCCCTCCCAGTTTCGACTCTGACTCCTATGTTTTCGGGTCCTGCTTTAATATTCCCTTCCTGGCAACCTTCCTGCCCCGGTCCGCTGCTCATCATAGGCAGCTACCTCCTGGGCCCCGCTTTAATTCCAGATCCCTGTGTAGGGGTAAAGGGTCTCAGGGTTTCTCGGGGTGCTGCCTTACCAGCAGCTCAGACTCGCAGCGGATGGTCTTCACAAGAACACAGCCACCAACTCCCAGTATTCCAGGTGGGGGTCACGCATATGAAGAGGCACAAGGTGCCCCCATGGCTGTGCCTACCACTTGGAGAAAATATTTACCATTAAAAGAGCAATTGCGAGTACAAACTCCAACAGTTAAATAATAAATTCATGTTGGTAACCAAATTCCTCTCTGTATATATCCCAAACTACTAGTAGGTCCTAGTAGTCCTTTTAATTAGGAATAGAAGTGTAAAATGGCTTCACATCAAGCCCTACCAATATTTTCTAAAATGTGTAAATTATGTAATTTGGTCAGCGCATCGCCTGTATTCAGGATAAGAGTTGTAACGCCAACATTCCTGTCCCCAATTTCACTGGCATTCAGGTGCTTTCTAGCGCCAACGTCCCTGCACTCTCCTCTCCCCCCGGCCAGCAGGCACACTGATGCCGTTACCTCTCTGGCCACCCACTTGTTCTTGCAGGTGTGAACATGTCAAATGGTCCTCTGCTCTCCTCCACGGCTGCTGATGTGTTTCAGCCCATGGCTCCTGCCAAGCATCCTAGGCCCCAGGCCACACAGTTTCATGGTTTCCAGCCTAGGGTGCGTGCACATGGAATAGGTGTCCCAAGCCTATCGCTGGGAGGCATCAGGTATTTAAGGCTCTCTTCACTGCAGGGCATCTCTCAAGCAAAACTTTAGGTTCCTAGCCTAGTCCTGTGTGCTGGTCCAGCCTGCTGCTCTGGTCTGCCTGTATCCAGCACCAGTTCTGCCTGCAACCAGTTCTGTGTCTGCTGAAGTCCCTGAACCCATCAAGCCTGAATTCCTTTGTCTGTCCTGTCTATGTTCCTGGACCCATCCTGCATGTGTTCCTAGTTCATTCCTGTGTTCTGGTACCAGCCTAAGCTCTGCACCCAATCCTGTGTTTGATGCCTGGAGTTTGATGTCTTGCCTATAGTCTGATGTCCTGTCTGAACTCCGGTGTTCGGCCTGCATCTGTCATCCTGCCTGAGCCTAGCTTACCTTCCGTCTGGAGTATTCAGGTACAAGTGTATCCAGGAACCAGTGTAACCAGTGACTGGCATACCCTGGTCTAGAGACTGCAGCTCTATGTACCTCCACCAACCCTGGCTGTATTCCTGCACCAGCTTTGTTTGTGTTGCTTGTGTCCTGTACCTGCAACTGATGTCCGGTGATAGATGACCTCTGCTTGATGTCCTTTCTGAGAACCTATACCAGATGACCTGTGCCAGATGACCAACAACCCGTGCCTGATGTCCTGATGACTTATACCAGATATTCTGAGCCAGACAACCACCAACCAGTTCCTAATGTCCAGATAACTTACACCAGATGTCCTGTACCAGAACCTACCTGTACCAGTGTACCTGTTCTGCTGTCACCCAGCTCTGCTCAGCTGCTACAGTCCTAGACACTGCCCTGGGAGTGGCATCTGGCATCTAATGGCAGCCAAGCTCATCCTCACCACCTGAGTGTCACGTCCTACTGACGGACTCACACGTGGACCCACTGGACCGCGTAAAGCGGATGCTGATACCGGGTGATAGAGAGGCAGACAAGTACCGTAGAGTCAACTGGTTTATTAACAACAACACAAGGCCCCTGGGGAGGACCACAAGGTCGCAGCACTGGAAACCCACCGAAGGAGGCCCCGGAGCGCTTAACCCCTATACAGGGGTCCCGCCGGTACCAACCTCGGAGGGGCCAATGAAGCGGACACGAGTGTTCAACCGACCCCAGGCGACGTGGTAACAAAACAGCAACCGGGTATACAAGAAACGGGAAACCGGGAACACAGGGACCAGGAATACGGGGAACCAGGAACACAGGGGATACAGGAACACAGGGGATCCAGGAACACAGGGGATCCAGGAACACAGGGGGATCCAGGAACACAGGGGGATCCAGGAACACGGGGAATCCAGGAACACGGGGAATCCAGGAACACGGGGAATCCAGGAACACTGAGGATCCGGAGCACGGCTTGAAACAGCGATCAGCTTGGAGAGATCCAGGAAACCAGCCAGGAACACGGCGGTCAGCCAGGAACCGACAGGGCAGGAATCTGTAGGAAGTAACACAGAGGAATCAGGTAACAGACCAAACAAGGAGCGACCTGACCAGACCAGATATGGTAGCTCCACTAGGGAGAAGAGGCCCTGGCCCCGACTGATTGGAAACAGGAGGTTTATATCAGAGCAGGGCAGTCCTGATTGGCAGGACACAGAGGCATGGTGATTGGCTGTGGGGAGGGGCCAGATCCCTGCAGTCTCTCCAGCAGAAACTGAGTAGGAGACAGTTTCATGTGCACAAGCAGTGGTACCAGAAGTGAGAGGAGCAATGTTGCTCAAGCAGATAGTCCTGGACCCCTGCGGCTGGAGACAGGTGCGCGTACCCGGGGAGCATACGGTAAGGAAGACGCTACTCCAGCAGAGGGCGCTGGAACCCTGCGGCAGACCCCCGAGGGTAACACTGAGGCTCTGATGAATTCGTGGTAGGCGCTTAGTTAAGCCCCTCCCATGTCGGGGTAAGCCCATGTCCCCCCTGTGGTCCAGTGAGGCCACTCCCACTTGCATCTTTGTGAGCATTACAAGAGATCAACGTACTAGTCAAATTTTCCAGTTGTACACCAATTAATGCAACCAAAGAACTAGAGAGGATTTTAAATTGCAAGTATTTATTTTGTTAAGAGACTTACAAACAGGGGGACACTCATGGAGACAAAACAACGTACAGTCCCAAGTCAAAGGTATCTACATACACATTAAAAAAGTACCAAATAGCATAATTCTTCTTGCAACAAGCAAATCAAACTCCATAAAAATATCTAACCACTACCCCGGTGTTTTACACCTTAAGGGGATGGTGATATTAGGAGGCAGGGAATATAAAGTGCCAGATAAAGATTGCTATGCAGGGCTTATCATATGAATATGACCGGGACTGCATTGTGGATTGTGTTGGCCCCTACGAGTGTTTAGCAGGCAGCCGGCGCCGTAACGGGGGCAAACTGACCCGGAGCTGAGCACGGGCACAGCCGGCGCAGTCACGGGACGCACTTGCACCGGAGCTGGGCTAGGGGCAGCCAGCGCGAGGGCACACTTGCCCCGGAGCTGGGCTCGGCGCAGCCAGCGCCCTCACGGGTTGCGCGCTCCTTCACCCGGAGCTGTGCTCGGCGCAGCTAGCGCCCCCACGGGTTGAGCGCTCCTTCACCCGGAGCTGGGCTTGGCGCCCGGCCAGCGCCTTCACGGGGGGCGCACTTGACCCGCAGCTGGGCTCGGCGCCTTCACGGGGGGCGCCCTTGACCCGGAGCTGGGCTCGGCGAGCGGCCAGCGCCTTTACGGGGGGCGCACTTGACCCGGAGCTGGGCTCGGCGCCCGGCCAGCGCCTTCACGGGGGGCGCACTTGACCCGGAGCTGGGCTCGGCGCCCGGCCAGCGCCTTCAAGGGGGGCGCACTTGACCCGGAACTGAGCTCGGCGCCTGGCCAGCGCCTTCACGGGGGGCGCACTTGACCCGGAGCTAGGCTCGGCGCACGGCCAGCGCCTTCACGGGGGGCGCACTTGACCCGGAGCTGGGCTCGGCGCCCGGCCAGTGCCTTCACGGGGGCGCCCTTGACCCGGAGCTGGGCTCGGCGCCCGACCAGCACCTTCACGGGGGGCGCCCTTGACCCAGAGCTGGGCTCGGCGCCTGGCCACGCCTTCACGGGGGGCGCCCTTGACCCAGAGCTGGGCGCAATTGACCCGGAGCTGGGCTCGGCGCCCGGCCAGCGCCTTCATGGGGGGCGCCCTTGACCCGGAGCTGGGCTCGGCGCCCAGCCAGCGCCTTCACGGGGGGCGCAGTTGACCTGGAGCAGGGCGCACTTGACCCGGAGCTGGGCTCGGCGCCCGGCCAGCGCCTTCACGGGGGGCGCACTTGACCCGGAGCTGGGCTCGGCGCCCGGCCAGCTCCTTCACGGGGGGCGCACTTGACCCGGAGCTGGGCTCGGCGCCCGGCCGGCGCCTTCACGGGGGGCGCCCTTGACCCGGAGCTGGGCTCGGCGCCCGGCCAGCACCTTCACGGGGGGCGCACTTAACCCGGAGCTGTGCTCGGCGCCCGGCCGGCGCCTTCACGGGGGGTGCACTTGACCCGGAGCTGAGCTTGGCGCCCGGCCGGCACCTTCACGGGGGGCGCACTTAACCCGGAGCAGGGCGCACTTGACCCGGAGCTGGGCTCGGCGCCCGGCCGGCGCCTTCACGGGGGCGCCCTTGACCCGGAGCTGGGCTCGGCGCCCGGCCAGCGCCTTCACAGGGGCGCACTAGACCCGGAGCTGGGCTCGGCGCCCGGCCAGCGCCTTCACGGGGGGCGCACTTGACCCGGAGCTGGGCTCCGCTCCCGGCCAGCGCCTTCACGGGGGGCGCACTTGACCCGGAGCTGGGCTCGGCGCCCGGCCGGCGCCTTCACGGGGGGCGCCCTTGACCCGGAGCTGGGCTCGGCGCCCGGCCAGCGCCTTCACGGGGGGCGCACTTGACCCGGAGCTGGGCTCGGCGCCCGGCCAGCGCCTTCACGGGGGGCGCACTTGACCCGGAGCTGGGCTCGGCGACGTGCCGGCGCCTTCACGGGGGGGCGCAATTGACCCGGAGCTGGGCTCGGCGCCCGGCCGACTCCTTCACGGGGGGCGCACTTGACCCGGAGCTGGGCTCGGCACCCGGCTGACGCCTTCACGGGGAGCGCACTTGACCCGGAGCTGGGCTAGGCGTCCGGCGCCTTCACGGGGGGCGCACTTGACCCGGAGCTGGGCTTCACGGGGGGCGCCCTTGACCCGGAGCTGGGCTCGGCGCCCGGCCGGCGCCTTCACGGGGGGCGCACTTGACCCGGAGCTGGGCTCGGCGCCAGGCTATCGCCTTCACTGGGGGCGCACTTGACCCGGAGCTGGGCTCGGCGCCCGGCCGGCGCCTTCACGGGGGGCGCACTTGACCCGGAGCTGGGCTCGGCGCCCGGCCGACGCCTTCACGGGGGCGCACTTGACCCGGAGCTGGGCTCGGCGCCCGGCCAGCACCTTCACGGGAGGCGCACTTAACCCGGAGCAGGGCGCACTTGACCCGGAGCTGGGCTCGGCGCCCGGCCGGCGCCTTCACGGGGGCGCACTTAACCCGGAGCAGGGCGCACTTGACCCAGAGCAGGGCTCGGCGCCCGGCCGGCGCCTTCACGGGGGGCGCACTTGACCCGGAGCTGGGCTAGGCGCCCGGCCGCTCCTTCACGGGGGGCGCACTTGACCCGGAGCTGGGCTCGGCGAAGTGCCAGCGCCTTCACGGGGGGGGCGCACTTGACCCGGAGCTGGGCTCGGCGCCCGGCCGGCGCCTTCACGGGGGGCACACTTGACCCGGAGCTGGGCTCTGCGCCCGGCCATCGCCTTCACGGGGGGCGCACTTGACCCGGAGCTGGGCTCGGCCCCGGCCGGCGCCTTCACAGGGGGCGCACTTGACCCGGAGCTGGGCTCGGCGCCCGGCCGACGCCTTCACGGGGGGCGCACTTGACCCGGAGCTGGGCTCGGCGCCTGGCCAGCACCTTCACGGGGGGCGCACTTGACCCGGAGCAGGGCTCGGCGCCCGGCCGGCGCCTTCACGGGGGACGCACTTGACCCGGAGCTGGGCTCGGCGCCCGGCCCGGCGCCTTCACGGGGGCGCACTTGACCCGGAGCTGGGCTCGGCGCCCGGCCGGCACCTTCACGGGGGGTGCACTTAACCCGGAGCAGGGCGCACTTGACCCGGAGCTGGGCTCGGCGCCCGGCCGGCGCCTTCACGGGGGGCGCCCTTGACCCGGAGCTGGGTTCGGCGCCCGGCCAGCGCCTTCACAGGAGGCGCACTAGACCCGGAGCTGGGTTCGGCGCCCGGCCGGCGCTTTCACGGGGAGCGCACTTGACCCGGAGCTGGGCTCGGCGACCGGCCGGCGCCTTCACGGGGGCACACTTGACCCGGAGCTGGGCTCGGCGCCCGGCCATCGCCTTTACGGGGGCCCACTTGACCCGGAGCTGGGCTCGGCGCCCGGCCGGCGCCTTCACGGGGGGCGCACTTGACCCGGAGCTGGGCTCGGCGCCCGGCCGACGCCTTCACGGGGGGCGCACTTGACCCGGATCTGGGCTCGGCGCCCGGCCAGCAGCTTCACGGGGGGCGCACTTGACCCGGAGCTGAGTTCGGCGCCCGGCCGGCACCTTCACGGGGGGTGCACTTAACCCGGAGGAGGGCGCACTTGACCCGGAGCTGGGCTCGGCGCCCGGCCGGCGCCTTCACGGGGGGCGCCCTTGACCCGGAGCTGGGCTCGGCGCCCGGCCAGCTCCTTCACAGGGGGCGCACTTGACCCGGAGCTGGGCTCGGCGCCCGGCCGGCGCCTTCACGGGGGGCGCACTTGACCCGGAGCTGGGCTCGGCGCCCGGCCGGCGCCTTCACGGGGGGCGCACTTGACCCGGAGCTGGGCGCACTTGACCCGGAGCAGGGCGCACTTGACCCGCAGCTGGGCTCGGCGCCCGGCCGGCGCCTTGACGGGGGGCGCACTTGACCCGGAGCTGTGCTCGGCGACGTGCCGGCGCCTTCACGGGGGGGCGCACTTGACCCGGAGCTGGGCTCGGCGCCCGGCCGACGCCTTCACGGGGGGCGCACTTGACCCGGAGCTGGGCTCGGCGCCCGGCCTACGCCTTCACGGGGGGCGCACTTGACCCGGAGCTGGGCTAGGCGTCCAGCGCCTTCACGGGGGGCGCACTTGACCCGGAGCTGGGCTTCACGGGGGGCGCACTTGACCCGGAGCTGGGCTCGGCGCGCCCGACCGGCGCCTTCACGGGGGGCGCACTTGACCCGAAGCTGAGCTCGGCGCCCGGCCGGCACCTTCACGGGGGGTGCACTTAACCCGGAGCAGGGCGCACTTGACCCGGAGCTAAGCTCGGCGCCCGGCCGGCGCCTTCACGGGGGGCGCCCTTGACCCGGAGCTGGACTCGGCGCCCGGCCAGCGCCTTCACAGGGGGCACTAGTCCCGGAGCTGGGCTTGGCGCCCGGCCAGCGACTTCACAGGGGGCGCACTTGACCCGGAGCTGGGCTCGGCGCCCGACCGGCGCCTTCACGGGGGGCGCACTTGACCCGAAGCTGAGCTCGGCGCCCGGCCGGCACCTTCACGGGGGGTGCACTTAACCCGGAGCAGGGCGCACTTGACCCGGAGCTAAGCTCGGCGCCCGGCCGGCGCCTTCACGGGGGGCGCCCTTGACCCGGAGCTGGACTCGGCGCCCGGCCAGCGCCTTCACAGGGGGCGCACTAGTCCCGGAGCTGGGCTCGGCGCCCGGCCGGCGCCTTCACGGGGGGCACACTTGACCCGGAGCTGGGCTCGGCGCCCAGCCATCGCTTTTACGGGGGCGCACTTGACCCGGAGCTGGGCTCGGCGCCCGGCCGGCGCCTTCACGGGGGGCGCACTTGACACGGAGCTGGGCTGGGCGCCCGGCCGACGCCTTCACGGGGGGCGCACTTGACCCGGAGCTGGGCTGGGCGCCCGGCCAGCTCCTTCACAGGGGGCGCACTTGACCCGGAGCTGGGCTCGGCGCCCGGCCAGCTCCTTCACGGGGGGCGCACTTGACCCGGAGCTGGGCTCGGCGCCCGGCCGGCGCCTTCACGGGGGGCGCACTTGACCCGGAGCTGGGCTCGGCGCCCGGCCGGCGCCTTCACGGGGGGTGCACTTAACCCGGAGCAGGGCGCACTTGACCCGGAGCTGGGCTCGGCGCCCGGCCGGCGCCTTCACGGGGGGCGCCCTTGACCCGGAGCTGGGCTTGGCGCCCGGCCAGCTCCTTCACAGGGGGCGCACTTGACCCGGAGCTGGGCTCGGCGCCCGGCCGGCGCCTTCACGGGGGGCGCCCTTGACCCGGAGCTGGACTCGGTGCCCGGCCACGCCTTCACAGGGGGCGCACTAGACCCGGAGCTGGGCTCGGCGCCCGGCCAGCGCCTTCACGGGGGGCGCACTTGACCCGGAGCTGGGCTCGGCGCCCGGCCTACGCCTTCACGGGGGGCGCACTTGACCCGGAGCTGGGCTAGGCGTCCACGCCTTCACGGGGGGCGCACTTGACCCGGAGCTGGGCTTCACGGGGGGCGCCCTTGACCCGGAGCTGGGCTCGGCGCCCGGCCGGCACCTTCACGGGGGGCGCACTTGACCCGGAGCTGGGCTCGGCGCCCGGCCGACGCCTTTACGGGGGGCGCACTTGACCCGGAGCTGGGCTCGGCGCCCGACCGGCGCCTTCACGGGGGGCGCACTTGACCCGAAGCTGAGCTCGGCGCCCGGCCGGCACCTTCACGGGGGGTGCACTTAACCCGGAGCAGGGCGCACTTGACCCGGAGCTAAGCTCGGCGCCCGGCCGGCGCCTTCACGGGGGGCGCCCTTGACCCGGAGCTGGACTCGGCGCCCGGCCAGCGCCTTCACAGGGGGCGCACTAGTCCCGGAGCTGGGCTCGGCGCCCGGCCAGCGCCTTCACGGGGGGCGCACTTGACCCGGAGCTGGGCTCGGCGCCCGGCCGACGCCTTCACGGGGGGTGCACTTGACCCGGAGCTGGGCTCGGCGCCCGGCCAGCTCCTTCACAGGGGGCGCACTTGACCCGGAGCTGGGCTCGGCGCCCGGCCGGCGCCTTCACGGGGGGCGCACTTGACCCGGAGCTGGGCTCGGCGCCCGGCCGGCGCCTTCACGGGGGGTGCACTTAACCCGGAGCAGGGCGCACTTGACCCGGAGCTGGGCTCGGCGCCCGGCCGGCGCCTTCACGGGGGGCGCCCTTGACCCGGAGCTGGGCTCGGCGCCCGGCCAGCTCCTTCACAGGGGGCGCACTTGACCCGGAGCTGGGCTCGGCGCCCGGCCGGCGCCTTCACGGGGGCGCACTTCACCCGAAGCTGAGCTCGGCGCCCGGCCGGCACCTTCACGGGGGGTGCACTTAACCCGGAGCAGGGCGCACTTGACCTGGAGCTGGGCTCGGCGCCCGGCCGGCGCCTTCACGGGGGGCGCCCTTGACCCGGAGCTGGACTCGGTGCCCGGCCAGCGCCTTCACAGGGGGCGCACTAGACCCGGAGCTGGGCTCGGCGCCCGGCCAGCGCCTTCACAGGGGGCGCACTTGACCCGGAGCTGGGCTCGGCGCCCGGCCGGCGCCTTAATGGGCGGCGCACTTGACCGGGAGCTGGGCTCGGCGCCTGGCCGGCGCCTTCACGGGGGGCGCACTTAACCCGGAGCAGGGCGCACTTGACCCGGAGCTGGGCTCGGTGCCCGGCCGGCGCCTTCACGGGGGACGCACTTGACCTGGAGCTGGGCTCGGCGCCCGTCCGACGCCTTCACGGGGGGCGCACTTGACCCGGAGCTGGGCTCGGCGCCCGGCCAGCGCCTTCAAGGGGGGCGCCCTTGACCCGGAGCTGGGCTCGGCGCCCGGCCAGCGCCTTCACGGGGGGTGCACTTGACACGGAGCTGGGCAAAGTGACCTGGAGCACAGCCAGCGCGGTTACAGGGGTAGATTGACCAGGAGCGCAGATAGCGCGGTCACGGGGGTGGGGTGGGGCTGGGAATTGAACCGCAGCCTGGCTCGGCGCAGTCATTGACCCGGAGCTCTGTGGACCCCAGTAATGGCCAGGGGAAGGCTGGCAAATTTTGGCCTGGGGGGCAATCACAGAGCAGAGGCCCTCATGTTGTGGCGGCGCATCTTTCGATTGCTCATCTCTGGCTGCTACATTAAAACAACAAAGGTAAAAGGCTTCAAAAATAACAGTAGCCCATCAGTACAGAAACACAGTATCACTACCCTCATAAGTACACAAATACTTAATTAGAACCACCAGCAGTACAGAAATACAACTCATAAAACCCATGAGTACAGAGATACATCACAAGAAATACCATCAATATAGAAATACATCACCATAGCAATCAGAAGTAGATTAATACATCACCAGGAGGACCACCATTATAGTACATGAATAAATCTGCAGGACCATCATTAGTGCATAAATAAACCACCATCAGTACATGACTAAATCACCAGGACCACCATTTGTACATGGTACACGAAATGCAATGTCAGGTCAGCCCCTGATATAGTTGTATTGCATGAACCTCAAACTGCCA